>CM053406.1:24910266-24940776 GCA_028644305.1 Xerus rutilus
AGGGAGGGAGGGAGAGAGTGAGAGAGAGAGAGAGAAAGAGAAGGAAAGAAAGAAATGAGGGAGGGAGGGAGGGAGGGAAGGGGAGGGGAGAGGGGAGGGAAGGGGAGGGGAGGGGAGGAGAACAAAAGACTGGTATACCTCACAGTTTCCCTACTCACTACATGTGTGAAAAAATGCTTCATAGAAAAATTAATGGCGAAGAACATTGGTAGTGTTCAAAGCTTAAGTGTAAAACTTAAGCTATCTAGAAACAAGAAGAGGAATGACAACAAAACTAAGGACAAGCTCATTCCTGTCTTCATTTTTCTTCTTCTTTTTTTCTTTGTCTTTGTAGGCCTACAGAGAAGGTGTTCTGTTTTATTTTTCTTTTGTAGTACTGAGGATTTAATCCAGAGCCTCGTGCCTGCTAGGCAATTGCTCTACCACTGAGCTACACCCTAGCTCCTTTGATTTATTTTGAGACAGAATCTCACTAAGTTGCTCATATGGCCTTGAATTTGCCACCCTCCTGCCTCAGCCTCCCAGGTAGCTTGGGATTATAGGTGTGCACCATTGCACCTAACTTCTAAAGTTTTTAATGAATATTTGATAGAGGTTCCTACCCATTCTTGGTGTTGTCAATAGAATAAATTACCATAAAATTGGATCAAAGGAGTGGAAATCAAAGTTTAATCCTTACCTCATGTATAAATATTTTATGGAATAGAAAAAAAATTTTTTTAAATTTTTTTTGGTTGTTTTTGTAGGTGGACACAATACCTTTATTCATGTGGTGCTGAGGATCAAACCCAGTGCCTCACAGGTGCTAGGCAAGTGCTCTACCGCTGAGCTACAATCCCAGCCCCTAGAAAAAAATTTTTAAAAATTACAACACGTATATATAGAATGTTGTTTCTGCCGCAAATTAGTCTTATAAGCTCTTTGTTTGCATTTCTCACTGAATTATTTATTTTGAAAGAGAGGTTTTAGTAGAGCCATTTATCATTTTGCAGAGGAAGAAACTGAGGCTCAGAAAAAATTAAGGAACCTATCCAAGACTCTCAGTTGATAAAAACCAGAGGCAGGATGAGAACCTGGGCATGCCTTGCTTGAAACTTCTTTCTCTCTTCCTCCAGGCTGTCCCATGCTGTACTTAAGCATGCAAACTAGAGGTGGTTAAAGATTGAAACATTTCTTCTAAATCCTGAAACCAAGTGGGTTTAAAGGGAATATACCAGAAGGATTTTCTTCTAACACAATAAAGTGCCAGGAACCAAATAGGAGTGAAATAGAAGATAACCTGTGTGAGAAAGTTCCATCTACTTTGTGAAACTTTAACATTGCAGCTCCACAGGCTGGAAGGTCCCCTCTCCACAGGCTGACACAGCAATCTGTAGAAAACACTGGCATACACTGCTCTCTGCCCTGCTTGCTCCCTGTGTAAAAACCTCTTTCTGTCCCTCCCTCTGAGACCTAATCCTATTCAAGGCCACAGAAAATGGAATTAAAGAAAACACAGCCAGCAAAGAAATCCTTTCCAATCTTCATTTTAACAGTGGGCATTTTCTGAACGCAACATATAATCTTTGTGAAGTACTCCATGCCCTCATTGTAGCTTCTTCTACCCTGGGATTTATCCTCTCAGGAAATATGTAACAAAAGGCAGCATGAGGAAGAGAACATAAATGGACTGTGTTATTCAAGCTTTCCTCCTAAATGAAAAACAATCAAGCCTCTGCCATTATATCAGGTGATCCTGGCTGTTTCAAGTCACGTGTTGTGTGTGTGTGTGTGTGTGTGTGTGTGTTACAAAAACCAGATCTGTACTTATCAGAGGTCCTATGAGACTTTTAAATAAACAGTTTTGTTCTAGTCATTTATAGGACTCCAACATACCAAAAGCCAGTCCAATATGGGCACTAATATTTTCCAGCAGTTTTGTAAGTGGCTTGGTGTCAGTTGAAATGTTTTGCTTTCTAAGGGTTATTTCAAGAATCTGTGTTCTTAGCCGGGCGCGGTGGCGCACACCTATAATCCCTTGGGAGGCTGAGACAGGAGAGTCGCGAGTTCAAAGCCAGCCTCAGCAATGGCGAGGCGCTAAGCAACTCAGTGAGACCCTGTCTCTACATAAAACACAAAATAGGGCTAGGGATGTGGCTCAGTGGTCGAGTGCCCCTGAGTTCAATCCCTGGTGCCAAAATAAAACAAAAAACAAAAAAAGAATCTGTGTTCTTCCTTTATTCTCATTAAAGTATCATCGTCATAATATTTTCTTTTTTCTTCTCTTTCTTTTACTTCTCCTCTTTCTCTCCCACCTCAAATTTCATTGAATTCCTTTATACTATGTAGTTAGAGTGTGTGTGTTACTGGGGATTGAACCCAGGGAGGCTTTATCACTGAACCACTTTTTATTTGAGACAGTCTTTTTTATTTTCAGACAGTCTTTTTAATTTTGAGACAGTCACTCAAAGTAGCTGAGGCTGGTATGGAACTTGTGATCCTCCTGTCTCAGCCTCCTGAGTCACTGGGATTACAGGGGTGGGCCATGTTTCCTAGCTAAAAACACATTCAGAATTCACTGCAAAATCAATTTTTAAAAATCCAAAAATAAAGTGATTCTCATTATCAAGTGATTATAACAATAAATTTTACCTGAAAAGAAAAATCCAGGCTTTATTTTATTTTATTTTATTTTATTTTTGTACCAGGGATTGAACTCAGGGGTACTCGACCACTGAGCCACATCCCCAGCCCTATTTTGTGTTTTTATGTAGAGACAAGGTCTCACTGAGTTGCTTAGCGCCTCGCCATTGCTGAGGCAGAAAATCCAGGCTTTTGTTCACTAAGTTCTCACACGTAAAGTTTTCAAACTTTAAATGGTCTGGTCTGTGCAGTCAGGAAATGATGTTATTTAGACATGAAAAGCCTTTTGCTTTTAGTTCTCACTAGCGGTGTCACTAGTACTAGTCACATAGATTCGAATGGGGACAAAGCAGCTCAGCATCAATGACCTCAGACTTCTTTCTCTCCTTGATGGTGTGAGTCTCCAAGATCTCCAGACCTGGAATCCTGCTGGCAGGGATAATCACCAGAGAGGATGCTGAAGTGGTAGGAGAGCTTGTGCCACTGTGCTATGATTAGTAGGGCAGGATCCAAGGTTCTGCCCCTTGAATTTCAACCTGTCAAACTATCACTTATGAGCTGTTGCTAATTTCTCTGCTCTTGTATTCTCATTTTTAAAACGGGCCTAATAATAGCCCTCACCTCCTAGGATGAATGAGGACTAAATGAAGTAAAAGGAAACATTTACAATAGTTCTGTGCAGAAATATTAGCTATTATTATTGACCATCATTATTGTTACTCCTGTTACTATGATAACAATAAAAGGAAGACAGAGTTTTTGTATCATGCCTGGTATCTGAATTTGTGCAAGTGTTTTGCAAGAGTCAGTAGCGTTTTTTTTTTTTTGGTACCAGAGATTGAACTCAGGGGTACTCAACCACTGAGCCACATCCCCAGCTCTATTTTGTGTTTTATGTAGAGACAGGGTCTCACTGAGTTGCTTAGTGTCTCACCCTTGCTGAGGCTGGCTTTGAACTCGTGATTCTCCTGTCTCAGCCTCCCAAAGTGCTGGGATTACAGGCATGCGCCACCACACCTGGCTAAGAGCTTTGGCAAAGAGTGCATACCTAATTGTCTTGCTTAGAATTTTGAAAGAAAAAGTATTTTTAACCTTTTTGTATTATGACATATAACACACTTGCAGAAACACATGTAAAATCAAATTATAGTTTCATTTTTACATGAACACTCTAAATTAGTTTAAATAATTTAGAATTATTTTAAATTTAACATCCATCTCCCCTACATCAGAATATTACCAGGACTACAAGAGGCTTCTCTATGTCCTTTCAGAGGTCAAAGTCTTGCCTCCTCTAAAAAGGCCCCTTTTTTTTGAGCCACCATTCTTAATTGAATGCAATCACTCCTTGTCTTCCACCTCAATATGCAGCTCCAAACAGTATACTGTGATTTTTCAATCTTTAGAGAACAAAGATAAATAGAGTTAGTCAATATATATGGCTTTTTGTGTCTGGGTTTTTCTTGTTGTTTTGTTTTTTTTGTCGTTGTTGTTACAGAGATCGAACTCAGGGGCACTCGACCACTGAGCCACATCCCCAGCCCTATTTTGTGTTTAATTTAGAGACAGGGTCTCACTGAGTTGCTTAGCGCCTCACTATTGCTGAGGCTGGCTTTGAACTCCTGATTCTCCTGTTTCAGTCTCCCTAAGTGCTGGGACTACAGGCATGCACCATCGTGCCCAGCTGTGTCTAGGGTTTTTGTTTTGTTTTGTTTTGTTTTGTTTTAATTTTTTTTTTTTTGTAGCTGTAGATGAACAGCATGCCTTTATTTGTTTCGTCATTATGTGGTGTTAAGGGTCGAACTCAGTGCCTCGCACACGCTAGGCAAGAGCTCTACCACTGAGCCCCAGCCCCAGCCCCTGTGTCTAGGTTTTGTTTGTTTGTTTTCAGTTGTACTGGGCATAAAACCCATGGCCTCATGCATTTTTTATTGGCAGTTTGGATATTCGTGACCCTTTCCCATTTTTCTTCAGGGTTTTATCTTTTTTTTTTTTTTTTGGTAGTGCTGGCACTCAAACCCAGGTCTAGTGCATCTTAGGCAAGTACTCTCCCACTGAGCTACACTCCCAGCCCATATATCAAATTTTCTGATCCACAAAAGTGAGATATCACTTCATTTATAGAAATCTTCATGTTCTCACAATATTTTAATGTTCTACCTAGAAGTATTGCACATTTTCTTTAGATTGCTAGATATTTGGTATTTTTTTGGTATTATTATATATGATTGCTTCTTAAAATTTTATTTTCTAATCATTATTTCCTAGTAAATAGAAATATAATTGATTTTTAGTTTTGCCTTAGCAATCTTGCTAAACTCTCTTAACAGTTCTAATAAATTTTCTTCTATGTATGCAATAAGAGTATGTAAAGAATGAGTTTTATTCATTTTTTTCTAATACTTAAAACTTCTTGTCCTTTTTTCTTGCTAAGACCTCTAATACAGTGTTAATTAGAAGTGGTAGTAGTGCTGGGCTTAATGGTGCTCAGGAGGCTGAGGCAGGAGGATCTCAAGTTCTATACCAGCTGGGCAATGTAGCAAGACTGTCACAAAACCAAATAAAAAGGGCCAGTCATGTAGTTTTGTGGTAGAGGGCTTACCTAGCATGCATGAGGCCCTGGGTTCAATCTCCAGTACCATCAAAAAAGAAGAGGAAGTATTGATAGCAGGTATCCTTTGCTTGTTCCTGGCAGTCAGCATTTCACTTAAGAATGGTGCTTACAGGCTGGGGTTGTGGCTCAGTGGTAGAGTACTTGCCTGGCATGTGTGAGGCACTGAGTTCAAATCTCAGCACCACATAAAAAATAAATAATAGAAAGGCATTGTGTCCATCTATAACTAATAAAAATATTTTAAAAAAGAATGATGCAGGTGTTTTGTAAATAGCCTTTATCAGATAAAAGACATTCTCTCTTCTAGTACTAGTCTACTAAGAGTTTGTTTTTTAAACACGTGAACAGATGGTGCATAAAAGAAAAAGTCCTATATAAAAGAAGGGTGCCTTTTGACTTTGTCCTGAATTAAAAATGGAGGCCAGGTGGTAGTGCATGCCCGTGGTCCCAGAACTTTGGAAGGTTGAGACAGCAGAATCACGAGTTCAAAGCCAGCCTCAGCAGCGGCGAGGCGCTAATCAACTCAGTGAGACCCTGTCTCTAAATAAAACACAAAATAGGGCTGAGGATGTGGCTCAGTGGTCGAGTACCCGAGTTCAATCCCTGGTACAAAAAAAAAAATGGAATAAACTACAGATCACCAACCTCTAAACTGGACAAGTTGAGAGAACAGAAAGACTCTGGGTAGTCAGTTATCTGTTTTCCTGGATATAAAAAAATGACATTAAAAGGAGAGTGATATTTTAAAAGCCTTAATGCTGCATTATCTTGGTGAGATTTGCATTGTTTTATCTCAATATTAATTTCTAGTAATGAGAGTGGCAATTAAGGGTTTAAAAGTCAAAAACACCTAATAGCACTTCTATGTCTCCAAATCTCCAGAAGGTGGAGGCAGCGAGCCACTAAGATGATTTCAGCTCAGCCAGTTTTCCACCAGTTAAGGCCCATAATCAAGATGAATTGTACACGGAGGCTCGCCAGCATGCGATTTTATCCTTTTAAAACATGTAGCACTCTCAGGCAAAAATAATCCTCACTAAAGCATATTTAGGTAAGGGGTACTGCTTACTTGAGTTTGATCTTACTGGATTACAATACTCAGATACTCAGACCAAGGGTCCACTCAGTCCACATAAAGATAAAAATACCTGGAGGGGCTCTTTAACTTTGAACTGATGACAGGAGGATTCATTTGATACAACTTAACTCACCCCAGAATGAACGAGTAAACAGATGTAAGTGTATTATTCTACAACTGTCTTAGTCTGTCCTGGCTGCCATTACAAAATGCCACAGACAGAGTGGCTTAAATAACATAAATTTATTTTCTCACAGTTCTGGAGGCTGGATAGGCCCAAGACAAGGTGCCAGTGGATTTAGTTCCTGGTGAAGTCTCTCTTCCTGGCTTCAAGATAGAGCAAACAAACTCTCTGGTGTTTTTCCACCTGCAAGGGGAAGGCAGGTTTCCTGACAGGTACCTGGCTTTGACCATTTCCTTAGAGGTATCTCTATTGATTGCCAAGGCACCTCCTCATGGACTCTCGGGAGACATGACTCACCTGTGGATGCTGAGGAAGCCCTTTATACCTCTATTGTTATTATTTTGATTAATTAATTTTAATGTAAGTATGCAAGTAATCACTTTTCCAGATACTTCTATAATTTATCATAATTAATGGTGGTGGTGATAATGATAGTGGTAGAAATGGTGATAATGTTGGGGGTAGTAGTAGTAGTTAACATGTTGAGGGGTTACTCCTGTGCCCAGTGCTATACTATATATTTTTCATAGATTATCTCATTTGTAGATATGAATTCAGAACTTTTTGGATGTGGTAAGGTAATATATCACATATACTATATAGTATGGAACACAATCATCAGGGTCTGAATAACAGTTTAAAGTCAAATAAATTTATATTTTTTGCAGTGAAATGTATTACGATAGTAAATTTCTTAGAGATTATCAACAGCCTCAAATAATTTCAGGTCATATTTGTGACCAAAGGAATTCAAGTAAGGTTGAATTGTGGCAACAAAACACTTAGAGAAAAACTTTTCGTTTTTAAAGAATTTTTGGATTTTTTTTTTTTCAGTGCTAAGGATTGAACCCAAGGGTGCTTTGCCACTCTAATCCTTTTTTTTTTTATTTTTTAATTTGAGACAGTTTGCTAAATTGCCCAGGCTGGCCTCCAACTTGTGACTCTCCTGCCTCAGCCTTTGGGACAAGAGTCCCCTGTGTTTCTCCTTTGCTAGCAAGCAATAAACCTTCTTTTTCTTTTTTCTCCAAAAAAAAAAGAAAAAAAGATTCCATCACGGGGGCTCCATCCTAGGGAACTCCTCTAAACCTAATCACTTTCCAAAGGTCTCATCTCTGAACATCAAAGTCACATTGTTTCCCCCCTCTTAATACCCTGAACGTATGATTTAGGGGAATGAACTCCTGCATGAGGTCAAGAATTGAGGGGCTAACCCTATTCAAACCATAGTATATGGCTAAGTGTGTATGAAGTCAGGCTTCTGTGTATGCAAAGTAGACTGGCCCTCCAAACTTTGATTTCAAAGGTGGCAAGGAATCTTTACTACAGATCTTTACTGTGGTTAGTTGGTGCCATAGGTCACTGCCTTCAAGAAGTACAGATGTTCCTTGACTGATGATGGCGGTCACATTCCAATACATGCATCATCATCGTAAGCTGAAATGCATTTAATCCACTGAAACTGCCTAATGTCACAGTTTAACCTCTAAAAGTGTTCAGAACACTGACATTAGCATGCCATTGGGAAAATGCACCAAACAGCTTATTTTATAAAAAAGTGTTGAACATCTCGTGCAATTTATCAAATGTCTCTATCCAAAAATAGCAACCTGGCAACACACCTTGCTGTAGAGACTCAGTCATTTCCTCTTGTGATTGTGGAATCTACTGGGAGCTGTTGGTTGTTGCTGCTGCCTAGCACTGACCGTACTGCTGGCACAGAAAAGATCAAAATTCAAAGTTTGAAGTACAGTTTCTATTGAACACATTGCTCTTGCAGCATCATAAAGTAAAAAAAAAAAAAAGAGAGAGAGATTATAAGTTGAATCATCATAAATCAGAAGCTACCTATCTTTTGATTGTCAGTGGCTAGGGATGAGGATCATGGCTTACTAGGATATGGACCCAAATGAACATCGAGTAAGAGCGCTAAGAAACTCTGGAAGGTGCTATTGGGGATTAAACCCAGGAGTGCTTTAATGCTGAGCTACATCCCCAGTCCTTTTAAATTTTTTTTTAATTTTGAGGCAAGGCTTTGCTACATTGCTTAGGGCCTTGCTAAGTTGCTGAAGCTGGGCTCAAAATTTTGATCCTCCTGCTTCAAGCTTCCTGAGTTGCTGGGATTACAGCATGTACCACTGCACCTGGCTAGTAAGAAAGTATTTACTGCTCAGGAGGCTATTAACTATTAACTGCTGGAGGACTGCAAATTTGAAATCAGCCCAGGGGACATAGCAAGAACCTGTCTCAAAACTTAAAAAAAAAAAAAAATAAATAACTATTAACTGGAGGAGCCAAGCAGAAGACAGAGCCATTGTTGGAAGGAGGCAAAGGAGTATAGGGGGAAAAAAAACAAAACATTTTTTTTTAAACAGAACATCAAGTGGAGTTATGAAGTTAAAAAAAAAAAGCAAAAATTGGCAAAGACATAGATATTTTACTTTATTTTGATGAAAATGTAGGGATTTACTGGTGAGTAAAATATACATAATTTAAAAGCATACATAATTAAGGTCTTAGCTTTGATATAAAGCCCTGAAAATGAGGGACATATTGTGACTTCCAAGACTCAAGAGTTAGAGGTGAGTCTAAGGCAGAGGCAGCAAATTATTCCCATAAAGTCCAGTAGTAAATATGTCAAGGTTTTGTGGGCCATATGTTCTCTCTGTAACCACTTCATTTTGCTGTTGTAGGATAAAAATAGTCATGGATCACACATAAATGAGGCTGGCTTTGTTCCACCAAAACTGTATTTACAAAAATAGGCTGCAAGTTAGATCTGGCCCATGGACTGCACTTTTCCCACTTAGTGTTTAGGGCACTATCTAGCCTGAAATTAACTTTCTGTGTGAATATTTTTTTCTTTGGAATTCACAATAACTTTTATCTCATTCTAGTCTTAAGAGAGTCTGATCTGACAAGAATTATAAAAACCAGGCCACACCCACTTTCCATGGTATCCATTCCCACTTTGGGCTATCCCCAGATTCTAGGGCACATTGCTCTCTGCAGCGTGGGAGGGGCTGAGCCTGAAACAATGGACTACTGAGTAGCCACTGGCAAAGGGCATGGGTACAGTGCTCCATTTATTCCACTTCTTTCACAGAGAACAAAGGGACACTGCTGATGGCTTTGATCAGTTAGAGGCAACTCTTTACTGGCCCTTTGGGTCAGTTGATGCTTTCAACTTGAAGAGTGAAAGTGAGTGGGGAACCCTAACTATAATAGTGAGGGAGCTGGACTACCACCAGCATGGACTACCACCTCACCTCTCTTCCCAGAGTGAATTAATATTTTTTTTTTTGTACTGGGAGTTGAACCTAGGGGCACTAAGCCACACCTCCAGCACTTTTTTTTTTTTTTTTTGGTACTGGGAATTGAACTCAGGGATACTCGACCACTGAGCCACATCCCCAGCCCTATTTTGTGTTTTTATGTAGAGACAGGGTCTCACTGAGTTGCTTAGCACCTCGCCATTGCTGAGGCTGGCTTTGAACTCGTGATTCTCCTGTCTCAGCCTCCCTAAGTGCTGGGATTACAGGCTTGAGCCACCGCGCCCGGCTACCTCCAGCACTTTTTTGACAGTTTTTTTTTTTTTTTTTTTTAAGAGACAGGATCTCACTGAATTGCTCAGGGCCTTGTTAAGTTGCTGAGCTGGCTTTGAACTTGTGATCCTCCAGCCTCAGCCTCCCAAACCACTGGGATTATAGGCATGCGTCACAACACCTGGCACTATAACGGCATTCTAAGCACTTAGTTTTTACTGGGAAATTATTCCTAAAGCTGTGTGAATTAGAATGAGCTAGGGTTTGTGACATTAACTACATGGTAGGAAAAATCTGCAGGTCTAGAGGATTTCCTACTTTCTTCAGAAGGCTTTCTTTATCCTCAACCTTCACCCTACCCAATCCCAGCCTTGCCAATGGTCCCTTAACTCCTTCTCCACCTCTGCTTTCTGGCGCCCCACACCTTCCCTCTTCCTCTTCTTGATGGAGAACTTCCTGGTTTTGTTTTGTTTTTATTTTTCTCTTGCCATTTCCTCTAAACCTTGATGAGTGCTGAGTGTGATTTTCTTTTGTACATGCTTCACTGACTCTGGTGCCATGCACATTTTGGGATGGTGAAGCTGCCAGGAGCTCAAGATTCAGTTTGGATTTCTCCACCAGTGAAGGCTATGGCCAATTCTCAAGGCCTCCCCACCTTCAGTTTCCTAGGAATAAAATAGTAGGGACAAAGGGCAAACATACTCCTGGGCCTTGGCTCATAACCTGTCAATTAAAGGTCCCACCTATCTGGGTGCAGTGGTGCAGGCCTGTAATCTCAGTGACTCAGGAGGCTGAGGCAGGAGGATCAAGAGTTCCAGGCCAGGGCTGGAGTTGTGGTTCAGTGGTAGAGGGCTCGTCTAACATGTGTGAGACAAAGGGTTCGATGCTCAGCACTGCATATAAATAAATAAAGATCCACTGACAACTTAAAAACAGAAACAAAAACCTGCCTATTTAAAAAAAAAAAAGATTTCCAGCCCAGCCTCAGCAATTTAGTGAGGCCCTTAGCAACTTAGCGAGACCCTGTCTCAAAATAAAAAATTAAAAACAGCTGGGGATGTAGCTCAGTGGTTAAGTGCCCCTGGATTCAATCCCTAGTACCAAAAAAAAAAAAAAAAGTCCCACCTTTATTCATTTGATATCAGATGTGCCCCATTATCCACCTCAAGCAGTACCAGGCGCATCATTAGAGTCAGGGTGCTGTCATTGAACATGTCGACCTCATTGTAGGGTAAAGGTGCTGGAGTCATGTGCCCTTCATGCACCCAGAGCCAGGGGACATTCCTAAGCCCCAGCCCACCCCCACAAGCAGCCAAAAAAACCAGCTCCTTTCTTTTGTTCCTGGGAGCCAGCTTGCTGGAGCTTTGTCTCCATCCTAAGTGGAGGCCCTAACAAAGGTTTTGCCTGTGTATTAGTACTTGCATGACTTGATTTCGTTTCTATTGTCATCAAGTCAAAGTCCCCTGTGTCCGGAATCACTTGGCAACTCTGGTGGGATAGTGTGAAATGTACACGGGCAAGACCTGCTGGGCTCTGGACTCCTGGAATGCCATTCCCTACCTGCAACACCGGCTGCCCTGATCTTTTTCCTCTGGATCTTTTCTCTCAGACCTCCTGTGTTCCCCAGCTCATGAGTGTCCCTTGCCCCAAAGCCAAGGCTCCTCTTTCTCTCTCATCCCTTGGCCTCTACTTTTCACTTCTTCCCTCTACCCACCTTCCTTCTCATCTCTCCCTTTTCTTCCTTCCTTTGCTGTCTTTCAGTCCCCATTTGGGCACCAGGTATAAAGAGGCCTCTGAACTAGAGGGGCTCTAGTCCCCTGAAACAGGAGGCTCTCACCAGAACTGGTCACTGCCCCCACCCGCAGGGCAGCAATGGGGACACGTGGGAACCGCCTAAGAGAATGAAACAAACAAGGGGCGCGAAAGAACGGAGGCAAGACAGGATTCTGATCAAGCCTCCAAATTTTATTTAAGAACAGTGGTATATATGTATGCTCAGGATGGGAGGGGAGGGGAAGGAGCTGTCGCAGGACGATTGGCTGGGTGCAAGCAGGCGGTATCGAAAGGGGGAGGTTCTTGGCATTGGCGCGCAGGTAAGTTTAAGTTTTGGCGCTTGCAGGTATTTCTGTGCTCTTGCTTAACCAGGAAGTGGAGCTGATCAGGAAATGAATCAGGGCTTTTTGCTCCCAACAGGTCACTCTGGAGTCCAGCAACCAGAAAACAGGACTGAGCCCCCTGAGAAAACTGGCAGGGTCATGTGGAGTAAGGGCTTTAAGTCCCCCAGCACATGTGACTTTTTTCTCTCTCCCTCCACCTTTGTTACTACTCTCTCATGAAGCCTTTCCTTCTAAGACACCAGATTTACAGAAACCCTGGGAATGGGTAGTGCTGGATGTAATCCAAAAGCCTCCATTAGGGTGCCTATAGTCTAAATGGAAAAATTTTAAACTAGGTGGCCTACGGAAGAAGCAGCTTCCGCAACACTGCCTCGTTACGCTCTTGATAGCCAGGAAAATTGGACACTTAGGGCTCCCTAACTTTCAACAGCATTTTACAGCGGGACCTCTTTGTAAAAGATAAGAACAAGGACAAGAGATTCCTTATGAACAGGCACTTATGTTCCTTTATCAAGACCTTAAACTTAGGAATTCTTACAGAGCCTATATAGCTACCCCTCCATCAGAGGAAATGGACATTCTAGATGACTTGCTCTTACAGGACCCTCCTCACCCAAAGCTGGATTCAGGGTCATCTGACTCTTCTCCAATCCATGCCTTCCCTACCATTGACACCTCCTGAAATGATACCAAACCTTTTACTCATCTCTAATCTCTCCTATGGGGCTTCATTCTGGGACAAAATTAGAACTAGCTTTTGGAAAGCAGGCTGTACCCAATTCTGAGTTACTATGTCATGTACAGAGCGGTTGTTCTCAGACTGCTTAAATCTGTGTTACTCCATTTTGTAAAGCAGTAGTTTGCTATAAGCTAGTCCATTTTGAGTTTAAGTGCTGAGGTGGGATGACTCTATAACTTGTTTGTACAAGTAAAAAACCGCCATTATCCTGGTACAAATTGGTAAATAAATCAATCTTGCTAATAACAATGACCACCTGTGGACTAACTAAATTAATCAGAAGCATGTGGATGCATGGATGTATCAAACTCATATGAGAAAAACCAGGCCTATGAGCTTATCAAACACACTAGGCCAACAAATGAAGCAATCTCCTCACTAGAGACCTTTAAAAGGAGGAGCACTTGGGCTGGGGTTGTGGCTCAGTGGTACAGTGTGTCCCTCGCATGTGTGAGACGCTGGACTTGATTCTCAGCACTGAATATAAATAAATGATTCAAATAAAGGCTCATCAATAACTAAAAAAATATTTTTTAAAAAAGAGAAGCACCCCAAGACTGGACACAGCAGCACCTTGACCCCATCACCTGGACACTCCTCATGAGCTTTGCCCATGAAAATTGCCACTGCAAAAAACTTCTGAATCCCTGTCCTCAAGCTTCAGTGGAGTGTGGTTTTTCCTGCCCTGTGAGGATCATTACACATGGCCCATTCCAAGCTCACACTCTGAGACAGCCCTCTGTCCAGACCCTGGCCTTGAATGAGCTCCTGTGCTTTGACAGCTCTGTGCTCCAAAAAATTCTTGTTTTGGTTCTTAATCTTATCTGACCACCTGCATTCTATCAGCTCTCTGCCTTTGCTCTCAGAACCCCAGTGGCTGCTTTAACCCTTCCTTAGCCTTTCTGCAACCTATTTTCATAATTGTGTAAACTGTGATGTGTGACTTGAATGTTATAGAACTTAAGATTGGAATAAAATGACTTGTTTGCCTGACTTATGACTAGCAAGTGACCCACAAATACTCAATGAACTTTCACCATGGAAATGGTATAGCCTGTGAATTGTTATTCAATAAATTCTGACATTATGTAAAAACACAAATATGGTTTATGTTTAATGACATAGTTTGCTCACAATAATTTGCCTGGTAGGCAGGTATCCATTTATTAAAGAAGATATCCAACAAGTAAACAGCCCATTGGCAAAATAATAGGAAATATACAAATGTTTTCAAACAATTCATTTGGCAATGTAGATAAAATTCAGCACCTATCCCAAAGACTCATGAACAGAGACTAAAAACTCACTCTGCTAGGGCTGGGATTGTAGCTCAGTGGTAGGACGCTTGCCTCACATACATGAGGCACTGGGTTTGATCCTCAGCACCACATAAAAATAAATGAATAAAATATATATTTTTTAAAAAACTCACCCTGCTAATCCAAAGCTTGGCTCATGCCACAGTGGAAACTGGAGTGAAACCCAGTATGGGTGCTGGAAGGAGAGCATTTCTCTGCTTTCTGCAGAGCAGGGTCGAAAATTTGGAGAGCTAGGAAGTCAATCTGCCTACACCATGCAGGGCTGCATCTCATGAGGAATTGGTTGGCAAAAGAAATATACAAAACAGCAGAAAGAAGGGAAGCAAGTCTCACATTACACATCTGTGATGATTCTGTAAGATAGACTACAGAGTCACACTACACTTGATACTGTAGGTGGTAGACAGATACCAAAGACAGTGATAGACAAAATTATGTAAATAGGGACACTTACATCCAAGCAAGAAACACAAAGGCTGATAGGAGTAATTGGCTTCTGGAGACAACATATGTCTTATCTAAACATTATATATTAAGACCTATATATAAAAATCACAAGAAAGTCACAGAACTTCACATGGGGAGCATAACAAAAACAGTCACTACAAACTTTAAAAGACTATGTCCATACCTTCTAACACTTACATTACCCAATACCTTATGACAGCTAACATTAGGAATCATGATGGCACAAGATTATGGCACATGGCCATTATGGACCAAGGAACCAACACAACATAATTTTGTTCCAGTAGGATTCTGAACAAAATTCCTTATGCACCAAATAAATAAACACATTTTGAAAACTATATTTGGTTAACTTATGAGGTACTAAAAGATACACAGCCTCTGACTGGCAAGAGACCTATTATAATTGGGTGTATTATATACCTTTGCTCCACTAGATAAAATTAAGTCCTGCAGAGTTGGCAGATATTCAATTGGTCAAAAACCTGTTACCTGGAAATGTTACATACAGAGCAGGGATGACAAGAGTGAAAAAGGGGTCCTCACATAGGAAGCACACAAAATGGAGATTGACTTGCTAGAATTCATTCTGAGGGCAGAACAAATCCATGGCAATCTAGGGAAATGGGGTCCTTCCTGGCCAAATAACATCTGTAACAACCGGCTTACAGATAGGTCAGCCCCTGTGCTGAGAAAAACGAAATTGGGAGCAGCAGGCCTCAGCCCTAAGGTACTTCAGTTTCTGCACAACATGAAGAACTCATAGCAGTGGTACTCACAGACAATCCATAGTTGAAAACACAAAAAATTATGTATTTACACACTCATGGGAAGTTAAAAATGGATATAAAATAATCATTAAATACATCACAAAGACCTATGGCCATGCCAGTATTGGAAAGAACTATGAGAAGCCTCACAAAAACAACATCAGGGTCACACACATATCAGGATATCAGAAGGATGATTCAGACACAACTAAATACAAAAACCAAGTAGATGCACTAACACAGAGCATAAAGGTAGAGGATAAAATACCCAAATTAAAATTAAGTAAGGCCAGGTGTGGTGGCATATTCCTGTAATCCCAGTGGCCCAGGAGGCTGCTGCAGGAGGATCATGAGTTCAATGCCAGACTCAGCAACTTAGCAAGACCCTAAGCAAAGCACCAAGTGAGTTCCTGTCTCAAAATAAAAAGGGCTGAGAATGAGGCTCAGTCATTAAGCACCCCTGGTTCAATCCCCAGTTCAAAAAAAAAATTAACTAAGAATGCAGATAGTAACTACAGACATACAGTTACACCTATAACACTTAGAAAGGGGGATGATGACACATAGGAAATATACAAGGTGCCAAACATTAAAGTAAAAAGGGAAGGAGATAAATGGACAATTAAGAAAGACCCACATGCAAATATTACAAGAGATTTTAACTACGCATGCATTCAAAGGACTTATGGACTCTCATGGACTGTATAAAGGAAAGACAGACAGGAAACAAAGTAAACTGGTATGACATACAAAGGGCAATGCAGAGATGTGAAAAATGCCAAACTTTATGAAAATTTGGATTCGAAATATCAACAGATACATATATGCCAAACACATTTAACTTTACTATTCAAATAGACTTTACAGGGCCAATATAACACAATACCCACAAAAATATGTTGCAACAATGGCAAAAAAACAGGTTTAGCCATCCTCTGAGAACTACTGGTTTATACATCATAGAGTAATTCATTCTGTCCATACAGCTAATGAGGTTTCCCTCTGAGAGAAGATACCTAGTAGAGAAGGGAGTCTCACTAGAGCATATATCCCTCTTTCCATAATAATTTGGGATCATGAAATAAAAGGTTTGGAAGATTTTCAGAAAATCCCAATAAGTTCCAGGATGAATTCATAAAGGTCACTTGTCTTTTGCCCTTACCTAGAAAGATGTGATGATAGTCCTGGCTCACTGCTGCACTGCAGATAAGAAAGTCAGAATAATCGCTAGGGCAAGGGAAGTGACTGATGGGTATGAAATCACCCACCCAGGTAGCAGTATATACAATGTAGGCAGTGATGCTAGACAGAGACCCTAGAAGGGATTACAGCCATGAGGGCCATAAGGAGTGGAGGGTTGGAACACTTCATCCCCTGCTTAGCTGAGGGCAGGAAAATGTTGATAGTTAAACCTGTAAATTATGATGAAGTCTGAGACATTACTCAAGAAAGGGGTTAGAAGCCGGGCGCGGTGGCACACGCCTATAATCCCAGCACTTAGGGAGGCTGAGGAAGGAGAATTGTGAGTTCAAAGTCAGCCTCAGCAATGACAAGGCGCTAAGCAACTCAATGAGACCCTGTCTCTAAATAAAACACAAAACAGGGCTGGAGATGTGGCTCAGTGGTCAAGTATCCCTGAGTTCAATCCTTGGTACCAAAAAAAAAAAAAAAGGGTTTAGAATCTAGACATATTCCTAAACAGGCTGATGGAAGGTTTTAGAAAATATACTAAGACAGATCCTAACTCGGTGGAGGGAAAGACCCTGTTAGCCACAGATTTTATCATTTATGATGTCCCAGACATCAGAAGAGATTGCAAAAATTAGAACTCCCATTGCTACTCTGGTTAATGAGGACTTTAAAATGTTTAATAATAGAGACAGGGCAGAGCAGGCAGACCATGATAGATGGTTGGCTAAAAATCCCCAGTTTTTGGTTGCCCTAATCCAGTTCTCTTGAGGCATCCCTAGGAAAGGGCCCTCCTTAAAGGCAAAAAAAAAAAAAAAAAAAAAAAATCTATTACAGCCCCAGGGGTCTAATCAATGTATAAGTTCTTACTGCTACAAGGAAGGCCACCGGAGATGAGAATAGCCCAACTGTCCTCATCATGGGCAACCAAGCAGAACCCAAGCCAGAGGCCCCTCTTGGCACTGCTGGAAGATTACTCTGCCATTGAATGATGGGGCCTGAGTGCTCATGCAGTTCCACCATCAACATCACATTGGAGGAGCCTCAGGTCACGATGAGCCAGGTGGGAAAACTAAACTACTTAAGGACACTGGAATTGCCTACTCTATCCTGACTCAACTCATCAGGCCTTTGTCAAACCAGAAGTGTTCTGTAGAAGGAGACAGTAAACCTAAGGTGAAATGCTTCACTTTTCCAAATTATGGCTTAATAGCAAAAACTATAGATGAAGCATTACAAGGAGAAGAAAAAGAGCCTCTCCACTGGACTAAAGAATGTCAAAGTACATTTGACAAATGAAATACTAAGCTGGGTCATGCCTCTTCTTTGAACCTTCCTGACTTAAAACACATTTCATCCTGTATATATATGAAAGGCTGGGTTTAGGGGTTATAATTCCAAAATTGAGGCCTGTCTCAAGGCTGGTTATCTATTTCTGCAAATAGATCCAGTGGCCCAGGGTGGCCCAATTGTTTGAGAACAGTGGCTACAACTGCTTTGTTGGTTAATGAGGTCTCCAAATTAAACTTGAAGCTACATATGCAGGTTCAGATACAGCACCAAATCCAGACACTCTTAGAAATCAAGTTCATCACTGGCTTACAGGGGAAGACTAACAGTATCAGGCCCTCCTGTTAGATACTCCTGATGTCACTGCAGGTACGTCAGAGTTAAACTCCCTGCTTCAACTCCATTAGACCATTACAAGAATATCAGTGCAGAGAAAATATTACTGATCAGATCTGAAAGACATGCCTCTTCATTACCCTGAGGTTGAATTGTTCACAGATG
Source organism: Xerus rutilus (assembly GCA_028644305.1). Taxonomy (NCBI): domain Eukaryota; kingdom Metazoa; phylum Chordata; class Mammalia; order Rodentia; family Sciuridae; genus Xerus; species Xerus rutilus. The sequence continues at coordinate 24,928,699 of CM053406.1, forward strand.
GAAGCAGTTTTGTAGAAAAGGGTATCAGAAAGGCCAGGTATGCAGTAGTCAGTTGCTATGATATCTTAAAAGTAAATGTCTTTCCCTGCTGTGCTTCTGCCCAAATAGCAGAACTCATTACCCTCGTTGGGTTCCACAATTAGGAGAAGGAAAAACCTTAAACATCTATATCCCAGTAGATGTACACATCTACATTCTAGTACTCCATGCTCATGCTGCTAACTGGAAGGAAAGAGGGATGTTAACAGCTACAGATTCTCCAATAAAGTATGAGGACCTGATATTGCAACTTCTTGAGACAGTATTACTTCCTAAACAGGTGGCAGTAATTTACGGCAGAAGATACCAGTGAGATGGATCTTTAATAAGCAATAATATGGAAATAATATGGCAGATAAGATTGCAAAACTTGTAGCCAAAACGCAGACTGCCACAAAGGGTCCTACACAGTTGCATATATTTATGAACCTAGTCTCAGATCTGATCTAATCAAAATGCCTAATTACCCTCCATGGAAATACAGAAATGGAGTAAATGGGGATACTATGTTAATGAGACAGGATAGCTTACAGATGGACAAAACATTGTTACCTGAGGCTGACCAAAGGGAATATTAACCATTTACATGAGGCCACCCATTATGGAAGAGAGGGCCTCTGGGATCTGACAAGGCTTACTAGAAAGTAACTTCATAAGACCTTTAAACACATTATTTGAAGCTGTCAAATTTGCATACAAAACAACCCTTAAACCCATCCAGCCCCTCTCCCACTTTGAAATCCTGTTTAGTACTGTGTACTCCTCCAGGGAAAGATTGGCAATTAGACATTACCCAGTTGCCCTCAAAAGGGGATATAAATATTTACTTGTTTTTACAGACAGTTTTATAGGACAGATAGAAGCCTTCCCCTCTCGAACAGGGTAGACCCTAGAGGTATGTAAATGTCCTTCAAATTATTCCTTGATTCAGGTTCCCAAAGTCCCTCCAAAGTGATAATGGGCCTTCTTTTGTTGCAAAGATAACACAAAATCTACAGTTCTTGGAATTAATTATAAATAATTTTCAGCTTGGTATCTCCAGTAGAAAAAGCTAATCATATCCTTAAACTTTAGTCGAGGTGTGCCAAGAGACCCAGGAACCCTGGAATAAGTTGCTTCCCATTGCCCTTTTAAGAATTCAACCTACCTTAAAACCAAGCCCCTTTGACATGCTGTACTGTAGCCTGCTCTTCTTAACTGTTACCTTTTGGTTTGATGAAGATACAAACCACACCTTACAATATGTCATTAACCTGGGCAAAACCCAGCAGGCTCTCTGTTTTAGTTAGTTATTTTGCTGCTGTGACTAAAAGATCTGACCAGAACAATTTTAAATGAGGAAAAATTTATCTGATAACCCAATCAATAAATGGGCAAAGGATCTGAACAGACACTTCACAGAAGAAGAAATATAATCCATCAACATATATATGAAAAAATGTTCAACATCTCTAGCAACTAGAGAAATGCAAACCAAAACTACACTGAGGGGCTGGGGATATAGCTCAGTTGGTAGAGTGCTTGCCTTGCACGCACAAGGCCCTGGGTTCAATCCCCAGCACTACAAACAAATAAACAAACAACAACAAAAACTACAGAGAACCCATCTCATTCCAGTCAGAACGGTAATTATTAAGAATACAAGCAGCCGGGCGCGGTGGCTCAAGCCTGTAATCCCAGCACTTAGGGAGGCTGAGACAGGAGAATCGCGAGTTCAAAGCCAGCCTCAGCAATGGCGAGGCACTAAGCAACTCAGTGAGACCCTGGCTCTACATAAAACACCAAATAGGGCTGGGGATGTGGCTCAGTGGTCAAGTACCCCTGAGTTCAATCCCCAGTACAAAAAAAAAAAAAAAAAAAGAATACAAGCAACAATAAATGTAGGCAAGGATGTGGAGAAAAAGGTACACTCATAAAGTGCTGGTGAGACTGCAAATTTGTGCAACCACTAAGGAAAGCAGTATGGAGATTTCTAAGAAAACTTGGAATAGAATCACCATTTTACTCATTCATCTCATTCCTAGGTTTATATTCAAAGGACTTAAAATCAGCATACTAGAATAACACAGTCACATCAACATTTATAGCAGCTCAATTCACAATAGCTAAACTATAGAACCAACTTAGATGCCTTTCAACAGATGAATGGATAAAGAAACTGTGGTATATATACACAATGGAATATTACTCAGCCATAAAGCAGAACGAAAGTATGACACTTCTTGGTAAATGTATGGAACTGGAGAATATTATACTAATCAAAATAAGCCAATCCCAAAGAACCAAAGGCCGAATGTTTTCTCTGATATCAGATACTAATTCACAGTAAGTGTGTGTGTGTGGGGGGAGAACAGAGGCATTTTGGAGTAGACAGAGGGGAGTGAAGGGAGAGGAAGGAGTATGGGGGTAGGAATGATAGAATGAATTGACATTGGGTCCGGGTTTGCTGCTCAGTGGTAGAGCACTTGCCTCGCATGCATGAGGCACTGGGTTCAATCCTCAGCACCACATAAAAATAAATAAAATAAAGATATCGTGTTTTTTACAACTAAAAAAATATTTTAAAAGAAGAATGAATTGACATTACCCTATGTGCATATATGATTAAATGACCTGTATAACTCTACATCATGTATAAACAGACGAATGAGAAGTTATACCCATTTATGTATGATGTGTCAAAATTCATTCTACTTTCATGTATAACTAATTAGGATAAATTAAAAATATATTTAAAAAAGTTTATTTGGGGGTTAATAGTTTCAGAGATCTTAGTCCATAAAAGGATGGGTCAATTCCTTGGGGCTCCCAGTGAGGCAGAATATCATGGTGGAAATGTGTGGCAGAGGGGCCAGGTGCAGTTGTGCACGCTTGTAATCCCAGCAACTTGAGAGGCTGAGTGAGGCAGGAAGATCGCAAGTTCAAAGCCAGCCTCAGCAAGAGCAAGGCACTAAGCAACTCAGTGAGACCCTGTCTCTAACTAAAACACCAAATAGGGCTGGGGATGTGGCTCAGTGGCTGAGTGCTCCCTAAATTCAATCCCTGGTACCCCCCCCCCAAAATGTGTGGCAGAGGGAAACAACTCACATGTTGATCAGAAGCAGAGAAAGGCTTCATTGGCCACATACAAATATATACCCCAAAGCCATGCCCAAATTCCCACCTCCTCCAGCCACACCCTACCACTTCATTACCACTCAGTCAATCCCAATTAGGGGATTAATTCGCTGATTGGGTTAAGACTATTATGACCCAATCATTTCTCCTCTGAACCTTCTTGCATTGTCTCGCATATGAGCTTTTGGGGGATACCTCACATCCAAACCATAACTCTCTTAGACTATGGAAACAAATTTTGCCTAATCTGAACCACAACCCTACTGTAGCAGTCAGGAGATAGGGTTATGCTCGAAACATGGATGAAGAGGTCACCAGAGGACCAACTTCAGCCTAAATGGAAAGAAACTTATCAGGTTATATTCACCATTCTTACTCTGTAAAATTACAGGGAATTCCTAGTTAGGTACACTTAACAAGTAAAAAGCTTGTTCCACCTAAATTTCCCACGGGATATACACAGGAAATACACTTGTGAGCCTATAGAGGAATTTAAGTGTTAAAGTTAATCCACTGACAAGAAAAGTAATATGGTGATGGTATCTTGTAGGGGGCCTATCTGTAATTCTTAAAATTAATAGTTGGTTAGGAGTGCAGGCCCCTTCAGGGACAGAAGTCTGCATTGCTACTTTTCCGCTTTGGATCAAGTAGTGAGAGATTTTTTATAACCTCCAAACATAAGTAGAAACACTGCTTTATCAGTAGGAAGAAGCTATAGAAGATAAGACACCTTCACCCCTTTTCCATTTATGAACCTCAGAGCAGGGATGAGATTGAAGGGACAAAGGGCAAATGAACTCCTGGGCTTTGACTCATCACCTGATAGCCATTAAAAGGCCTTACCTAGCTGAGTGTGGTGGCACACACTTGTAATCTCAGCAACTTGGGAGGCTGAGGCAGGAGGATCAAGTTCCAGGCCAGCCTCAGCAACTTAATGAGACTCTATCTTAAAATAAAAAATTAAAAGGACTGGGGATGTAGCTCTGTGGTAAAGTGCCCCTGGGGCCACCCTTTCCCCTCTTAAAAAGTCCCATCTATATTCAGTTTGATACAAGATGTGCCCCATTTATCCACCTCAAGTAGTACTAGGTGCATTGTTAGAGCCAAAGCGCTGTCACTGAACCCATCCTCATTGTAGGGCAAGGATTGTGGAATCATGTGCCCTGCATGCACCCGGGTGACATTCCTAAGCCCCAGCCCATCCCTGAATGCAGCCAACAAAACCAGCTCCTTTCTTTTGTTCTAGTGAGCTAGCTTTTTCTGGCTCTCAATTGGAGGCCCTAAGGCTTTGCCTGTATATTTTTACTTGCATGACTTGATTTCTTTTTTTTTTTTGGTTACCGGGGATTGAAATCATGGGCACTCGACCACTGAGCCACATCCCCAGCCCTGTTTTGTGTTTTATGTAGAAACAGGATCTCACTGAGTTGCTTAGCACCTCGCCGTTGCTGAGGCTGGCTTTGAACTCGCGATTCTCCTGTCTCAGCCTCCCTAAGTGCTGGGATTACAGGCCACTGCACTCGGCTTGATTTCATTTCTATCATTAAGTCAATTCCATGTCCAACATCAGAAATACACAACTATCATTGCAAGTATTAATTTTTCCCATTGTCAGATTCATCATATTTTATTAGCATAACTGATTTTATATGAATAGCCTTTGTTTATAGTGTTACAGAACATTTGATTTTTTCTTGAGCTTATCTATAAGGCCATGTAATCAGTCAGGAACAGGTCTATTCCAGTGGTTCTCAAACTTGAGTATACATTACAATCACCTGATATTTGTTAAACCATGGTGGCTGAGCCTCATCCCACAGTTTCTGGTTTGGTACTATATCAGAACCTGAGAATTTGCATTTCTAACAAGTCCCCAGGTAAGGTTGCTACTGCTGGTCCAAAGGCCATCTGCTGGATTAGAAGAACATCTTGGGAAGAATGATATTCTTTGTCTGATGGAAGAAGCAGTGTTTTACTGGAGCCTTCTATTAGTAATAAATTGGATTTAAAATGCTGCACAATTGAACTGGGTGCCTTGAAGCACATCTATAATCCCAGTGGCTCAGGAAGCTGAGGCCAAAGCATCACACCTTCAAGGGCAGCCTCAATAATTTAGTGAGGCCCTAAACAATTTAGTGAGATCCTTTCTCAAAAATAAAAAGGCCTGGGGATGTAGTGGTAAAGTGCCCCTAGGTTCAATCAATTCACAGTACCCCCCTCCAAAAAAAAAACACCACCCTGCACAATTGAATGCAACTCACCAGTACATATGTTAAAACAAAGGGAGCCATGGATTACCTATCACAAAGGCATGGGCAGATGACAGACTTACTATCTGTAAGGAGCATCTGCCATAGACAGGCTGGGACATGCTGGGACATACTGGGACATACTGGGACTCACTAAATTGCTGGCTATAAGGAACAGCAGCCATAGGCAGGCTTAGTCATAACTGCATGCAGTTGATAAGGACCATCATCTAGAGACAGAACAATGCTGGAACATGATAATAATGAGCACCAACTTGGAACTGTATATAAACCGCTTGTCCTGCCACATCAGTGAACTTTGCTCTGAGGACATCAGTGAGATTGGCCACCTTGCTGTCATCCTCAGATCAACTCCACCGTTCCCTGACATCCAATCATCAGCTGGAGAGAACCACCAGACAACAACATCTGCTCTTTGGCTAAGAGAAGTTGTGTGGCATTGGAGGTCTTTGGGGCTCATGGTTGCCCTAGGATTGTGTGATTTGCTTATAATGTTTAATTAGTGTGCACTGAATGCTAGTTGGGATGCTCTAGCACACACAACACTTTTTGCCTTTTGTTTGATAATTGGTGTGATCGAATATACACTTGCATTATTTAAAGACAATCCACCTCCAAATAATTATTAATAGCGCCACTTGTGACACTATCTTTCCTAAATCAATCAGATCCTTTTGAAGAACAGTTCTTGAAAACTATATATTTCTTTAAATAGAACTGGGAAACTAGGGATGGTGGTACATGCCTGTAATCCCTGCTACTCTGGAAGCCAAGACAGGAGGAACACAAATTCCAGGTCAGCCCTGGGGAACATAAGAAGATCCTTTCTTGGGCTGGGATTGTGGCTCAGTGGTAGAGCACTTGCCTTTCATGTGGGAGGCACTGGGTTCGATCCTCAGCACCACATATAAATAAATGAATAAATAAAGGTCAATCAACAACTAAAAAAAAATTTAAAAAAAGAAGATCCTTTCTCAAAATAAAAAAATTAGAAGGGCTGGTGGTGTATTCAGTGATAGGTCTGGCATTCACAAGGCCATGGGTTTGATCCCCCAGCACTGGAAAACAAAACAAAAAAACAAAACAACAACAACAAAAAAATCCTTTAAAAAAATAAACAATTTATCAAATATTCATTAAACCAAGAGTCAATATTCAACATGATGAAATTGAATAAAATTCTTGCTGGAAATTCCAAGTCAGTGAGAGAAATGTAACAAAATGTAGGTGTTCAGAAGGAAGGATGAAGTGGAGAGAGGTAATATTTAGCCAAGGAACTTCCAGCAGGGCCTCTGCTACACTAGAATATATAGCCTGCGGCTCAAATGGGCACAAGACCCAGCTTGTACTCTGGTCACCTGTGCGGCTGTCACAGTCTAAGGAAGGAGCAGATTTGCCTAATCTTCTCAAAGATAGCTAAGGAGCTATTGGCAGCCCAATTTACCTGTGTCTTGATTTTTCTCCAGGAGTCATTAGTCAGCCTGTAAACTTTGGAAGTGAGCATAGAAGTACTAATGTTTTTTAATATGATACTGCATATCTATGGGACCCAAATGAAGCCAGAATTGGACAGGCAGTCAGTGTAGATAGGTAAACTGAACCAAGTTGGATCAGGGAGGCCAATTTGGAGAAGTATTGAAATGCTAATGCCTCCAGAGCCCTTCCTGCACACTTATCACCCCTGCTCCAACAGGTTGCTAAGGTGAACTGTCCCAAAGAGTTGTTAATTACACCTGGGCCCTTCCCCCATCCATTTGCTTTTTGGCCATCCCACCAAACATCCTGGGCCTAGTTACATACACAGGAAGGAGAGAGATAAGGGGAAGAGAGCAGGAGAACAAAGGAAGCCTAGGACATACAAAAAGGCAAAACCTGTGTACTTCTGGGGATACCAGGATACCAGCTATGGTCCTCTTTTCCCTCCTGGAAGAAGTCTATGTTACCCCTTTTAAATAAACCCTGCTTTATATGCTTGCCTGGGTGTGCTTCTCTAATGTTCAAACTTCAACATGTGAAGGAGCAGAACTCATCACTGGTAACCATCAGTGTCATATTTGGAGGTCCCAGTGAGATCTATACCAAGGTAAGCTCCTCTCCATGCACCTCACATCTGTTTGAGGTGGATCTTTATGTCTCTTTCTTTCTGGAGGTTAATAGTGGGCACTGGTTGGCTATGTAAATGTAGCAGTGCAATCCACCACTCTTCAAGACTCTGATGAAAGGTTTCCTAGCCTAGGTGGTCCCCAATCACCTGTTCTGTGCAAAGCAGGCATGTTGGGTCCTGCAGAAGCTGTTTCCTAGCTTTTCTGTTCAGGCTCAGAGAGCAATTGATGTGAAACACAGTGTTTCTAGTCCCAGTCTACCTCAGATGTGTGGAGATGGGTAAAAGGGCTGGAGAAACTGCAGAATTCTGGCCCAGGCCACTCTCAGGTGAATTCCAAAGGTTCCTTCTCTGGACCCCACTCCCGACCACCTTAGGGTATCTAGGGGTAACTGGCCGATAAGTGGCACTGAGGGAAAGGGCCAATAACAATTTGCCTCCAGATGGGCCAATGGAACACTCTCCAACACCCCTCTCCTGCATCCGTTCCCTACCCTCACTGACCAGACATTAGCAATTTAGACCTTAAGGTTGAAAGACTTGGGATGATTAGCAAGAAAACATCCAGGTTCCCTTTATTTGCATAGTAAGCTTTCACAAGCCAGTTTAAAATCTCCCCATTACTTGTTCCTGTGCTCAGATGTACTAGATTTTGTTGTTGTTGTTGTTTTTTAAAGAGCTGCAAGAGGGAGGCATTCTATTTTAACAAACTCCTCCAGGAAAAGGGCATTAAAGGCCAACAACCAGTAGGTGTTCCCCTTACCCTCCGGAGACAACAAATAGGCACAAATAGACAAAGACATACACTATTTCTTTTTTCATAATCAGGAATCATAAGTGGCAGGGAGGAAAACAGTAATGCCCTTAAGTCTGGATCCTTCCAGGGTCTCTGGCATAGGGTGTTAGGTCAGAGGCAGACACGGAAAACAGCCACCTCGCTCCCACCGCGCCCGCAGCCGGCTTCCCGCTGGCCCTGTTGGAGCGCCCAGCCCCTGGGGCACTTTCTGAAAGTTTCTCCTCGCGCTCTCCCCCCCTTCCACGTGGCCACCCCCCCCACTTTTGTCCCCCCCACCACCGGGAGCACCACCGTCAGTCGCACGCGTGGACCGCATTACGCATGCGCTAAACACGCCAACATGGCAGTCTCCAATAGCCCATATGGAAGACACTAAACCTCTGACATGAAAACTGCCATGACTCCCGGCTCATCCCGGAAGGACTCTGACCTCACCAACCTCACCTAACCAATCTCAGAGGACACTGGACTCTAGACCAACACCTCTTCCTGCCCCAGGCTCTTCCCTTCCTGCCTTAAGCCTTCCTTTTCCAGACAGGGTGGGGGAGGCGATGACACACACCCTTTAAATTCTATATGCCACGAGGTTCCAGCGCCATTGTCTGCCTGGTCAAGCCTGGTGACTGGGCGGGGGGTGGCCTGGGAGTGTTCTTCCCAGAATAAAGCCTGTTCTGGTCTTGTTTCACTTCCATCTGGTCGTTTGGCTTTACATAGGGCAAACTGGGACCCTAGCACTTTGCCAAAGAAGGCCAGAAATAACTTTGGCAAAACCAGGTGATGAGAGACAGGTTTTCTGGACCATAATGAAGCTTAAGGTTAGGGAGATGTCAGGTGGGAGCTTCTCTTTCAACAGTTGTAGATTGATCACTAGTCTACATACTAGGAAATTACAGATAATCAAGAAAAGAGCCTCATTTTCACATGTTGTCAGGTGTAACCTCAATCTCTGCCATGAGAGGAGGAGGACTTAATGAATCACCTACTGAGGAAGAGAAATCAAGGGGAACCCCCCAACTTAAAACTGATAAGAACAAATTCAGGGAGATTTTCAGAGGATCCAAATAATTGAGATGTTTCAGAAGTTATGCCAGGTGTTTGGCCTCACCTGGAAAGATACTATGCTATTACTTAACCAAACTTTATCCTCCAATGAGAAGGAGGCTACCCTAAAGCAGCTAAACAATTTGGGGTGATATGCATTCTTGCCCATGCCCCAGCAACAAAAACTAGAAGCAAACTTAATTATACATCCAGAGCACAGGTAATTCCCAAAAACAAACTGATGAGCAAAATACCTGTAAAATTATTATAGAAGGTCCTTAGGAAAGTCCTGCTATTTTCATGGAAAGACTCAGGGAGACAATAAAAAACAACACCCTAAATCCTGAATCCATAGAGGGCTACCCATTTTTAAAGGATAAATTTGTCATTCAGTCAGCTCTAGACATTTGGAGGAAATTACAAAACATTGGCATATGACCCTGGTCAAACTTTAGGTGACATCCTGCAGCTTACAACTATCATTTTTTCATGGTAGAGATCAGGAAAAAAATGTAAAGACAGAAAAAGACTAAAATGCTAGTCTTGGCCCCAAGAGGAATAAGATTACTGGGTGAAAACAGGCCAAATTCCTCAACACAGGCCCAACAGCACTAAGTAAATTATAATGACTTATTACCACAGGAGCCCTAGGTATGCTTTTGCTTCTCTGTAGAGAGCCAGGAGGTCAATTTCCTCTTGGAGACTGTAAGGAGCATATGCCATAGACATGCCTGGATATGCTGGGGACTCACTAAGTTGCTGGCCATAAGGAACAGCAGCCATTGACTTGCTTAGTCATGCCTGCTTGCAATTGATAAGGGGCTGTAAGGGGCACCTAACCATAGGCCTGCATAGTAATGAGTGATTATAATTGATAGGGAGCTCAGCTCCATGCATATGCACAAAGAAAGGCCCAGTTGGAATTATACTATCTCACTGGACATAACCAATGGACATTAACTTTTACTGGGTGTAACCAATCACCAGCTCACACCACCAACTTGGAACTTCATTAAACTGCTTGTCCTCCCACATTGTGGGCTTTGCTCCAAGGACATCAGTGAGACCAGCCACCTTGTTGTCCATCCCTGGATCAGCTCCATTATTCCCTGACATCCAGCCATCAGTTGAAGAGAACCATCAGACAAGGACAACGTCTGCTCTTTGGCTAAGAGAAGTCACCTGGCATCGGAGGTATTTTGGGGCTTGTGGTTGCCCTACTGTGTGAATTACTTGTAATGTTTAGTTGCCCTAGGATAGTGTAACTTACCTATAGTGTTTAATTAGTGCACATTGAGTTGCTAGTTGGGGTGCTTCAGCACACCCAACACTTTTTTTAAAAAAAAGTGTGCCCGGCTACTTTTTGCATTAACTAATTATACCTGATGATTGTTGTGACTGAATATACACTTGCATTTAAAAACAATCCACCTCTGAGTAATTATTAATTGCACATGACGCTCGTGACAGAGACTAAGACCAGCTTTTTTGTTCACACCTCTTACGCTAGACCTCTTGGAGGGATATCTATCTGAACAGCCTATTACCAAAAAGTTGATTCCTCCTCTGAATTATGAGCAGCCTTTGAAAGCCTTTAAGACATTGGAAATGGGCCTTATTCTGAGCCCCTGACCTCAGCTTACCTATGGCACAATATTTAACCTGTTTGTCACTGAGAAACAACCCTAGGAATATTGAAAGGAGAAATAACCCTAGGAATAGTCACACAAAAGAATGGATCTGAGCCGGGTGCGGTGGTGCAAGCCTGTAATCCCAGCACTTAGGGAGGCTGAGACAGGAGAATCGCGAGTTCAAAGGCAGCCTCAGCAATAGCGAGGCGTTAAGCAACTCAGTGAGACCCTGTCTCTACATAAAACACAAAATAGGGCTGGGGATGTGGCTCAGTGGTCCAGTGTCCCTGAGTTCAATCTCCAGTACCAAAAAAAAAAAAAAAAAAATGGATCTGTTTAACAGCCAATAGCTTATCTCAGTAAAGAGCTTAACATAGTAGCTTTGTTCTCAAAAGTAATGAAAAATAAGTTATAATTTTCATCCAAAACCTGTTCCATTACCAACCAGAGAAAAAAAAGATTAAAGTGCCTTAGGCAAGAGGTTTCTGCTCAGAACAGCAGTTTCTCCCAGCTCCTCCCAGATCTCAGCCAGGACTTACATTAAAATGTAAATGGAAGGGGTGGCTGCGTCGCTTTTGGGTAAAGGCCTATGGTTGTGGCGGTGGCTTCTGGATTGGGATGAGCTTCGCTCCTGGTGGAAGCCGAGAAGCCGAGCCTGAGCCATGGCCGTTATGTTTTACAAGCCATGAAGCATATGGAGCCTCAAGTAAAACAAGTTTTTCAAAGTCTACCAAAATCTGCCTTCAGTGGTGGCTATTACAGAGGTGGGTTTGAAACCAAAATGACAAAACGGGAAGCAGCATTAATACTAGGTGTAAGCCCTACAGCCAATAAAGGAAAAATAAGAGATGCTCATGGACGAATTATGCTTTTAAATCACCCAGATAAAGGAGGATCTCCTTATATAGCAGCCAAAATCAATGAAGCTAAAGATTTACTAGAAGGTCAAGCTAAAAAATGAAGTTAATGATGAATTTTAAGCTCATATTAGTTTGTGCATATGAGTACCGATTTTGTAATAAAATTCCTCAGAGCTCCAATTTTTTAAAAAGTGATTTAACACAAGCTAAAATCAAAGCCTTG
>CM053406.1:24941276-24996912 GCA_028644305.1 Xerus rutilus
AAAAAAAAAATGTAAATGGAAGAAGCATGTAGGCTCAATGGGAGACCAGTCTGAGACCAAAGGGGAAAAAAGAAAAAGTGTCTTTTCTTTGGCTAGTCTTAACCAAAACTGAATGGAACTTTACTAAGATAGTTACTGGATGCATCATATTTTTCTAGGACTCTTGCTTTTTCTTAAGTTCTATATATATTTTTTTGAGCTCATGATTTTAATCCTACATATCTAGGTTAATGTTTTTCTGATCAGTCTTATTTTTATCCAATGGATTTTTTTTTTTTTTTGGTGCCAGGGATTGAACTCAGGGGTACTTGACCACTGAGCCACATCCTCAGCCCTATTTTGGTTTTATGTAGAGACAGGGTTCCACTGAGTTGCTTAGCAACTTGCCATTACCCCTGCCTCAGCCTCCCAAGATGCTGGGATTACAGGTGTGCACCACCGCGCCCAGCTTCAATGGAGTTTTTAAACACCAAACATTGCAATGGAAATTCACCGGCAAGAAGCTACAAGGTCTTTGCTATTGTGTTATGTGTGCACATTTGTGTTATGTGTTGTATGTCTATACGTGCATATGTCCATATATCATGTACATGATATCAAAATTGGCATTGGTAATGAGCACTCATAAATTAAAATCTTAAAAAAATGGATCCAAGTACTTTTAATTCACATAATTTAAGAAAGTTCAATTTAGATTGGGCAAACAAATAAAAGTAAAGATCTTTAAAATTAACTCACAAGTCTCTAGGTGGTCAAAGAACTAAAATGTTGATATCTAGAAAACATCTAATCCATTGTTTCTAGGACTTTTCGTCAACAAAGGAGAGATGACTAATACTGCTCATGTTATTTTGGTTTTTACAATAAAAAGTCAATTAGATTTGACATGTATGGGATTAATCATAAATGTGTTCATCTGATTAATTTACAAAGTTAAAGTGCTAACTATTAAATTTAACAAATTCTGTGAGGCAACATACTTAAACATTGGTGTTTTCATGGATTGGTAAATAAAAAAAAAGGATTTAAAATTGCTTTGTCATCACTAAAAACAAGGTTACTAATTTTAAAGTCCCAACAGGTATAATTCTATATACTTGAGTATTGTGTTTTCATGAAATGGTAAATAGATGTGATTCTGTATACAAAGATTCATAGAAGATTTCTACATATGAAGGCCTAAAAGTTTCTACTGTTTCGATTAGAGTACTGTAAATAACATAAAGTATTTCTTATCATTAAAATGTAGTAATTTGTCTAAATTCAGAAATTTACAAGGATTGTTACAGAATGTGAACAGAAGAAGGAATTAACAGATGGGAAAGAGAAATTAAAAGGTTCTAGATATGAAAACTATTTAATAGAAGGAAAAGAAAGTGTTTCTGGGTAAGAATGTCTTTATGTGATAAAGTAAATGAGGGCTTAAGTAAGTGATGAGGAGTGTAAGTAAAAAACAAATTTCAAGCTTGTATGTAATACGTTGGTTTTATATATTATATATATGTATATATATACATATAAATAAATAAATCTTTGGAACAATCAGTCAAAGCTATTTAAGGTTTTTCCCTAAGGTCAAATGTTAATATACTGATAAATCAAGGTTTATATGTTAAAGTGGCAAGAATTTCTTAAACTATTAATTTACTAACATGGTGTCTGTTAAGTTTTACACTTTAGAGCAACTAATCTCAAAGAAATTAAGGTTTATACAACTGTGGTTAAACAACAACTGTTATTTTAGGATATTTGTACTACATTACAGAGTCTAGGTTTTTCTTTAAGAGCTAGACATGGTTAATATAACATCATCAATGTAGTTATGGTGCTGTTACTCCTATTTGTATATTAAATATGTTCATATCTTCCAGGTATACAAGTCTTTAAAGTAGAAGGTTTAAAAGAGCATTATATCAAGCTGGTGTTCTCCAAACTAAAGTTGTATGGTAATTTTGTTGAGGATTTATTTCTACCATTTAATGTTCTATAAATGAACCTGTTATCAATACTATAAAGTTTTATGTTACTTTTTATATTGGGGTAAAATTTAAATGTATTTTTAAGTAAATGAGGACCTAATCTATTTAAAGTTCAATATTGTGAGACATAAAAACATTTTGCTACTTTTCCACATAAAAGGAAAGTTAAAAGCCCTCTCAGCTTTCTTTAATTCATGTTTTAGGTGTAATATCGTATTGTGTTAGCTAACATTCATGTGGACTCAGGAAACAATATATGTAAACTTTGTAAAATGATATTTAAAAAAGAGATCAACTTCAAAACTAAAACACTTCACCTAAGATTTGTCAGGAGCCTTGCCTTACCTGAGATAAGGCTCTGTCTCCCACCTTACTGCATGTTTAAAATGGCTTCAAAGTAGGCCAGACTCCAGTTCATTCAAAGTTGTGTTCAAAATATTAATTTTGTTATAAAGATTACTAGTTTCTCAAATAGGGGATATAATGTATAACTCAGCCAAAATTCAAAATAGCTATTATGCAAACTAAATATGTTTTTATTCTTGTTAATTTCATTTTGTATTTTCCTTAAAACTCTATGACTATTGCCAGTTAATGTTTTGCAGATGTATTGCTTTAAGAACAAAAACCCAGGTTAATTTAAGATATAAGCCATCACCTACAGGACAGATAGACAATGAAGCTAAAGCCCGGTGCCCTTACTTAAGACTGATAAGATTGGCTTGCTGGATGTTTAAGATCAGGACTTAAAAATGAAAGTTAAATTGGGGCTGGGGTTGTGGCTCAGTGGTAGAGCGCTTGTCTAGCATGCGTGAGGCACTGGGTTCGATTCTCAGCACCACATATAAATAAATAAAATAATGGTCTATCAACAACTAAAAAAAATTTAAAAAAAAAAAAAGAAAGTTAAATTGAAAGGGCCAAGAAAATCGGTGTTTGGCTCTTGCCCTCTGAGTCAGCCTGAATCCAGGGAACAAAGGAACTTCTAAAGAGCTTTACAACTCTGGGCCACATAACCTCCTGATCAGGGAGATTAATGAGACCACTCTAGAATGAAAAGCCAATCAGTGCCCTTGTGATGAAGAGGAGGGTCATTGGAGAAGGGAGATATCCCCCATGCTTCTAAGGGAAGCTGCATGGTCAGTGAGACCTCGACCCATCCTATCACAAATGGCACTAGCAGAGCTAAGAAGCTGCTCTCAAGTTCAAGAGTGACTCCCATGGGGACTCAGGTGACTCTTTTTTTTTTTTTAAGTATTTTTTTAGTTGTAGATGGACACAATGTCTTTATTTTATTGCTTTGTACGTGGTGCTGAGGATCGAACCCAGGGCCTCACGCATGCAAGGCAAGCGCTCTACCGCTGAGCTACAATCCCAGCCCCTCTCAGGTGACTCTTAACAATAGATAGAAACAAAAGTCAGTTTGACCTGCATCATCTTTAACACCTAGCAAAACCGTTAAACCAAAACACATCGGTTCCTGGACATTTAAAAAAATAGTTTAATGTAACACAATTGTATTAGCCCCCAAGAATAAGTAAGACTGGAGGCTACAAAGGAGAGATTCTTAGAAATGTGTGATAACTATCAAGAGAAACTGCCAGAGTCAGAAGTTTTTAGTCAGTTTATGGCCTACAGATCTTCCTAACCTACACAGATAGATTTTGGTACCAGGGATTGAACTCAGGGACACTGGACCACTGAGCCACATCCCCAGCCCTATTTTGTGTTTTATGTAGAGACAGGGTCTCACTGAGTTGCTTAGCGCCTCGCTGTTGCTGAGGCTGGCTTTGAACTCGCGGTTCTCCTGTCTCAGCCTTCCTAAGTGCTGGGATTACAGGCTTGCACCACCGCGCCCGGCTCAGAATGCTTTTATATATATATTAAAATACAGGATATAGAAGCAAATCTAGATTATATTATCTAGAAATTAACATCTTTTCAAAATTATTACTACTACTATAGTTATATTGTTATAATTTATACATAGCTATATTTATATAAAACTATTATAGTTATGTAGCTATATAGTAGTTATATAATAAGTACTATAATTTTGAAAAGATGCTAAGTATAAAAGATTCCTCTCCTTCTACTTCTTTCCTTTTTTTTTTTTAATTTTATTTTTTCAGTGCTGGGGATGGGACCCAGGACCTCATGCACGCTAGTCAAGCAGTATACCACTTAGCTACACCTCCCAGCCCATTAGTGATTCTTTGAAAGATCTACAAAGATAGTACAAAATTATTATCTACAAAAATAATCATTTTTTTAAAAAAAATCTATGATTTCTATTTGTTACAAGTCACAGTACTGCTAATGCCACTCCTTTCTGCAGTCATAATTAAAGGATATGATAAATTTCAGTTCAAAGTTAACCAAGATGTGATTTCTCCATACCAGTGTAATGACAGAACTGAATTCTATTCATGGATCCTTTGGGAATTGGTGGACCCTTGAATTCATGGGCCCCATGAAATGGGGGAGCCAAAAGATGGTTTTAAGGTGCTGAATCATTGCATGGAGAGAATACTAATCTAATACAACTACTTTGGACTGCCTAAAAAAGCTTCAATTGTATGAGTCATTGTATATTTTGGAGTCTGTCATCTCTGCCTAGCCTATACAAACTTTGCCAGTAGTCTATGTGTACATTTGCCAATTAACTACTACCTTATAACTTTTGTTTTAACTCTGTCCTTCCACACATACTTTTATTATTTATGGGGGCAGGTACTAGGGATTGAACCCAGAGATGTTTTAGCATTGAGCTACATCCCCAGCCCTACCTATTTTTTATTTTAAGACAGGTTCTTTCTAAGTAGCTTAGGCCCTAAGTTGCTGAGGCTGGCCTCAAACTTAAGATCCTCCTGCCTCAGCCTCCCAAGCTGCTGGGATTACAGGTGTGCACCACCACATTCAGCTTAACACATATTTTTGAGTAAAATTTCAACTCATTTTGTGCTAAATTCCATATATGCATCTCATACCACTAGCAAGCAATGAACTGGACTGTTTTAGTCAGCTTTTTTGCTGCTGTGACTAAATGATCTCACCAGAACAATTTTAGGGAGGGAAAGTTTATTTGGACTCTCACAATTTCAGAGGTCTTAGTTTATAGAAGGCAAGCTCCATTCCTTGGGGCTTGAGGTGAGGCTGAACATCATGGCAGAAGAGTGTGGCAGAGGGAACCAGCTCACAGGATGATCAGAAAGCAAAGAGATATTCCACTCTCCAGATACAAAAAATATACCCTATCGCCCCTCCCCCAGTGATTTACTTCTTTCAGCCACACCCCACCTGCCTCTAGCTACCACTCAGTTAATCCTATAGGGATTAACTCACTGATTAGGTTAAGGATATAACACAACCATTTCTCACTCAAACCTTCTTGCATTGTCTCAGATGTGAGCTTTTGGGGGACACCACATCTAAACCATAACATGGATTTAATATGTACCAAAGACATATGGAGACTAAATTATATACTTCTAGTGACTTTTATTCTTTTTTTCCCTTTCAATTTTCAGTTTTATGCACCAGATGGTTGCCAGGTGGACCTATGAATAAATGATAAAATATCATAGTGATAAATATTTGTATAGATAATATCTAGTACTGTTATTGTCAAGAAAGTATGGTAGTGTAGGGAGAAATGGTAACATTATTTATTGTATGCCTTAATTGCATAAATGGAGAAGGAAATTTGAAATGAAAGAAAATATTAATACTTAAAATATGCCACCTAGAATCATATCACATACCATTCATCTAGTAAGACCATTTAATCATTAGTTGGTGTGTTAGATTTCTGATACTGACACAAAATATCTGAGATAATCAACTTAAAAGGAGGACAGGTTAATTTTGGCTCATGGTTTCAGAGGTTTCAGTCCATTTCACTTGACCATATTGCTCTGGACTTGTGGTGACACAGTACATCATGGTAGAAGTACATGGTGGAGGAGGATGCTTAACACATGGAGTCCAGGAAGCAAAGAGAGAGAGAGAATGGGGCTGGAGTTCCATATTCCCTTCAAGGGCATGCCTCCAATAACCTAGCTTCCTTTCATTACACCCTACCTCCTTAAAAGTCCCATTACCGGGCTGGGATTGTGGCACAGTGGTAGGGCGCTTGCCTCACATGTGTGAGACACTGGGTTCAATCCTCAGCACCACAAAAAGAAAGGAAAGAAAGGAAAGAAAGAAAGAAAGAAAAGAAAAGAAAAGAAAGAAATTGTGTCCATCTACAGTTAAAAAAAAAATTAAAAAAAAAAGTCCCACCACCTTCCAATAGTACCAAGCTGAGGACAAAGTCCTTAACACATAGGCCTCTGGGGGACATTCCAAATCCAAACTGTAGCACTTGAACACCGTTAAATTTCCCAATTTGTTATTTATGGGTAACAGGGAATCATTCAGATAAATAATAAACATACATATGCTAGAAGATATATAAATAAATGTATATATATTTAGAATAAGACATATGGGAATGATTAAGTTGGGAATATGGGAATTAATAGAAACATACAGGAATTAATAGAAACAACCCTTGAGATCAAGTTGATAGAATATTACCTCTATTATAATCATTTATGTGGGTAAAGGCTACTTGGAAAGAGGATGGTATTTAGAACCATGTGTAACTATTTTTCCCCCCTCGTACTGGGGATTAAACCCAGGGCCTCATGTATGCTAGGCAAGTGCTCTACTACTGAGCTACATCCCCAGCCAGATGCACTTGATAAAATCGTAGGTTCTTAAAAACCATGTGACTTTTAGTAAGATAGTCCACCTTTCCATGGTTCACTGTTCTTACTGCTAAAACTGAGAGTGAATACTGAATGTTATATAAGATGATCTGCAATAATGCAACATATATTTTCATACAAATCACTGCTTATGCAAAATCACACAATATATCATAGGGCTGATGGGAAAAAGGGGGCTGAGGATAATACTAAAACTCTTCATCAGTTACAAAAAAGGGCTAGGGAACACTTGCTGATGTGTAAAGTTCTGGGTTCAATCCTTAGACCTGCAAAAAAAACCAAAACAAAACAAAAATGGTTTTATGTATTTTAAATGGTTAATAAATAGTAAATTTAGTATTTTAATTATTTACTAATTTATTTTGGTACTCGGGATTGATCCCTGAGGTGCTTTACCACTAAGGTACATTCCTAGTCTTTTTAAAATTTTGAGACAGGGTCTCAGGTCTCATTAAGTTGCTGAGGCTGGCCTCAAACCTGGCCTCATGTCTCAGCCTTGCCAGTCACTGGAATTACAGGTGTTAATACCATATCTGGCAATGTCTGTATGACCCACTCCTGCCTGTCTCTTTACCCTTACCTTGAAACCACCTTCCTCCTTAATATATCCACTACTACTCTTTCCATTCCAGAAACATAACAGGGTCTTTTCTGCTCCAGGGATTTTGCACAGGTTAGTCTCTACCTAGAATGCTCTTCCATTTCCTTTCTAGTTTTTAGGTCTTTCCCTAAATCTCATACCCTCACAAGGACTGTCCCTGAAGAAACATCCTCCTTTTACAGAAAGTTTTCCTCTTTTATTTTCTATCATTTCCTTATTAATATCAGACTTTGGAGTACTGTGTCTACTTAACATGTGTTCCCTCTTTCTCCTTGACAGAAGTGTTAAGGTTTGGGCTTTATCACTGCTCTAACTGGCTCAGCACTTTAACATGGCACATACTTCAAGCATATTTGTTGAATGAATAAGAGGTAAAATCCCACTCATTCTTTAACATCTAGTTAGTTCTTACCTCTTTCACCATTGACACTTAAATTTCTGTAGATTTTTTTTTCTTTGTCATGGGAGTTATACCCCATTTCAGGTAGATTTTGAGTTCCAACAGAGAAGCAGGAATGATGTCTTGTTCTGTTTTGTAGCCCTGTATTATCTAAAATACTATAGGTTTCAGTAACTCACTGGTTGTCTAACTTCATTGTGCATGCCTACCCCTACTTCCGTGTGTTCTGAAACAAAATAAAATAAGTATTTAAAATAAACAATTGGTTATTCTCAGAAGGTGGATCTTATACCATACTGGGAAAAAATTACTTCCAGAAACTTTAAAAGAATTATATGCTCTATTTGTTGTGATTATCTCTTTGAGATGGACATTAATCTTGGTAGGATTTGGGAACATGGCTAACAGTCATATTTGTTTTTTCTTTGTGCAGTGGATTAAACCCAGGGCCTCACACATGCTAAGCATGTTCTCTATAGTCCCAGGCTCAACAGTCACATTTTGATGTTTTAACTCTTTTTTCAAAATGGAGATATTAATTATGAAAAAACATTGTAATTTACAAATAATTTTGGTAATTTTAAATATTAAAAAATTAAAAACTCTATATTCAGGGCGAAGGTATAGCTCAGTGGAAGACTGCATACTTAGCATGTGCAAGGCTCTGGGTTCAATGCCTTGCACCATAGGATAAAAAAATGTCAAAACCAAAAACCTGTATATTCTTAGCAGGTAAAAGACAATTAAAAAGTAGTGGGACAGGAGATCTAGTTAACTGTGTTCACCCACAGAAAATGAAATAGATTTGGCAAGAGAAACCATTTATTTCATTGGCACAGAGCTGGAAAATGCCAGATCATTTAGAAATTGTCTTCATAAATACTGAAAACTGTGACATGGAATTCATGGTTGTTGTTTGTAAGAAACAAAAACCAATTATGAATAATTCACCCAGAAAAGAAATTTACTGGAAGAGTATCAGCTCAAGAATCAATGCATATTTTACCACAACTATGATTTTTAAAGGGTGGGGAGCTGGGGATGTAGCTTGACAGCAGAACATGTGCTTAGCATGTGCAAGGTCCTGAGTTTGATTTCCGACTTTACCAAACCAAACCAAAAGCCCAGAAAGGAATCAGTGCAAAGCCTAGGGAAGGTAGGAACAAATGGAGGCCAGGCAGCAAGAACTACAGTCAAAGTCCCTTCCTAGCAACTCTAGTTAGGGAGTCTCCGTTGGTCCCATTTCCTCTGTTGCCTGCTTCTCAATCATTTGGTTCCCAATGCCACTATTCTCAGGGAACATGAAGAATATGACCCAAAATACAGTCATATTTATTTTTTCTTTGTGCAGTGGATGGAACTCAGCTTCTCCCAAAAGGAAAACAGTTCAGTTGTTATTTAGCTTTAAAAGACAAACCTAAATGAAGTAGCGTGAGGGAATGAGCTTTAGTGGTCTGGACTTCCAGTTCCATTCTCATCCCTATCTTCTTGTCTTTGTGCTTTTCAGTGCCCAATATTCTCTTCTTCTCTTTGCATTATCTTAAACCAAAACTAAACCCCAATAAAAACACATTAGGAAAGTGTTTTACAAACATTAACATAATTGTCTGTGACCATATAAAATACTATCTCAATGTTCTTTTTGTATTTATCTTATTAGTAAAGTTGATAATTTTACAATTCATGTTTCCTCTTGGGATAATTTTCTATTTTTATGCAATGCCCAAATGCCCATTTTTAAAAATAGGCCCTTAATTATTTTTTCCTGTTCTTTTCAACAGTTTGTATTTTAGCAGGAAGCAAAAGTTTCATTACAAAGAATGGAGCTGTACTGGTGGAATCTGGGGTGTTGAAAATAAAATCAGATAATGGAGTGAATGTACATAAAACCTCATGTGAATTCAAGAATTTTCAAATTTGGAGTTTTGTAAAGTAAGTATCACATATCAAGTAGATCTAGTTCAAGAAAAGTCTGGAAGGCTCTCCTATTTATTAAAAGATTTGTTCCATTGTAGCTTCTCCTTTCTTAGTACTTACATTTATTTAAAATCGAAATTAGGGATGGGGTGTAGCTCAGTGGTAGATGCTTTTCTATGTACTAGTCCCTGGGTTTGATCCCAAGCAACACACATACACAATCAAAATCGGTTATATTGTCTCAGATAGAAAGATGACCTCATTTTTAACATATTTACCATAGAATTGCAAAGGAGGGCTTAAGGTAATATCCTAGCCTTCAAAGCATTCTACTCAGACTTTGGTATAATTTGAATAAATGGATTAATAACAGGCCGGAGGGTCCTCCTGTTCCACCTATGCAGAATAGCAGAGTTGTACTGAGTTATCAACTATTATTATTTTTAATTTAGTTCACTCACTCAAAAAATATTTACTGAGCAACTCCTTAGCTAAACGCTTTGGACCTATCAGTGTACAATATACCAAAGATTCCAGCTTTCACTTCCTGAGGGTGGTAGCGACAGGAACGGTGTTTATACAATAAAATACAAAAAACAAACCCCAGAATTCATACCATAAATATAAGGTACTTTTGGGAGACAGGCAGAAGAATCTTAAATTCAAAGCCAGCCTCAGCAACTTAGCAAGACTCTGTCTCAAAATAAAAAATAAAAAAGAGGTGGGGATGTGGTTTAGTGGTTAAGCCACTCTAGGTTCGATCATAGTACCAAAAAAAAAAAAAAAAATACTTCTAGTTGTGCTACTAAACTGGATTGTAAGGAATGTCCTCTGTACAGTATTAAATTTACAACCAGGCCCGCTACTGGATTTAATTGCATTTATTTGGTTGCTAATTATAACCTTGAAATCCTTCAAAGTAGTTAACCTTCTGAAACATCAAAGTAATAACGGTTTAAGTCTCTAAGGAAGAAATTGTAGCTAAGACAAGTATTAATAGAAAATGTGCTCAGGCTCTTTTTTAAAATTTATTCAAATCTAATGTGGCTTGCCTATTTAGAATCTGATTCATAATTCTGGCAGATCAAGTTATGTTAGGCTATGTTCCTCAGCCAGCACAAATGGTTGTTTTAGGCTGAAAGCTTACCTGCTTTATGCTTTTTTTTTTTTTTTTAATCCTTTGCCAATTTCTGAAGGCTTAAGCGGTAACGCCTTAACAACGTCAAAAGGAAAGCAGCATGCTGACGCGAACTGTCCAGACAGCCCAACCAGCCTCCCGCTACGGTGGAGCCAATGGCGAGTTTATCAGATGCCACTGAAAAATGGGATCTAGACGTGGCTATTTGCAGTTTAAAAGTGCTTCTGGCACATTTAATAGCAAAGCGAGAGACGCTCAAGTTAAGCGTCCAAGAAAAAACACTGCGCTTCCTGGCGGAGGGAGACGCAGGTCGGGGACCACAACTGCCTCTTGCTTCCTGGTCTCTTCCTCAATCAGACTTCTCGATTTTGGGCTGGTCTAGGCCGCCCTCACAGACAGCAAGGACCAGACGAACTAACTGCAGCAGTGAGCAGGAGTGGGCTCCCTAAAAGTAAGGCCAGTCCCCTCGCCGAGTCAGGCGACTTTCAGGCCTAGGAAAACACTCGTCTCCCTCTTAACCCCGCCCTCCAGTCTACCGCCACCCAGGCGGAGGATGGCCCCGTGGGCCGAAGGGCGGAGTCACCACATCTTCGCGCGAGACCATACACGCGACTTCCCAGAAAGCCTCAGGCAACATCTTAATAGCGGCCAGGGAGCCAGTCTAGGGCGGAAGGGTGGGCGGGGCCTGCCTAGATATTTAGCGGCACCCGAGGCCACGCCCCAAATCGGAAGTGACGGAGACGAGCTAGCGCGTCGAAGCTACCTCTATGGTTTTCCTCTCGTTCTCGAGTCGGGAAATGGCCGCTGTGTAGTTACAACGGAGATAAGTCCCGGGAGCTGTGCTTCAGCGATTTAGGTAAGCCTTGATATGCATTCAAATTACTCAGAGGCCCGTGAATACCGAGGACGGGTGAATACTGTTGACTCTTTTGTGAGTGGTGACGGGTCGGCGACGGCAAGAGAACGCCGGAGCCGTTGCGCCGTTATTTGTGCGTTTTCCTTTGAGCTTTTCTCAGATTTTCGAGGGACCACGAGGTTTCGAAAAGGTGTGGGGGTGGGGTGGGCCGAGCGAACGACGCGCGCGCGCGGCTGCGAAACTGGCTCGAGATCCAGACACCGCGCGGCCTTTCGTGCGCGTGCGCACACCCCCTTCAACCCTTCCCCCACTACTTCTGGTCGAACCCCTGCGCGCGCCCGACCAGATGCTCTGCGCACGCGCGCTTCTCTTTTCTCGCTTCCCGGCCTACGGCGCTGGCCGCCGCGTGAGGTGTTGCTTCTGTTCGCCTCTCATTGGCTGAGAGCGCTACCTTTCTTCCTGGCCTTTCGGCTTTCATAAAATAAACGTGACCTGTAGCCGTGGTAAGTCGGCCCTTTTCGGCGTCGTCTTTAAACTCCTTTCCCCGTCATAGGTTTTCAGTCGGTTTAGGCCTCCTTTTTGTTATTCTACTTAGATCTAGGCTCCTGTTTGCTTTTTTTCTAACCGACCCCGGCCTCTGTCTCTGGTCCTGGGTGTTGCTGGGAAGTTTATTCGGTGTTAATCTTCTAGGTCCCTCTGGCAACCCAGTCTTGTTTTGAAACCAACGCGCACTCTTGATTCCTGTAAACGGTGCCCAGTTACTGTTTCCTACTATGGGGATCGAGTCTCGGCCAATGAGTCTGAGTGACTTTGCCGTAGGGGCGTTTTTTCAGAAGTGCAAGCGAAGCCCAGCTAGTCGTATAAACGGCTGGGAGTGATGAGTTCGGTTTATGGATTTAGCCCTCATTTTTAAACCCGTAAATTGACTCGGTTCTCTTTTAAGATACATCTCGTCAGGGTGAACCGGCAACTTTTCTCTTTGTGTGTGTGTGTGTGTGTGTGTGTGTGTGTGTGTGTGTTTAGAATTGAAGAAGTTAACACTAAAGTTGAAAGTGTATGTGGCTAAAACTGGGAAAAAATGGTTGGCTACTTCAGACTTGTATCCTATTGCCACAGAGTCATAATTTTTTTTTAATTAAGTACAAAAGCAAAACAAAATGTCTTATTCCAGTATGACTGTAAATGGAATGGGCAGTCTACTGTTTAGACAATAAAGAACTTTTATGTAGGAAAAACTGCTACAAGTTTATTTACATTTTTGTCTGATCCCAACAAATACTGGTTAAATAATTTGATGAGAACTCTTATATGTCTAAAGTAGCTCATGATAAACAATCTAAAGCCTACCTAATGATAATTTGTAGTATCTTTTAAGGTTTTACACTTTCACCATTGTATTGTGAACACAGGAGTCCCTGTTAAATCAGATAATAAATGGTGTTTGAGGAGACTCTCCAGAGCTGATTCTTGACTTCCAAGAACGTTCGTATTTTAGGACTTGGTGACAGACTTGTAAGAAATACTTGGCACTGATAGGCTCAGAATTTTTTTTTTTTTTTTTTGGGGTACTGGAGATTGAACTCAGGGCCACTCGACCACTGAGCTACATCCCCAAGCCCTGTTTTGTGTCTTATGTAGAGACAGGGTCTCACTGAGTTGCTTAGCTGCTCAGCCATTGCTGAGGCTGGCTTTTTTTTTTTTTTTTGAGGCTGGCTTTTGACCTCGGGATTCTCCTGTCTCAGCCTTCCTAAGTGCTGGGATTACAGGCTTGGGCCACCGCCGGGCTTCAGATGTTCTTTAATTAGTTAATTTGCATTATGGGGATTGAACCCAGGGCACTTTACCACTGAGCTACATCCCCAGTCCTCTCTCTTTTTTATTTTGAGAACAGGTCTTGCTAAGTTGCCCAGACTGGCCTCAAACTTACGATCCTCCTGCCTCAGCCACCAAATTGTTGGGATTACAGGCCAGTGTCATGCCTGACTACTTGAATTTATTGAACAATTTATGTGTGCAGCAGCCTGCACTATAGATTAACTGTAATGTGAATACTTGTGGAAATGGAGAAAGGTTTTTTTGGGTTAGTTTTCCGTTTTTTTTTTTTTTTTCTTCCCCTAGTTCTCCATGGATCTTTGGAATGGGAATTTCCAGAAAAATATTTTGAAATCATTAGTTGAACACTAGCTGAATTCTGTTGTGTGTAATTTTCAGTGATAGGCTATTTAACAAATAGTAGATATCTGGGTAGTGTTAGTGTTGATGTTCTAGTTGGAGACTATGAGTTTGTTCGTTATTCACATCTAGCTTCTTAAACAGTGATGATTATTATTTCATAGTCCTGAGCGTTTAGTAATTTGACTGTCCCCAAGACTAAAAAACAAGCAGTCCACTGACATGAAGGTAATAGCAACACTACCTAGCATTTATGTAATGTTTTCAAATTTTCAAACACTTCAGTTTTCCTTGATCCAGTATTTTCCATTTTCTAGATTGAAGCCAAAAAGAAAACTAAAGGCCACATAGGTCAGGAAGTGCATAACCTCGTGTACAGTGCAGGTATTCTGATGCACAATTCCCATGCTCTTTCTTTCAGCAAGGTGCAACAAGCTGGACTAAGAACCTAAAAATATGTGACTAAGCCTTTTTCCATCTTTTTTTTTGGCACTGGAGATTGAACTCAGGGGCACTTGACCACTGACCCACATCCCCTGCCCTATTTTGTGTTTTATGTAGAGATAGGGTCTCACTGAGTTGCTTAGCGCCTCGCCTTTGCTAAAGCTGGCTTTGAACTTGCAATTCTCCTGTCTCAGCTTCCCTAAGTGCTGGGATTACAGGCTTGTGCCACTGCGCCTGGCCTTTTTCCATCTTTATGTATAAATATATGATTCATATTTTTATACATACATACATGTTTTGATACTGGGAATTGAACTTGGTTGCTTTACCACTGAGCTACATAAGTAGCTCTTCTAGTTTTTTTATTTTTGAGACAATCTTGCTAAGTTGCTAAAGCCTCAGTAACTTGCTGAGGCCATCTTTGAACTTAAGAGAAAAAAATAAGATGTCAGACGAGATGGTACATGCCTATAATCCCCAGTGACTCAGGAGGCTGAGGCAGGTGGATCACAGGGTCAATGCCAGTCTTAGCAATTTAGCTTTACATAGCAGCCATCTTAAAATGTAATTCTGATGATGTGACTCTTAATCAACCCCTCTAGGAATTTCCCCAGTGGAGTTAGAGTAAAATCCAGGCCTAATGGATATTATATGATCTGGTCCATTCCTACTTCTGCCTTATCTTGTACCCTCAGTTCCTTGATCACAGTAACTTAATGTTTTTACTGGTCTTCTGTCCAGAATGGTGAAGTGTTCCATCTTCTGCATAGAATGCTCTTCCCTCCATTGATTTTTGCAGTATTTCTTGTCTTTCACTTAAACGTTACCTCCTTAAAGATGGCGCCAGGATTCAGCTAAGTCATTTTCCTCCTAACATGTCACCTTGTGGACCCCTCTCCCTCAATTTGTTTGTCATTGTTTGTTGCTTTCTTGTTTGTCTTCCCCTTACTGGATGCTCTAAGAAAGTAGAAAATTTCTCTTAAAATTATGTATATAATAGGCACTTAGTTCAATGTATTTTGAAAGCTTAGAATTCTGTTCTTTGGAAAGATGGCTAGTTAATACTTCACAAAATTATTAGGATTAAATGAGCTCATTTTATTTAAAGTTACTTGACAATTTTTGGCATGTGGTTGGTATTTAGATATTTAGTTTACTGTGATTTATTGCTGATATGTGTTCATCTGTATTTGTTTTTTGTAGTATGGGGACCTCTTACATAATCATGTCTCCTAATACTGTACACAAACTGTCATCTAAATTTTTAGTTGACTGGGGCTGTAGCCTGTGTAATGCCCTGGGTTCCATCTCCAGAACCAAAATATCCCCCCCCAAAACCTCCCCCAAAACCAAATTGACTTGATAGGTCTTTGATGCTGACTTCCGTGAATCACATTCTACATATCATTTATCATTTGAGTTCTTGGTTTGGATACTTGAATGTATTTATGAATTGTGAACTAGAGTGTATAGCCACTGGTCCAACAGCCCATAGATCCTCTGTTTTCTATTTCTAGTGTATTTTTTCTTGGGACATCAAAAACATTACAACTCAGAGTACTGGATATATGTTAAAATTGGCCTTTTGAAATTGTTTGGGGTAATTGTTAGCTAACAGGATCCTTGTACCACTTCCAGCAGTGAAATCAGTGGTACTGACTTCAAGGTCAGAAGAAAGTTTTTTTTTTAACAATACATTAATTTTGAAGATTAGCTATTTTCTCTACTTACTTGGGGGTTTTGATTTTTAAACAGTAAACTCAAGCCTGTTTGGCTTTTTGGTTTTGCTACTTTTTAATTTTAGTTACTGTGTTCCTACTCAATCCTAACCTGAACCACAGATCTCTCATCTCCCCAGTAATAGGGCCATGGCTATTTTTAAGGCATATCATTCTTGAGTCACTAGTTTAATCTTATTTTTCTTTGTATTTTAAGTATTGTTGCATTTACAAATTTGCATTGTTACTTGATAAGATTGATGAATTTTCATTTAAATATATATATTTTTCTCCCTTAAACTTGTTTATTAATTCAAGTCTTGGCCCCCCTTTTTTTTCCCTTTTTTTCTTTTTTTCAGTGCTGGGGATTAAATCCCTGGATGCTGTACTGCTAAGTTACATCCCCAGCCCTGTTTTTTTGGCACTGAGGATTGAACCCCTGGAGTGCTTTCTATATCTCTAGACTTTTTAATTCTTCACTTTGAAACAGGGGTTTGCTAAGCTTCCCAGGCTGGCCTTGCGCTTGCACTTAGCCTCCCAAGTAGCTGAGATTACAGGCATGTGCTTCCATGCCCTGCTCTTGTTCTCTTGTGAATTTCTGCTGTCTTAGTGTTTTTGGATTATCTTTTGCATATAATTGATAATCACTGTATGTTATTCACAAAACCAACCTTTCCAATATTGATAGTTGCTTAACATTTTAAGCCAAATTTAAATTGGTTTACATGGTAATGGTTAGTTTAGGGTGAGTATTGACTTCAATAGATAGTTGTTTCATTGCTGATTATTACTTGAATGTACATGTATGAAAGTGCTTTTAGGTATACAGTTTAGAGTTCACTGTGATGGAAATCAGTTTTATATGAAACTGAAAGGAAGTGTCAAGAAAGTAAGTAGCAGAGCATTAAACTCATTTTAGATGTTGTGTTTTCATATGTCAAGATGACATTGTTAATTACTTTGGAATTTTATGATAGGGAGAAAGCGTATCTTTTTCTAAGCCAAATTACTAAAATTTGAATTCAAGTATTAGAAAGTTAAGTTGCGGGCTGGGGTTGTGGGTCAGTGGTTGAACATTTGCCTAGCATGTGTGTGAGGCACTGGGTTCGATTAACAACTAAAAAAAATATTTAAAAAAAAGTTAAGTGGCTGTCAGTTTAATGATAAACTGTTGCATTGTGATTTTTAAATAAGTTGAGTTATACATTTTATGGTTTAAAATTTAGTGTTTCATAAATTGGTTTCCCCAGTGCCTTTGTTAGAATATTGCAGTACCCAGTGTATTATAAATAGTGAATATTCAGTTTACCATAACTCATGCATATTTTTTTTTTATATTTGCTAGGAATTTGGATTTAGAGTATAATTTCTCAGAACCATCTCTTCAGGAAGAACTTTACAGTATCTCAAAGCCTATTACTGACTTCGTGCATAAAACCCAAGGTAAGTAGCACTCATTTTTCTGTTTGCAGTTTATACTTATTTCATAAAACGTGACAGCTGAATTGATGATTCAGATGGAATGATTAAAAGCCAATGGTCTGAAACTTTTTTCTTTTTCTTTTTGGTGGCTTGTGTGAAGTCAGATTTTAAGTTAGTTTTAGAAAAAAAATTGTTTTTGGTTTTTTTTTTTGTGTTTTTGATCCTGAGGATTGAACCAGGGGTGCACTCTACAACTGAGGTACATCCCAGCCCTTTCTGTTTTTTTATTTTGAGATGGGTTTTGCTAAGTTGCTTACGGCCTCTCAAAGTTGCTGAGGCTGGCCTCAAACTTTCAATCCTCTTGCCGCTTTGAGTCGCTGGGATTACAGGAGTATACCACTGCACCCAGCTGATTCTTTTCATCTCTCCTGCTTCTAGGTTGTATATTTGCTTCTTCCACTTCTATAAAAAAACCTCTACTAAAAGATTCAGAACATACAAAGCCATTTAAAAACAAAGCAAGACAAAAAGACCCTGCTGTTTTAACCCATCTTCCCTAATGCAAACAAGAGGAGTTTCATAACTTAACTCCCCCCCCCTTCTTTGGTGTTAAGGTAATTAAAATTAATTCCTTATTATGTGCCAAACATTGTATTACATGAGCTACATGTATCAACTCATTTAATCCTTTATAAAGTAGAAGTAGGTGCTGTAATTTTCTTCATTTTTATGATTAACTGTGGTTCAGATTAAGGATTTTGCCTAAGGTCACACTAAAGAGGTGTGTCTTAGCCTGGCTTTGAATCTAAGTAGTCTGAGAAGTTTTTGATCTTATCTTCTTTAGCCAGGAATATTTTTATAAAGACAGGAAAAATATCAATCCAAATTTATTGGGCTGGGAGTATAGATTAGTGGTCAGGTACTTGCCTAGTTTGTGCATGGCCCTGATTTGATCCCTAATACACCAACACACAACAGTAAAAACTCCAAAACAACCAAATTTCTTTTGGACTGATAAATTTCTAGGTTTGCCTTTTTTTTAAAAAATCACTTATTTGGAGTTTCAAATATGTCTGTTTAAAAACAAAGCAAAACTCAGACATTTAAAAATAAATTTGCTGCTTAACCCCCGCCCCCCCCCCAAAAAAAAACCCCTAGGTTCCTGGGAATGCATTCCTTTAACAGTTATTTATAAAGTACCTATTGTGCTTATTTTGCTGTAAGCTGTGCTGGAGCATGGAATGTATCAATGAACAAAGAAGAAAAGGTGTTGTCCTTGCCTTAAACAAGTTTTTGGTCTTTAACAAGTAGTCCATGGTTAATAGTGCCATGTGTAATACTATTACAATGCTTTTAGAAGTACCTGATTGAGTGTTTTGCAACCTTTCCCGACCCCTGTTTCTGTGCTGGGTTTGAATCCAGGGCCTCATGCATACTAGGCAAACAACTACTGAGCTACACGAGTTTATTTTCCTAACCAATATTGTGATAGTCTTTTTAATTTTAATTTTATTTATATCTAACATTTTTTTATTACACACCAACCCAGAGGTTCTGGATTGGAAAATTGTACACAATTCCTGAATTGCTTGCCAGAAAGTACCATTAGCCAAACAGAATATTTTAAGAGCTAAGAGCAGAGATTGTAGGTGGGCATAGCATAGAACCTACGGGTCTCCGTAAATTGAAAGTGTTTCTTTTACTTACTGATTAATGCAGTGAAAATGGATTTTGCCTAGCTAGTGGAATCTTCAAAATCATTTGCAGCTCTGGTTTTTTAAAATAGTTTTTCAAATTATCTCAGAGTGGAAAAAAATTAATTTCTTGAAATAAATTTCATAACACTGAATGTTAATTATGTATGTAATATAAAAAGTTTGATAAAGGCAGCATTTTGAAAGCCAAGGAAGTGCCACAATTCCTGATAATCTAGATTTCTTATTTTAGAGATTGTAAATGTGAATGTCACCAATTTCATTATGTTGTCAAAGTAAAATAGTTTGCAAAACCAAATTTGTCTTGTTCTACTGGGTATTAAATCTCCCTGTGTGAATGCTAAATTTCCTTTGTAAGTGCTGTATAATTTGTTTTCTACCTTTTTGAAAACTGAAACCTGTGTTTTTACTTCTATGTTATGTATGTCTTGCTTACTTGGGATTGAGAAGATGAGAGTAGAAGAAAAAGGTGATAGTTTGTCTATGAGAGAGTAGTTATATTGTATTTGAAATACTTACCTCAAACTTTGAAGTTTTCATTTACGTTCTTTGAGGAGGAAGTATGTAGATGTAATCTTTTCTTTTTCTGCAGTTCAACTAATTTTACTATCTCCAAATACTATTTTATAGTACTGAGCAAAAAGACTAGGTAGGTAAAATTGTGTATTTACTTGGTTCTAGGAGATAATGATTTATATATATGAGAGTTGCTGTTAGAAGTTTAATAAGTTGATTTTTATGGAAATGATGACTTATTTTGATAATAAGTCAATAGAGATTTGGAAATAGTTCCACAGCTGTCCCTTGAACATGGGCTTCAACTTCATGGGTCCGCTTTATATGAATAGTTTTGGGAAATTTATGACAATTTGAAAAGATTTGCAGATGAGCCATGTAGCCTAGAACTAATGAAAAAAATTTCAAAAAAAGATATGCCATGAATGGATAAAATATATTTAAATTTTTTTATTGTTTACTACCATAAAATTCATATCAGGAAAAGTTAAAATTTATAAATGCTTACTCATACATAGTACATGACTCCATATATGTTTGAGAGAAATGTTAACATGTAAAGATGCAGTATTTAAATCATACTGCATAAAATCAACTGCTGTAATAATTTCATAACCATCTTCTGTTGATATTTTTGTGAACCTAAGTGTTGTGGATACTCACTTAAAATGCTGGTCATGAAGCTAATAATAATCATCTCTGTGAACAGTTTATTTCTTCAGAAAATTTTGTATTGCATGTTTTTCACCATATATAATCAATGTAACAAAACGTGTCAATTGAGTTTTGTAATTGGTTAAGACTTCTGGCCAACAGCAAGCTATTATTAAATTTGGGGGGAATCAAAGGTTATATGTAGATTAACTGTGTGGAGGTTACTGTCTCTAACTCCTTGTTATAAGGGTCAACTCTGGCAAAAATAAGCCTAGAAGGTTCAGACTGTATTCTCAGGACTCATTGAAAAGTTGAAAATGTGACATTTGGGATGTACATGCATTGATTTGCTCTTTCTCTCTCTCTCTGTGTGTATACATATATATAAAAGTTATTTTTACAAAGAGTAGGTTGTATGAATCAGTTGTTACTTCTATACCCAGTGAAGTCTAGTTATAGCATTTGATAACATAAAATGTTTAGAAAAGTTATAGTATTAGTGTGCAAGTGTTCTTTTTCTTGTAATTGTAATCTCTCTTGGCAGTAATCTAATTTCTGTATCTTGTCCTTTTTCATCTTACCAGAAAGCTAGAGTACCCTAGGCCTTTTCATGTAAGTCCATTTTTTATCCTGCCATCATGACTACTGAGAACAAGCAGAGTCATGACTTCATGACTTTCAGAGACTTAGTGACCTTTATTTCTACTAGGAGTCTATCCAGTAATGTCACTCAAGCAGTATGGAGTGGTCAGTTTAGGCCCATTTCAAGGATGTGTAAAGTACTATGACGACAGTCTAGTAGGTTTATTTTTTCCCCAATATTGAGCCACTCTCATTTTTTTGTTTCAGGTTCCTTATCTATATAATAGTTGGATATTTATCTTTTTTTACAGGAGAGGTAGGTATTTGTGTTGGCATGGAATAAAATCTAACATGTTGCTGCAGTCTGATACTGCTCTTTTTAGCTTCTGCAGCTGCTGCCTTTTTGGATTGAGACACACAGGTGGGGCGGCACATAGAAAATTTCCCTTGTGTCTTCATATAATACAGTACGTGTCATGCAGGCAAAAACAAGTTTTAGTTAGGAATGTTGACCTGTCTTCTGAAAAGAATAATGATCTGTAAAATTCAATTTATCTCTGAAAGTAAGCAAATGATGTATGAAACTTTAATTAGATTGTGATTTTAACCTTTTTTACTCTTTCATTTGACTAGGAGAAAAGAAATGGGTCGTTCCAATTCTAGATCACATTCTTCAAGATCAAAGTCTAGATCACAGTCTAGTTCTCGATCAAGATCAAGATCACATTCTAGAAAGAAGAGATACAGGTGAATTAATGTTTTAGTTGCTTGAATGATGACAATCATTAATAGCTAATACTGAGTGCTGGTTGTATGCAGACACAGTTAATAAATATATATATATTTCATTCTAAAAGAATCCTGTGGAATGGATCTATTGTTAATGCCATTTTAGAGTTGGACAGTTGAAAGTTGCAAGCTATTAAATGTCAAGTTAGATTTGAATCTACTAGTTGGACTGTAGATCTGATTCTTAACGTACTGGCTAATATATAATGGATTTCATTGTATTTTTCCATTAGGCTGAAATGAGTTGGATAATGTAAGAATAACTTGGCAGTACACAAATAGTTGTTATTTCTAACTCTGATCTTTGAATTTTTTTTTTTTTGGTAGTGGTATTGGAGATTGAACCCGGGGTACACTATTACTGAGCTACGGTATCTCCCAACCCTTTTTATTTTTTTGAGACAAAGTCTTTCTGAGTTGCTGAGGCTGATCTCGGACTTGACAGTTCTGCTGCCTCATCCCAAGTAGCTGGGATTGTAGATGTGCACCTTTGCTCCTGGCTGGTTTTTGAATTCTAACAAAGGAATACTTTTTTGTTTAAAATGTTGTTTTCCTTGTTTTTCAAATGGCAGTACATGGTATAGAAAGTTGAAACTACCCATTTGAAAATAGCTTTGCTGAATACCAGTGGTATTTAACTGTATATAATACTGTGTAACCTTCTTCCCCATTCACAGTATATGATGCCATGCCATTACATTTTTTTAAAACACTGTCTCTAGGTGCCAACCTAGACTTATTTTTTCTTGTTTTTTTTTTGTGCCGTCATTCCTAAGGCCTTTAATTTATTCTCTCATTATTTACCTTAGAAGTGAGTTTTAAAAATTAGAACCAGTAAAGTTTATACAAATGAGGTTATTAAAAAGTACACATTTTTACCTTTGATAATTTTATGTTATCTTAACCAGAAAGATTTAGAATGGTAGGGTAGGCTACTTTATTTTTCTTGCATTGATATTTATTTTATTTTTAGTTCTAGGTCTCGTTCCAGGACATATTCAAGATCTCGTAGTAGAGATCGTATTTATTCTAGAGATTATCGTCGAGATTACAGAAATAATAGAGGAATGAGACGACCTTATGGGTACAGAGGAAGGGGTAGAGGGTATTATCAAGGAGGAGGAGGTAGATATCATCGAGGTGGTTATAGACCTGTCTGGAATAGAAGGCACTCTAGGAGTCCTAGACGAGGTCGTTCACGTTCCAGGAGTCCAAAAAGAAGATCCGTTTCTTCTCAGAGGTCCCGAAGCAGATCTCGCCGGTCATATAGATCCTCTAGGTCTCCAAGATCATCATCATCTCGTTCTTCATCCCCATATAGCAAATCTCCTGTCTCTAAAAGGCGAGGGTCTCAGGAAAAACAAACCAAAAAAGCTGAAGGGGAACCCCAAGAAGAGAGTCCTTTGAAAAGTAAATCACAGGAGGAAACGAAAGATACATTTGAACATGATCCATCTGAATCTGTTGATGAGTTTAATAAATCAGCCACATCTGGTGATATTTGGCCTGGCCTTTCAGCTTATGATAATAGTCCTAGATCACCCCATAGTCCTTCACCTATTGCTACACCACCCAGTCAGAGTTCATCTTGCTCGGATGCCCCCATGCTTAGTACAGTTCATTCTGCAAAAAATACCCCCTCTCAACATTCACATTCCATTCAGCATAGTCCTGAAAGGTCTGGTTCTGGTTCTGTTGGAAATGGATCTAGTCGATACAGTCCTTCTCAGAATAGTCCAATTCATCATATCCCTTCACGAAGAAGCCCTGCAAAGACAATCACACCACAGAATGCTCCAAGAGATGAATCTAGGGGACGTTCCTCATTTTATCCTGATGGAGGAGATCAGGAAACTGCAAAGACTGGAAAGTTCTTAAAAAGGTAAGAACTAAAGGAGAGTGGTATTTTAGATTATAATACTAGTAAGTAGTTCTTTGAATTTTATTTGGAATTACATGACTTAAAAAGTTGCATTGTCATATGTATTAGCTGTTTTTACTTACAACTTTCTACATTATGAGAATTACAGATTTTACTCCTTATATGGTGAACTTTGGAAGCTAAGTGTTTTAGTAAAAATTCATTTATATTTCTCCTTTTAATTTTACCCAATTTCAGTCAGTCCAGAATTAGCAATATAAGTGAGGAGAAATTTTGAGTGTAAAGCATGACCAAAAATATGTTAAGAACCATAAAACTAGAAGTTGGTGGAGCATTGAAAGCCTGTTTTTATTCTTTTCACCACTAAAATGTGACCTTCATAAACGATGCACTTAGGTTGCACATTCTTAGGTGGTATTACAAACAGTTCAGTTGTCAGTATTCTGCCTGACTTTAGAAAAGATGATTGAATTTGAATTTTCAGTACCTTTAATGACATATTTTAAACAATTTGTTTAAAGTCTGATTTCAAGCATTGTGGAAAATGGCTGATAAGCTTAAATTTGGTTCTTAATGTAGTGTTGATTGACTTAAAAGTGAGGAAATAGAACAAGGATGCTGTGTATGGTATTCTAGCCTAGAATTAATATTTTTATTGACTGACACTTTTAGCTTCTACTTAACATTTTCAGGAATCATTTTCTAGAGCTAAGTTTGTTTGAAATCTTGTGATTTCATAGTGTTAAATACCTTTGTGATTTCATATAGAGTAATAAATACCTTTATTAATTGCATTAAAGTCCATTTGTGCTTTTGTTTATACTTGTGTATTACCCTTTATTGGTTCTTGATCTCAAAAGTTAAATTTAGGCTATGTATTATAGCTTAAATGTTGTATTTTGTAAGATCTTTGTAGAAGTTTGGATTTGTTAATGCAGAATTGAGGACTGACAATGGAATAGGTTTTTGAGATCACTATACATTTTAAACTTTAGAATATCTAATGTAAATTTAATTTGAAAGTCAGTACATATGTTTTATATGATGCTTTTAATTTTATTAAAAGTGGGATTTGAAAAAACACTTTGAGTAGCATTATTTTCTCTCATTGCTGGTCCTGTGATATTGGGCAACACAATTAAGTATGCAAATGATCTATAATGAATGCAATCCAGAGTTACTATCCTCTTCTTTGCTTATTCACAGGTTCACAGATGAAGAGTCTAGAGTATTCCTGCTTGATAGGGGTAATACCAGGGATAAAGAGGCTCCAAAGGAGAAAGGATCAGAGAAAGGGAGGGCAGAGGGAGAATGGGAAGATCAGGAAGCTCTAGATTACTTCAGTGATAAAGAGTCTGGAAAACAAAAGTTTAATGATTCAGAAGGGGATGACACAGAGGAGACAGAGGATTATAGACAGTTCAGGAAGTCGGTCCTCGCAGATCAGGGTAAAAATTTTGCTACTGCATCTCACCGGAATACTGAGGAGGAAGGACCCAAGTACAAGTCCAAAGTTTCACTGAAAGGCAATAGAGAAAGTGATGGATTTAGAGAAGAAAAAAATTATAAACTCAAAGAGACTGGATATGTAGTGGAAAGGCCTAGCACTACAAAAGATAAGCACAAGGAAGAAGACAAAAATTCTGAAAGAATAACAGTAAAGAAAGAAACTCAGTCACCTGAGCAGGTAAAATCTGAAAAGCTCAAAGACCTCTTTGATTACAGTCCCCCTCTACATAAGAATCTGGATGCGCGAGAAAAGTCTACATTCAGAGAGGAGAGCCCGCTTAGGATCAAAATGATAGCCAGTGATTCTCATCGTCCCGAAGTCAAACTCAAAATGGCACCTGTTCCTCTTGATGATTCTAACAGGTAATTCCACATTGATGCCCAGTAAGTAATCTATGGGTTGTTAGTTGGTAATCTTACTTTCTGAACATAGTGTTTTCACATTCAAACCAATGGTATATTTTGTGTGTGTATGTGTGTTGTCCATGTTTCAGACCTGCCTCCTTGACTAAAGACAGGCTACTTGCTAGTACACTTGTCCATTCTGTCAAGAAGGAGCAAGAATTCCGATCCATCTTTGACCACATTAAGTTGCCTCAGGCCAGCAAAAGCACTTCAGAGTCATTTATACAACACATTGTGTCCTTGGTTCATCATGTTAAAGGTATGCTTAGTGTGTTTAGTATTGTGACTTAAACTTCTCTTGCATGCAAATAAAAATGGTTAGTTACACTTTATTATACCCTAGGGCTAGCAGTTTTACATCAAATTCTATTAAAAATTTGGTGCAATAATTTTGAGGAAGAGATACCAGTCTTGACTAGCATCAGGATTCATGAAGATACTTAATAAAAAGTGAACAAAATGATAGAATTAAAATAATCTAAGTCTAAGTTATGTTAAAATATGTAGATTTATTTAATGCTAAAAGTATAAAGGTATCATAATGTATTTGAAGTACAGAAGGCTTAAAATTTCTTTCATTGCATATCTATGACTTGTAAGAATAAACCGTTGACATAGATTTATAATAATGAGGCAGTATTGTTACTATTATTTACTAAGAATTTCTATTCTATTTTTAAATAAATTTGAAACCAGAGGAAAAATAGTATTAATTTCCTGTCTTCATTTTGTGCTACTTGATTTGTTACAATACTTAACTTTTCTTCTGGTTTATCATCATTTAAAAAAATTACCAAGTTTTTTAAAGGGGAAAAGTTCAAGAAATTTAAAAGCACGTTAGACAAATAGTGATTACGTAAGTAGTGATTAATTAGGATCATAGGACATTTCTTTAGATCCCTAAAGATGAGGGTTGTCATTTCAACTAAAGTAATGATTTTCTGTTTTCATCAGTATGTAATTCTAGCTTCAGAGTTACTAATTAATTTTTCAAAGATTTTAGGGTATGACTTTTTGGGCAACTATGTTGTGTTTTTATTTTGTTTTTCTATTTAATAGGTTCATTCTCAGGAACCTCCATGGCAGTTGGTCTAAAAGCTTTTTTTTCCCCCTTAAGTTTGTGTTGAGAACACTCTACTCATAATAGCTGAAACTTGTCACTAGTAATTCCTTATGGGCTTGATATTTCAAAACAGTGAATAGTTAAATGAATTTCTTTTGGGCTGTAATTACTTAAACATGGTAACAAAAGAGTTTTGCTATTTTGCTATAAGTAAGATTGTGAACCAGTTTATGACCATGTTACTGTGGTACATAAAGTATGAAACATTAGCATTTTTTTCTTTTTTCACCTTTTTTGACCTGTCTCCACATTTTACAATTTATTGCTGAATTTTGAGATCAGATTTTGATAAATTTTTTCCTTTTTCATTTTTTTCCTTTTTAAAAAGAATTGATGATAGTTATGTTTCATATTTGGTATTGTGCAACCGATCTGAACAGCTCTTACTTTATATAGAGCTGAAAATGCCCAGTGATGTTTTCTTTTTCATTGTAACTAGGT
Organism: Xerus rutilus; assembly: GCA_028644305.1. Lineage (NCBI taxonomy): Eukaryota > Metazoa > Chordata > Mammalia > Rodentia > Sciuridae > Xerus > Xerus rutilus. Next base: position 24,968,315 of record CM053406.1, read on the forward strand.
CCTGGAATATGTTTTGAAATGGCAAAATCCATGTTTCAAAGTAAAATAGCTGTTGAAAGATACAGGCAAAGTTGAATCTTCTGTCTTCCTGGCAAAAATGGCATAAAAACTGAGTTGCTAGCTCAAATTCCTGGGTTTCATGGAATTATGATTGAGGCACTACCCTTGTAGTGGCCGTTTCACGTTTTAATGATTGGTTATGAGACATGTGCTGGATATTGGGCGGTAAGTTGACACAGATGTATGTTGACCTGTTAAGCAGATAGCTTGCTTCATAATGTAACATTTCATAGCTCATGACTTTATACGTCTTTCTATTTTACATTTACAGCATATATCTTGAACTGGTTTATAAACTAATCAGTATTGATATTACTAATTTTAAAATTGTTTAAAGAAAAACAAGACAACAATATCAGATATATTGTCAGGTTTGCCACGATGCCAGATTTTTGGAGTAATTAGTGAATATAAATTAAAACATTTTTCCAGTTAATGGCAATGGTCACTTTTTTCTTAAAGCCATTTCTGTTATGTCAACATAGTTCTTGAAGAAATAATTTTATCAGTTTACTCAAACCATCTCTGTAGTTCTGTTTTTTTTTGTTTTTGTTTTTTTTTTGCAAATAATTACTCGAAGTAGCTTCATTGATTCATGAATTGATAAGGTATAATTATGGACATCCACATGTTGTTCCTTTTCTATTTGAGGAAATAGTACATTAGAGTGAAATGAGACTTGATTTAATGTATTGTTCTTGGATTATATGAAGTATTGACAGGGACCTGTGAGGAAGTTTGCAGTCAAGAAGTTAAAAAGGAAAGGGTAGGAATTTTTTGTAACACTTGATTCTCTTCTGCTAGGTTTCTTGAATATTTTTATTTTCTTTTCACCTGCTACATGCCCTTCTGTCACAAGTGAAAATCCCTCTTAAAGATCCCTAATTCGGCAGTATTTCTCCTAAATCAACAGAGCAATACTTCAAATCTGCTGCTGTGACCCTAAACGAGCGGTTTACTTCGTATCAGAAAGCCACTGAAGAACATAGTACCCGGCAAAAGAGCCCTGAGATACACAGGTATGTGTAGTACTGAATTTGTATGTTAAAATGTTATTTTGATAGGATGACACTGTTTACACACGATTATATAGAAAGGATGATAGTATGATCCAAGTAAACTGGTTTTCTTCCTCATTTATACTTTGAAGAGGTATATATCCAAGTCTTAAATTTTTTTTTTTTTTGGTACTAGAGATTGAACTCGGGAGTGTTTTATGTAGAGACAGGGTCTCACTGAGTTGCTTAGCGTCTCGCTGTTGCTGAGGCTGCCTTTGAACTCGCTATCCTCCTTTCTCATCCTCCCAAAGTGCTGGGATTATAGGCGTTTGCCGCCACGGCCGGCTCCAAGTCTTAAAATTTTATAATTTTTTAGAATTTTCAGTTCGAACTTAATATGTTAATTAGTCTGCTCTGAAGTATGGAATTTAAATAGTTATCAATTCTTTTCTGGGGTGAGGGTGGGTAGATGAGTGGGTTCCTAGACTAACCCTTCAATTTTCTACTAGTTAAGTTTGTGAAATAAAAATGCTTGGTGAGATGTACTTTTCACAAAAAGAATATGTATGTTGACAATTGCATTGTAGTCCTGCCTTGTATCACTTCATTGCATTGTGAGGAACAAGTTATTTAATCCTAGACTTCAATTTTTTTCACTTGCAGAAATAAGGATAATACTTTGCAGGGTGGTGGGGTAATTAGTGATACTAGTTATAAAGTATGTAATTCAGTGCTTAGTGCTTAATTGCTGTGGTATGGATGGTGCCTTCTCAAGAAGCACTGGTAACTTGCAACTGATACTGTCTTAGGAGAGGTAGAGAGCAAAACCCCAAAAGATGTCATACTGAATGTGAAAAAAAAATTTATACTGAATAATTAAAACTAGGAAGAGTGTTAAGAAGCCAGTGATTGTATTCATGTGTTCACTGAGGAAAATGATGTGTTATAATTGCACAATAATCTTTAGTATTTATTATAAACATTTTTTGATAATTAAAATGTTTAAAAGTTTAGATTTTACTAACATATAAAAATGGAGCTCAAAGCCGGGCGCGGTGGCTCACGCTTGTAATCCCAGCACTTAGGGAGGCTGAGACAGGAGAATCGCGAGTTCAAAGCCAGCCTCAGCAATGGCGAGGTGCTAAGCAACTCAGTGAGACCCTGTCTCTACATAAAACACAAAATGGTGCTGGGGATGTGGCTCATTGGTTGAGTGCCCCTGAGTTCAATCCCTGGTACCAAAAAAAAAATGGAGCTCAAGCATTCTAATTCATCCCTAATGCATAGTGTTTTTATTAGAAATTAATAGCCTTATTGTGAGTTGATTGGGAGAGAAGTAACTTCTAGTATTTCTCATGAAAATGTATTATTTTTTGTACTAAGAAATAATATGATTACAAATACACTTTATTTACATTAAGGAGAATCGACATCTCTCCAAGTGCCCTGAGGAAGCATACCCGTTTAGCAGGGGAAGAGAGAGTTTTTAAAGAAGAAAATCAGAAGGTATGTTTTTGAATGATTTCTTTTTCCTGTTAAGTTCAGCTTAATGATACTGTACTAAATATAGTTTTTTTAAGGCAAAATATTTATAGATAATTTATTTTTAATTTGTAAATATATGTTTATGGTAGTATACGTATTGCTTCTTTTTAGAAGAAATTAAGCTGACACTAAAGTACCTTAAAAATGAAAGGACTTTTTAAAATGCTAATGAAAAGGAAATATTTAGTCCTAAGAAAATGTAAAGAGCCAATGATAAAGGAAGATGATAATAGCAAAGGTATAAATTGTATTATGGTTTGTAAAGGTATAAATTGTATTATGGTTTCTATAGAGTTTTGAGATGGATAAGTTAGAATTTGTGTGTGCTTAAAGCAATAGCACTAGATTTTTCACAAATAACAAGAAGTTAATTCCTATGCTACTGGGGCATTTTTGATGTGCGTTATAAATAAGCATTCTGTAAACTGGTTTATAAGTTTATCTTGAAAAAAAGACAATCGCACAATTGGAATGTTTGTGTATTGGGAGATGGCTTTTAAACTTAGAGCCTATGTAAGATGAGGCATGGGAGTGAGGGGCTTAGAGGGAATGGAATGTGGTGGTTGAGGGGACTCTGACAAATCTCTGATATTTCAAAATCAACATTTTTTAAGGTAGACTAGCCTATAGAACAAATATGTTATGTGTGCAAAACAAGTGGAAAGGGAGCAACTCTGTTGTTTTGGATAGATTAGGAAGCTTTTGGAAGTATTGCTTGGTTCTAATTCTGGCCATCAGTAAGTATTCTCTATTATGTTTGGAAAAAATAGTTAATGTCTTGGATTTTGATTTGTTTAGCTAATAAAATGAGAATATATATTTGTTTTTCAGAGTTGTGGAATAATGGGGCTATTTTGAAACATTGGCTCTTTTATTACTTCAAGCTAGTATTGACAGTGATAGTATACAAATTTTTTAAGAGGGCATGCTATTAATCTGTTGGGTTGTGGAATCTAGAGCTTATAAAGAAAGCATTTGCTTTGAAGGGGGCATGTTGATCTTGGAAAAACATACTTTGACAAGTGAATTCTCTTTTCTTGTGCTTTTACCTTCATACTTTGGGTTCAATGTTAGTTAATTTTGTTTTCCCCCAAATTTAGTCTGTTCTTGTGCTCTGACAGTGAGTATTTTTTTTCTTTTATTACTCAGACTAGATTTTGATCTGGAAGAGAGAATAGTGATAACTGATGTATGGACAAGAGGATATGGCATTGGGTTTTATCCTTCATCATCTTATCTGAATAATTAACATGTTAATATGTAATTAATGTATATATAGTTTTCAGTTCACAAGGTAGTTGCACTTTTTACTTGTGGACTTGGTTATTACTAGGGTGAATAGGAAGTTTTTTGCTCTTGATTAGATTTTTGTTACCCTAAGAGCAAATAGGTGAGTAGTTGTTAACACTCAGAGAGATGTGTGTGTGTGTGTGTGTGTGTGTGTGTATGTACTTACATACATGTGTATATATATATATTTATATATATGTGTATATATATATGTATATACTTTGTTTTATGAATGCTTGTGAATATTATAGTTAGACTTCCCAGAATAAATACTTCTTATTGTTGAATACTAGCAAGGATGTCCACATTGCTTAGCATCTTACTGATGTATAATTTCTCTTCATTCCTAGATGCCTCTTTCCATCTTCCTAAATTATATAGTATTTGAAAAAGCAATGGAACAAGAAGGAGGTGAATTGTGACCCAGTTAAACTAATGTCCGTTGCAATACCTGAATTGAGAAAGGGCAGTATATGGTCCAAGATACTGAGTACAGGATTTCGAAAAATACCTTTCTGGCTTTGTTTCAACCCTTGTTCAACCTCAGTTGTTTTCATTAATCATATTCCACTTGCATGTTATGGAAATTACAAATTTCTTATTTTTGAAGTGCTTTTTATTCAGTTTGTTGACTGACTTGGGAAGAGCTTGATGATAATGAGGCTTAGTTAATGAGAATCATTACTTTAGGTCCTTCAACTTCATAGGCAGAAGGCTACGTCACAATTTTGAGATAACTTATTGTTTTAACTGTTTTGAAAAAAGGTATTTGGAAGGATGAGGGATAATTAATGAGGATGTTCTGATTGGAATAATGTTTATCTTTTCATGTACAAAATTATTTTAGGGATTACTTTTAATAAACCTATAAAATACTCCAGATAATTAGTTTTTAGTAATTTCTCCAGTTCTACTGCACTTGTGTACACATATATTTAGTTAAAAGTTAGGGTGAAAAAACTCAAAACTAAGGATGATGATAGTATATTATATGATCCATGTTTTTCTGATACCAAAATGCCAGTTTCTTTTAGAAACAGGCATAAGTCTCTGTGTGTATCTATGTGTATATTTTTTGTTTATTCCCTAAACTTTTATTTTATATCTTTTTTATAGGGAGATAAAAAATTAAGGTGTGATTCTGCTGATCTTCGGCATGACATTGATCGTCGTAGAAAAGAAAGAAGTAAAGAACGGGGGGATTCCAAGGGCTCCAGGGAATCCAGTGGATCAAGAAAGCAAGAAAAAACTCCAAAAGATTACAAGGAATACAAATCTTACAAAGATGACAGGTAATTGTTAAAATTGTCTGAGTTAGGTTTTAGCTTCTAATTAGCCTTTAATAATTGTCAGCTTAATTGCTTTCAATTTTGACTGTGTAATCGAATGTTTAAATTTAAACAATTAAAATTATTTGTTTTACAGCAAAAATGTATTTGTCTTTTACACGGCTTATGGTGGATGAGGACAAAAACTTTGGAATAGCAAGCTAACACTGAAAAAAAAAATGACAAATTAATGTGTCCTATTATCCAGGCTACATCAGGAGGTTGGACTTCAATGCAGTGCATTTCTAGAAACAGTTTGTGTAAGAACTTTGGTTCGTTATGCTTGATTCCGCACTTTTTCAACTCATAACACCCAGAGTACAAAAATTTTAAACTGATATCTAGTGGTTTAACATGGGAGAGATGGGTGGGGAGGAAGGACTAGGAGTAGCAATGTCTTTTCCAAAATAATGTTTCCATGGATACTGTTAGCAGTGGTAAGAGTTATCAAAGGTATGACCTTTTCAGGTGTTGGATTAGAATCATGTAAATTTGATCATCATAGAGTCAAATAAATAATAGGAATACAAAATACTATAGACAATTGTTTTTCTTGCTGTTCTTTAGGTAAATGGTGTGTTTTACTTGTGTATTTACAATTATGATTGGTATTTGCAATGTCATGTGCTTTTTATTTCTATATTGGTGTTAACGGCCCAAACCATACAAACTGTTCTCACCCAGGGTGTACAAACTACAGTCATTTTTAATCTTGGCCTTAAGAACCTTCTTTTTCCTACTTCTCTTTTTCCTTTCATTAAAATAACTAAAGATTATATAAGTTAACTTAAAATATTTGAAGAACTCTACCTCATTCCTGAAGTTAACAGTCTACTAGTTTAGATCATAGCATGTTTTTTTAGTAGTGGTGTAAAACATTGAAGGAATATGGAAACAGGCTGTCAAAAGTTTAACACCCAATTATTTTACTTATGTAATAATTGTAGTAGGGAATAGTTTTTAAAAATATCCCTCTTATTACTAAGATTCAACAGAGTTCTCTTATCTTTTTAAAAATGGCACTTTTTTTGTTTTCTTTATTTTGCAGTAAACATAAAAGTAGAGAGCAAGATCATTCTCGATCTTCGTCCTCTTCAGCATCACCTTCTTCTCCCAGTTCTCGAGAAGAAAAGGAGAGTAAGAAGGAAAGAGAAGAAGAATTTAAAACTCACCATGAAATGAAAGAATACTCAGGCTTTGCAGGAGTTAGTCGACCACGAGGAACCTTTGTAAGTAATAAAATTGCCCTAGATTATTTGATAGGATTTTATTTTATTGGGCACAGGGGATGTCAAATATATAGAGATTATATGTTGTGTGAATCATTATTCCTAAAGTCATTTTTTTAGTCTTAAAAAATGAAATGGCATTTGAAGTAATGTCTTTATTAAAAAATGCCATTTTGAACTCTTGAAGCATCTGTGTAAACTAGATGTTTTTTGATTTTCAGATTAATGAGCACATGTAGTCCTTAGAAATCCGAGTGTCATGGAAAGTTATTGATGGAGATCTGTTTTTTAAAAACACTTAGTTTTTGAAAAGCTGTCACGAAACCTTAAAAAATTTTGTATGTTCATCTCTCTATTACAGCTATTTCCATTTTTGCTTGTTCAAGTCCTTATGTGTATCAGTCATAGAAATAATATAACTTTTCTTTCTATTCTACCTTGCATATACATCCTCACGTTTCCATAAAGTTTTTAAAACTGTTTAATGATTTCATAGTAGTACATCTTCTTGCCACTTTAATTTGTAGATTCAGATCCCTATCTTAAGCTATATCTAGTTTCTTATTGGTAGGATTTATTAGGTCATGTGTGAATAGAAGAGCTTTTCTTAACATGGTAATAGATGTTGAATACTTTGGACTTGTGATAATTCAGAGGAACTAGGCAACTCTTAGCTAGTAAAGTGGGAATAGGCCTGTTTGTTTTAAAATATTCAGGCCTTTAAAGTGCATCTTCTAATGTTTAGGTTATTTTTTTTTCCTTAACTATCAGTTAGGCAGAGGTTTTTTTTGTTTGTTTTTTGTTTTTCCTATGGTATAAAATGGCCATTCTTTTCATCCTTCTAATGGCTATGAAATTAAGATCCAGGTAGAAATGGCAGTTCTTTTTTTTTTTTTTTGTTATTGCAGTAAAATTAGAATTTGCATGTGATTAAATACCTTTGATTGCATTACTAAACAATTTTGTTAATGTTAATCAGTTTCGAATTAGAGGCAGAGGAAGAGCCAGAGGAGTTTTTGCTGGGACAAATACTGGTCCAAACAACTCAAATACTACTTTTCAAAAGAGACCGAAGGAAGAGGAATGGGATCCAGAATATACCCCAAAGAGCAAGAAGTACTTCTTGGTGGGTGTTAGAAATCTGTGTTTATTTGGTGTGCAATTATTTTCAAAACATACTAGGTGAATACATTTGAGTACAGATATCCACTAATATGAGAAGATTCACCATAACATGGGAAACTTTTTCAAAAAATCATTACTTAGATGATTTGAAGCTTTTTAAAATGTGGGTCCCTTTACTCCTGTTGATTCTTTTTTGACATCACATATAGGCTGATCAGGGTCAACTAAAAATGCACCTGATTTGATTAGCCACATTGAGCTTAATATATGTTTAATATCTGTCTATAAGACAGTGAGTAGTTGTAGAAACTTCTCTTTCAGATGCCTTTCAATCATCACAGTTATTTGTTTAAAGATGGAAAACATTTTGATACTACTTGTAATTAAGGGTCTTAGGGAGCCTGTCATTTCATTGATGTAAAAGGAAGATAAAAATTAAATTAAAAAAAACTTGATAGATGCACTGATTTGATGCTTCCTTGTGATGTAGAGGAAGTAGTTTTCGCAGAATAAAGCTAGATGCTGTGAGTTCTGAAAGATCACCAGATGAGGATGATAATTTTCTGCACTTTGTCAGGGGAAGAAAGGGTCTGTCCTGCATTATAGAGGCAGACTTAAAATGTCAAAACTGTTACCCAAAAGCATTCCTTTTTTTATCATAGCTCTTAAGGGGAGTCATGCTTCAGAGGCTAGTTTTAGAATTAGTTGCTTAGTGGAAGCAAGGGTGAAAATAGTAATGGATCTAGAAGATTTTTGTCTTTTATTTGGCTTTTTATAAATATAGTTGACTAAACCTGATTGCCCATGGCAGGTCTGCTTAGATAGAGGGTAAAGCTGCATTCTGAAGTGAATCTCTATTTTGTTAGGAAAAATGGAGAATGTAATTTATTCAAGTTTATTTCCACTTGCTTTTTCTTTTTGAATGATCAGAAGTTTGAAAAAGTTACATAAATTTGCATTGTGTTTGTTCAGTTTACGCCTTTTTCTTGAGAAACTTATACTAAGTTGCTTTTGAATTGACAGAATATACCCCAAAAGTAAAAAGGCATTTGATTGAATAATAGATGCATCTACTTTTTGATTTGCGTTTATTAACAGACCACTGTTTCATGCTAGGTACTAAGGAAAGGAAAGATAAATATGAGATGATACTTAGAGACTAGTAGTAGAGAAACTTTCTAAATATATATGGCAGCTTTTCCCAAAAGAGGGAATTGTGGATTTTTGCCAGAGGTGAGCAGCATTCTAGAAGAATTCAGTTTGAATCTTGAGCTTAAAAGGTGGATGACTTTACTACAAATTGCAGAAGGGGTCAAACAGCATGGCATAGGGAATTTCAGTGCATTGGATGGCATAAGTTAGGGAGAATAGAGAAAAAACAAGTCAGATTGGGAAATGCCATGGTACTTTAATTTGGGTTTTAAACAGGGTTTAGAAAAAAAAACATATTTTTTGGAATAGTTAGAAGATTTAGGGGCTGCGTTTGAGAAAAGGTACTTCTGGGGACTTTGAGACCATCTAGTTGGGTGAGTGTTGGTAGTAAGAGTAGGGAATCTAGATGGAAGATGTGTCTTTGTGAAGATCAGATTCTGTTCTGTACAAATTGTAACAATGAGAGAACTCTAGTGGAGATGTCCAGTGGATAGTTGCTAATACAGTTTTAGATGAAAAAATCTGGGTACCATCATTTTATGCCACCATTATAGCCATGATAAGATTACCCACCCAGTCAGAGGAGAAGAGACTGAGAGACTCACATTTCAAGGGTTGGGGAATGAGTAATAATAAAATACCAGAGATGTAAACCAAGTGTGAAAGGTCAGATGGCTAAAAGGGAATGAGATGAACAAGTACATAGTGATTGTTTGCCACTTCACTAATTTACAGTTATATAATTTAGGTCAGACCTTCTGCCATTCTTTCAGATTTCAGTATCCTAGGTTTTCCTTTAATTTGAGACATAGGTTGGGTTTTAATAAGGTAGTAGTTTATTAATAAGATAAATTGAATTATTTTTAAGCATTAGCTACTTAAAATTGGCAGTAATTCATTCACTTATTTTTTGCACTGAGTATTGAACCCAGGGGCACTTTGCCACTGAGCTATATCCCCAGCCTTTTAAAATTTTTATTTTGAGATGTGGTCTTGCGAAGTTGCTGAGGCTTTTCTCAAAGCGGAATCCTCCTGCCTCAGTCTTCAAGTAGCTGGGATTATAGATGTGTGCCACTGTGCCTGGAAGTAGCTGTAATGTTTTGTGTATTTCTGTTCTGGGCTAAATTTTGAAAATTTGTATATAAAACTGTATGCGTGTGTTACACTGATTTTCACTAGAACATTAAGTAAAATTAGCACCTGAATACACACTCATTTTTCTTATAAATCAATTCCCAGACTTGATTATTTTGGTTTTTATTTGTGAGCCATTGAAATAGCAATTCTAAGTGGGTATTTTAGTACAGGCCTGTAAGTCCCGTGACTTGAAAGGCTGAGTTAGGAGGATTACAAGTTTGAGGCCAGCCTGTCTCCAAGATAAAAAAGGCTGGGATGTATCTCAGTGTAGAGTGCTTCTGGGCTCAAAACCCAGTACCCAAGTAACAACAAAAAAGAAATAGCAACTTGAGTGTTTATGTGTCATCCTCTTCCCCCCTCCCTTGAATCCAGGGGCACTTGACCACAGCCACACACCAGTCCTTTGTCATTTTTTAATTTATAGACAGAATCTTGCTGAGTTGGTTAGGGCCTTCCTAACTTACTGAAATTTGTGATCCTCCTGTCTCAGTCTCCCAAGCCGCTGGGATTACAGGTGTGTGACGCTGTACCCTGTGCAACTTTAGTTTTTATTTATCAAATATTTAGTGAATACTTGAAATGTAAGTATTTTGCATCTTTTGTAAAAAGACTGTGATCTTTTACACAACTAGTGTTCAGAATAGAAATATAATCAAAAATAGAATTAAGAAGAAATGAAGTTTTAAAATACTAGACATTTCCCTTATGTTCTTTCAGAATAATCAATAGTATAGAAATTTTGTCCGTGTTGATAAAATGTTAATACTTTGGTAATAATAGGTAGCAGTTACTGAGCATTATGTACTATGGTAGGTGACATTCTTGAATGCTTCACATGTATTAACTTATGAGTGTATATAAAATCCTTCTTAGCTGGGGTTATCATTCTATTTTTTTTTTTTGGTACTGAGTATGGAACTTAGGGATACTCAACCACTGAGCCACATCCCCAGCCCTATTTTTTTTGTGTGTTTTATGTAGAGACAGGGTCTCACTGGATTGCTTAGCACCTCACCTCACTATTACTGAGGCTGGTTTTGAACTTGTGATTCTCCTGTCTCTGCCTCCCAAAGTGCTGGATTACAGGCATGTGCCACTGTGCCCAGCTTATCATTCTATTTTTACAGATTAAAAACTGCAGACATGGAGTAGCTTGACCATTATGTAGCTAGTAATGTGGTCAGTGTTTGAACCCACGTATTGGGCTCCATAGCCCGTTTTGAAAATAATATACCACTGATCCTCCAATTCTGAGTTACAGTAGCATTTCTCGAATCCTTCTCTGAAATTTCCTGTCTTAACTAAGTTTGCAAAGCTGTGGTAATATTTTCAGTAATAAGAACTTACAGAAAGATATTAGTCTAAAGTAGAACCTGAGTGAGGAGTGAATTTGAAGAGTTGGAGTAAATGGGAAAGTAGTGAAAATGGAAGGTACTTAGTGTTAAATTGATGTATCTCCAGAGGAGGAGAAAGTCCCTGGTGGGGAAGAGGGTGGGGGAAGATCAAGAGTAAAGTTAAGGTAATCCTTTGAAACTTGATTTTATATATATATATATATATATATAATTAATATATATATTTTGTGGTACTGGCAATCAAACCCTGAGCTGTATACCCTTATCCCTGAAACTTGATTGTCCTATGAGAAAGGGATAAGAGGATCCAAAAGATCTTGGTTCTAATATATACTCATCATATTTTAGCTAGCTTCTGGCCCTTTGTGAAATTAGTTAATCCAAAATTATCATTTTTGGTATCGAGGATTGAACCCAGGGGCGCTTAACCACTGTGCCACATCTCCAGCCCTCTTATGAAAAAAGTTTTCTTATTTAGGGCTGAGGCTGTAGCTCAGTGGTAGAGCACTTGCCTAGCATGCGTGAGGCCCTGGGTTCGATCCTCAGCACCACATATAAATAATAAATGAATAAAATAAAGATCCATCAACAATTAAAAAATTTTTATAAAAAAGTTTTCTTATTTATAGGTAGCTTATTATCAAGTTGCTTAGGGCCTTGCTAAGTTACTGAGACTGGTTTTGAACCTGGAATCCTCCTGCCTCAGCCTCCTGAGATGCTGGGATTAGAGACATGTGCCACTGTGCCAGGCTTCAAATTACTTAATTCTTAAAATTATGAGATAGAAATCTTGGGTGTAAGAATTTGAGGATTAAGAATATGGTTAGCATAAATAAATCTCGGTAACTGCTAAACACACTTTGAACGATAGTTTATCAAATTTCAGATGATTGTACTTCTAAAAGTAATAACCAATTTAAAGTGGAGTTTAGCTTTACCACTGCCTTTTCTATTTCTGCTAGCTCTTAGCTGCCTTGTATGGTTAAATCATTTACCAGGCTATCTGAGAAAAGTATACTGTGGGTGATGTTCATAACGGGTTTTAATTTTTTAGTGTCTCAATTTTTAAAAATCTCATAACACGGAGATGGTTACCCATATTTTATAGAGGGTTTGTTCGGCAAATCCATGTTATGTACTCTCAGAATAAAGCTTTACTTATAATAAGCACTATAAAAGCATTATTTTTACCACCATTGTTTATTGAACCAGTTGCTTTTTACTTACCTTTTTATATTCCCTCAAGACTCTATCTATTCCCCCACACCTCCAACTGTTCACTGAACCTGGGGCTACACATGTGCTGGGCAAACACTTTACCACTGAGCTAGTCTCCAGTCTGAGACTATCTCATTTTATTAAAATGAGGAAATAAAAGTTCTTAGGTTGTCCAGAATTATGGTTTCTGTTAAGATTGTTTTGGAACCTATGCCTTTACTTTGAAACTTGCTGCCTCTTCCCACAGATCCGTGGAATACTGTGTCAATACCACAAAAAATCACACTCTTATAGTTGGGTGTATTAATGCTGTAAACAAATATGAAATTATGTAATTGAGTAGGTATCATTTTGAGTGGCAGACTTTTTTTTTTTTTGGTACTGGAGATTGAACTCAGGGGCACTCGACCACTGAGCCACATCCCCAGTCCTATTTTGTGTTTTATGTAGAGACAGGATCTCACTGAGTTGCTTAGTGCCTCGTCTGTGCTGAGGTTGGCTTTGAACTTGTGATTCTCCTGTCTCAGCCTCCCTAAGTGCTGGGATTACAGGCTTGCGCCACCGCGCCTGGCTGAGTGGCAGACTTTTTAAAAAATTGTTTTCAATTAAACTTCTTCCTGATGTATTTAAATTTTGTTTTTTTTTTTGCATTTTTGGGGATCAAATGCAGTATGCTGCACATTGATCTAGATTTAAATCTTTTTTTTTTTTTTTTTTTTTAAATATTTATTTTTTGGTTGTAGACAGACAGAATATCTTTACTTTATTTTTATGTGGTGCTGAGGATCGAACCCAGTGCCTCAAGCGTGCCAGGCGAGCACGCTACCACTGCGCCATAACCCCAGCCCCTAGATTTAAATCTTAATGTAGTATTTTAAAGTCTGCTTTTAACTGTAAGGTATAGTTTACACCACTTATTTTTATTTAGTGAATATTATAATTATTGTATGGACATTTTTTTTATGACTTCTCCACATCTTTATGACTAAAGTAATTTTGTTGTGAAAAAATCTGATATTTTTGTCTCATTGTATGAAGTATAACAACCATGGACTTAAGTTGATAAAATACAGAAACCACAAGAGTTAGAATTTGGAAAATTAGTGATAATTTATCGGTTGAGAGTCTCCCAGTAATTGTTTGGGTAACCCATAAGGGGTGCTTGGGTTTCTAAGTATTAAGATGTGATTACTCTCTTTGACAATGTTTTTACCATGTTTTAGAGATTAACCAGTCTCACATACCCAGTCTTCAGAAGATTAATTATTTATGATTGGAGAAGTCATCTTTTTATAAGAAAGGTTTTTTGATATATTTTTTTTAACCTTTCTGTAGCATGATGACAGAGATGATGGTGTGGATTATTGGGCCAAAAGAGGAAGAGGTCGTGGTACTTTTCAACGTGGCAGAGGGCGCTTTAATTTCAAAAAATCAGGTAGCAGTCCAAAATGGACTCATGACAAATACCAAGGGGATGGAATTGTTGAAGATGAAGAAGAGTCCATGGAAAATAATGAAGAAAAGAAAGAGAGACGCAAAGAAGAAAAGGTAGATAATTTCATCATATGATTCAGACAGATTTTCTCTGGTATGAGTTTGGTGGGTAAATCATTTAATTTTTAGGAACATAGGATGATAGTACATTTTTATTGTCTTTATATTTATTAATGTTTAATTTCTCTGTTCTTCCTTAGGAATAGTGTATCTGAAGTAAATTGGCAACAGAGAGCAGAACTTGCACCCACCATTTTTTTTTTTTTTTACCTGATTTTTGTTTTCAGATAAGAATGTAAGCATTTTACTTAAATTTTACTGTTTGCAAGTAGTCTATAGAAATTTTGTTTTAAGTCTTCAAATATCTTGGAAAATAGTAGACTGTATGTTGAAAATTGTACTGAAATAAAGTAGAAAATTGTTAACGTATCATATTTGTAACTATCAACTTTTAAAAAAACTTTTACTGTTTTTGTTACATGCATTGTAATTCTGCTTTGTCTATAAGATACGGTCAAGTACAACTCTTGTGAAAGTTCTGATTCTCTTCCCTCCCTGTTTGTTAATGTTTTATTCTGAAGTAAACGTTAGCTCTGCATACAAATCCCTGAACAGAAATTGTTTATAGTGACCACACTAATTATTTTAACTGTATACATCTGTTTAACATCTTCCTTAATTCGAACACTACATTGTAGGGTGGCTAATTTTTGATGTATACCATAAAGTTGTTACTTTGGTAAACTATACTAGTGTAACACTTCAGCAAATGTTTAAAGGCAGGAAAACTTTGCCAGTGGCTAAAAAGTACAAATTATTAAAAGTTCGATTGAAAGGTTTGAGAAAATGTTATTTTTACTGAAAGCAAGCAGTGGCCTATAAAAACATATTCTTTCAAGCCTTTCCTATTTTAGTTTAAAATTCATTGTTTTCTTTTTATTCTTATTTGATAGTTTGAGTCATGGTCTTAGATACCAGCTATTTGAGAGAAAACTGGTTTGTAATAATATTGCAAGTAAAACTGAGTCCCACAGAACATCTTAGTAGTAAGGAAAACAAACAATAAAACCTATAGTTCTGGTGTTGGTGTGGAGGAGGATTATCCTGCAGAATAAATTTGATGTGTCAGTATATGATTTCACAGCTTACATATTTATTTGTGCTTTTGAACAGCTGAATATTAGCAGTGTAACCATAAGAAAATAGACACACAGCATTTTGTTCATGGGTACTTTAAGTAACTTGTTTTTCTAATGTCACCAATAAAAGGTTTTGGCAATGTTGTAGCATTGATCTAACTTGGTTTTTATTTTATTTTTTTCCCTTTTTCAACTGCAGTTTGTAAAATAGCTTTTTTTACTTTCCAGGTAGAGATGATCTTTTAAATGTAAAGTACTTTCTATGTTTATATTAATAGCTTTTTTAAAGGAATGAAAATCTGAAATGGGTAAACTTCAGTGTTTGTTTTTTTAAACATACATAAAGCTAGCACATTTCATTTTAATTTACCAACTGAATTAGTTGTATATGTTTGCATTGAAAGAAGAGAATGCTTCTGTTGTAAAATTTTAAAGATCTTAAGTGTGTGGCTCTTTCATCCTCAATTTTGATGATTTGCAGTGTGTCCAGCACCTTGATTACTGCCAGGGACATTTGCCAAGAGCTATTGGAAACTAAACTAAAACCAAAGTCAGTATATATGATATTTGTGGCCTAAACTCCTTAGTATTGCATCATTTCTCGCATTAATTTTGTCTTTCTGAAATTGTCTCGTGAAACAGGAAATGCCTGCTTAAGTCTGTGTTGCTTTAGTCAAGATATAACTAATAATCCTCTATTCAACAAAATGCTCATTAAAGCAACATGGATTTGATCCCCCAGCAGAGAATTTTCACGATCGTTTTCTTTTGTATAAATACTTAGAACTTATTTTAATTCTTTATTTCATTAGACACCAAATCCCTCTTTATAATTGTGTAGTTTTGCTTTTCTGCTTAAGACAATAGAGAAAATAGGATTTGCTAAAAAATTATTTAATAGGGAGATAAATTGGAAATAAAACTGCTTAAGTCCTATGGGCAGGTTACATTCTAAGTGCAAATGTATTGCTTTAATCTTTCGTTAATTTTATTATCTTAAAGGAATTTGAAGGAGGAATATCCTACCAGAATATAGTGGGATAGGGTAATTGTGAGAACTCTGCCATAGAACACCGTTATGGATGTTTATTTTTTACAGAGTCAAGCATATAAAAAGTGGTCTGTTTATTTTTTTAAACCACAATTTAACTTTACACTTTATGACATGTTATTAAAGCCAAATGATTCCTCTTGGTAAAGATAGTTGTTTATGAGTGCCAGGAAATAACTCTTTGATACTTGCATTAACAAACTTCCTTTTGCCTGGAGAAGGGAAATAAAAATGAACCAAAGGATATTTCCAGAAAAAATAAGAAAGCTGTTTAAGAAGGCCATGACTCAGTTCCTAGGTGTGTGTGCTTTTCAGCATCCTAGGAATTTTAATATAAAATCAAAATGTTTTTCGAATTGCAATCTTCTTGCTGTTGTTCCCCTTTGTCACAGTTAAAATCAGCGTTGGGAATTAAATTATAATTTGAGAGAGAATATTACCCAATAAGAATGAATGTAGATGGTTAAACGATTCTTACTCAGTGTGATGTATAATGATGCATCAGGGACCCTTGTAAATTGTCATATGCCAATAAAATGTCATAAGTGGTAATAGCTGTTGTTTGTTTACCTGATTTTGAGACTATTTGTTTTATAGGACTGATTTTTGTGGCCTGTTTCTAGATTTTAGAATATCATTTCATCTGTAAGTGAAACTAATGTGTGGCTTGATAAATACTTTTTAATTTTTCAACTCTCTCTTTACTGTTTCTTATTTCCCCTGGAGAAATGGGAAATTTTACAGTTGGTAAATCTGAGCCATTGTTAATAGTGTACAAGGAATTTCTGGTCATGGTACATGCCTGTAATCTCAGCTACTTAGGAGACTGAGACAAAGGATCACAAGTTCAAGGCCAGACTCAGCAACTTAGCGAGACTCTCTCAAAGGCTGGGGATGTAGAGTCCCTGGGTTCAGTCCCCACACTAAAACATACATGAGAGATTTGTGGCTTAGTTCTGTTCTTATGTTAATATGGGACCTTATCAGGCATAATATGGTAGAAATTACTCCTTTCTAAAAATACAGTAGCTAGTTAATAACTAAAAGTGGTTAGTTTTTAAGAAAGATATGGTTTAATTCTTGCCATTGTGCCCTTTCAACTTTTTATACAAAGTATTTTCACAGGACTTGGTGTGCTAAGACAAATTGACACATTTTGTTTCATACAGATGGCAAATTAACCTTTTAAAACTTCACTATAGAAGTAAGCTAAGTGTGTGAAAGGATGTGTAAGATTGGTATCTTAGCAATACTGGGAATTTTAAAGTATAGTTCTTTATTAGGGATATTATTATTTTTTCTCCTTTGTTTAAAGTGGAGTCCCTATTGGGATCATCTTTAGGCTTCCAGATGTAACAGTATCTTAGCATTTAGAAAAAAAAGTACATAGGCTTGTCTCTTAAATGAAGTTACTAAATAAGGAAGGCAATAATATTGTAATGAGAATCATGACTGGACTACCTCATGAGAGTTAGCAGATCCTGATATGTGTCTTAAATAAATGAGTAATATCTGTTACATACTTTTAGGGTTCTTAAATAGTCCTTAACATTGTTATATCTGAATATCAAGAGTCTAATTGTTCTCTTTATTGAGGTAAATACTAAAAATCAGGAATTTAGTGAAGTTTTAAATGAACAGATGTGTTATTTCTCAGATTCTTAGAATCCAGGCATCTATGAAAATTAGTTATTTATTTCATTGCCTGACTTGAGAGCCATAGAAATATTGTGAACAATCAGTGGGTCAGTTAATGCTAATAAGGCCAAAGTTGTACTTTTAATTAATGCTAGTTCTCTTTGTGTAGTATATTACCAAGTTATACTTCAGCCTTTAAAAATGAATCCCACTGATAAAACAGGCATCAGTAGTATACTTTACCATGACTACTAGAAAAGAAGTTTGAATCATGATTTTCCCTCCCAAATACAGTGTACAAGGAATTGCTGGTCATGGTGCATGCCTATAATCTCAGCTACTTAGGAGACTGAAACAAAGGATCTCAAGTTCAAGGCCAGACTCAGCAACTTAGTGAGACTCTCTCAAAGGCTGTATTCATGAAAATAGATACAAAATCTATTTTCCTGTGGATATTTGGAGGTCTTTTACAATAGTGAATGATTTGCAGCACTTTGAAATGCGGAAGACAACAGTGATTTGTAAAGGAAGGGTTGGATGAGCAGGCATTTTACTGATATGTTCCCAGAATCAGATCTGATTATTTTAAATGATCTTTTGGGATTGCCCCTGTTGCTGATTAATAAACTCTCTCCTTAATAAAAATAAATGATTATAATTACACCATTCAATTGGGTGACTTGAAACACTGTAGTCTCAGTATGAATTGTATATTTGGCAATGATAACTTCCTAGTACTGTCAGTAATTCCAAATTTTCATGGAATACAAAGGTTCACAGTAAATAATACCTCCAGAAATAGGGGTTTACTTGCTCCTTTATCTAGTGCCTCACTATGGAAGGTAATACTTTTACCATTTTAGTTATGTTAGAAAGGGAAAGCTCTGGATATATTTTCAATTTACTTAGAAGGCTGCCATGAGAAGAATGTTAAATGCATTTCAAATTGTTTTTCTTAAATATATAACAATCTACAGAAATTAACTGGTTAATGTTAATGTATAGTTATGAAAATGCATTGTAAAGAAAGTGTTGTGGACTAATTAGCTCTACCTGAAACTGAGGCATCAGATTTCTGAGTAGAAAAATTATACAGTGAGGGAATTTTCAAATGTGCTTTTAAATGAAAATATAAGAGGTTTTTGATAGGGTTTGAAGTGAGAAATTGATGGGTTTTATTTTAAAAAGGAATGAGTAATAGTTCTATTCGTGACTTAATGGAACGTTCACATTATTTGTAGTGTACTTGTAATTGTTAAGGTATTTTTCTTGGTAATTTTTATAATCTTCCAAAGCTATAAAAATGAGTGTTTGCCCTTTACACAGAAAGTAAGGTTCTGTTAATTTACAACTAAAATTGTAGAATCTCACCTCTAGATAGCTCTTTTTGGGTGTTGATGGATCAGATATTTGGGAGGGAAAAGGCATATATGGCTTTTTTAAAAAAAATATATATATTTTTTAGTTGTAGATGGACACAAATATCTATTTTTATGTGGTGCTGAGGATCAAACCCAGGGCCTCGCGCATGCGAGGCAAGCGCTCTTCCACTGGGCCCCGGCCCCGGCCCCGGCCCCGGCATATGGCTTTTTGTGTGGTTAGGATTTTGTTGCTTTCCCCAGTCAGGAGCAATGTTATATTTTTATTTTATCCATTATCCCTGACATCAGTAACAATGTAGAAAACTATTTGGCTAAGTAGTCCAACTCTATAGGAAGAAAATTTAGAGATTGCATTGGCGAACAGTAACCAAAGAAAGGTAAATAATACACGATTTTCAATGTCTAAAATGGAAAGAAACCATTTTTAGGGCATATAACTATTTTTGATGGCAGAACTCAGGAGAACATTTTTATAGTCATTAAGACATCAGTGATGTGTGTCAGGACTGTTTCTAGAATGAGAACAGTGTTTCAGATGACTTTTAACTTTCTTCTAGCCAGGGGCCTTCATGTTAAAGTATAAACAAGAGGACTTAAACAGAAAATCATAACAAAAGTTGTATTTCAAATACAGTAGTGCTCCAAATATTATTAGGAATATCTAGCAGAGTAACTGGACTAGAATGTGTGTTTTAAAAGCAAATGACGTATAAATATTTCTTGTAATTTTAAGTTCTCTATTTTGTTTCATTAGTTTGTGAGCATGGCACTGGAGCAGTGATCAAGATAAGATCCTGTGTCCTTGTTTTTATTCATATAACAATTATATGCTTTTCTGTAGGCCCTATCCTTTTTTAAGTGAGACTACAAGTAGGGATTAATAGACAAAAATGGGATTCCTTTAATAATTCTTTGGCTCATTTAAATATCAAGATGGATGTGCCTCACTAATCCAGAGTGTATAAGTGCATTTCTTTAAATATTAGCACCTAATTTACCTGTTTACACTTCCCTCTTTTAGAACTGATTGGAAAGCACAAATTTAAGAAATGGTTGGCATTTCTTTAGACATGTGGTGCGTTAATGTGTTTTTAGATAATTTTCTAGCAGCCTGGACAAAAAGTCAGTCCTGCACTGTGTTAACACTGATAGTAGACTGAAAACTGGATGTGAATTTTGAGACAACAGAATAGGTCAGAAGTAGATCAGCTATGGAGAAAGTTAATAAATAGCTCTTAAATATACTGTCCAGTAATAAATTTAATGTGTAACAGCCACAGCTATACTTGAATGCTCTTCAGTCAGAGGGCATTTGGTAATATCACCTGTCATTAAGGAAAAGGACAGTGGAACCATAATTGTGTTGGGCTGAAAAATCAGACTAAGTCCTGTCTGGTTAAGTAATGCCCAGAAGCATTACTGTGTATAACAGGACTTCTCAGTAACTTAATCCTGAGTAATAAAAGGTTAGAAATGTGATTAGATGTAAAAAAATTTTTGCCATAACAGCTTAGTTATAGACAGCTTGCCTAGTATGCATAAGACCCTGAGTGTGATTTCCCCAGCACATCAGAAGTAGTAGTTTTGGCTAAGGAGTTTAAAGGATAAAAGTGGGAAAATATGCTCAGACACCTCAATCCCCCAGCAGTGCCAGCCTAGTGCTAAATCTTTATTTAAAATTTAATCAAGAAATGTTTCTGCCTTACAAAAGAGAGGTTTTAGACAAGAATTGTTTCCCTAGTCAGTTGTTGGAGCTTCTGGCATAAGGTGTTATAAAAATACAGTAGGAGAGCTGGGTGCAGTGGCGCACACCTGTAATCCCAGCACTTTAGGAGGCTGAGACAGGAGAATCGCGAGTTCAAAGCCAGCCTCAGCAATGGTGAGACACTAAGCAACTCAGACCCTGTCTCTACATAAAATACAAAATAGGTCTGGGGATGTGGCTCAGTGGTTGAGTAACCCTGGGTTCAATCACTGGTACCCTGCCCCCCAAATTTTTATATATGTGTGTGTGTGTATATATATATGGAGGATGTATAGAAAAAAAAAGTGATACATCTGAACTTCCAATGCTCATTATTTAACTAATAAACTCATCACATCAAACAACACTATTCAATGTCAAGCTTAATCATCATCCCAAGTTGTTATGCCATTTCACCATTAGGACATTCCAGAATATAACTGAAAAGAATACAAATTTTAGATGAGGCATTAAAAGTCATTGAAATAGCTGTGGAGAGTTTTCATGGTGGCAGTCATGTTTGTGAAAGTGTTGAGTGTTGTAGCACTTCAAATCTGTATTTTTCTCTAGATGCAAATTGTAAAATGTACCTCAGATTTCCGTTAAATTTAATTTCTCTTCAGTTTTTCCCTGGACACCTCTACTTCTACTTCAACACTGAAAACTGAATTCATCTTTTATATCCACCCTACTGCAAACTGATGTTCTTTCCTTACCACCTAGGCATTGGACATCCCCATAGAATGTATCTTCTGTCTCCTCTCCACCCTCATAGTAGTAGGTGGTCATTATTTGTCCCATCTGCCACGCTATTCTAAATATTCTCTGGAAAGTTTTTCAATTGTACGATCGATGTCATTTTAAGCTAGAAACCATTCCTGTCTGTGATGCCTAAACCTTATGTCATGGTGAACCACAGGAATTCCCTAGGACCATTCTTTTCCTTTCCTGCCCCCCACTTTTGCCTTCTTACCTTATCCTACTAACCTATCTTAAAATATTACCCTATCAAGAAATTGCAAATTCTTTTTGTCCTGGGGTTATTGAATGCAGCACATTCTTTGAGGCTAGCAAATCATTCCACTTATGTGGCATTTTTTGCCAGAATAAAAATGCTGATCAGAATTAGCTTAGAAAGAATGGAAGAGTTAGATTGCTCATTGCCCAAGTAATCCTGTGTATTATGAAATACTACGTTTTAGGAGAAAACAAAGACCAGAGATCTAAGAGCCTAAGTTCTGAAATGTGAATCTCTTTAAGAGGTAAGTGTGTGGGGCTGGGATTATGGCGCAGTGGTAGCATGCTCGCCTAGCACGCATAAGGCACTGGGTTCGATCCTCAGCACCACATAAAAATAAAAAAATAAAGATATTCTGTCACCTACAACTAAAAAAAAAAAAAACATTAAAAAAAAAAAAGAGGTAAGTGTGCAGTAGAAAAACAGTTACTTGGAGTAGGTCCTTTATAGCAGTACTAATAATTTTCCTAGAGAAGAGTAGCCATCTTCAGATCATACAGGACCAGGAAAGGTATTTGATATCTCCTTGTCCAGTCTTGTTTGCACATATTCCCTTGTTAAAGGATAGAACTGGAGTCAGTAGATAAAAATCAGGTATGTAGACTTTCATGAGCTGTTTTGAGTTAATATTTGACAAGTAGGTGCCTAAAAAGTAGAACAGGCAACTTGTGAATGTCAAGTTTTCAGAAGTATACAGAATGGATGGATAGCTGCTTGTTAGGAATGCTGTGGTCGTTGCGCTTTTTTCTAAGTTTGCTTATCATTCAAGATTAAGTCCTGTATTTCAGTTGGAGATGGTTGCTTTATTAAATTGAATATTATCAACTAAAATTTCCAGTAATTAAGAAAAATTTAAATTCATTCTTACCATACAACGTAGAAAAATGTAGCAATAATATAGTGCTTTTAAGATTCTGAAGGCTTTATGTCAACATTTATGGCATACCAGATCTTTGGATGACAATTTGACATTAGCTATTAGACAATAAAAGTAATTTGGAGTTTAATGGGACTTTAAATTTGTGTTTCTTGGAGCATAACAATATGGAAAAGTAATTTGGTTGATTATCACTAAGAGTGATAAAGGTTAAATGGAAACATTTGGAACAGTGATGTGTACATGTAACATTGGGATGGTCTGAGTGATCCAAAAGCAAAGTAAAACTGGAAGGAGATCCTATTTTCTGTTTTAGATTTTAGCCAGCTTTCACTAAATGATTAGAGTCAAAGGCAACCCTACTTATGAACATACAGATGTATCAGAAAGCAGATTATAGTATTGATAAATCATGAATCTTCTAAAAATAATAGAACTGGAAAAATCATGTAGAGAGGTTCAGCTACAGCAAAGAATTCTTGTTCAAAAGTACTGAGTTATAGAGTATGAAGGACTTTGAATTCAAACTGTTAAGTATAACCTAGAATTTCTTTTACATAAATCTATAAAGGATTCAAAGAAAAAAGTCTTTAGAATTTAAATATTTAACTTAGATTTTGTAAACTTTAATACATCACTACAAGTAAATAGCAATTTATAGAAATGTAGTAGTTAAGTAGGTAATATGTCTCTGATTTCCATTACTTTGTGTTGGCATGAGGGAGGATTGCAAAAGGGAGGATTTTTTCAGGATAATTTAATTTGAATCATTTTAGTATCAAGGAGAATCTTGGTTTTGACTAGTCTCAAATAAAATTTAAAAGTTCAAACAAATGTAGAGAGACTATCTTGAGGTATATAATCTTTTAAATAGCACTAGTAGACTGCATCACTACTATCTCTGGCTTCAGTGTAGGCTGAAGGAGTGTTTTTCTTTTTGGGATGTAAAACTTAAAAAAGCTTTCTGGTCATGTGCACCGCAATTTGGTTTACCCTTTTATGAGACTCGTGGTTAAAGTTGGAGAGACTACTGCTGACTTTGGTAGAGTATTATATTTCTGCCCTGTTAAGGTAATTACAGCATATTCTGGTTTACCTTACCACCCCAAACTTAGGTTTGGATCACATGGGCTTTCACATGGCAAATGGCAAGATCTGAGTTAAATACATCCATCCATTCCTTCTCTCTTCGCCTTTTCTTTCTTTGACAGAATTCTTACCAAGTTACCCAGTCTGGTCTAGACCTTGGAATCCTCTTGCCTCAGCCTCCTGAGTAGCTGGGGTTACAGATGTTTTTGTATTGCATTGTGCCAAATACACATATATACCTAGTTTTTCAGATTAGTCCTTATCCTTTCTTCATTAATTCATTGAAAAACAATGGATGAACAAAACATTTCTGGTCTTGGGGATTCAGAATAGCATGATGTTAGTTACAAGAAGATGAATAATCAGTGTTTCTGGAAAAACTGTTGGTAGCTTGATAACAAAATCAGTATTAGCAGTAAAGTTAGGTGATGAGCTATTTCCATGAATCTCCAGATAATGACAGTTGGAACAAATCACAAACCTGTCTGGTTTCGATATCTATCAAAGTAGAAGGAAGAATTGGGTTAGTATTTGACAGACATGAGGACACTAGCACCGCAAATTAGCCAACAACCATTTACTAAGAAGCAGCTGAAACTTGAGGTTTAATCCTCTTAGTGAATGCAAGGTACCTAAAGCAGGGACTTGGCCAGAGTAGTTCACCCAGCAAACTCTCAAAACTGACAGGTCAGGTCTTCTAGGGACAGGACTCATGTGGCAGAGAAAATACTGAACAATGGTATCAGTTTATCAGGATGAAGAAAATAGATAAGCTGGGTAGGTGAACAAAGCCAGGAAAATGTCAGGAAGCTATCATATTCTGGAACACGGCTCAAAAAAGAAAAACAAGATTTATGTGAAGTTAAAGTTTTCCTGTACCATGCCTCATCCTAAAAGTTTAGGAAAATTTAATGTATAGATGATCAATAAAAAACACTGTTGAATCTCGTAAAAGTTTGTCAATATGTAATATGAATGCATTAGTAAACCTAAAATAGAGTAAGACTCTGAAGAATTGGGAAAACTGTCAGCAAAACATGTATGGATGCATTTGACCTAGGCGCACCTTGTACCTAAATCTGCGTTGGAAGGCTTGAGCTATGTTAATGCAGATAGCAGAGTAATGGTTCCTGTTGTCATGTTCTCTGGAATATTTTCATTCTGGCCCTATTTCATGTTGTCTTTGATAAAGGACTGGGAAGGGAGGAGGTTTTAACAGTCATGATTTATTCATTTATGAGGACATAAAGAGGACAAGGAAGGAACTTGAGAGGATTGCGGTCTGCTCATTTCATCTAGAGTTTCCAATCCATTTTCCTTTCACATTGTCTTATCACCTTCCTTACCCCCTCCCCTCCTTACTGGACATTGAACCCAGGGGTTCTCTAACGTATCTGCTACCCCTTTTTATTACTTTTTGAGACAGTCTTGCTAAGTTGCTGAGGCTGGCCTCAACTGGTGATCCTCCTGCCTCAGCCTTCCGGGTCGCTGGTAATACAGGTGTGCGCCACTGCACCCCCTCTTGTCCCTACTTTTATCCTTTTCCAGTGCAGACTACTGGGCATTTCACTACTGTAGTTCTGCCATTTATTTTATTCAACACATGTTTTGAATGCCTACTATGTACTAGGCACCTTATTTTATTTTTATTTTTAAAAAAATTTTTTGGTTGTAGATGGACACAATATCTTTATTTTATTTATTTTTATGTAGTGCTGAGGATCGAACGCAGTGCCTCACGCATGTGAGGCGAGAACTCTACCACTGAGCTACAATCCCAGCCCCCTAGGCACCTTATTTTATATGTGGTGCCCGGAGAAAGCCTCTGATTTGTACACTAGAATGTAAACTCCAGGAGGGTAATGACTTACCCTGCTGAGTATCGAATTTTCCAAGCTGAGAAGAGTGCCTAGCACTTATTATTATACATCCATTATGAGTTGAATGAATAAATGACGTCGATCAGAAAAGTCCCATTTTTTAAAATTCTGTAGATCAGCAAGCAGCAGGTACAGTTACCTAAAATTGTCACTTCCCTCGAACACAACTTTTGCTGAAATACGAGAAAAGTTAATGTTCCTCATGAGGACCCACCGGCTAGGCCAGGAGAGTGACCTGCCCATATTTGGTAGTCTGGATAACCAGGAACCTTTCTGGAACCAAGGAATCTTAAATACGGTCAAGCTGCAAACCCTGAAAATAGTGCTTAGCCCAAACTGGTCTTAACAGGCTCGCTGAATGATCAAAGAATAAGCCGCGACTCTCCGCGGCAGGCGATCTCGGGAAGGCGGGCTCGGATGCGGAGGGCTACACACTTCCAGGGAAGAATTGGGTGGGGCACAAAATCCGGGTAGCCGGACCTCCAACCCCACCCAGCTGCTCGTAGCTGGATAACGCTAGATTTAACCACACAGGTATTTGAGATCGCCCGGAAACCGAAAAGTGCGTGCTGAGCGTGCGTCACCCTCCGGGAGGGACGTGTCCCGCCCACTGGCTTTCTATTGGCCTGGCTGAATTGTCGCAAGCTTACGTCATTCACCTCCCAATCAGAAGCCAGCGATCTTCAGCCTTGTCCAATCGGATCGGGCATAGGTCACGGCCCGCGGTATTTGATTTTCGTCCAGGGACGCGGAAGTGGCGAGCTAGATCTAAGGAGTCACAACTGATTTCCTGGGCGCCGGAGGACTGAGGCCGCCTCCTGAGAAGTTGTCCCGGCTGATCGCGGAGCTCCAGGACCAACCCCAGTCGGCCCATGTCCTTTGCTCTAGCGTCTTTCCGCCTGTCGCCTGCAGTTGGTGGTGCGCGGACAACACAGGATCCGGGTCTGAGCGCTTCCGGACCAGGGCCAGCGCATTCTGGAATTCCTTGCTTGAGGATTCGGAAACCATCTTCCTTAACGCCCTCCGCTTGGTGTTTTCTTCGTAGTCAGAAGCTCAGTTTCTGAGAATGGTGAGCAAGGCTACCTTGCTGGGTTGGAAGAGCCCCCGAGGCAGCGAGTGACACGACTGGGCCCTGGTCACAGCCTGTTAGAGGTCTAAGTGGCGTCACCTACCGCGCGTTCATTCTCTTAATCTTTAAAATGAGCTCAGAGGGGTGGGAGATACTCGGCTAAATTTGTGAGAAGAACTATCATTCTAATTTTTTAAATTTATTTATTTATTTTAGAGCGAGGAGACAGGTCCTCTTTCAAGGTCACTTAAACTCTTCCCTCCTGAGCCACTGCCGAGAGCATTAAGAATGGACTGAGCCCGGCGCGGCGGCGCACGCCTGTAATCCCAGCATTTAGGGAGGCTGAGACAGGAGAATCGCGAGTTCAAAGCCAGCGTCAGCAACGGCGAGGCGCTAAGCAACTCAGTGAGACCCTGTGTCTACATAAAACACAAAATAGGGCTGGGGGTGTGGCTCAGTGGTCAAGTGCCCCTGAGTTAAATTTCCTGTACCAAAAGAAAAAAAAAAAAAAAAAAGAATGGACTGAACCTCCCTATCGCAAACTGACTTGAAGCCCTTCCCTGCTAGGCCCCTTTTGTGGAATCAGACATCTTATAAAATTTGAATGTGACTTAGAACATAAATAAAAGTTTCCTTTATACTTCCCCCACCTCCACAATATTTCTTTCTCTTCTTGATGCTGGCCAGAACTTGGGAGGCTGAGGCAGGAAGATGACAAATTTGAGACCAGCATGGGCAACTTAGCAGACTGTGAAAACAACAAAAACCAAAAAGCCTGGTAATGTAGCTCAGTGGTAGAGCATCCCTGGATTCAGTCCCCAGCATTTCAAGAACCATGCTGGACAGGAGCAATTAGTGTTGGTGGTGTAATGAAAGGTCACCTCTAAATTATTTAATGCAGTTTATGTGGCAATTATTTGTCAAGAGTAATATTTTCTAAAATTTTTCCCAAAGGTACCAAGAATCTGATGTTTCCTTGAATTTCCTCCTTCAATGTCTCTCATACTGAATATCTTAAGAGAGATGCTGGCATATTTTGGTGTTCCCATAGACCAGGTAATGTCTTAATACATTTGAATGACTCTGTTGTCTTTGTTCTTCTGTCTCATTTTTAAAATAATTTGTATGTAAACATTTAA
This sequence comes from Xerus rutilus, assembly GCA_028644305.1. Lineage (NCBI taxonomy): Eukaryota > Metazoa > Chordata > Mammalia > Rodentia > Sciuridae > Xerus > Xerus rutilus. The sequence continues at coordinate 24,996,272 of CM053406.1, forward strand.
GGCAAAATTGTTATTTCTCTTTAGGTGGAACAAAAGTGAGTTACTAGTAGTATTTTATAGTTTGAATTAAAAAAGAGGGAGCTGGGCGTGGTGGCGCACACCTGTAATCCCAGCATTTTGGGAGGCTGAGACAGGAGGATTGAGAGTTCAAAGCCAGCCTCAGCAACGATGAGGCATTAAGCAACTCAGTGAGAGCCTATCTCTAAATAAAACACAAAATAGGGCTGGGGATGTGGCTCAGTGGTCCAGTACCCCTGAGTTCAATCCCTGGTACCAAAAAAAGGGGGAGAAGGGGATAAGATTATTGAGAACCTTTTTACCTCCTGGGTCTAATGTCAAAAGAAGATGAAAGCACAATAAAGACATGACCTTTATAGATAAACTAAAGTTTTATTTAAGGTAATTTGTGAGCAGTTTGATGTTTGGGTGTACAATGGCAACTTGAAGCTCAACAATTCAAAATAAATCTGAGGGTGAGAGGATGACTTAGGCCTGGGAATTATGAGCAAGTCCAATTTTGCCTACTTGTTGAACATCAATATCAAAGACAGTGTTCTTGGTTCTGCAGGTGATTTAGAGGCCGTACATGATTCTTGGATTCATGATGTTTAAAATATGGGAAATAAGGGGCTGGGATTATG
>CM053406.1:24997412-25018376 GCA_028644305.1 Xerus rutilus
AAATAAATCTGAGGGTGAGAGGATGACTTAGGCCTGGGAATTATGAGCAAGTCCAATTTTGCCTACTTGTTGAACATCAATATCAAAGACAGTGTTCTTGGTTCTGCAGGTGATTTAGAGGCCGTACATGATTCTTGGATTCATGATGTTTAAAATATGGGAAATAAGGGGCTGGGATTATGGCACAGTGGTAGCGTGCTTGCCTAGCACGCATAAGGCACTGGGTTCCATCCTCAGCACCACATAAAAATAAAATAAAGATATTCTGTCACCTACAACTAAAAAATAAACATTTAACAAAAAAAATATGGGAAATAAGAAACAACTATAATATGAGATTGACTATAAGACAAAATAGCATAGAGGCTTATAAAATGGGCAAATCATTGTTATTTAGTGGAGTGAATTAGAAGTAGTCAAATGCTAAGATTCCAAACAAAAGTAAATTGAAGAATGATGTTGCCATTGTTATAAGTAGACAACTTAATTGGAGGGTATGAGAAAGTGGTTTGAGTATGGAGATAAGGTGAGCCAGAGGTGTTGTTGGAATATATAAACAGAAATATCTTACAATTGTTTAGTTGATTCTAGAGGCTAGGAAAGAAGAGAGATTCAGATATGGGAGTTAGCTGCATTGTTTTGGTATCTGAAGCCATGCACTTTGATGACATAATGGAAGATGTCATAGAAACATTGTAAATTTCAGTAATAGACTGAAGATAGGGAGGACCGGACAGCAGTTGAAGATTTCCTCATCATTATTGGGTTGTTGGTGCCTTTAAGAATTTTTGTAGGAGGTAGGACTTAATTGGAATAGTTTGAAGAATGTGAAGAGATGGCCTGAGCAATCTTCTTTTGAATAATTTGCTTGTGAGAAGAAATTGAGAGATACCATCTATTTGAAGGGGCAGCAGGATTAGAATTTGTTTTCTTTTTCAAAGTTTGAGGCAACTTTTAGCATATTTGTAATAAGTACAAATGAGAGAGGGTGATTGAGCAATGCCCTGGAGAAGGTAATGGGACAGATAATCTGAATAAATTAGCCTCAGGAAGAAGAGAGACAGTCTGAACTTAAGGAATAGAGTGAAAGTGAGAGATGGTGGAGAGAGATTTTGAATGGAGAGTGTTAATGTAAAATAATGATTCTGACTTAAAGAAAATAAGAAAATAGTTTATTCTGAGCCAAATATGAGTGTCTATGGCATGGGAACATGAAGTCAGATTACCCGAAATGATGTTGCACTATGGAAGAGGTTGCGTGAGCTTTTATAGTTATAGAACAAAAGAAAGCTGTAAATCAACACTTTTATCAGTTATATTGGTGGCAACATCATTAGGTAGGCTACACCAAGGTGGACAAATCTCTTCCATAGGATTCAGATGCTTTAGGGTTGATGGAGGCTAGAGCTGTGTCAAGCTTAGTGATACATTCTGAGAGTTTTATATAGAAGTCAGGAGGGTATTAGGTCCGATACAGAGGTTGATAGGAAATGGCTATTAAAAGGGGCTAAAGATAGCCTAAGGTAACTGGTTCTTGATCTACCTCATTCCCTCTCTCCACAATAAAGGTTAGTCTGCAGAATCTTTAATATGAATGCAGCTTCTATAACATGCACAAGGGAAATGAAGTTGAGATGTCATATTGAGATCTGGCTTACTCAGCAGAGGCAAGGTCACATGCAAAGAATAGAAATGGTTGTATTGGGGATTTCAGAAATTAGAGATGGCTTTGGGTGACATAGTACAACATGTCCTGAAGTGTATATGTGCTCACTTTCATCTTTTTTTTTCTTCAGTACTGGTGGTTGAACCTGGGGCCTCATGCATGTTAGGCAAAGGCTCTACAACTGAGGTTCATCCCCATTCCTTTTTAAAAGTTTTTAATTTTATGACATGGTCTTGCTAATTGGTGAGGCTGGCCTTGAACTTGCGATCCTCCTGTTCAGCCTCCCAAGTAGCTGGAATTGCAGGTGTGTGCCACCACACCCAGCTCATTTTCCATACCCGCTGCCCCACCCCACTGACAAATATTAGTACAGTTGAATTCTTTGAAGAAGACACTTTTCTTACTCCCATGCTGAAGATCAAACCAAAAGCCTTGTGCTTGCTTGGCAACCTCTCTACCACTAAAAGAACACACCTAGCCCCATGAGGAAGATACTTTCAGAGTATATATATATTTTTTTAAATAAATGTTATCACATCATTCACATCTTTTTTCTTAGATATATACATTTTAATTAATATACATTTTAGATAATACTTCATGTTTAAATAGGTCTTGCTGATTTGGGAAAATAAAGACTATGGATCAGCTCGGAGTATTGTTCGTATTATTGGGAAAATGCTTCCTTTAGAACCTTGTCGAAGACCTGCTTTTGAGGTAAGTCAGTTACCATGAGTTAGTTTCTGTGTATAAAATAATCAAAGGTACTTCTAGGTATTTAGGGTAAAACAACAAAAGAAGAAATATTTTCTGTTAGCCAGGAAGCTTTAATTTACCTCTAGAAATAAGTCATTTTGCATATGCTTTTGTGGTTATTATTTCTTTAAGCAATTACATTAAAAAAACTGGGAGTTGCAAGAAACACTGCAGAGTTTATTTTATTTTATATTTTATGATATAAAATAAAGTTACCAGGGGAGAGAATATAGTTGCATGCTTGGGCTACAGAATAGCATTTATTCCAGTATTTTTTCTTGCTAACAGGTGCATGTGCTTCTACTGAATATCTTTTTTCTTTTCTCTCTCTGGGATTGTTAATTTATTAATGCCCTAGGGTATGGGGCCTTCCCCTGACTCCCCGCAGAGCTCTGACTTTTTTCTTTTTTTACTTTAGTTGATTCCGCACTTGAACTCTGTAGAGTCTGATAATTGTGGATCTATGGTTCCATCTTTTGCTGATATTTTGTGTGTGGCAAATGATGAAGAAGCCAGTTTTCTCAGATTTCGGTAATTTATATGCTTATTTTGGAAGTATGGCATAGTCTGTAACCTGAATTCTTGCATGTGTTAAAGTTTACTCAAGTTGATTGAACTTTTTTGCTCTGTCTGGCTCTGTGCTGTGCTGTGTTTTACTAATAACTCCTTAATATGGGTAACTGGTGGTTTCTCTCTCTCTCTCTCTCTCTCTCTCTCTCTCTTTTTTTTAATAGTTTTTCTTTTCTTGGTACTAGGGCTTGAATCCAGGGGTGCTTTCCACTAAGCCACATCCCCAGCCCTTTTTATTTTTCATTTTGAGACAGGGTCTTGCTAAGTGGCTTAACCCCTCACCAAGTTGCTGAGGCTGACTTTGAACTTGTGATGCTCCTGCCTCAGCTTCCAGAACTGCTGGGATGCCACTGCTCCTGGCTAGTCAGTTTTTCTTAATGCATGTTTAAACCTAACATGAGGCATAGGAGGGAATGTTTATTAAAGGAATATCAGATTCATGTTCATTCTGTTTTCTATACTAGAAATGAAACATTTACATTTCTATAAAATAAACTCTAGGTTTATTTTATATAGTTAGCTGAAATTCATATAGGCTTACTGTGTGCCAGTCAATGATGTTAAATATTTATTTGACCCCCTGCATCCGTGGGTTTTGTATGGCTTTGATATCCATGGATTTGACATCCATGGATTTAAACAACCATGGATCAAAAATGCTTGACAAAAAACTTCTAGAATGTTCACAGCATAATCTTGAATTTGCTGCACTTCAAGTACTATGCCAAATCCACAAGAATGAAGTGATGTGTAGGTGCTGTATTAGGTATTTTTAGTAATCTAGAGAAGATTTAAAGTATGTAGGAGGATATATATATAGGTTAAATGCAAGTATTTGCATTTAGAAGGCACTTGAGCATTCTTGGATTTTAATATCTACATGGGTCCTGGAACTGGTCACCCATACACACCGAGGACTACATTTTAAAATTGAATGTTAGTCTCTTGGGGAGAACTAACTTATGTATTAGTATATTCAGATATAAGCATAATGAATGTCAGTTATTAAAAGATTCTGGCTGAATTTATTATGTGTCACATTGGCTTGTCAATTTTCAAAAAGCTTGAAGACCATAAACTAGCCTCCTTACCCCTAACATAATCCTGAATAGAAGGCCCTTCAGCACTTATGTAGAATTTCTACAAAAATTAGCTTACACTCTGTTTAAAGTTAATAGGTAAAGCAATTACAAGGCAATTATTTTTCTTGTATAGTCTAAAAGAAAGGTTAACTTTCATTCCCAGTCACCTACTGGCCATCTATTAGAGGCTGTTTTCTGTTCTACATATTGAGAATATAGCACTTATGAAGATTTTGTGCTTGTCCTTAGTGAGTCTAGTGACTATCTCAGGGGAAAGAGTTGCTCTGGTTTTATGGTATTGTCTTTTTTTTTTTTTTTTTTTTTCAGTGCTGGGGATCAAACCCCCGGCCTTTGTACATCCTAGATGAGGGCTCTAACACTGAGCTACACCCCCAGCCCTGCTTCACTGTCTTGCTTTTCACGAGAGACTTTATTTTCTTTAGGTTGAAAACTTCCTTTCCTTCTACCCACAGAAATAGTACATGGAAAAATGAAGAAAAGGAAAAATCTGAATTTTTCCATCCTTTACAACCAGTTTCAGATCCATTGTTATCAGCTCAAAGACAGAACAAACCAGTGAAAAATGATCTGCCTGTAAGTGAAGCTGCAATTAAAAAAATAGCTGCCCTTGAAGATGAGCTCTCTTTTCTTCGCTCTCAGATTGCAGCAATTGTGGAAATGCAGGAATTAAGAAATAGAACAAATTTTGGTGAGTAATATGTTGGACTTTTGTTTCAACTGGATGATACTCATTGGTATTTAAGTTAGTACAATTCTGAATAAGAACTCTGAACAATATTAAATGTATGATAACAAAATTTGGGTATATAGATTTATTATGTCTGATGTTTATTCAGAATAAATCAAGATACAAAGTGAAGGGGGTCACTTTGGTATAAAGATCTAGCTATGCTCCTAAAGATTGCATTTTTGTATTAAGAAATTCTTGCCTTCTAAGTAAGCTTTCCTAGCTTTGCAGAAGAGCACTGGAGATTAAAAGGAAGAATACATTGGTTTGAAAGAGGAGAACAGGTTTGTGGCCTCATAATAGTTTTTACTTAACGTTACTATACTTCCACCAAATTCAGGTGAACAATATTTCCCAGATGATCCTTTTCTAAATTTTTATTTATTTTTTAATTTTTCATTTATTTTTTTGGTACCAGGGATTGAACTCAGGGGTACTTGACCACCCAGCCCTATTTTTTTTTTTTTTTTTTTTTGAAAGTAAAAATTTTTATTTTGATTGATTTCTCAATGGATAGTTCAATATAATGCCAGTCTTTAATGGCAAAAATTTGGTTCCGCTGAAACTCCATAATGCTACAGAGAGCTACTACTTTTTCCAGGAAGTAGGTAAACAGCTGGAAAGAGAAAGCACAACTTTCTAGCAGCGTGGCAACTTAAACCACAGACCTGAGACGCCTGCAACTTTTACACCAAAATGGCACAAACATTTATTAGCTGGTGACAGAAGTGAGAAGTGGGGACAAAATGAAGACACCAAAAGGAGCACTATATGTAAAGACAACAAACAAACCAGATATATCTATAAGGATTTTAAAGGATAATTATAGAAAAGGGAACCAAATATTTTACTCAAATGCTTTTTAGAACCTTTCTGTAGAGATACAAATATATATATATATATATTTATCCAAAAATATGTTTTATACAGATAAATGTTTCTCAATTAAAGATGGGACCAAAGCTATAGTTATAACATAAAGCACTGTCTTTTGTAAAACTATTTATCCACCTGAATTTTCGATTTCTTCAAAGTTAGTGCATTAGTTTTCCAAATATAATTACCTGACATCTTTTTATAGATATAAATCAAGTAGGCATTATTTTTTAAAAGCCCAGCCCTATTTTTTTGTGTTTTATTTAGAAACAGAGTCTCACTGAGTTGCTTAGTGCCTCGCCGTTGCTGAGGCTGGCTTTGCACTCGCGATTTCTCCTGTCTCATCCTCCCAAAGTGCTGGGATTACAGGCGTATGCCACCGCACCTGGCTCTTTTCTAAATTTTTAGAGATGTAACTTGCTTTAAACACAAAATTTAAAACAACATAGGTACTAAGAACTTTCCATAACAGATTTGGTCATAAGGGGCTGTATGTAAATATAGCTGCTAAAAAATTGTATAATATGTATGCATATATATATATGCATATATAGTATATAAACATATAATTTATACAATATCAAGATGTATGGAGCATGTATTTATAATAATTTATACATAAATAGAACACATAGTACATAATAGTTATACAAACTCATAAAATAAAATGACACAAATACACAACTTTTTTTAAAGCAAGCATGTTTACTCACAGTTCTTGTAGAAGCAAATCTGTTGTGAAAAAGTTAAATAATCTGTACCTATCTTAGGCTCTTGCCTAGAAAATAATGTTTATTTCTCAAATGTCAGAATGAAGTTCAAATTGTGTTTGAATTACTAGAAAAACACTTTCTCTTGAAAATGCATTCTTTACGGCCTACCTACATGGATAATTTCTAGTTGAATTAAAAGTGAGGGCTGAGGCTGTAGCTCAGTGGCAGAGCACTTGTCTAGCATGTGTGAGGCACTGGGTTTAATCCTTAGCACCATATATAAATAAGTAAATAAAAATAAAGGTTCATCCACAACTAAATATGTGTGTATATACACATATACGTGTATAAATATCAGAATATTTAATAAATATTTAATAAATAAAAATACATATTAAAAAATCAAATACACAATTTGGCTTGACTTTACAGAAATTACTAAGAAGATGGAATTGATTCTTGTGGACTCTAATGTCACTATTTTAGCATCATTACAGAATTATTTTGTTTTGGTTCTCATTATGTATTGTGTTAGAATTTTGAATGTTTTTCAACACACTGCTTTGTTTTTAGGCTCCTTTGACTCGAATGATGAGCCCAGTGGTGTGGGACAAATGCCATCAATGGGGACAGCTGAACTGAGCGTGGAACCAGATCAGTTTCCAAGTGGAGTGCTTTCTCCTCCTTCACCACCACCGCTTCCTCCTCCTTTTTCTTCTCTTCAGCCTTCAAGTTTTCCTCCCATACAACCAGGATCTACTAATACTTGTGACTCAGATAATCCAACAGCTGAAATGAAAAAGCAGCACCCTGGTGCTATTAAGACCAATTATAGTCATCATTCAGACAGCCAGAGGAATAAAGATGTTCCTGACATGTTGGATGTTCTAAAGGACATGAATAAGGTCAAGCTTCGTGCTATTGAACGGTAGGTTGTGATAATTTGGAAAAAGAACTAGAATTTTATCAATGATGTTTTTAAAAAAATTGTTTATGAAAGTTGGCATATGTCTTTTTTCTTATTCCTCATTACCCCTAAATGTTCCTCCCAGAGGTAATCATTTTCAATTCTTTTTGACTTATTTCTTTTCTTTCTTTCTCACTGCTATCCCCTCCCTTTCCCTTCCTTTCCCTTCCCTTCTCTTCTCCACTTAGTCTTCCTCTTATCCACTGTGTGTTTTACAGTTACCCAAGTCAGTGACTTACGGTTTCAGTTACCCATGGTCAACTGTGGTCTGAAAATATTAAATGGAAGATTCCAGAAATAATAAAGTTTAAGTTGTGTGCTAGTCTAAGTAGGATGAAGAAATGGTAGGCATTCAGTGAAGATAATATATGAATGATCAAACAAATGAACAATCAGCCTAATGGTTTTCTTCTTATGAACTCTGGTCCTTTTAAAAGTTCTTACGTATTTATTTAAATTTTCCTACTTACTGGAAAATTAGAAAATTAACAATAAAGATTTTCAGCACAGTGATATCTGAGGAATCCTAGTTTATAGCAAGTTGTGGTAGAATGCCAGCCCACATAGTTTCTTGGTTTTCTTGTTCACTATGCCATCCAAATTCCAAATATCAAAGTTTTAATTTATTCAATTTTTAAAAACAGGTCACCTGGTGGTAGACCCATTCATAAGAGGAAAAGACGAAGTGCACATTGGGATCCAGTGTCCTTAATATCACATGCACTTAAGCAGAAATTTGCATTCCAAGAAGATGACTCTTTTGACAAAGAAAATAGATCTTGGGAGTCTTCTCCATTTTCTAGTCCAGAAACTTCAAGGGTGAGCTATAATAATATAAAATTTTAACATATAAGTTTTTCTCAAGTATGCTCTTCATGCTGTAGCTTCATACTTAAGTTCTCTTGAAGTAATTATGCAGGGTGGGCTATGAATTGTTCATGCTGTTAATTGTTCTTTTGGTTAAGTTTATGTACTCATTTTCAGTTTTAGCTTATGAAATAAAAACACTTGGTTTGAAAAATATATGTGCCTGAGTTTATAATTGTTTATCCTACACAGGTGCTAACTTAATGTTACAGTCTGCAGTATGAACTGGGGGTCTGAAGCTGAGAGGACCAGGGAAGAACTGCAGTATATTCAACCTTACCATATCAAATGGGACCACTCCATTATTTTATGCAGTCAAATATAAAGAATGGATTATTTAGTTGCATAAAATATTAACTCTACTTTTTAACAATGCACATGGGATTATAGTTATCATTAATGACAACACTTACTGGATGCTTAAAGAGACACATTTTTTGGGTGGTGTTCACATCACAGAATTTAGTTGGAATAGTACATAGAATAAGTCTTGGGAATGAGAGGAGTGTGGAAGAGGGACAGTGTCTGAAGTCAGGTAGATATCACTGCTGAGTGACCTGCAGCAGCAGAGACTGGAAAACTGCAGTGTACACAGGGTACTCAGTGTAATGGCAGGTGGTGGTGGAAGGAAATTGCCCTCCTCACAGTCCAGGGTGTGCAGGCTTTCAGGTTAGCACTGTGTGTGTACACGCTGACTCAGAATATGATATTCTTTTAAGTAGACAAGTATATAATTTACAAAAATGCAAATGTGTCAAAAATAAATGCCAAACATTTATATAGCAATTTATAACTTGCAAAGTAAAGGCTATGCATAGATTTTGCATTCATGGATTCACCAACCATGTAGAAAAATTTTGAAAACACTTAACAAAAACCCTACATCTGTACTGAGCCTATAGAAGTTTTTCTTGTCGTTATTTCTTAAATAGTTGTCACTATTTACAGAGTGTTTATACTGTACTAGGCATTACAAGTAATCTAGGGATGGTTTAATTTATACAGGTGGATGTGGTTAGGTTATATGCAAGTGGTATGTCATTTTATATGAGGAACTTGTACATTTGGGTACTCATGAGGGGTCCTGGAACAAATCCCCCATGGATACTGAGGGATGGCTATGCTTTTTTTTCACACTTGTTTGATCTTTTTTTTTTTTTTTTTTTAAATTATTTATTTTTTAGTTGTAGGTGGACACAATATCTTTATTTTATTTTTATGTGGTGCTGAGGATCGAACCCAGTGCCTCCCGCGTACTAGGCGAGCACGCTACCACTGCGCCATATCCCCAGCCCCACTTGTTTGATCTTTACAGCAATATTCTAAAAGAAAAAAATAAGGTAAATAATGCTTGTTTTACATATGAGGAAAATGAACTTTATACTCCCCATAATCTCACATTTAAGGGGAACAGATTAGAGCTTAGTATGTTAAAATTCTAGATGTTTGAAAAGCCTCAGTTATCTGAGAAATTAATGTAGATGGAACACACTGTTTTCCAGTGGCAGTGGTCAACAAAGTTATCACTGGGTTGTCATATACTGTTTGCTGCTTGTTCAGTGTCCCTTAGTACTTTCTTTCCAGCCAACTCTGAGCCTTTTAGTGGAAGAATCACCTTTCATATATTTTGTAACACCTAGTTTCAGGCTGGAAAAAGGGACTCAAATTTTAGTTGGCTGGAATCTCATTCTGCTATGATTTGAGTATGCCAATGTCTGCCAAAGGTCCTTGTATTAAAGGCATGGTCTATAAGGTGGTACTCTTGGGTGGTGCTGTGAGCCTACTGGGAAGACCTCAGGTCACTGGGGGCATGCCCTTAAAGAAATTGTGGGACTCCGGCCCCTTTGTGTGTCTTTCTTCTTCCCAGCTCATGAAGTGAACATTTTGGCTCCACTACACACTCCTGCATGATGGCCCAAAGCAATGGAGCTTTTTGATCTTGGACTAGGACATCCAGAACCATGAACCAAGAGAAACCTTTTATTTTTATAAGTTAATTGTCTTAGGTATTTCATTATAATATCACAAAGCTAACATTCTATGTGGCTGAGAGTGTCTTTGCACACTTCTATGTCTTCAGCTCTGAGAATAGTGCCTGATGTGGCTTACCCTCAAATCACTGTTTACTCTCCACTGAATTAAATCTCAGGGTCATCAGGTGCTTTTCTTGCCATTCTTTTTCTACATTTGAATAATTTCTGTGTTGAACATTTGCTTTATTTCAGTTTGGACATCACATTTCACAGTCGGAAGGACTGTGATCTGAGGGAAGAACTAATAATGCATAAAAGCTGTTGGCCAAAGTATTGGCAACAGAAACTCTTGTCTTCGCTTGGAAGGAAAGATGCAGAAATATGGTAGCATGTCTTTCACTGCCTTTCAAAGGATCAGATCCTCTGCCAAGTAATGTTGAATGAAGCCTGTATCCTGGGATGTGTTAGGGCCCCGGTCTGAGGAAGACTCTTAAGAACACCTGTCTCTGGTTTTGAAAGATTCTGCAGTTAACTGGCTACTGAAAAGTTAGGTGTATGGATTTTTTCCCCATATATGTTAACATTATTGAAAGCTGAATGTATGCTCAACAATTGTCTTAAGCAATTCTGACTTCCCAGTTTAAAAGCCTTGAATCTTTTAAAAATTGGTAGTGATCTGGCTTACATGGCCTCCAGTAACTTGGAGATTTTCAAAGAAGATGAAATTAGAATTTTATAAGAAATTCATAGTTTTAATCATAGGGTTGAGCTTTTTAAAACTTCTTCCTGAGATAATAAATTGGTCTTGGACACAGATTTTAAGTGATACAAGTAGAAGTATTTAAAGAATCTTGACATGTTTTTCCTGCACTTGGTATGTATACATGTATGCCTGACATCTGTTTCCTTCGTTCCTTATTATATTTTTACATTGTTCTTTTGCAAATAGATTGTACAATAAATGTGTCTTTTGAACATGATTGTGTTTTGCAGCAATTCAAATGAACGCTTTCTCATTACAAAGTGTCAGTGAGAGGGAGTTCTGCAGGTAGTTTCTTGAGAAATAAAAATGAAACACATCTGTCATAAGATCTTGTCCTTCTTCACCCACATGCTGATGTGATATGCAAACTTATCCGCCTGTGCAACAGCCAGGGAGTTAGAAACCATCTCAGTGGACTCGGCACCTGCCCATTTTGCCAGGCTCTTCACTTTCAGAAAAGTTTAGGCTGCTGTTTTCTTGCTGTGGCAGAGGGCTGGTTGCCTGGTCCGCTTCCATTTCCAACTCCATTCTCCCTGTACCTGCCATTTGGTTGTGCCATGCTGCTGTCATCTTATGTCCGTGGGGAAGACGCTTTGAGTCACTGAGGTGCAAACTTAGACATTTCTGAGTTGCTTAACCACACTAGCAAGACTTCTCTCCAGACTCGTTAGAAAGATTATCTTAGAAAAACCTGCCTTGGAGCTGGGGCTGTAGCTTAGTGGCAGAACACCTGCCTGGCATGTGTGAGGCACTGGGTTCGATCCTCGGCACCACATAAAATACAATAAAGGGGGCTGAGGTTGTGGCTCAGTGGCAGAGCGCTTGCCTCACACATGTGAGGCACTGGGTTCGATCCTCAGCACCACATAAAAATAAGTAAACAAAATAAAGACACAGTGTCCATGTATAACTAAAAAACATTTTAAAAAAATACAATAAAGGCACACTGTCCATCTACAACTACGAAAAAATTAAAAAAAAAAAAAAAACCTGCCTTGTGGGTCTTAAGCTACTTGTGGCCGAAAGCACTCGTAATGGTACAGCAAATATGGTAGTGTAGTTTCGATGTCTGCTTGCTGTTGAGTGATGTGGTTTTCTGATCTTATGCTGCTCTCAGTAGTTTGGTATTGCTGTTGTTTCTGCCCTGTGTTTCTTCCCCCTGCCTGTATCATTGTCCTTACAATAGGAATCTCCCCTGAAATAACTGCTTTCTATTCCCCAAGGTAGGCTTGCATTTTGTTTTCTAGTTTCCTTGTTCAAAAGTATAATCACACCCCACCCAGCAATCAGCAGAAACCTTGAATGATGCTGTCCTTGACCATGTAGAAATGTTTCCTGATAAACCTTAAGTTGTTTTGTTGATTTTTTTTTGAGTTTTCTGTTCTACTTCAGAATGAATTTCCTGCCTTCCCAAAACACATTTCAATACCAATGGTGTATTGGGATCAAGATGACCTTGGACACCCCTCTGTTCAGAAGTTTTGACCACTAGTGCCAGGGACCCTAAAATCCTCCCCCTCCCTCATCCCCCAGCAAGCCTCTCTAGTGGCCTGAGTTTGGGTACTGGGTGACTTGTGTTCACTGTAGAGGTAAGAGGGTTGGAGTTCAGTTCAGATTCTCATCATGAATCTGTAAATAAATTACTTAATATCCAAACTGTATTCATAAATTCATATTTGATTATTTCTTAAGTGTTTTTTGTGTAGTACTGAGGATTGAACCGGGGCTACCACATACTAAGCAAGTGCTCTACCACTGAGCTACATTGCCAGTACTAACATTTAAAAAAAAAAATTTGATATGGTTTCCCTAAGTTGCTAAGGCTGGCCTCAAACTTGCAACCCACCTGAGAAGCTGGGATTAAAGGTGTGGAGCACCATCCCTGGCTATATTTGATTACATTTTAAACTTGTTTAAATAAAGTGAATGCTGAGTCTGGTTCTCTTACAAGTCAAAACTAGCTGCTTCTAACTAAACTCATTCTCTCACTTGTCAGGAGAGCCCTTTTTCCCTTTTCCTCAGATGCTTTAAACTTGGTTGCAGTCTGTTTCCCAACTGGCTGCTGGTTAACCCCTATAAACTAAAGTGCTTGTTTATACATTTGACATAGCATTCTAGTACTATTTTAAACAAAAATTTAAAAATGCAACTTTATAATATGGACTGCAGATAGTCAGTGCTGTTCAGTATCTTGTCTGGGTGAGATACTGAGATGATAGCAATGATTTTCAAGGCAGGAAGGGGAGACATGACTTTCTACTAGCATGTATAAAAATCTGGAGGGAACTCCAGATTGGAAATAGTGATATGAGACTGTTATGGGGAGGGGTTGCAAAAGGTATTGTTTTTACATTGAGAATATATTTGTGATTTAATTATAAATTTAAATAAAAATTCCTTTCTTAGCCCATTTAGGCTTCTTAATAATACAGTATACTGGGTAGCTAATTGGCAGAAATTTATTTCACAGTTCCAGAGGCAGATCTTCTTAGGAAGTCTAAGATCAAGGTGCTAGAAGATTCAGTGTCTGCTGAGAGTGTGCTTTCTGGCTGGCCATAGCTTGGTTCCTTTACTCTTCATGGAAATGACTTGTGTTTACGAGGACTCAGGGGATTAAGCAGTTACAACAGCATGGAAATGTACCAGGAGAACCAAGTCATCAATTCTGTGGACCTCAAGCTGCTCAACTGAAATGAGACCAAATGGTAGCAGTGGCAGTTTTGGTATCCTGTGCCAACTATTCTTACCAAAAAGATGTCATCTTGGGCTGGACACTGTGAGGAAGGAGTCTGTGGGTCCCTGAGAGCTTCTGTTATATGGATCTGACAGTGCACTATAGCTCACCTTTTAGGTCAGAGCAGTAGCTCTCATTTTGAATGACACTTAGGTATTAGCTGTTGCTGTTAGTGATTTCCATATGTTGACTCATTCAATCTGCATATCAACACGAGGAGGCATAGGCTATTGTTAGCCTCACTTTACAGGTGAGGAACTAGGTATGGAGAGCCTCCATCTCAGTAACTCTTCCAGGTTCTCACAGTTGGTCAAATAGAAGAGTTGGGATTTGAATACAGCAGATGGGTTTTTCAAACTCTTTAATTCCTAGGTAACACTGCCAATCTCATAATTTTTTACCTTTTTATTTAGACTGTGTTCTCCCAGAAGGTATTTAAGGCAGTTAACAAGGATATATAAAGCATGGAACAATAATGTAACAATTAACTGAAAGGGATTTAAAAAAGTAAGGCTACAGTTTTCTATATTCACCACAAGGGGGAAGTATAATCCTAAGTGGACCCAGGCTGATGACAACCTGTTAACCACATTTGGATGACAAATTTTTAGAAATTATAGACAAAGCAAGGTTTGATTAAATATTAATTGCAAAATCAGATCATTATAAAGGGCATTAATGAATTATAAATAATCATACCCTTGATAGATCTAAGACTATGTCATCAGGCTAATTCAACTCTTTCCTCAGCAAATAAATATTCTATAAAATTCAAGGATGAAAGCAAGGGATGGTATTGCTGATTGTTAAACCTCAAGAGTGCACTGGGATTCTCCCAAGGTCTTCTGCTTGAAGTACAATTATTTATTTCACTACTAGGGAAAAGCACAAGGCTTATTTTTAGTAATACTATTACAGTTCTTGCTTTTATCCCAATACAAATGGGTAAATTAAAGTGGTAGAATTTTTTTTAGGTCATTGATAATTTTCACATGCAAATAAATGCTTCCAAAGATACTTTAGTAGTTTAAAAGATCCTATCATCATTTTTCCTCCCTTACGCCTTAGCCCAGCGTCTTCCACAGCTAAACTGAGCCTGGTAGAAAGTTAATCCTGATGGGGGTATTAGCAATTTCAGGCCCAGCCCCTGGAGCACAGGAACCAATGTGCCAGGGATTATCACCTCAGTGGGAGAATGCCCTGTTCCTCTGTTTTAGCCTTTGGCATCTGCCTGGTTTCCCTCAGTACCCCTTCAGTTCACCTCTCTTCAGGCTTCTGGTCTTGCCCTTGACAGCTGGTGGATAGGGGGTCAATTCAATGCCTTCTTATGCCAACCCTTCTTCCCATGAAACCAGCCCATGCTTTCTGCCTCTGGTAGTCTGGCTGTCTGTGGTCAAATGATGCTCATTAATCTTAACAGCTGAATTCGTTGAACACTTAATCTGTACTAGCCATGGCGCTAGGTACTTCACATGCATCAATATGTTAAATCCTCACAATAACCTTAATGAGATAGGTGCCACCATGCTCCATTTTTTACCTAGGACACTGAGGAACACAGAGAAGTAAATACTTTATCCAAGATCATACCATTAGTAAGCTCCTAAGCTAAACTCAAACCTGGGCATTCTGGCCCCAGATCCTGAGCTCCTAATGATAATCCACTTCTTGCCAATGGCTGCTGCCATCTCATCTGACTCTAAAAGTGCTCTCCCATGCCCGACAGCAGCATGCAACTTTTGGTCCCCAAGATGATGTGCTGGCTTAAATCTGTGCTTGGGCGTTTGCTGTTTCCACCAGTGGGAATTCCCACCCATTACTCAAGACATCATTTAAAGGCATTTTTCTCAGAAGACTTTTCTTTACCTCCTGCCCACCCTGCAGCAGATAGGACCATTTTCCACTTTGTTTCGCACGGAACCAAGTATCCTCTCTGCTACTAGACCTATTGCAGATATAATTGCTTTCTGGTCTGTTGTTCTCCAATTCCACTGGGATCTCTTGACCAACTTAAAGGTTGGAACTGGGTCTTACTCATTTCAATTCTTCATAAATCCAAACAACCGCTACAACAATCAATTAGTAAGTTCTTTAATTATCTCATCTAAGAGAAATAATTGAAGAAGAGAGGTAGTATTACATGAAGAAAATGGAGCTACAGCCTATATAAGGTCAGTGGAAGAGCTGGGATTGGGCATGGGATTGTGTGACTTGAGAGTCCGTGCACGTGACTATTAGACCATGCATCCTCTATTGTTATGTGAAATAGAAAATAGACGTGATATAAACATAGTTAAAACTACATCTAGTGACTACATTTAGTAACAGACTTTATCCAAGAGTACAAAATAATTCACTCAGCCACGTTTCAGAGCTGGGATTTGCGCCAGGATAGCCGGAGGCCAGGACCATTGCTCTCAGTATTTATAGCCCTATTTGAAGTGAAAGAGCCCCAGAAGGCCCAGCCTCCCTGGCTAGATGGGTCAGCGTGGCACCATTGATGCCTGGGTCATCCAAAGGATGGGATTGCCCTTGGTCTGTGACCAGGACCTTGGGGGCCTGGTTAATGCCCCTGACCACACTAAGGACTCCCTGAGCAGGTCCCTGTTGGGCCTTTTCCCCCTTCTGCTTGTTCTGCGTCCCCACAGGGATGGTGGAGAAAAGCCTGTCCGAGGATCATGTCACAGTCTTTGTAAAACAACTTTAGTTAGAGCAATTATTTCTCTTTTGAGAAGGAATTTGATTTTTGGAAATAGGGAAGTAAGTACAAATCTGATGCATGAATAGAAGATGAACAAGCTGGATGAAATCATCATTGGTTACAAATGAGGTGTGACTCTCAAGTAATTCAAGTGATTGTCTTGCAAGGGTTGTAATCTGACTCTGTAGGCATTTCCTAAAGACTGGCTTCACAAACATTTTGAGCAATGACTACATTGGCTGTATTTACCCAGGGACATTCATTTTATTTTATTTTTTTATTTTTTGTGGTGTGGAGATGGAACCCAGGGCTTTGTGCCTGTTGGCAAGTGCTCTACTACCGAGCCACCTCCCCAGCCCACATACTCATTTTTTTTTTAAATAGAATTTCTGTTAAGAGTAAACTGGTCATAGATTAGAATTATCAATATATTTTGTGATTTATATTGCCTAGATAGATGTTTAGATCTAAAATTTAAAGTTAGTTTGATAGGTGTTAGGATAAAATTTTGGGTGAAGATAAAAATATTCTTGAGCCGGGCGTGGTGGCTCACACTTGTAATCCCAGCACTTAGGGAGGCTGAGACAGGAGAATCGCAAGTTCAAAGCCAGCCTCAGCAATGGCGAGGCACTAAGCAATTCAGTGAGACCTTGTCTCTACATAAAACACAAAATATGGCTGGAGATGTGGCTCAGTGGTCAAGTGCCCCTGTTGAGTTCAATCCTCAGTACCAAAAAAAAATATTCTTGACAAAGAATATAGTCAAAATCAGGCTAGTTATGACAATAGCCATTGAAGTATTACATCAGGGATGTATCTATTTTCCTATATTCTTTAAGATGTACACAAAACTTTTATATCCATCCATTGTTTTCTGAATATTATGACTGAATTTAGTTACTAAAAAAGCAAATGCAAGGTACAGTATCACAGAGGTTAATTTCTGTCCCTTTAATGGCATGTGCCAGCTGCTAGGAATCTGTTATCTCATGAACCATGGACACCGGTGATGATTGGTGTGAAGTGGACGAAGCATTCTACCAAGTGTTTAAACTTTACCTTTCAGGGCTGTGTCTAGCATTAGATTCAGTTTTTAATGCAAACTCTATTTCATACAAACTTTCACTTTTGCCTCTTCAACATCATTTTCAAATCTAGAGTTTTAGGCAGACATATTAAAATGATCTCATGTTTTGTTTTATTTTGTTTTTTTTTCAATTGTAGTTGTTCATCTCCTTTTTCTCTGTCCAGAAGTTGAGCAGTGATGTGGATAGGGCCGGGGGCCCAGAAGGCTGGACTCTGTGCAACTGCAATGACCTTTATTCACTGTGCTGACTCAGCCAACCCTCCCACTGTCTCCAGCTTCAATTTCCTTTTCTGTAAAGTGATGACTTTGACAAAACCCTTTGACTAAATACTTAGAGAATATAAAATATGTATTCTTTTTTTTTTTAAAAAAGTATTTATTTTTTAGTTGTAGGTGGACACAATATCTTTATTTTATTTTTATGTGGTGCTGAGGATCGAACCCAGTGCCCCTCGCGTGCTAGGCGAGCACGCTACCACTGCACCATAACCCCAGCCCTAAAATATGTATTCTTAAAAAGCTAGCTGACTTATCTTATTACAGCTGCACAAATGACTCAGTGTGTTGACCCTGATTTGTTAAGTAGACAGATCCAAGATGACACTCCTATTTTTCTACTTTAAGGCCTGAAATATTTTATTTTGCCCAATTAGTTCATAGATTATCAATGATCCTTCAAGGACAAGAAACCATGAGACATTTCTATTGCATAGTATGCCTCTAAGATCATAGTTACATGGTTTATTCTTTTCCAAAATGAAGGGGGAAATGTGATTTTCTGTAGTTTTACATTTATGAGTTGGTTAATGCACATCACTGCCAAAATATAAGTGTGCTTGCAGATGTTAGCTGTGTGTACCTAGGGAACTGTGTCAGCATTATTCACAGGTGTATGTCTGGCTTCTAGAACAGAGCCTGATTCCAAATATCTGCCATGCTGCAGGTACCATGCTAGGTCCCAGAATTATAATAAAACACCTTTAAATCTTGCCTGACTGCAGCACTCACCTAGCTTGGCTTATGATTATCAAATGTTTAGCTAAGACTTTTCTTACTTAAAAGATTCTAAGTTGGGTTGGTACAGGATCTAATCAGTCTATTTCCTTATGATGTTCCCTGCCTTCCAAGGTATCCAGCTAGTTCTCTCTCTCTCTCTCTCCTGCCCCTCCCCTGGAGATTGAACCAGGGGTACTCTACCACTGAACTACATCCCCAGCCCTTTTTATTTTTAATTTTAAGACAGGATCTTCTTCAGTTCTCCAGGCTGACCTTCAACTGATGCTGATCCTCCTGCCTCAGCATCCTCCTGAATAGCTGGAATTATAGGTATGCACCACTGTGCCCAGCTAGCTAGTCTGTATTTCAAAGATCAAAAGTTATCTTTCCTTTGACTGCATAGAATTCTTCAGAAGTTTCCTGCTTTTTGTAGAGATTTGTGACTTGTTAAAAAAAAAAGGTAGTAAGATGCATGTAGTTTTTTTCTTTTTAACCATGAGGAACACAAGAATGCTGAATTTAAATGAAAATATCAAGAAAGTTTTGAAAAATTTAAAGGGAAATTTTGTGTACTCATGATAACTCCAACTGTAAGGGAAGAATCTTGATACACATTTGGAGCAAAATGAATATTCCTAAACAAACACCTATTCTCAGACAAAGAAACAGTAAAATGTGTGCAAATTGGGGTTGCAATAATAGGAGTAATACTTGCTCATAAGAAGAATTCCATTGTTACTTGGACAACTTAGAGGATGCTTGGACTACCATACCCATTTGGGAGGACTCACGGAAGTGTGCGTCCAGAGAAGTATAACCAGGATGGCAAGGGATTCCAGATGTTGTACTTCAAGAGGAGCTAATTCAATTCAATGTGTTAGATTTGGAGGAAGAGATGGATGGAGAATATGGTAGTTCTCTTCATACCAAGAAGGATGGATCTTAGGCATTGCTCCAGATGGAAGTGTTAGGCTTATAGGTCAAAGTTAAGGAAGGCAGACAGAGGCTTAGAGTCAGGAAGGGCTCATCCTGGACTTGGTGCGTCTTGAGGCTGTGTGCTCTCAATAGCCCTTTGTTGCCCAAAGACTAAATACGTTCTGGGACAAAGAGATGGGCAGAGTTATTGGGGTTGTGATGGTGGTCCATGGCTGAAGAGGTCTTGGATGCAACCCCATAGCTCTATGACCTGACTTTGACATTAAGTTGGGTCTCATATTTAGACTCAACTTAATAATCAATGCAAATTAATTAACAGTAATAACGGTAATGACAACACACAGCAGTTTATTATTTAGCATCATTAATGCATTTCTATTTAAGATAATGAAAAAGAAAGATAAACAGAATATTTTTACTTAGAAAAATTAAAGAACAAGAGGAAATACAATAGTTCTTCCTTATATGCATGTTCACTTTCTGTGGTTCCAGTTACACAAGTTTGAACTTGGTCTGAAAATATTAAAAGGAAAAATTCTAGAAATAAGCAATTTATAAATTTTAAGTAACTTTCATTATGATATATTGCTATAATTATTCTATGTCATTATCAGTTATTGTTGTTAATCTGTTACATGCCAAATTTATAAACTAACTTTTAGTTTAGTACTTTGAAAAACACTACATAGAGGGTTAGGTACTACCTGTGGTTTTAGGTATCTACTGGGGGTCTTGGAACATATCCCTTGAGGATAAGAGGAGACTGATGTATTGTTTATACTGCATGGAATTTTTGGGGTGCTATCACTGAGTTTTGAATTTATGTACCTGCATTTTTTTTTTTTGGTACCAGGGATTGAACTCAGGAGTACTCAACCACTTAGCCACATCCCCAGCCCTATTTTGTGTTTTATGTAGAGACAGGGTTTCACTGAGTTGCTTAGCAACTTGCTGTTGCTGAGGCTGGCTTTGAACTTGCAATTCTTCTGTCTCAGGCTCCCAAAGTGCTGGGATTACAGGGGAGTGCCACTGCACCCAGCTGCATTGCTGCATTTTGAGAAGTGACTTCAAGAAAACAACATTGCTCTCCTTTTCAACTTCCCTTTCAAAGGTCCTTTAATTTTTTACTTTTGAAAGGGCCTAAAAGTAAAAGAGGAGTCAAATTACCCTGTTTTCCATTAAGTTAGATTCTCTATATAAGTACATAAAAATGAGAAGGCTATAGGAGTCTTGTTAAGGAATTCGGGGCCTAATCCAACGTGATGAAGATTTGGACCTACTTTCTCCTCAATTAGATGCAGGGTCTCTGGTCTGATTCCCAGGTCCTTGGTCCACTTTGAGTTGAGTTTTGTGCATGGTGAGAGATAGGGGTTTAGTTTCATTTTACTGCATATGGATTTCCAGTTTTCCCAGCACCATTTGTTGAAAAGGCTATCTTTTCTCCAATGTATGTTTTTGGCACCTTTGTCTAGTATGAGATAGCTGTATTTATGTGCATTACTCTCTGTGTCTTCTATTCTGTACCATTG
>CM053406.1:25018876-25034895 GCA_028644305.1 Xerus rutilus
GATATATAAAGAACTCAAAAAACTTAACACCAAAAAAACAAACAACTCAATCAATAAATGGGCTAAGAAGCTGAATAGAAACCTCTCAGAAGAAGATATACAATCAATGAAAAAATATATGAAGAAATGTTCAGCATCTCTAGCAATTAGAGAAATGCAAATCAAAACTACTCTCAGATTTTATCTCACCCCAGTCAGAATGGCAACTATCCAAAATACCAGCAACAATAAGTGCTGGCGAGGATGTGGTGAAAAAGGCACACTCAAACATTGCTGGTGGGACTGCAAACTGGTGCAACCAATCTGGAAAGCAGTATGGAGATTCCTTAAAAAACTTGGAATGGAACCACCAATTAATCCAGCTATTCCACTCCTTGGCCTATACCCTAAAGATTTAAAAACAGCATACTACAGTGATGCAGCCACTTAAATATTTATAGCAGCGCAATTCACAATTGCAAAACTGTGGAAACAACCCAGATGCCCTTCAACAGATGAATGGATAAAGAAACTGTGGTACATATACACAATGGAATATTATTCAGCAATAAAAGAGAATAAAATTATGGCATTTGCAGGCAAATGAATGGAATTGGAGAACATTATGCTAAGTGAAGTAAGCCAATCCCAAAAAACCAAATGCTGAATGTTCTGTCTGATTAATGGATGTTGATACATAAGGGGGGTGGGAATGGGGAACATAGGAGAAATGGAGGAACTCTGGATGGGGCAGGGAGGAGGAGGGGGGAGGGAGAAGAGAAGGGGTGTAGTAAAGATGGTTGAATGAGATGGTCATCACTACCCTAGGTGCATGTACGAAGACACAAATGGTGTGACTCTATCTGGTTTGCAAACAGAGAAATGGAAACATTGAGTTCTATATATGTACTATGACTTGAAATGCATTTAAATAAATTAATTAAAAAAATAAAAATAAAAATGAGAAGGCAATATATAGTTTGAAGTTACTTAATAACATTTGAATTGCTAATCCTATTAAATTGTGTGATATCAAAAAATTGTGCATTTGAACCATCTATATTACTTGAGGAGATTTTTATGTATTTTCTGAGACAGCACATGCTTTCTTCACTTTAGATAAAATAATATCCATGGAATGTTTTAAAATTCCAGGGCCTTCTCACATCCATTGTCTCATATAATACTCAGAATAACCTCAAAGGGTATTGTTACCATTCCCATTTTATTGATGGTGATCCTGAGACTTAGGGAGACCTTAGATCATGGGGAAGTCATACTCTGTTCAAGTGGCAGCCTGGGCTCAATTGTGGTCAGTGAACCTCAGGTTTTAGGCTGAGCAAGTCTGCAGGAAGGGCAAGATGTAGCTCAGTGGCAGAGCACTTGCCTAGCATGTGAGAGGTCCTGGGTTCAGTCCCCAGCACCACAAGAGCTTTTAAAACAATACCTTGTTCAGTGCTAAATAAAGACTATCTCCTGTCTTCCTCCTCTCCTCCATCCTCATCATTATCATGTTACTGGGTTTCAGGGTAGCCTCTCTGAGAACTTCACGAGGCCTGAAAAACTTTCAAATTGCATACCTTTTGGATTTAGTTAATGGGTGGGGTTGGTGCATTTTGAAAAGTGACTTAAAGAAAAATAAGTGAGCCCTCGCTCTGCTTCCCTGTTTAACTTGCTCCTGATTCACTGCCCAAATTCGAGACCCTCATGGGTTCTGCCCTTTCCTTTCTTTGGGGCAGAGTTCTTCATCACCTTTTACCATGACCCCACCAGCGTGGCTAGTTCCAGAGGCCTGTGTGTGTGTGTGTGTGTGTGTGTGTGTGTGTGTGTGTGTGAGAGAGAGAGAGAGAGAGAGAGAGAGAGAGAGAGAGAGAGAAAGAGAGAGAGAGAGATTGCAGTTGTCTGCCTGGTGCTCTGGAGAGCACACAGCCAAGATCCAGTGTGCTGCCCCTGGCAAGCAAGTGGCGGGAAGGAGAAGCAGGTGTCCCCACTAACTGACTAATTGGCCTGGCTCTAGACCTCCTTTTCCATGTTCTGAAAGGGTTTTGGCAGCAGTAGCAGCTCCCAAAGTTATTGGAGTGTTGGATGTGTATAAAACTGTTAGCTGGTCCTTTGGCGCTTGAGAAAAATTTCTTTTCCTGAAGGCGATGACAATTTTCAACGTTGTAAAGGGAACAAAAGCATTATTTGCAAATTAGCACATCAGTATTAAGTCACATAAATATAATTTAAATACAGGAACAAGCCGTGGGAGTCTGGTCCATGCTCTGTGCACAGGGAGACAGTGGGCATGCCCGCTGATCTCATGAAGGTGCAGCCGGCAACACTCTTGCTCAGGGCCCTGGACTTCTGTTTGTATTTTTTATATTATTTTTGCAAAATGAGTGTGGGTGTTTGAAGCAGATTTTCTAGAACCTGTGTACTTGTTATACATAGCTAGTGAGTATTCTGAGAAGTCAGAGCAGGTTCATGGAGCTGCCTTTGGCCAAAGGGGACCATTTTGACTGCTCTAAATTGCTCTCCTGTCTGAGCTTGTGTCAGGTACAGAGGAGAGGCTGTGCCCTTTCTTTAGGACTTTCGCTTCTTCCTCCTTCCTTTCCCTTTTTCTTTTTGGTACCGGGGATTGAACTCAGGGGTACTCGACCACTGAGCCACATCCCCAGCCCTATTTTGTGTTTTATGTAGAGACAGGGTCTCACTGAGTTGCTTAGCACCTCACCATTGCTGAGGCTGGCTTTGAACTTGCGATTCTCCTGTCTCAGCTTCTCAAAGTGCTGGGATTACAGACGTGCGCCATGGCGCCCGGCTTCCCTTTTTCTTTTAAGGATGGGAAGGTAGGAGCTCTGTTTTCCTCATTCTGTATGTGTCTGGAAATGTTGGAGACTGATAACATATCATTTCATTTTCCACCCAATTGATTACACAAATATTTTTGGGTGACACAATGTTAATATAGTTTCTGGCAATCAGAGGTCTCATTTCTTTATATTTTCCAATATTTCCCAATGTCTCAAGTAGAGCCATTTCTGTGGTTTGCTCCTGGCTTGACTACTCTTCTCATGAATGTATTTATTTATTTTCATCATGATACATATCTAAGTGCAATTTTAGAAGCATATTCTTGTTTTAAGAGCAAACCAGATGTCAGAAGCTTCAGTTTTGTTGGTTTACTCTCTGATTGTCTGGTAGACATTGAAATAACCATTAATCTTGGGCAGGAAAAAATTTTACATGAGAAAATTTAAAAGCATAATGATTTTCCTGGAAGTCCTAAAAATATTATAGAACTGGGATTCTCTACTGAGTGAGGCTGTTGGTCGTGTAGTCCTGTGTCTACTTTGCTATCAACAATAAAGGATCATTTTATAATACTAAAAATAATAGTGATATAATAATTTATGTTCATTATCTCTTTACTGCTTATAAGTATTCTTGCAAGCACAGTCTCATTCATCCTAATTGCACTATGAAGTAATATTATGTAGAAGAATAACAATGATATTATTGATCAAAAAAGACAATTTCAAAAGATTCAACGGAACAGCAAACATGGGTACTAGTGACCTATTCCATTTCCATACCACAACTCTGGAGGCTGGGGACACACCACGCAGCCTGGCAGGTGGCCAAGTTCACTCTGAAATCTGAAATTTCCTTCGGCCACCTAAGCTTCTGCTTTCTCCAGGGATACCAACCTCACTGGGATGGAGCGGCTTCCCAGAATGCAGGATTTTCCATTTTAAAATGGAACAGACCTTGGTAAACTGGGATGAGTAGGGCACCTCACCACTTCCTGTTGCCCCAAGGGACAACAGGTTGCTGTCCTTGTGACTGAAGTTGCTGTCCTTTTCCAGGCTCCAGTGGATCAGGTTGCTGCTGCTGACTTATCTTCTCACATGGGGGCCCTGAACTCTAGTCCTGCAAGCCCAGCAAGCCCAGCCCCTCATCAGCTCTTATTTTCTGTTTTATAAGGCAAAATCTTCCAGCAGAGAGGCCTTCTGTTGTAGAGGAAGAGAAGTTGACTAGAAATCTAGACCTTGCTCCATGTTTTACTCTGTGGGGACTGGGGCAAGGAATTTACTATTATCCCAGTTTTCCAGTTTCTTTGGTAATTAAATGGGGATAATTATTCCTACCCCATCTACTTTATAAGACCATTTTGAGAGGCCAATGAAATGATGCACTATAGTTTGGATATGGTTTGTCTCCAAAATGGTTCATTGGCTGGTCCCTACTGTGACTGTGCTGAGGCATTGGAACCTTGAGAGGTAGGGCCCACTTTGATGTTGCCCTCAAAATGGAATCATGTAGTTCTTTTGGGACCTGGTTAGTTGCTAAGTGAGTGGGTTGTTACAAAGAGAGTGAGCCTGCCCCATGAACTACTCTAGCTTCCTGTCTCACCATGGGATCTCTACTGCATACTGTGGTTCTCTTTCTGCTTCTCTGTCAGGTTGTGCTGTAGCTAGGTGGCTCTCATAAGAGGCCAACCGGATGGGCTTAGCTAATCTTGGACTTTCAGTCTTCAAAATGGCAAGCTAAATAAACCTTTTTTCTTCATAAAGAAACCAGTTCACTTGTTTTGCTATAGCAATAGAAAATAGACTAATGCATAAGATATGTGAAATATAACAAGAGAAATAGGAATGTATTCATTTATTAGTTTGGAATAAATACTCTGCATCATCAGGCTTAGGACACTCATCTAAGCTTTCTAGTCTTGTTTCTGTCACTGAGGATTTGCTTATTTGCCTCTCAGTCTTTCATATTTGCCAGGTACCCTATCCTGCCCCAGCGACTAACTGTCTGCTACTCTCTGGCATGCAGTGAAGCAGTCATTGTTTTATTTGAGAAGCTCAGCTCTAAATCTTGTCCTGGCATAGTATCAAAGTCCCCCTTTTTTATTACCTGGCAACTTCAGAAACTTTTCATTTCTAAAATCTCATTATCACTACCCTGATCTAATTTTCTTTTCTTTTTCTAAGCTGAGGATTGATCCTATGGCCTTATGCCTGCTAGGCAAGCAATCTATCACTAAGTTACACACCCCTAGCCCTACTTTTTTTGATTATAGGATAAAGCATTCTTTCTTTTGTGTAAATATTTCCCATATATATGTGCCTCCCTCACAGAATCAGGGTTTCTTCTGCTTGGTTACTTCCTCTGTGCTATTCCGTCTTGTGCTCCACTAGGCTCTGTTCTGTACTCTCAGATTCCCACATCTATGGTCACCCTCCTTCTATCAGTTGCTGAGACTTCCCCTTCAATGACAGTGTTCTGATTTCCCCTTTCAGTCCTTACGTTACTATGCTACAAATATTTTTTAAAGTGCTCTGCTTTTCTTTACCTTTCAGTAGGTTTAGGGGCCAGTGGCATGGTTTCCTTTGTATCCTGACCACTCCCATTGGCCCTTTGTCATTAGTTAGGCATCATTTGAATCTGTTGTCACTTTTTTGGCTGGACCTGTAGTTAATTCTTACTTTTAGCTTCATCTGGGTGATGGCCTCACCACCAGGTGATCATGATGGGAATTTGGACCTTATTTATAGTGAGACTATTTCTCATGCTTTGGCGCCTATTTCTTCCTCCTTACTGCCAGTCTCATTTAGATCATTTCTCAAAGTCAATTCCAAGGCCCTCATCCTCTGTGAGGTCTTTTCTGACCCAAGAAGTCTCTCTTGGTGAAGTCCTCATTGAATGTCATCTTGTAAGTCTTATCTCCAGAATAGATAGTGAGCTTCTAGAAAGCAGTGATTACATCTTATTTCTCTTAGTCTATGGACATTTACTGGTGTGCACTCACTTCCTCCTCTGACATAGAGTCAGTGACAGTCAAATAATGCACTTTATTCCTTTAACAAACAGTTGAACAGAATTTTGTAAAAAATCCTTCTAACATATTTATGATGTCATATATGTATATATATTGGTACCAGCAATTGAACCCAGGGGTACTTCACCATTGAGATACATCCTCAGTCATTTATTTATTTAAAAATTAAAAAAAATTTTTTTGAGATAGATTCTTGTTAAGTTGCCATGGGTCTCTCTCACTAAGTTGCTGAGGCTAGCCCCAAACTTGAAATCCTCCTGCTTAAGCTTTCTAAGTCACTGGGATTAGAAAGTGCTCTGCTCAGCCCTGATGTCATAGATATTTTAGAACTAAGTTTCCTCACATTCTTTTTTTATTACTTGCCTTCATTGCTCTGGAAACTTCTTCAGTTTCTAAAATGTGTGAAAAATCAATTTTTAGGGATAAAGCTCATAAAACCATTTATAGCTAGACTATTTGATCTCCAGGTATGAAATCACTCATCCATGGGTTATTCTTTCATTCAATGATCTTTTATTTAGCACTGTTATTTTAGGTGTTGGATTGATAACAGAAAATAACACTATTATCAAGTTGCTCAAAGTCTAGTCAGAGAAATATACACATAACCAATGATGAGGATACTGGGTAAAAAGTGAGGGCTATGAGAGGGGGTCCTTGGGTTGTCCAAGAAATGCAGTCAAATAAAATGGAGGTATTGTCTGAATTAGAAAAGTCCAGAAAGGGTGAGTTGAGGATCCATTCCCAGCAGAGGTACCTTCAGGTAGGAAGGCTCATAGATGGGAAATACCATGGGAGCTTTGAAGACCTTCAGGTTTTTGAAATGATTAGATCCAAGACTAGAAAGTGGGACAGGCATCAAGAGAGAGGATGAGAAAATGGATAGAGAAAGGGCTACAGAAATTGGCAGAGTTCGAATTATGAGGAACCTTTGTGTTCTAATCTAAGGAGAATAATTTTACTTTGAAAAGCCACAAGGAAAGCTACTAAATAATTGCAAAAAAAGTTCATTAGGTGAGCATTTCAGATACTGGATGGACAGAGTGGATTGTAATATTTCAGGTGGGGAATAATGAAGCCTAAACAAAAGCTGTGTAGAAGAGGAGGATTATCTGGAAGGTAGAATAACAGGGCTGAGGGAGGAGAAAAGTTAAGGATGACTTCCAGGTTTGTTTTATTTTGGCTAACTAGAGGGATGGATCTTTGGTTATTTAACAAGATAGGAAATGAAAAGTAAATATTGTGGAAGAAGATATTTCCATTTTGTTCTGTTTAACTATATTGGCAGTTTGGATTTGGAGAAGATATAAATTTGATAACTTATCAGACAGATATGTCAGTGGTTTTTGAAGCCTTGAGTTGAATGAAATCACCAAGGGAACTGTTTAGGGTAAACATAAAAGGGCTAAGTATGGAACTTTAGGGACACTGACAGGTTGGGAGTGAAGGGGAAGATACACAGCCTTCAAAGGAGACTTAAGACCAGGTGGCCAGCCATCCTGGTGTGCTCTGGAGTGAGGAGTTCTTCAGGACATGACACTTCAGTGCAATAGCTGGGACACTTCCTGACAAACCAAGATGATTGGTCACTCTGTAAAAGAATAGCTAGAGGAGGTAGGAAAAAAACTAGGAGAGTATGATATGAGTAAGTGTTCAAGGGAAGAAACAGTGGCCAATGACAAATTGCAGAGACCATGTCGGAGAAGCATAGGAAATGTCACATGAATTTGGAAGATTAGAAGTTTCAGGACATTTTAAGATGGGGGTCAGATTACAGTGAGCTCAAGGGTTCAGGAGAAGTGCAGCCAGAGATGTGGGCTCTTTGGGGGAGGTCTTTATATAAAATGAGATTTTGGTTATTTTGTAGTCTTTATTAATCTGTGACCATCTATCATAAAATGTACACAAGAAGAAGAGAACATAATCTGTTTCCTGAGTGGGAGAAAGGTAATTTTTCTGCTTGTTGCTATGGCCAAATTATTTCTGGTTCTGTTTTGATGAGATATTTTAATTCCCTAAGTGAACATATTTTAATTATTTGATGCAGGACTGTAGACTCCCTGGCCCTTGGATCTCATTGAATCTGGTTCAGAAAGTGACTTATTATAAAGCCATTCTCATTCTCCTTTTTATAATGTTATGTTTTGGTTCTAAAAATGTCCCCCTAAGTGTTCATGTGTCAGGCAATGTAGCAGTATTCAGAGGTGAAAATATGGATTATGAGAGCTGTATTCTCACCAGTGGATTAATTTATTTGATTAATAATTTGAATGGGGGCTGGGGATATAGCTCAGTTGGTAGAGTGCTTGCCTTGCATGCACAAGGCCCTGGGTTCAATCCCCAGCACTACACACACAAAAAAAAGAAGAAGAAAAAAATAAAGATCACTTAAAAAAATAATAATTTGAATGGAAAGGTGGTAACTGTAGGCAAGTGGGGTGTGGCTGGAGGAAGTCTGTCTCTGGCAGTGTGGCTTTGGACAATATCTTGTCCCTTGCTCTTGCTCTCTCTCTCTGCTTCCTGGCCGCCATGAGTTGAGCAGCTTTCTTCTGCCATGCCCCTCTGCCATAATGTTTTGCCTCACCTCAGGCCCAGAACAATGGAATCAACTGATCATGGACTGAACCTCTGAAACCATGAGGCTGAAATAAACTTTTACTTCTCTCAGTTGTTCTTGTCAGGTATTTCAGTTACAGCAATAAAACACTGACTAACATATAAATCTTGCAAACCTCTGATAGTTATTCTTCTTCTACATGTTATTCACATGACTGGAAAATGAATAACTGTAGTATTAAGATGTCAGAATTCTTGAGATTAAGAAAAGGCATCTATATCTATAGTCAACAATAATGTACACTTAAAAATTTAAGAGGGTAGATTTCATGTTAAGTGTTTTTGGCATGGTGTCTGCAGATACACACAGGCATTTAATCATCTTAGGAAACAGAGGAAAAATTAGAGATGAACATGAGGTGAGATCTAGAGAACAGACAATTTAACTTGGAGCTTTTCAATGAGTGAGCCACTGGAAGGAGAAAGAGTCTTCATTAAGACATAGAGGGCTCCATTTTTCTTTGCTGTTGTCTATGAATTGTTTCAGACTCTTCCAAGAATCTATTGTGCTTTTGCTCTCACCTTGCCAAGACATTGGAAGTCTGCCTTATTTATTGCTAACTTTTGTGGCTCTGTTCTAAGGCTGCTCAGTTAGTTGCATACTTTAGCAACAGGGACAGATTATGATGGAGAAAGAGTTATCAGGATCTGTTGTCTCGTAGACATTATGGTATATCCTGGGCTTGAAGAAATGAATAAGGCTGAGTCAGAAAAGGCTGGTACTAGAAACATCAACTCCAAAGTCATGACAGCAATTTTGAAGAATCTACCATTGGGAATAAAAATATTTCAAAGCACATATGGGCATATACCAAAATATGCACTGAAATTATGGCCTCTGTGACCCTCCTTTCTTAAGCTCTGAGTAAGTTGTGAGAAGGTCAGGAGGGCTTTCTCTTCATGTTTTCTGTTCATTTGACCATTTAAAAATTAAAAAACACATGAACTGTGTTTTAGTTAGCTTTTTATACTGCTGTGATGAAAAGATCCAACCAGAATAATTGT
Source organism: Xerus rutilus (assembly GCA_028644305.1). Classification (NCBI taxonomy): domain Eukaryota; kingdom Metazoa; phylum Chordata; class Mammalia; order Rodentia; family Sciuridae; genus Xerus; species Xerus rutilus. The sequence goes on from CM053406.1 coordinate 25,028,307, forward strand.
AGAGGAGGAAGAGTTTATTTGGGGTTTCACAGTTTCAGAGATCTCAGTCCATAGACAGCTGCCTCCATTCCTCGGGGCTTGAGGTGAGGCTGAACATCATGGTGGAAGAGTGTGGCAGAGGAAAGCAGCTCACGTGATGATCAGAAGCAAAGACAGAGAGACTCTCTGGAGTCCAATAGTCTCTTCCTTTGCAAGATACAAAACATATACCTCAAAGCCATGCCCCCAATGCCCACTTCCTCTAGCCATACCCTACCCACCTTCAGTTATCACTCAGTTAATCACCATCAGGGGATTAATTCAATGATTGGGTAAAGACTCTCATAACCCAATCATTTGTCCTCTAAACCTTCTTGCATTATCTCACACATGAGCTTTTGGGGGACACTTCACATCCAAATCATAACAAGCTCTTAGTATGTGACCTGTATTATTCTAAGTCACATGATCTTCATAACAGCCTTGTGGGAGATACTGTGATCACCCTGCTGATGCAGCAGAGGCACAAAGACATTACGAAACTGGCCCAGGAACAAACAGCCAGTAAGTGGCTGAGCTAGAAGTCAAGTTGAGGCAATTTGCCTGTAACCACTCCTCTGTGTTACCACTCTATCAATTACAGAGACAAATCAATGGTTAATTGTAATTGTTAATTTGTATTAGAATTGGGAGAACAAGTAACCTTTGAAAATGTTTAATTCTTCTGATGAAAAGTCTTTGAGAAGTTTTAGTAATCATTAAAACCAAGCCAGCCTCTGTTTTCCTTCCAAAACTGTGTTGGACTAACTCAATTTGCTAGTATCACCTCAATATATAGGTATGTTTCAGCCTTATGACTAATGATTGGGTCTCAGTTTGGAAATTAAACTCTTGCTAAAATTGGTGTATGATATTGGTAGTAGAATTACCACATTGCCCTTTTATTTCTAGAGAAGGATTATATACCTTGTGATTTTAGGAGGAAGGAGGTCTTTGCATATAATGTTAGCAGAAGATGTGGTCACCTTTGAAAATCTGCACTAAACTGTCTGGAGTTCTAAACAAAGATTCCAGGAAGCCTGGTAGCCTTCTGGACAGCAAGATCAATTTCAGGGAAAAAGAAATAGTTTATTTCTAGCAAAGTTCTCAAACTCAAAGAATGGTCTCTTCCTTAAATGGTTAATCAGAAATTATGCCACCATAATGATGTGCTCAAAGTGATCTTTTTCTTCATATCCTTCATTGCTTTTTGGGAGCCAGCCCTGGTCAGATGTAAGAAAGCTTCAGTGAAGTCGCTCTCTTTTTAAGTAATTTTCTTGGTTAGTTCTTCCTGAAATGAATGTGGCTGGGAACAGGACACTGGACCCTGAACTTGAATTAAAATTTGGAGGTTGCTTGATCTATATCTTACAAAGGGATTGCCTACATTTCCATTGTGTGATTGGAAGTATTCATCAAAAAGCACTTACCCTTAGCAACCACTTTTGGTATTTGCTGCTATGTGATTTTCTCCATTATTGAAGAAGGGTCCATTTGATTGATGGAAGTAGATTTCTTTCCATTTTTCAAACTTATCATGCCTCTCCATTTCATTCAGAAAATGGACAGATTTAATGACCCGCCCCAAGCAACAAGCTGTCTGGCCTATCAGTTGACCTCTGGGGACATGATAGGAAGGAGATTTAAACAGTGTTAGTCACAGATCCTTATTACGGTTTGCAGGCAGCACACAAAATCTTTAAGAGTAATCCTACTGAGCCTGGAGTTCCACAGGGAGTAGCAGAGTGGGTTGTATGTCATTACTGTTCCTTGAAGAGCCTGCTCTCACCACCACCTCCAGCCCAGCCTTTCTAACCATTCTCTAGGTACCTGAGTACAAGTTAGCTCACGCTCTGAGACCATCCCAGTCAATCCATACCAAAGATTGGCTCTTCTTCCAAGAGCCAAGTTTCTTGTTTCTTTTAAGGCTTGGAACTGTATCTTCCAGGACTTTGTAAATCCCTGAGAGTCTCCTCTCATCTAATAGAGTTTGGATTAATTCTTTGGGCAATCTAGTGGTGAATTGAAACTGCCCTGACTTACATTCCTGTAACTATTGTTTACCACCTAAGAATAAACTTCCTCCAGCCATTTATCTTCTCCCATATCCTCATATCCCATGTTCTTCTGATCCAACCTCCTCTTGCCACAATCCTCCTTCCTTTTAGGTTTCATTGAGCTCCTAAACGAGGATAAACATTTTTGTTTTTAACATGAGGTTTCCCTGTGTTACCCAGGCTATTCTCAAACTTCTGGGCTCAGATTATTCTCCTGCCTCAGCCTTCTGAGTAGGTGGTACAAACACTCTTATACCCATTATCTCTGCACCAGATATTCCTTATCCTCCATGATTTACTTGAAAAAATGTCCCCTGTGAGACAGGAGAATCACGAGTTCAAAGCCAGCCTCAGCAACGGCGAGGCGCTAAGCAACTCAGTGAGACCCTGTCTCTACATAAAACACAAAATAGGGCTGGGGATGTGGCTCAGTGGTCCAGTACCCCTGAGTTCAATCCCTGGTACCAAAAACAAAAACAAAAACAAAAACCAACCAACCAACCAAACAAAAAAGAATGTCCCCTGAAGATATTGCTTTATGGAAAACTCTCAAGTTTCCACTTCTTTCATGTTAGTGTTGGGAAATGGGAGCAGTGTGTCCCTTATTTATTACTGCCACTAGTCCTCTACTAGAACATTATTTTCTAACCTTTTTGAGTGATTGAAACCCTTCTTCTTGGGGTTCTTGCCATGAAATATTATCACCTCCTTCTCTCTGACATTATTTAATATTCTGTTCCCTGTACTTCAGTTACTGGAGATGTTCTGGTTTTCTTTGCACCCCAAGTCCTGTCAACATCTTGCATGACATTAGCAACAAAGTGGATAACTCATCTGCCAACATGTCCTTCTCTTCCATCCTCCTGAGCTACCCAAATCTGGTCTCATGGATGCCGTCTTTGTAAAAAGAGAAAAGAGATGCACAGGGAAAAAGACCATGTGAAGATGTAGGTCAATATTGAAGTTATGTTGCCATCACCCAAGGATCACCAAGAATTACTGGCATCCACCAGCAGCTAGAAGAGGGAAGGAAGGACTCTGCTCTAGTGGCTTCAGAGGGAGCAGAGACCTACTGACACCTTGACTTTTGACTTCTAGTGCACCAGAACTATGAGAATAAATCCTTATGCTTTAGGCCACTCAGTTTGTGGCAAACCTAGGAAACTAATCCTCAAGGAGAGTAGTACTTTTTTTTCTTGGTTATTCTTCCTTAAATGCAGTAGACATTTTAGATACTCAAGTCCTGTTTGTTTGTTTGTTTGTTTTTCCACTCCCACAATTCCTAAGGCCCTTTTCCATGGTGCTTGTACACACCCAAACATTTTCTCAGCAGGGGAAGGCCCTAGAACACAGGCCATGCTCTGTGGTCTGCCTGCTGCCTTGAAGCTTCTCCTCATCTCATCCTACGCACACTGGTGGCCCAGGACTTCACAGTCTGGTGATTCATTGAACAATTGCTGTGGGGACGTGGCCTGTGCCTGGCTGCCTGCCACTAAAGTAGGCTGGTGGTAGGATTGGCCACTCTCTCAATTATGCTTAAGGACTCAAAATCTTTGGGAAACCTTCATACAGTTTTCCATAAATGAATGCACTAATTTACATTCCTACTCTGGTATGCAAGCATCCATTTTCTCTACATCTTGCCAGCACTTGTTATCTTTTATCTTTTTGATGTTAGCCATACTTACTGGAGTCAGGTAATATTTATTGGGACACTATTTACACTTGTTAAGGTATGGAATCAACATAAGTGTACATCAACCAATAAATGGATAAAGAAAATGTGCTATGTATTCACAGTGAGCTACTATTCAGTCATGAAAAGAATGACATTCTGTCATTTTCAACAATAAATCTATCACTTGTTAACCTAATCATATCTTAACCTAAGTGAAATAAGACAGGCACAGAAATAATAAGTATCAGGGCTGAGATTGTGGCTCAGTGGTAGAGCGCTTGCCTCGCATGTGTGAGGCACTGGGTTCGATCCTTAGCACCACATAAAAATAAAGATATTGTGTCCATCTACAACTAAAGAAAATATTAAAAAAAATAAATAACAAGTACCACATAATCTCACTCATATGTGGAATCTAAAAATGTTTACCTCATAGAAACAGAATAGAATAGTAGTTACCAGAGGCCAGAGATCATAAGGAGAGGAAGCGATGGGGAAAGGTTGATTGATGGGTACTAACTCAGATAAGAGTAAGATGTTCTGGTGTGCTGTTGCATAGTAAGGTGATGATGGAAAACAATTACATACTGCGTATCTCAAAAGGCTGGAAGAAAGGATTTTTAATGATTTCACCATAAATAAATGATAAATGTTTGAGGAGACAGATATATTTAACCTGATTTAAATGTTACACAATGTATACATATATCAAAACATTACACAGTTCTTATGTTTTTGTGTATCAGTTAAAAATAAATTAATAATTTTTTTTTTGGTACTGGATATTGAACTCAGGGGCACTCGACCACTGAGCTGCATCCCCAGCCCTATTTTGTGTTTTATGTAGGGACAGGGTCTCGCTGAGTTGCTTAGTGCCGCACCTCACTGTTGCTGAAGCTGGATTTGAACTTGCGATTCTCCTGTCTCAGCCACCCTAAGTGCAAAAATTTTTAAAATTATGCAAATATGGAAGGAAATTTATAACTGAATTTATCCTAGAACACTGCTGTTTAAAAAAAGTTGATCATGTAATCCCAGAACTTAGGGAGGCTGAGAGGAGAATCGGGAGTTCAAAGTCAGCCTTAGCAATGGCGAGGCGCTAAGCAACTCAGTGAGACCCTGTCTCTACATAAAACACAAAATAGGGCTGGGGATGTGGCTCAGTGGTCCAGTACCCCTGAGTTCAATCTCCAGTACCAAAAAAAAAAAAAAAAAAGTTGATCAATGACTGAATACACTTTCTTCTCAGCAGCACATGGATCCTTCTCTAATATAGACCTTGCTATGAAAGCTATCACACATGTTGGCATGCAATTGTAATAATTCCTTAATATTTATTTATTAAATTATTAACTATTAACTATTTATTTATATATGTATATTTTTTGTGGTGCTGGGGATTGAACCCAGGGCCTTGTGCATGCAAGGCAAATGCTCTACCAACTGAACTATATCTCCAGCCCCTCCTTAATATATTTTTAACATCTATAGAGTTATTTTGATAGCTCCCTTTCCATTGATATTACCTTTTGTGTTCTTGCTTTTTTCTTGATTAGACTTGTTTGATTTTTATCAACTTTAAGTTGTATTATTTTTTTCTATTTCATATATTTCTGCTCCTACTCTTATTTTCTCCTTCCTAATTTGAAAATAATTTGATTGTTAATCTAGCTTCTTTCTGATAAAAGTTCTTTAAGTTATAAATGTTCATCCAAGTACTGTTTCATCCTAGATATTCTAAGCTTTTATTTTAAGCTTTTATTATCACTTATTTCAAAGTACTTTTTATTTACTTTTATTGTATTTTCTTCCTTGACTTGTGAGATATTTATAAGTGTCTTATTTAATTTTGAAGTAATTGACATGTGGGAGTGGGGTTCTATATATCTTAAGGTGATTGATTTCCAGTGTAATAAATCATGCAGGAAACACAGTCTACATGATTTCTAATTAAAAAAAGTAATGGAAATGCTTTTTATATTGATTGTATTGGTTACATAGGTGTCAAAACATATCAAAACTGATCAAATTGCATACTTCAGCTCTGTGCATTTTATTGTACTTAAATTTTGCCTCAATAAAGCTATGGAAAAAAAGTTGATTAGAGTGAAAAAAACTCAACCTTCTCATTAGAGTTTAAGACAAAGTTTCAGTTGCAAAAAGCTATTTATAAAACAATTAATGCATTTTAAGTAATTAAAGTCAATTGAGACATCTAAGGAATATTTCAAAGCATTACATAACCCAGAATTGAAAGATCTATCAAAACTTTTTGTTATATCACCTCAGCAAGGTTGGTGCTTAAAAATTTGTAATTATAGATTATAATTTTTACCTATGCTATTATATAATACTATAGGTATTTTGTTTTCTTTTTTTTTTTACTTTATTTTTTTTCCCAAAAGTTGCATTTTAATACATGTTATTGAACATAACAGAAAAAACAAATTTTCAGAAGCTGTACACACTATTCACTGAAAACATTTGTTGAGGCAAATAGAAAAAAGATTGTTACAATCATAATTTTTCTAACTTTGCACACAATTATAAGCAGATTACATTCTTCATATTAAACATCTTTATATGCATGTTTCAATGAACAGTATATATATATATATTTATATATATTTTTTATCAACCATCTTTACTATACCCATTCCCCTTTCCTGCCCCCCCTCTCCCCCATGTCGTGTCCAGTGTTTCTCTAATTCTCTTATGTTTCCCATTCCCACCTCCCTTATTCATCAGCATCCACTAATCAGAGAGACCATTCGGCATTTGGTTTTTTGGGATTGGCTTACTTCACTTAGCATAATGCTTTCCAGTTCCATCCATT
>CM053406.1:25035395-25085321 GCA_028644305.1 Xerus rutilus
GCCCATGGATTCTGGGAGTGTAGTATCTTGGTTTGTATGAGTTACTTTCTTCCCTTGTTTTCTCATGATGTTTGTGTGTCTTTCCTTCTAGCTCCGCTGATCCAAGGTGTTACAGTTTTAACTCCTATACGGTTATAGTTTCCCTGCAGGGTTTCTTTACTTCTCCTCCAGTAGGTGGCATTGTCCGTTGTTTGCTGGACTTTCCCGGCTGGTATCCTTGGTACTGGTCCCAGGCCAAGGTGAAACTCTGGGCCGCTGGTGGAGTCGCTGTTCCACCGTGGCCAAGGTTTGCTCCCAGGTGTTCACCTGCGCCCCTTGGTGTGTATGAAGTTCTGCTGTGTTAGAGGGTGGTCCACAAAGAACAATAGCTGGGGTTCTGCTCAGGAGACTGTCCACAGAAGCAACTGCTCACGGTCTCTCGTGGTTGGGTGGGCACTGGGGCTAGGCACCCTGTGCAGAATCAGGCCTGGCACGCCCGGGGTAAACTCCGGGCTGAAGCCCTGGGCCGGATCCCCCACCACAACTGCTCTCCACCGGTGGGCGCTGAAGCCATGCCTCCCAGCTACTGCTGTCTCCCGGTGGCCCTGTGCTCACACACGTGAGCGAGACTCTTGCGTGCGGCGGCAAGGCGCAGAGAGCTGCCAAAAAACTGGTTGGTAGCTGGCACCCCGCTACTTCCAGTCTCAGTCTCGGGTAGCCGTAGCCCTGGGCCGAGGCCCAGGCTGCAACTGCGTTTCTCTGGCTGGCGCCGTAGCCACGCCTCCTGGCTACTGCTGCCTCCCGGTGGCCCTGTGCTCACACTCGCGAGCAAGACTCTTGCGTGGGGCGGCAAGGCGCAGAGAGTTGCCAAAAAACTGGTTAGAAGATGGCACCCCGCTTCTTCCAGTCTCAGTCTCGGGTAGCCGTAGCCCTGGGCCGAGGCCCGGGCTGCACCCGCGTTTCTCCGGCCGGCGCTGAAGCCGCACCTCCTGGCTACCGCTGCCTCCCAGTGATCTTGTACTCACACATACACGAGCGAAAGTCCTGCGTGGGATGTTGAGCTGCAGAATGATGCCAGGAAGCTGGCTGGAAAACGGCACCTCCACCACTTCCAGCCCTGTTCCTTGAGAGCCTAGTGCAGAGTGGACTGTCTAGGCCGCCATCTTGGAACTGCCCCAGGTATTCTGTTTTCATTTGTAAATTATTTTTCATCAAATAGAACAAGTTGGATGTTTCTGAGGAAATGAAAGTCCATTGAAATGTAAGGTCTGACTTTCCTGTTAAGAAAAGTTTGAACTGAAATACAACCATAGAAAGTAGGAAGAAATAAGCAACTCCCCAAACAAAGCCTACATTTTGGTCCATTACTCTTACTTTGCTGATAACCTTAAACATGTACACATCATTTCTGATTGGGAACAGTGGGAGTAGGTTATGTGTAATCGAAAGTGCTTTTACAAGGATGAACTAAGAGACTCATCTGCTATTTCCATGGTCTTTTTTAAACATGAGAGTTTGTATTTGTCATTTCTTGGGTTGTGCATTACAATGACTGTCTTGTGCAAGTCTCTCAAAGGAGGTGGTGCTTCTGTAGGTTTCTTTTCCAACTGAATGGGAAAAACCTAGAGATCTTCAAATGTTGTGGCTGTCAGGCGAATTGCTATTGCCCTCACCACTCAGAAGAGTATACTCATAAACTGGAAGGAGAAAACTATGGTCTTCCACGTTCCTGGAAACACTCAAAGTCTACCAGATGGCAATTACAAACCTGAGTTCCATTTTCTGGAACATTTATTGTTACAATTTGGTTTTATTTGTTTGGATTTGAGTGTTAACACACTATTCTCATATTATTTTTAACTGATCAAATATTGGTTCTTTAATTTAAAAAAATTTTTTGCATCTTCTCTGCTACATATGTAATGTGTAATGATAGAACAAAGAGATAGTTATCCTTGGGGCTGAGGTTGTGGCTCAGTGGCAGAGCGTTTGCCTCGCACATGTGAGGCACTGGGTTCGATCCTCAGCACCACATAAAAATAAATAAACAAAATAAAGACGCTGTGTCCATGTATAACTAAAAAATATTTTAAAAAAAGATAGTTATCCTTGCATCAAGGATCTTGCAAATCATGTTTGTGTGGGACAAGCCAGGGAATATGTTGGTTTTTTTCCCAACATTTGCTGAAATGAGTGTTTTCTATATGCTAGTCATGGTTTAGAGTGCTGCACATGTGGGAACTCTTAATCATCAAAAGCCCTGCAAAATACGACACACACACTCACACACACACACATACACATTTTAATTATCATTTTACAGATGAAGAAGCTGAGGGACAGGACGTTTGGAAACTTGTTCAATTTTAGTAACTGGTAAAGTTAAGCCACAAACCCAGACAAGTTAACCACTATAACCAAAATAACTCATCATCACTAAAAGCTAAGGCAGTAAAATTATGAACGAGACAATCAGCCTGGGTTGGGACAGTTAGGGAAGGCTTCATGATATGAAACCAAAACCAGATCCAAGCAAATGATGTCATCAGTACTAACTTATCACAGAGAGCACAGAACAGCTCAGAGAAGCATGGAGGAGAGAGACACCTACATGTTTTATCCACTCTGTCCCAAAGTTTTATGAATATGAAGTCATTCTGTCCCCCTGGCCACAAAGGCTCTGGTGAAGAAATTACAAGGGGAAGAGTTACTCAAAATCTTGATGGGTAGGATTTGTAGGATTTGAGTAGAATTCATGAGAGCTTGGTAGGTTACCAAGTTGTTGTTGTTGTTGTTGTTGTTTTTCTGGTACTGGAGATGGAACTTAGGGGTGCTTGACCACTGAGCCACATCCCCAGCCCTATTTTGTATTTTATTTAGAGACAGGGTCTCACTGAGTTGCTTAGTGCCTAGCCATTGCTGAGACTGGCTTTGAACTTGATATTTTCCTGTCTCAGCCTCCCAAGCCTGGGATTACAAGTGTGTGCCACAGTGCCCAGCTGGTTATCAAGTTTTGCTTATTTTACTAAAACTTCTCTCCTGCCACAACTGAATTCTTATACTCTAGGAAAGCATCAGATTAACCAGACTAGTTCTCTCTATGACCTGACTGGGAGTATTTACTTTACAATCAGAAGAGCAAGTCAGTATTTGTCCTGTTCTTTTATGAGCATCCTTAGTGCCCTAGGAATGCTATATATTTTCTTTAATCATTTTTGACAGTATTTTGTCTATAACATAGGATTAGTTTTTGGCCAACCTGGCCACCTGCAGATATAATCATACTCAATGTTTGCTGATAGGTTTTGTGTTTTTATTTGCACATAATTGATACAATCTATAGGAAGATGCATCCCCAACTCCCATTGTATAGGATTTTTTTCCCCTTAAATGACATTTGTCGAGTATTCCAAAGTTTGTTAGGTTTCTGTCACTGTGACAAAATACTTGGTAATGGATTTGTGGAGGAAAGGTTTATTTGGCTCACAGTTTTGAAGGTTTCAGTCCATGCTGGTTTCAACCATTCAGTTAGTTGACTTCATTGCTTTTGGGCTTGTGGTGAGGGAGTAAATCATGGCAGGAAGTGTATGGAAGAGGAAGCAGCTCACCTCATGGCAGCCAGGAGGTAAAAAGAGATAAGAAGAAACGAAGGTCCACCATTCCTTTCAAGGGCACATACCTAAATGACCTAACTTCCTTCCAGTAGACCCTACCTCTTAAAGGTTTCATCACTTCCCAATGGTGTTAAGCCGAGGACCAAATTTTTAACACATAAATGTTTGGAGGACATTCCAGATCCAAACTATAATAACCCCTTTTCTGCCACAAACTGTGCTGTCTTATGTTATTTAATTTTGACCTCACAACTACCCCAAGTGTTACTATCATTTTATACATGAGGAGATGGAGGGGAAGAGAGATCAATTATTTGGTTAGGGTTTAACATTAAGTGATAATGAGGAATTTGAAATTCTTGTCTGACTGCAAAGCCCACACTTTAAAAACTACCGCACTACTTCCCTAAAAGGGAAAAAAGTACTGGAGATTAAATCAGCACTTGCAATACTAGAATGTGCAGCAGTTCAGGCAATTAAGTTAATAATATATTGTTGCTTAGATAACTAAGACAAGGCAAGCATGCATTTTCAAACCATATCAACTAAAACATAAAATATTTCTAATAATCTTTCTGGCTTAATTGAAAATAAAAAGCCTGTCAAGGACTGTTTTACAGCTAAAAGCTTCTTATTTATTCATTACTCAAAATGCTTGACAGTCTGTTACATTTCCAAGGAGGCAGGAGATGGTCATCTCCCATCTCCAACAGGATGTGGCTCTGTTTTGTGTCTAGCTGTAGGACAGACCATAAGCTGTATCTGAGAATATGTTTGAAAATGTGTGAGTGGTATGAATGGAGTGCATCCTTGAGACACCAGCCCTCTGAAGTCCCTCAAATCTTCAGGACCTGCTGTAGAGGACCAGCAGGAATGAGGGCTTTGATGGCAGAGAAAGAAGGGAGGTGACTGATTCTCATTATACACATTCATCCAGAGGACTAAACAGAAAAGCAGGCTGTAGCTGGGGCAGAACCTACCTTGAGCAACAGACTGAAGGAATCATTTTTTGACCCAACCTTGCAAATAAAGACAGAAGTTAACCAATCAATCAACAACTCTAAAAATGTGACTTCTTAATGTGAAACCACTAGCACTTCTTTACTATACTCCCCATCGATTGTCCCCATTCTCACCTATGTGTGAATGATTGTCAATTTTTTTTAAATTTAAGAGAAATTTTACCTATTGGAAGTCTACCATGCACCAGAGAGAGTGTTTGATGCTTTTGTATAATCTGTTTTAAGTGCCACAACGGTTCCATAAAAGGTATTACTGGCTGGAGATAATTTTGTAGTAGTTTTGGTAGCTTCCCTCAAGTCACAGAATAAGTTAGCGACAGAACCCGACTTGGGACCCATTTTTGTCTTGGAAGCTTTTCTGCTTTCTATTATGTTGAACGCTAGGAAGAAGCTCTGGCTGCATTTGAGCCTGTGCAGTTTCACAAATTCTCTAAAAAGCACTCACTGTTAATGCCAATTTTTGACACTACTCCAGATGTTCCTTGAGAGACCAGTTCTTTTTATATTCCAATATCCAGCACAATATATGGCACATAGGAGATCCTCAATCAATATTTGTTCAATTGAAATCTACCTGCTTGAGTAGATTCTGCCCACTTGACAACATACCAGCTGTTTCCCATTCATATTTGAAGGTCAAGCCTGACCTTTTCTTGCAATACCACTGGGATCTCTCTTTTGATTTCAACTTTATGATATAGCACATCCATGAATGAAAGGTGGCTTTGCACTCAGACATGAGAAGGCATTCAGGAATCAGTGCGATTCTGAATACAAATATCAATAAAATGAATATGAGAGAACATATAAGATGTTTTAGGGGATGGTTTTACTGTTCTTAGTGGCCTCTAACCCTGAAGTGTGAGACTGCATTTTTTCAAAAATTATTTTTGCATTGAGTCTTATATGTTTTCATATCTTATTCCCAATCATGTATGAATTTGAGAAATGTGAATCAGAAAAGTATCAGGACTCCAGAGAAATGTAGAATTGAAGGGTGGCTCATTTTCTAACTTGGCTCTAACTGCCAAGTGATGTCTTCATTGACATCAGTGCTCCAGAGGAATGAGTATGTCTACATCTGTACTCCTTCCTTGAACATTTCTAACTGATGGTCTGATAACATGTTATCTAGTGAGAATTAGGTTATTTCATATTGTGATATTTTAAGAAATTATCTTTATTTTTAATTGTTCATCTAGACATGCCAATGGGTATCGAGGCCACATTTTGAACAAAACTCACAATTTTTTCAAACCTTACATGTGTACACAAAATGACACAATTTTAAGAATTTGCTTAAAAGAACAAAGCATGAGAAATACAGTGAGATACAAGCTCATAACCAAATCCAAATCAGTGAGCATATCTGATTCAATATGAGAAAAGATTACAAAACAAATCTGTGATTTGTAGGAAGCAATATCTGAAGACCAGGATGCAGGATGCACTCCAAGGCTCTCTGTGGGAAGCGATAAGCAGGGAGACACAGAACTGGTTTCTACTTAGCCTAGCAGGGAGCTATGGATAGGCCACGGTTTGGTGAGTCAGGTCTCACTATTCATTGTTGCTCTTATGAGGAAAAGCAGGCTCTGCCTCTTAGGCCTGGCAGTGATGTATACTCCCTCTCTCTTACTTTGATCTTGACTTTGCCTTTAGCTTACTAAAAATAGCCCTTTGAGTCTTTTCTTCTTAAGCAATGACAGAATTAAACTTAATAAGTCAACAATTGATGATCCATGGGCTAGGAGACTGAGATTGTAAAGATAAAAATCCACGGATGATCCAATAGCCATGTCTCAACTAGTAATTGGACACCTACTGAGGTATTACAAGAAAGCCAGGCAATAAAAAGAATTTTCATATTCTTTTTTTTTTTTTTTTTTTGCTAACAAATGCAGAACTCAAGAAATCTCCACACAGTCGACTGAAAAAGACAGATGCACATAGTTTATATATCCTGTCTCACGTTACTTTAGATTTTTATGGTACTGGTAGATACCTCATAGGCTTAACCATCGGATGTTTGGTAGTTTTGTCTGTGAGCTCTTCTTAGGACTGACTGTAACAATTTTGCTCACACGACATTAGAACTACCAAGAAAACTCTTTATCTTATGTGTTTAAATAATGAAATACTTAAATTTAAATAAAATCCACTTCCTAAACTCAAGGTAGAGGCTCCATTAGCTAAAACAATGCCTTCTTTCCTATCTACTTTCTTGTCCCCAGCAATTGCTTTCCTTGATTTGATCTAAAACACATTAAAAATAGACTATGTGAAAATGCTCTCTGCATCACTGAACCAAAGCAAGAGTCGCTGGAAGCAGGAATCCATCCAGCATATTCTCTTTTGAGGCCTCACCAAGCTGAGAGTTTCAAAATATTAAAGAGAGAAGCACATGTCAGTTCATAGTTATTACAGAAAACAAAAGTTAAGTTTCCACAACTTCCCTTTTTATCCATATTAGTAATTTCAACTTATCATCCATCCATTTCACAAGATCTTCACACTTTCATCAGCACCATCTGACTGTTTCTCTTCCTTTAATGAAAATATAACCGACTTTTCAAATTTCCCCCCAAACTTTAACTCTGAAAGCCTCTGTCTTTCTATAGGAACTTATTACAGGCTGGTCAAGTTTCTAACATTTCATTTGTATGTTCAAAGAAAGAAGAAAAATCAAACCAGTTGCACTTGGGAAATGAGAGTTGCTGTCCTTCTCTGAATTTGAGAAATAGCTTGATCATGGCAGACATGACCATTTTCCCACTACCACACTGTTCAAGGTAAAAAGAAAGGGACATTGACAATTTTCAGCTAACATCAGTTATGATAAGGCTTCTAAAGAAAAAGTTCAATGCACAGAATTTATAAGACTAGAAGAGAATGCTATAACAATTGGCTTTTGTAGTCAAGTGTCTACAGAGAAAAAACGGCAACAAAATTCCAAGGTGCCTCTCCTTGCTACAGCCATAATTAACCACAATGACCTGCTAGGAAGGTATAAAGTCTGTCATGAAACTGAAATGGTGTCGTTGCTTAAGTAATATTAAACTTCAGCTAAACAGTTGGTTAGTTGTTCACACGACATTAAAGAAAAAGAAAAATCCAGTTACTATTAACACCAAAAAAATACTTGCGAACCATAGACCAAAGGTACTTTGGTACTGTAGCCATCACAGACAAATGTGTGATATGGGAGCCAGGAATTCCCTGATAGTTAGATGACAGGGTCATAGAAGGTTTTTGAGACCTGCTATGTCTCCTGTGAGGCTGATGCACCACCACGTTCCATAGCAAGAGTCACATAAACACAAGCTTATCAGCTGGTTGGTTAAAACTGTGGAAACTTGTTGCGTTGAAAAGTGACTTCAGACTTGCTGAAGGGTCTCATTAATCTGAGGAAACGATGCTTGGTGCCATAGGTTAAAACTATGGTCTCAAGCGGAATGCATGTGAAGTTTCCAAAAATGTTTCCTCCAAGATTTTATTCAGTTTTGGTTTGTGACCTTAGCTGGAAAGCATAAAGATGGACATGGGCAGGCAGTTCAGAAAGACATCTGTGAGTATTTAAGTTGGGCAGTTTTCAGAAGATGAAAGATGTTTAAAGTTAAGGCCTTTATCTGCAAACAATAGTATATTAATAAACTCTATATCATATTTACAAATGCATTCTCATGTATTAAAACTAACAGTATTCTGTTCACAGTGCCATTGTTTATACAGGTAGCAATCCCATAATACTCGTGTATTTTGGCATGGGAATCAGTAGCGCTTGGTATTTACAGAAAATGTACATGTGTGAATATAAACAGGTCACTGAATCCATAAAAGACAGATTGGCTAATGGTGCAAAGGAATGAACTGTACAGCACCTTCCCCCAGGTCGGATAGGAAACGCGGTTTCTTAAATTGAGAAGATGCCAGATTTCTGACCCAAAGTGGCATAAAGTCAGTAACAAAACAATGAACCCCTGTTCAAGTTTGGGTACATTGAGTCATCAGTCCAAAGTTTTAGATCCTTTGTCTAGTGCATAAAATATAAAAGTTAAAAAGATTTATTATTATTCTTACAATAATTATTATTAAAATAGAAGGTACTTTCTTTCACGCTCTTATTTGTGCTCTTGCACTTAAGACCAATATCCTTGGAGTTCCAAATATGCTGGTGTTTTTGTCCTGCTGATGGCAAACCCTAAGATACTCGGGGCTCAGGTCACAGTGCAACCCAGGACCTGCGGGGGACGTGGGTTGC
This sequence comes from Xerus rutilus, assembly GCA_028644305.1. Lineage (NCBI taxonomy): Eukaryota > Metazoa > Chordata > Mammalia > Rodentia > Sciuridae > Xerus > Xerus rutilus. Next base: position 25,044,269 of record CM053406.1, read on the forward strand.
CCGTCACAGTGCAACCCAGGACCTGCGGGGGACGTGGCAGAGGCACCTCCCAGTTTTCTCCTTGAGGAGTGACGACTGCCCCTGGAATCCGCTCCCACTTTCTTGAATGGAGTTGCTCCTTTTGGCAGCTAATGCTAGGTGACAAATGGCTTCTGTACACTTGGAAAAAGGAAGGAGGCAGGCAGTGGGAGGAAGGAGGCAATCAAGAGAGCCCCAAGGTCATCGGGTGGTGGACTCAGGGCTCGCGCTCCCGGGCGCGCTGCAGGTCATCCTCCGCGGCGCAGGACGGGTGCAGGCGGCACTAGGGCACGTCGCCCTCCGCCACAGTCTGCTCCTCCTTCTCAGTCCCCGGGCCCGCGTGGTCCAGGACGCCCACACTGCCCCTGCGTCTGTGCTGCTTGGACAACAAGCTCTTCCATTGGGCCTTGTTGTGTGCGAGGTGGCTTAGCATGTTCTCCGACAGGGAGCTGTTTCCCGTGAAGCGGGCCCACTCCCGGAACAGTGGCTCCACGATGTAGGTCATAAAACCTGTAACAGGCAAGGCCAACCTGTCACCACGAGGCGTGAACGCATCCTTTGTAAGCACAACTGGGGACCCACAGTGTGCCCGCCCGGGGCCACCAGGCGAAAAGTTACGGTCACCACCCTTAGCATAGGAGGAGATGTGTCTCCTTGGGCTGTGGCCTGATCTTTTTGTGCCTCAGTTTCCTCACATGAAAAGGAGCTGAGAAGAGTACCAACCAAAGACAAAGGGTTGCTACCACAATTAAATGACTTAACACGTGGAGAGGGCTTAAATGCTCCTGGCACCAAGTAAACACTAAACTCACTAAACCTAGGCTGTTGTTACTTACAGAGGGAGAAAGATTGAGGATGTGCTGGAAGGCAGCTTGGGAGGGAGGAAAGGGCAGATGCCATCAGGAAGGGCTACTGCACTGATGCAGACTATCTGGAGAATTCATACGATAGTTTTTTTTCAAGATTATTATGTTATAGTTTGGTCTTGTTTTCAATGATGTTAAACAACTAAGTTCAGATAAATGAAGTTTTCATTCATTTTCTTGTTTCCTTTCCTTTCCTTTCTTTTTTTTTTTTTTTTTTTTGGTACTAGGGATTGAACCCAGGGGCACTTTACCACTGAGCCACATCCCCAGCACTTTTAATATTTTATTTAGAGATAAGGTCTCTCTGAATTGCTTAGGACCTCACTAAATTGAGGCTGGCTTTGAACTTGGGATCCTCCTCCTGTTTTAGCCTCCTCCTGTTTTAGCCTCCCCAGCCACCGAGATTGTAGGCGTGTCACTGCGCCTGGCTTCATTCACTTTCAATCCAGATTTTTATCTGCAAAAAAAAAGTCCCACTTCAACTACTACAGAAGATTGATATTAGGCTTCTTTGTTTGCATGTCTGTTCTCTTAACAATTAATGATTAAAGACTTGTAGCTTTTGTGTTTTCCCTATTACACATAATTTGTTAAGCAAAGATAACTTTCAGCCCAGGCTGGACTTTTTGGAATAATTATAAACTTGGACTTACTTAGGTTTTGATGTATTTTCTGGAAATGTAAGTGTAGGGAGAAAAGGCAAATGTTTTTCAGCATCATAAAAAATTTCCCACAACTAACTGTATGTTTAAAGTCATGTGAATTACAAGGCTTGATTGGATCATCTTTTTATTGAACAAACAGCAGAAATTTGACCTTTGAGGATGACAAGAGAGATGGGAAAAGGAGGAAGCAATGTAAAATATTTTTGTGTATTTCTGCATGATTTCATCTCATGTGAAATATGACTTAAATATTGTGAGAGAATTTTAAATGACCTGAACCCAAGGAAGAAAGTTAAGCCAGTGGCTTTATGTCTGTATTTGTCATGTTGCTAAGATTATATAGGAAGAGAGCAAACAAGGATTTCTCATTTTATGTGCTATTTATCTCCTTCACAATCTCCCTAATTTCTAATGTTCTTTATGTATAAATGATTAAATATTAAATATCTAAAAAGCTAGTTTGCAAAATGATGCTATTCTAAAGTTTGAAGTGTAAATATTTATCAAATTTTCTTAAGTTTAACAAGGTACAAATCCAACATTAAAAAAAACTCATTTTTTTCATGAAGTTTCCCTGTATTTATATGTCTGTATTTATACTTCTCCAATAATACATATTTCTTACACTAGATAGGAAAGCAATTTTGAAGTGTGAATAGACATCTTGAGGCAGTTTTTCAAATAAATGAAGGCTTCTGCACTATGGACTTGAAAGCCTGGCCCATCAGTGTGTGGTGCCAGCCTCTCTTCCCCAGAGGGAAGGCAGTGGGGGAAGGGAAGAGTAGAGTGCATATGGATTGAAGGAAAACCTCTTTCTCTTCATCTTTCTGTAGATTTCACCAATTACAGGTTCATTTGATTCAATACCTTCTTTATAAAATGCAGAATTTGGCAGAGAGAGGGAAGGAGTATGGGGAGGGTTATTAAGCCCCACTTGGGTCCACTTGGGTCAATATAAATTACTTAGTTAGAAAATATGATCTAAGCATAACTGAGACCTGCTCTCAGGAAATTCTCATTTTGGATTGGTACAGGAAAAAAAGGGGGGAGAGACATTTTTAGATAGAGGAAAAAGTTGCATTATTTAGGACTTACTGGAAGATTGTTGTCTTGGTAGACGCTGAAGCCTGCAGCACCCACCAAACTTTTATCTAATTGTTCATCTCTCTTTTCCTAGGTTAGCCTGATCTACCCTTTTTACACTTCCCAACCGTGAACCAATAAGAGCAAGCTGATGTGGAACAGAGAGGAGAAAGATTTATGATCTGAGAGCCACATCCTAATCACCATCTCTGTCTCTTTATTCTAGGTGTGCTGTTATCCATCGACGGGATTTCCCTATTCACTCAACCCCCACCCGTTTTTAAAAGAGGTATCTATGGTAACCACATTTTCCTAAGCTAAAAATCAGGACATATGATCTCACAAAATAAGTGTGTTCTCATGACAACCACAGGACAGAATCTCTGGAATCAGGCTGTCTTGCAAATCTAGGTTGTGTGCTTAACAGTGTAAATGTTTTTGTTTGGTGTGTGTGTGTTTCAGAATGTCATTAACAGTTGCTTGGTACATTTCTTTTTAGCGGAAGTTTAACACAGTGAGTATCAAGCTTAGGGACAGAATCTGCAGAATTGCTATGGCTAAAGTGTCTGCTAGGACAGAATTAATTGAGTCCAAGGACCCTCAGACTACATTTCTGTTGCTGATGCTTCACTGCCAACAACTCTGAACTACCATTTGCCCTGGGTTCTATTCCTCTTCCATTTCCAGGGAGAGGAATCTGTTTAATTGTGAAAACAACAAAACAATTAAGGGCAATCTGGACAAAGAGGGATCATCCTTAATCTCATAATTCCAACATGGGTATTTGAATATTTGTATATTCCTTTCAAATCTTGATACCTGGGTTTACTTGGTTCCTATCTCCTGAGGATAACTTCATAACTCTTTTGTGGACTGTGGATTAGATCTGACTCCCAGTGATGGTCAGCAAATCATTCTCATTTGCTCAGATTTTCTCCATTTTCAGCTGAACTTTTCAGATACCCTCTTCCTTCCCAGTGCTAAGGTGTTAAGCTTTAAGCTTTGCAGAAGTCTGCAGCCCTGTGAATGCATTAAGCTGCCTGAGGTCTGTGGCGACAGGTAAAAAACATGAACTTATACAAATCAGGGCCAGAGATTACAAGAAAAAGAATTGAAGTTTTATGTTTGGATTCACTGGAAGGGAATTGTAAGGAGAAGAAAGATTTGCTTTAAATGTAGATGGAATTAGTGGAATATTTTAAGGCGTGATAGAAATTCTTACTGGAGCAAAAACATTTTCTTCACTTATGTGCCTAAAATTTCCGCCATATGATTTGGTTCATAATCTTATGCATAATACAATTACATAAAGTAATACTTATTTTGGATGCACTGACTTTAATAGTTTACTATAATGGACACTAAAAAGAGAGTATGGTTTTATGAAAATAAGTTTTGAAGTGCAGAGTAGGGAAACATCGGATATCAGGCTGCAAGAGGATGAGGGGTCTAGGGCACTGGGCCTTTGGAGTGAGGGTTAGGGATGAGGGATAGGGACCCACGGTGGAAGGGCCCATAACTCCATTATGCTGACTCACCACCCTTCAGAAACTAAGGAGTGTGAATAGATGATTCTTGTTATCCTATTTGATTTGATTTTGATTCTGTTCTAAACCACAAAGTTAATACTGTAACTTTAGTACTGAGTTAGTTAAGGGTCTATAACAAAGTTTACATCCTATTTTTATAATTGAAAATTATCTAGTAGATCTGTCACCATTGAAGTGCCTATTTGGACCCAGCCATTCAGACCTTCAGTGCTGATCTTTGGAACCCCACGTGTAGATCTTTTCTTTGTGACTCCTGGCAGAGGCACCAAACTGCTCATTTCAAAGTGACAAGGAATTCAACTCACCAATCTGTATACTAGGGATTGAATCTTTCTGTTGATTACAAAGAGGACTGATTTCCAGTTCAAATTTCTGTTCAAGGTCACCTAAGAATAAAGAGGAAGAAACATATTGGTAATCTAGAATTTATAAAACATGTGTCCATAGTTTTAAAGACCCCGTTGGAAGAAGTTATCCTGGGGATTACTGTCACCTGCTTTGTTATGGTCAGGTACTTGTTAATACAGACTTGCTCTGCCTTGCTCTGGTGACTTGCCTAAAAATGTAAAATATCAGTGATCATTTACAATGGGATCATTGTAAATAGGTACATTCTGGGACTAGAATACTTTTGAACAAGATCTATATAAACAAGAGAACAACTAGTGGGAAGTTTTCTAACCTGAAATAAAGGTTCTGGCCTTTAAGTTCCAGGTTAAGAAAATAAGATCTCCCCTTCCCCTACTTCCTCACTGTAGTCTGTTATCACCTGAGACAACTGGGAACAATAAGTAGGTAGGAAATGGGGTACAAGGACTAGAAAGATGTCACTTGAAAAGCATCTCAGTCTGAAGCTACAAAATTAATCAAAAATCAAGTCACCATTTAGTGTTGACATGAATTCTTGTAAAACCAGCTCCCTTCCTTACCTCCACATTTTGCTTCGTAGTGAATTTTCAGCCAAGCACAGCACTGGGGAGGAGTCATGGTTGATTTTGTCCTTCTTCACCCTCATCTCAAGGTATCCAACCTATTTTTTTCCTTGTGTTAGAACATCTTATTTTCCCCTTTCATTCCCTCTCTCCCTGACCATAGTCTGGTCTCTCAATAACTCATTCTTAATTTTTGCTTCTTGGCTAGTTTCCATGTATTTCTTCCATGTCAACTATAAATGTTGTCCTGAGTGCCCTTTGTAAGATGGCACCCATTCTTTCATTCGCTTCTTTAGCCAGGCGTACGGGGCACTCCGTGGTTCTCTCATTCTTGCCTTCTGTGAGAAGGAGCTGGTCCACAAAGGAGGGGTGGCACCTCCCCCCACCCAGTGCCTTTGTCCATTTTCATTTCCCCTCTAGTCCAGTGCCATCCAGTATGATGTTCTCAGTGATGGAAGTATTCTCTGCACTACCCACTCTGGTAGCCCTTTGAAACATGATCAATACAACTGAGAAACGAAAATTTTAATTTTATTAAATTTAGTTAGCTGCATGTACCTCAGGGCTATCATACTTGTAAGTGTAGAGCTGAATTCATCCTTCAGTTCCAACACAAACCCACTTTCTTCAGCACCGTCCTTCCCTGTGATCTCTATGATTAGGGGTCTTCCAATGAGATCATTTATTATCTCACTTACTCAAAAGGCATTTACAAAGCACTTGTACGCTTTAGGCATTTTACTAATCAATGCACAGAGAGGAAAATCCAATAGTCTTTCCCCTTTAGGATCTTTGCTGATGTAGTATTTTGAGGGCAGAAGAAAAACTGGTTGATACTTCATCATATTAATCATACTAACATCCTCAATGGGACTTTATTCATAGGAAAATCACAGTTTTGCTGAGGATTAGACAAGGCTGGAACATATGTTTAATAAAAGCTTTGGGAAATTGGGTTTATTGAGGAGATACTAATCCATAGTCAAAACAAGACTTTCTTAAGGTATTGAGGGTGGGGAGGGAGGTGCATCATGCTTGGAATATTAATCTCTGTTCTGAGAATCTAACACTTTTCTGAATTCACAGAACATCATTGGCCTTTCCCCTTGTGCCTTCAACTTTGATTTTAAGAGTTTGCCTTTGCTTGACATCATGAGTCACTTTGTCCAGGGCTGTTGGTAGTCTGTGGAAGCCTACCTGCTAGGAACAGGCTGGAATGAATTGGGACTTGAGTCCAAATCTTAAATTGCAAACTTAAATTCCAAATCCTATTAGAATAGGATTAATCAAAATGATACAAGTCATCCTTATAGAATTAAAAAAAATTCAGTAGGGAGGACAGACAGTTGTGATGAGCAGATAATTTGGTCTTATTCTCAAAAAAGGCAGAACTTCTCCTAGAAGCTATTAAGTAAAAAGGACTCAATCTTTCTCTGTTCCTTCTTCTGCCAGGAGATATGCCAGAGAAGTGTGTGAAAGCTCACCTTTAGTAATCAGTAACAAATGTTCTGAGTTTTTTCCCATTTTATAATGCTGTACATGCATATATTATTGGGACAAGTTTTTGCAAAGAGATATAGGTTACTGCTGATGCCATTACTCCACTTAGTTAACAACTTTGATTCACTAACTCTGTGGGCTTTAATATCTGCATGACTGTTATGGTCCCTGCCTCAAATTACTCAAAATTTAAATAAGAGGCTTGGCCTGGTAGTACATGCCTGTAATCCCAGCAACTCAGCTGACTGAGGCAGGAGGATTGCAAATTTGAGGCCAGCCTCAGCCACTTAGTGAGACCCTGTCTCAAAACAAAAAACAAAGGACCAGGGATCTAACTCAGTGGACACAATGCCCAGTACTGAGTTTAATCCCCAGTATGAAAAATACAAAGCAAAACAAAACAAATTTAAATAAGGAGCTAGAGGAGCAAGTGCAAGGTTTAAACCACAATTGATGCCAGAAGTAGCACAGGATTGAGTCAAAACCAGGTGGAACAGAGTAGAATCTTTTCTCTATCTCATTGTTTGATCTCCAAGATGGAGATTCTAGCCCCTCTCTCACTGCTATTTCAATAGTTTATATATCACAAAGCAAAGAAAGTACTTATCCTACCTAATACAAAACCTCTTTGCTCCAATTGTATCATATTTCCTTTCGCTTTGACCTCAGAGGAGATTTTATACCATGGGCGACTAGAACCGAGCTTTGGAGTTTTCAGCTCTCATACTCAGTTCAGGTATAATTAAACAGAGTTGTAGGCGCTCCATGAGCACTTCTATTCTGAGAGAAAGAGGTGGTGAGCAGAGCCTTCTGGCCCCACATGAACTCAATTCTTCTGTCTTTGGGGCCACCACAATGTCATTGACACATCTTTCAATGGAGGCTTCTCCAAAAGGCTCACTGTTGCTATTTGACCTCCCCACAGAGCTGGTCTGTGGGACACTTCAAGCTTTGTTTGTTCTCAGCCTCTCCAACCTGATCCTGTCACTAGCATGAGGGCACCGCAGATGCCTAAACAAACATCCTGGACATTGAAACCAGGCCTGAAGAAACAAGGCTGTGTTTAAAGGCTGATCTTCCACCCAATGGCAAGGTCCGGCTAGCTAATTCATTGCCTTATTTCTGAAGGAGGGTAATCTTTTAAAAATTATAGCTTAACTCAAGGCCATTTGTCTTTTCACAGCAAAATTCTTCTGCCTCAATGTTGAAACTGTATTGGAAAGGATGAACTCAACTTTTGGTCAGCTGTGTTCTATTTAATTATTAACTTTGTTTGAGAAAGAGAGAGAAAAAGGCATACAAAAGGATTTAAGTCCTATCTGAAGGGAGACAGTGACCCCAAATGGCACTTAGCCTTTAGGCTGTGTTCAGCTCATTAAGATGAAGGTCAGGGTAAAAATCAAACTGTCCCTCACATTATCATATCCACAGAGGAGCGGTATATATATGTAGGTGTAGATTGGCCTATATAATGTATATCTTACTTTCGCTCCTTTTTATTGTGTCTCATTAATACCTGTTGCCCTAGCATATCAACATTATTTGTTAAATTTTTTTTTTTTTTTTACACAGAAAATTTGGATGGTTTGTGAGAGAGCTAAAGAGAAAGGTTAGGATAATAAGAATTTAAAGAACAAGTGTCACTATAGATTAGCCATTTCCTGTTTTATTAGGATATAGATGCCTAAAAGGGAGGGGCAATGCAGTTGCTGTGGGATCACTACCAACCTTGCCTGTAGAATTCTTCACAGACCCTTTCACTCCACTGCTTGCTCATTTCCCAGATTCTACAAGGATTGCAAATGTCAGCACACTTCAAGGCGATCTGAGAAGTGACAGGGCAGAGAGAGATTGTCAGAGGATGACCCTTCAATTGCCTGTGGACCTAAAGTCAGAGGGCTGTCATACCAGCCAGCTGGCCTTGTGGTACCAGCCTCAAATTTACAGAGGGCCTCCCTGACATGCCCCTCCAGGAAATAGCAGTTATTCATAACTGTATAAAACTCTTCATTTAGAACTCTCACTTTTTAGCAGTGAGAGGGAGAGAAGAGCCACAGTCCTCAAGGACATGGAGCTTCCTGGAAGAGACCTGGGATGGGCAGACCAAGGATAGCCATGGCCTGGTTCCTTCTGTAGCCCCACTCTTCCAGGCAGGGAGGCTGCAGGGACCCTGGCCAGGCTTAAGTGAGATCATGTGTCACCCACTCTCATGCTGACCCACTTCATACATCACTTAGATTATGTGTGTTTGCATTTATATGCCTGTGTCTGCATGTGTAAATAAGCTCAGACTACTACAAGGGCACTACATCGTATCACACCTAGGAGTGTGACTAGTTAGCCATGCATTTGTATGGCTAACTCAGGGCTTTCTTGGTCTGGATCCGGAATGTGATGTACTTTTGTCAATGTGTTGATAACCATAGGAAGATTGTCTTGAATTCTCACCACAAAGATTGTAACACCAATGCTAAGAGATTGATGCCAAGAGACCTGCCCACCAGCAGTGTCTATAGTTTTGACTCAAATTCCTGGAATCACAAACAGCTAGCCATGTTTGGGTCCAGGATAACCTTGGATCTTACTAAGATGAAAATTTGGTTACTAATTTCCTGGTCAGTGAGGGCATCAGTATATGCTGGAATAGGTAAGGGGCAGAAGTTCCCTCCAGGTTCTGCCCTTCTAGAATTCATCTGTGTCAGCAAGCCTTCCTTCTGAAATGCACAAATGCTCAGGCCAAATCTTTCAGCCACTCACAACTTGGCTGAGTCACTCAATGCAAACGTCTGGTTCATCTTTGAACACTCAGGCATAAGAAAATTAGTTTGGAAAGAAAGAAAAGAGGGAGGTCTCATTCTATCGCTGGGAGTAGGGCTTGTCCTGAAGGGACTGGATCACTTTGGATAGCTGCGGAGTGGGGTGTGATGGCCTGAAATAAAAAGACTCGACAGTCAAGTCTCCAGCTCCTTGGCTAAATCTGGTCTACCTAGATGAGTCCATGGTCCATACAGTCAGTCTTTTGTGCCATAAGGGGAAAAGGAAGACAAGAGAAAATGAAAGATCAAGAAGGCTCTCATTTGGATACCAGGTCAGATTTCACTTCCGAGGTCCACTCCACCCCCTGTACTCACATTGCAAATGGCTTCTTGCCATGAAGTGAAGCAGAAAGGACCTGGCTTGATTCAATTCAGTTCAGTTCAACTTAAAATAAATTATTTATTGGTGTCTAAAAATGGTAAGCCTTAGATTACAATAGGAGTAAAGGATGTAAAGCAAAAGCTATTGAATTAGGTAAAAAACAAGCTACTTGTTTTTCAATTTTTGATGGAATTACAATGAAGAATATTCTTTTGTGTTATAGAAATAGTGTTTTAAACTGTGCAGATATCACACTAGTCAAATGTACACCAAACCACAAAATGAGGGAAACACTCCGGCTGGGGTATAGCTCAGTGGTAGGGCACTTGCCTAGCACAAGCAAAGCCCTTCTGGGTTTGATCTCCAAAACTGCAATAAAAGGAAAAAAAAAGTGGTAGACACTGTATGCATGCAACCTTTCAGTGAGGTTAATTTGTGGTGAAAGGTTACTGAACAAGGAAAAGTGAGATATTATCAACTTACTGATGTGAAACAAGGTTTTGCTTGCTTGGAAACCTCTCAACAATTTCATGCCTCTTAAAGCTTTTAATAAAGTAGGTCACTACTCCTACTTATACCATGTGAGATAACTCCTTCTCAAATGTGCTAAAATTATTGATTATGCCCCTGAGGGTTTTTGTTGAGCAAGGCTAATGGCTTTGGTTGTCATTGTTTACCTGAAGCATAAAGTGTCTGTCGTGAGCATCCTCCAGCCTTAAGTCTTTATTGTGGAGGTGAGTTTTCAATCGGGTCAGAAATTCATTCTGCCTGTTGATGTCTGTTGCCAAGATCAGGGAGCCCAGCTGCTGTTCAATATCCTGTCTGCATCCAGAAGAATGAAAGAGAAAAACACATACACAGAGAAAATCCTTTTGAGGAGGATGATTGATTTTCTCATCACCAGGTGGCTTATAAGCTCATTTTTGCCTTTGATTCTGCTTATTACACAGGGTCCCAGTCCCTCACAGCCTAAGAGTGGGTCTCCCATCCTCAGATAGGAGGTATGCAAGACCTGCACGGAGTGATTGAAACCTTAGGTGAACAAAGTTGTGGACGTTTATAACCCCATGGTTCCTACGGGGGTGAGCATTGAAAGCCAGATAGAAATCCATGCTTTGAGGAGGACACAAAAAGACTTGCAGAATCACAGGAGTTTGGGTTGTGCTTCTAGAGACTTCCAACTAGTTCAAACATGAAGATTTTCATGGAGGAAGAAAACAGCATAATAAAAGTAATAATAATGAAGAAGTTAACAGTGGCTGGCACTATGGGATGGAAAGTCTAACAACAGCACAAAACAGACCTAAGTGATACAATGGGACTTAAGAAAAAGGATGTAATAATTAAGACATCATTACAAACTAGTGGGCAAGGGATATGTTTGCCAACAAATGGTTTAGGGGAAATGGAATGTTTCGTAAAGCACGTTAGAGCTTTATTTCATGTGTAGAACGTAATTGGTGAAAAGAGGGATCCATAACTATTTTTACAATTCACCTTTAAAAATGAAATATACTTTAAGTGGAGTGCATAGAGCATACATGTAGAGTTCAATGAATAAATACAAAGTGAACATCTTGTAATCACTACCCAGGCTGAGAACATGCCTGCCAGTACCCTAGGAGATCCCCATCGCTGTCTCTCCCGCCTGCGCCATGCCTGGAGTTACCATCACTAGATCCTTGCTTTAATGACTTTACACTAATTATAATAATTTACCACCTGTGCATGCATGTCTAAATGATATGATTTTAACCACTTTTGAACTTAAAGCTATATGATGTGTATCTATTCATGTCTTCTTTAGCTTAAAATGATGCTTTTGAAATTCATCCATGTTCATTACATTGTATTCCATTGTAGGAATAAAATACAATGTGTTTATCTATTCTACTTTTAATGGTCATTAGAGTTGTTTCTAGTGTTTGATAACTATGAAAAATACCACAATGAGCATCCTTATATATCTCCAGTTATACATATGCAGAAGTTTCTCTAGCATTTGTGTAACTGAAGATATCCAGGAATGAAATGAATTAGATGACTGCATTACAGGGTATATTTAGCTCTGATTTACTAGGTATTTTTCCTCCTCCTCCTCCTTCTTCCTCTTCCTCTTGTGGTGCTGGGGACTGAACCCAGGGCTTCAAGCATGGAAGGCAAGCACTCTACCACTGAGCCACATTCCCCAGTCCTAGATATTTCCAATTTTAAAAATGATTTTATAAATTTACATTATCAGCAGTAAAAGATGAGATTCTCCTTACTTTACATTCTTACCCTTTACATTTTTTGCCATCTGATGAGTATGTCAAGTAACTCATTATAGTTTTAACACAAATTTTCTTGATTACTACTGAGACTGGACATATTTTCATGTGTTTACTGGACATTTGTATTTTCCTCTTTTGTGAAGTCTCTACTCTAGTTATTATTCAATTAGCCTGTCTTTATTTTTCTTATTGATTCTAAGAATTCTTTATATATTTTAAATACTGGGCCTTTGAAAATTATGTATCACAAATACATAAAATCTTCTCTAACATTGTGGCCTGTCTTTGTGCCTTAAGATGAGCTTTATTGGGCTGGGGCTATAGCTCAATTGGTAGAGTGCTTGCCTTGCATGCACAAGACCCTGGGTTCAATACCCAGCACCGCAAAAAAAAAAAAAAAAAAATGTGCTTTATTGAAAAAATGTCTTAAGTGCAGCTTAGTCTATACATTTTTTTATTTACGATTTTTTCTCCTATTTAAGAAATCATTCTCAATTCTGATGATAAATTTCCCTACAGTACATTTTATAAGCTTTATAGTCCCACCATTCATATTTTCAAAGACCATTCATTCATGTTTTCTAATAAGCTATACATACAGCTTTAACCTATTTCTGAACAATAGGAATAATTATATAAAACAGGCAGTGCATAAAAGAAATACAAAATGGCTGGTAATTTAGGAATATGTGTTAAAAGCATTTGATGGTAGAAATATTTAACCAACAGTTCATCTACAAATTTATATTAATATGTTAGGCTATAATCCATAAAGACAGATGTTGCAAGGGTACTTATTGTTTATAATAATTAAACATTTTAGGGAGAAAAAGATCACAAAAAATTAACAAATAGGAGATTAGCTACATAAGCCCTGGTACAGTCATCTTATGCAATTAGTAAATATATGATGTACAGCTTTATTTATTAATATGGAAAAATGTCATATATTATTTTTATATTAACAAGCAGCATACAAAGAGTATTAAGTGTGATCTCTGTGTTTATAGCAAAGAAACTAGAAAAACATAGTGGGATTATCATTTTCATTTTCTTCTTTATATTTTAAATATTATATAAATTCTTTAAGATATGAGTATTAACTGAGATATGAGTATTATAGTTGGAAAATATGACTACTTTAGTTAGGCGAAATGTTTTATGAATCAAACTTAAAGACAAACTAAAAACTTCAAGCAATATTTATAATGTATAACAAATGACTACTGTAGTAAATATACAAAGAGTTCTTACAAATGAATAATACTTATGGGAAAATAGAAAAAGACCAAATACAAAAATTTGTTCTCTAAATAAATAGCAATGGCCAGTAAATACGTGAAAAATGTCAATGTCATTTTAGCTAAAAGATTTATGCTAGGACCTCTGGTAGAGGAGAAAGACATTGCTCACAGAATAACGGGCCTCCCTGTTGTGGCCAACCTCTAGTCAACGGTTTTCTGATCACAAGGGAAAGTAAGAATTAGGCAGATTCAGAAAATCAAGATGTTAAAAAGGGAAAGAAAATGAAGAAAGAACAGGAAAGAATAGAAGAGAAGGGACATTCTCATGCCAGTGGCAACTTCCTCAGTATCAGTGGTGTCACAAGTGGACCCTTGAAGACAGGTGTGGAAATTTCCCTCCACACAGGCAAAGTGAGGTCCAGAGAGCTTGTGCTGCCTGCCTGAGGTCATCTGGTGAGGGGAGGAGGAAGAACTTAACCCAGTCCTTCTCACCAAATCCAACGCCTTGTACTGTGCTCCTCTCATAGCTTTGGAAATTTCTGTTGTGTTGGTTAAATATGTTAATGGTTGTGATTTGTTTGACACTGTAATTTATTGAAATGTTTTGCCATGGAAATAGTCCCCCAAACTTGAAGTTGTAAAATCTACTAAATAAAATTATTTACACAGACAAAAAAATAAAAAAGATTTATGCTAGGGACTGCAGTTGTAGCTCAGTGGTGGAGTACTTGCCTAGCATGTGTAAGACACTGGGTTCCATCCTCAGCACCACATAAAAATAAACAAACAAGGGGCTGGGGTTATGGCGCAGTGGTAGCGTGCTCGCCTCGCACGCGGGAGGCACTGGGTTCGATCCTCAGCACCACATAAAAAAAAATAAAATAAAGATATTCTGTCCACCTATAACTAAAAAATAAATATTAAAAAAAATAAAAAATAAAAAAAATAAAAATAAACAAACAAGTAAATAAATAAAATAAAGTTGTATATGTGTCCATTTACAACTAAAATTTTTTAAAAAAAATTTATGCAAATCAAATGAATCTTCTGTTTCTCTATATCTCCTTAATATCATGTATATCATGTATATTCATAAGTGTATGTCAGATTTTCAAATACATAAAAATATAATAAAGATAGATATGAAGTTTTGTGCTGGCACGTTGGTAGATTTTCTTATAACTTACTAATGGGAATACAGGTAGATATAGCTTTTTGAAAAAACAATTTGGTGATAGGCAACGGGAATCTTAACAATTCAGACCTTTCTGGCCAATAATTTCTATTCATAAATATTTCTGGGAAAATAATTTGAGTCTGAGATAAAAATACGTGTTATGAACATTCATAATGAAAAAAAATTGGAAACCATATAAATTTCAAACAATAATCTGTAGTTACAAACTTTTGGGCAGTTTTTTGGCCAGTAGCCAATAAAATGATTTTAATTTAACAGACTTAACTATGTGGAATAAAACCTTTATAGTACATGAAAAATATCAGGACATAAACTTTAAACTAAGTCCCCCCCATTTTCTTAAAATATGGCTGTACTGAAAAAAGACTAAAGAGATATATACCAGCCAGGATAACATTAATGATTTCCAGATGGCAGGATTATAAGTCATTTCAATTTTTCTTTTCTTGATAGGTTGAACCTTATGAAACCACTAATATTTGTTTTTGACTTTCAGCCACTTCATATGGTTCAAACCAATACTTTTCTTAATTTTCCTTAATTTCTACAGTTACTTTTAAAAATCAGAAAATAATTTTAAAACATTTGCATGAGGATAGAAATAATAATGATTATGGTGATAACTTTTGTTATAAGTTCTTTTCACATATCATTGCAGAGCAATTATTCTTCTAGCAAAAGCATTTATAACACATCTTATAAAGACATATGAATATGGTATTTTTATTTGGAATTCATAGAGATGAGTAGGAGTATCTCAGGAAATGAATACTAATTGAGCACCAGGCAGGATTAATGTGGGTATTACTGGGGACAAGGCTGGTCACCCTACCTCTTACTTTTCCCTTTCTTTCTTTGCTGTCTTCACTTTTCTCCCTTTCTGTTTTATTTGCCTCTCCCACTCACCTCCTCCTCCTTTTCTCCTTCTTGTTTGATTTCTTGCTCAAGTTTTTAGTTCTTTTGTCATTTAGTTCTTTGTCTTTGCAATTTATTATTCTAGTAAAAGGCACATGTTTTTATACCACGTACGAAGGCTAGTTTTATTTAGTTTCGGGGGGTAAAAAGTTATCATGACCGAAGTTCCTCCTGCAAGCTCCACATTCCTCTGGGTAGGAGGAAATAGCATTAGATCGTATCAGAGGGCCAGGAATAGACCTCCAACATAGAGCATGCTGCTTGTCCTACGGGGAAATGCCACTTGGTCCTTGACCCCAAGTTATGTGCTTATCATTAAGAAAGGTACAGTGATCTATTTTTGCCACTCACCTAATTTCCTCGGGTTCTGCCTATTTTCATTAAACAGATCAGAATTAGTGGTGGCCTTGGAAGACCAGGATAGCAGCTAGTTTGGGTCCCTGAGGAAAATGAGGCAATGGCCTTGGACTTGGTAAGATCCGGCCTACATACTGGGGCTAATGAACAGTAGACCAGGAAACTAGGATTTCCTCTTCTGTTTAAAATGCAAGATTCATTAGACAAATTAATGGTGACAAAATTGCTGGGCCCAGTTCAATTACGTAACAAAAGACATTTTAGAAAAGAATTTCTAATTACTATTTTTGCTAAGACTGGCAATTACAAAACCCACTTTAGTATACTAGTCCTAGATCTAGTTGGAGAATTTCTATGTTCCTTCTTAACAAATATTTATTCTTTGATTTTAAATGGGAGGACAATTTTACTAACATAAAGGACAAGAATTTGGCAAAGCAGAGCGTTGATGCTAAAGAGTGTGAAAGCTGAGAGTTGTTTATTATCCTTTTTCCTGACTTTGGGTCAGAGACCGTTCAAGGCCCTTACAAAGCACACAGAGATTCTGGTTTCTGGGTTGCGGTAACCAACACCGAATCTGCTCTGATAGACAAACAAGTGCAGGCAGGAAGCACAGCGGCTGGCTCCCAGCCACTCACGCAGGGGGTCCCAAGCACGCCCTAGAGAACACCTTATCTTTACTTGTGCACATCAGTCTGTTTCATCTCTGAGCACTTACGTCATTTCCTTTGGCAAGTGAGCAAGAAGCCTTGATTCTCGAAGCATGCCAATTGTAGATCGCCAGTGGTGATTCTCCAGCACAGACATATTCTAGAAAGAAAGAAAATAAAGCTATAAATGAGGGAGAAACCAGATACTGATCTTTCACCTAAACACAGCTGCCTGAAGGCTAACATCTTCCCTCCAGCCAGTTCAGTCTGATGACAACACAGAGGCAGACCAGAAAAGAGACACAAAGGATATCTACCCAAGAACTGCTCAAGGCTAGAATGATGGTGGGAAAGTGGCAGGACCTGGGGACCCTCCACTGCAGGGTTCAATGAGCCTCAATTCCTGGCCTCATTCACTTTTACCTCTGCCCTGCTTTCAAGAGCTGTGCCAAGCAACACCAACTGCAGAAGAGAGAAAGTGAAGCAGTTCAAAACAGGGAGCAATGACAACCAACGGCTCTACAGTCAGAACATAATCCAAGATTATTCTACCAACCCATCAGAGGCAGGTCTCCCAGCTGCTGGTTTAATCCACTGTCCTGACCATTGACTCTCACATTGATAACCTGCTCTGTCTGGACCATCAGGGCAACTGGTGACACATAAAGTCTCCCGGGTCCCAGTCAATACTGTTTTGACTCAGCATTGGCGGCCAGTTCTTAAGTACACTAAAGGCTGAGAACCGCTGTCGTGAAGGCTTTGTGGGAATCTCTACTGTGTTCAGTATCTCCTTTGACCTTATATTTTTAAATAAATGTGCTTGTTATATGAACATTTAATTAACCATTTAAATAATGACAGAATCTTACAACCCATTATGCTTTGTTCTAATTAGCAAACACTATGGACTTTTGCTGACTTCATACATATAGGATAGAACCGCTCTCAATCCCAGGCAATCTTTTTGCTTTATTTCCTTAATTGTTTATTAATTTTCTGTCTTGTTTCAAGTGTGGTATACCCACCCTCTGTATAGTCTGTTCTCTCTCTCCCTTTCTCTTTTTTTAAGTGTCATGGATCAAACCCAGGGCCTATCACTGAGCTACATCCCCAGCTGTGTTAAATTGCTATTCATTTCTTTCATTGCTAAAGAGTCATTATTCTTTGCTCATCACTTGACCATGTTTGAACAGTGATGAGAGTTTATTACTTTCATCCATTGGTCTATTAACTCCTTTTGGGCATGAGCCATACACAACAAAAGAGAATGTTTGTTAGAAATAACATGCTAGACGAATTTGTTTTGATTGTAAAGATTTATGAGCAGAGAGTGATAGGTTAGTGTGATGTAACAGATGTTCCATCCTGCAGTGACATTTAATTCAGTAGCTCGTGAGTTCACTTGCAAGATTAATTCAAGTAGATGTGGACACAAGTGACCTCACGTGAGTTTTTCAAGGGGTCAGAAAACTGTAACAGGACCTAATGATAAATGACACTATGTCCCTGCTGAGTGGAACAAAACTGTCTGGAGGATTCCCTAAGCATTTTGATTTATGCCAGCTTGACTTAACATCTTCATTAATATTCTTCCTGGACACAGAGTACAAAGATCCTTGGGAAATTTGCTGGTGAGACCATATTTGGAGATGAGCACCAGGGAAATGGAAGGAAATTGAATAAGCTTGGAAGCTGACAGTTGAGTTTGTGATTGTAAATACACTATTTTATGGAAGAGTTTTCATACAAAAAAGGGCATTTTGGGCAACGACTTCCAGAGAGTAGAAAACAAAAACTCTGTTGTTGTTAACATAGATGAAAAAAATTTTGGTTTGCCAAAGGGGCCTCATTGCTGGGGAGGGGCTGGAGAGTGGCTTTAACCTAGGTCAGACAGACTTGAGACCTAAGCTCTGCACCAGCCCTTGCTATCCCCCAACATCTAGGTTTTCAGAAGCCAGAAATGTATAAGCTGATGAAAGCCTGCAATGAGATGTGATTTCCTACACACTTTTCAGAATATCTAAAATTCAAAGTCATTAAGGTATGTCCTATATATTTAGGAGAAACATGAATACCAAAAACATTTAATGTCCATTTCTCTCTCCTTGGAAGAAACACAAAAATAATTTATTTTTAAGGCAATTTAAAAAAATTTTTTTAGTTGTAGATGGACACAATATCTTTATCTTATTCATTTTTATGTGAGGCTAAGGATCGAACCCAGTGCCTCATGCATGTGAGGCAAGCGCTCTAACACTGAGCCACAATCCCAGCCCTTTAAGTCAATTTTTAAAGAAATTTTAAATCAATTCTTTCCCCTCTAGAATTTACATTTTCTTTTGTTTTGGTGCTGGACATTGAACCCAGGGCCTTGCACATACTAGGCACATGCTTTATTACTTAGTTATAATCTGACCCTAGAACTTATATTTTCTTCTGTTTATTTATTTATTCTAATTAGGTATACATGACAGCGAAATACATTTTGATTCATTGTACACAAGTGCAGCACAACTTTTCATTTCTCTGGTTGTACACAATATAGAGTTATATCATATGTGCATACATGTACCCAGGGCATTGTTGTCTATCCCATTCCACCATCTTTCCTGCCCCCATGTCCCCTTTCCTCCCTTTTCCTCCCTCCTCTTTGACCAAAGTTTCTCCATTCTTCCCATGTCCCCTCCCCCATTATATATCAGCATCCACTTATCAGAGAGAACATTCGCCCTTTAGTTTTTGAGGATTGGCTTACTTCACTTAGCATGATATTCTCCAACTCCATTCATTTATCTGCAAATGCCATAATTTTATTCTGTTTTAATGCTGAGTAATATTCCATTGTGTATATATACCACAGTTGGAACTTATATTTTCATTCCATTTCCCCATAGAATTTTATTTTAATGCAATATTTAAAAACAATTTTTTTATTTATACATGGGCACAGTGTCTTTATTTTGCTTACTCCTTTTTATGTGGTGCTGAGGATCGAACCCAGTGCCTCACATGTGCGAGGCAAGTGCTCTGCCACTGAACCACAATGTCAGCCCTTAATACAATATTTTTGATGAGTGAAAATCTTTTATTTTTACCCTATCATATCTGTCTGCAATGGAAATAAGTACTTAAATTGAGTTTTTTGGGGAGGGTACTAGGGATTGAACTCAGGGGTATTCAACCACTGAGCCACATCTCTAGCCCTAGTTTGTATTTTTATTTAGAGACAGAGTCTCACTGAGTTGCTTAGCACCTCACTTTTGCTGAAGCTGGCTTTGAACTCACCGTCCTCCTGCCTTAACCTCCTGAGACACTGGGATTACAGGCATGTGCTACCTCGCCCCACTAAAATTTTAATGTAAGAGATTTTTCTAACATTAGGCTCTAAGCATTAAATATTTTTTGAGCTTGAATTTATCATGCAATTACTATTAGTAACTAGTTGATCAAAGTATATATATAAGGAAATTCAGAAAAAATAACTGTGCTAAGAATAAAAATTTATTAGTAATGCATCAATTTATGAGATGGATGGGAATGTTAGGGTATCTCAATTATAGGAGACATTTCAATATTTCTAGTGGCATTTTTGTACTGGGGGCAACCTGCAGTATGATTTGGAAGGGGTAAGAGGGATGTCTTTCTTTTGTAAAGTAGAAACAGGGTGATGGTGATAGGTGAGAAAAGGCAGAACGGAAGTGGCTGTTCTGTAAGTGCTTTCAGGCAGGTCAGTTGAAGGCCCTGAAAATGGATTCTGTTAATCCACTATTCATGCCTGTGTACCCCTTGGAAAGTCTTCACGTGTCCCCGTGGATGCACATGCCCTGTTTGGAAATGGCTGCCATCCATGACTGCTGTTGAGAGTAGGGAGCATACCTTATTCATCTTTGTTCCACAGTGTGGCACAGTGCCGCCTGAATAAGTAAATATTTGTTGAATGGATACTGAGTAATTAATTTCCCAAACCTCAAAGTTCAGTAGCTGCAATAGTTCAAAGAACTGTTAAAGGAAAAAGAGTCGTATTTGAATTTTTGGTCAATATCTGGTAAAAGTCAGATTTGGAATCTTCTGTTGTGAAATCCTCAGATTTAGAGCAATGTCAAAGAGATTTTTAAATATTATAGCAACTGGCTCTTTTTCCTAACTTATTCAGACAACCCAAATCGGATAAATGACTCCAGAAATAATCTGTATCTGGTAGCATTTGTCAATTCCAAGATGCAAAAAACGATCATTATAATAAATCTTAAAGTTACTTCCACGAATTCTGCATGGTGTACTCTTAGTAAGGACATAACAATAAGCAGAAGTTGCTCTTAAATATTCACTGAACATCCATCCTGCTCTGGATACTGAGGACATGATGGTGAACGAGTAGGTGCCCAGAGACTTACTGTCCATCTGGGATGTGGACAGCGAATCAGGCAATGGTGTTTAGACTAAGTTCTGTGATAAGGGAAGTAATAGAGGACTGTGAAATTATATAGGAGGCACATGTGAGGTGAGATTTTAGAGGAAAAGAAGGCTTTTAGGAGGAAGATACCAGCAAGTGGCGATCAAAAGGATGAATGAGTTAGGAGTCAGAAAGTGCTAGGCAATGTACTATATTATACATTATACCCAAGCAAAATATACTATACAGTAGTATACTATACAATAGTATATTTGATTAAACTAAGTAGAAGGAAGAGTAAGGGGGACCCTTGATATCATCCTTCTCTGTTTTATTGTTGTTTATTGTCTGTTTCCCTAGGAGGAAGCAGGGATTTTTATTTGTTTTGTTTATCTTCTGTATTCTCAGCACCTGACATGTGCTAAGCACTCCATAAATATTTGTTGAATGAATACAGGAATGAGGGATACGTTTGGGAAACTAAAATAGTTCCGACTGGATGATGCACAGGAGCCTGGAAGGAGTCGGTGGGAGGAGAGGTTGGATGACAGCAGGGGTCGGGGAAGATGGGGCTGGAACACAGTGTTAGGCCATTTGGACATAGTCGGAGGAGAAGCACTGGGATTTTGAGCAGGAGTCCGTGTGGTCAGATTTGAGTTTCAGGAAACTCCTCTGGCTGCACAGTGGGGAAGGGGGTGAACTTGGCAAGGCTGAGTGTGTGTGGATATAATAAGGAAGGAAGGTGGGGGTGCCCTGAACCAAGGAGAAGAAGGAGCTGGGGAGCTGGCCTGAGCCAACGGCCAGAGAGGATGATGCCACGCCCTCCTGAGCATGGAGGCAGCTCTACTCTGATAGACTTATCTGACTTTTACAGGGGCTTACACCACTCTCAGCAAAAGGTAGATTGAGAAAAAGAAGAAAATCATCAGAAATGGTCATGGAGATCTGAAGATGATTTGATCCAATGAGATGATTCCACCTTAATCGACTGACATCCCAGCTGCTTTTGCAATACACATTAGGTACAATTTCTGTCTACCATGAAGAAGTATCGGCTCAGCGATTTCACATTATGATAATAAGTTCTGGGTCTCAACTTGGCATACTTACAATTTTAAGAAAGATCTTCATCTTAAAGTTGAAAGAGAAAACAATCACCTGGTGGCCACAAGACCTATTCGAATTTTAATTCGGGATAAACAAAACCCTTATACTGTTGGTGGCAAACACCTTTATTTCTCTTTTTGTTGGCATTATCAAGTATTAGCCACTCTAAGAACAAAAAGGCCCCTTTGTTAGCTAATAGCAATACACACCCAACACAGGTTTTCAAATTAAATCAAGAACCTGTTTGTCAAAGAGATTCTGGCAGAGTTGCTATTATACAAGGCAGCTTTAAAGTGCACCCCTCCCCCCATTTATTGGACACTTCCTTTGATTAAAATATTTGAAGCAATGTTGATAAACTGAGTCTGGTGTATAATAGGAATCAGAAGTAATTACATCTTTAAATCTAGAGGATACAAGAAGAATAAAACAACAGGAACATAGTTTGTGTCTTCATTTTTAATTGCTCACGAGAAAAGATGCAAGACTCCAGGAGATAGGAACTCTGCTGAGCTCTCTCCTAACAAGCCAAGTGGTCTCCTAACAAGCCAAGTGGTCTCCTTGGTAACCCTCCAAGAGCCCCAGCCAGGAAGCCTTTGAGGAAGAGAGGCATCTTGAGCTCTAAACAAGAGCTTGCCCCTGGAAGAAACTATGGCACTGCCTTGTTTAATGCCTGTTTGAAGATATCTTTCTTTCATTTCACCTGCATCTTCCCAAGACATAGATTTCAGAGCAAGGAGTGCAGATGTCACTTGAAGTTCACTTGGGCAGACCTGAATTCAAATCAGGGGCCCATAGAAATATGAAGAAAGAGAAAGTCAAATTTGAGCCTCCCTTCTAGAATTTTAGCACTGCTTGCACAGAACACCTTTTCTCTTTTTGCACATGCTCATTAGACGTCCTCACGTCCTCATTGGACTACATGGAAGGAACATGCCTCCTGGCTCTGTCTGACTCATGTTTGGGGTTCAGAATCATTAAGAATAAAAACTGGTTAAAAATGTTGACCCACTCTAAGTGCCTGCAGCAGATGATTAAGAAAATGATCTAAATTTCTGCAAGACATAGAATGCAATATATATAATGTTTCATGGAACAACTAACTATTCATTATTTTATTCACATAGTGTGCTCTGTCACTAGTTAATATGTAGTTGGACTCTATCAAAAAATTAAATTTTAAATTGAACTGAAAGTGATTCCCTTTACAATTGTAATAAGCAATATTATATCCAATTTAATACCTACTTTGTGAATTGCTGAGCCTGCCTTAACTTTGTGTGTGTGTTTGGAGGGTGGAAGGCTAGAAAGTAATTTTTTTTTTTGGAACTGGGGGACAATAAATTCTCAGCCCTATCTTTCATATTTTCCTTTCCCTCTCTGTCTTCCCTGACATCTGGACTGCTTCCAGACTGGTGAGCAGCTAGGTGCCAGGTGCAGTGCTTTCATATTGAACCTGGTTGGCAGTTCAGCTAGGGAATCCAGGCCAGACAGCAGAAAATGGGAGGAAGCCCTTTGACCTGGCCTTCACTCTTGCTGCCCTGGCTCCCTATCTTTATCTCAGGCAGAAGCATATGCTGGGTGTTATGCAATGATCTTATTTATTAAGCTAAAATAGCACAGCCAAGAAGAAGAGGAAGAGGAAGGCTTCTTCCATTTTATCTCATTTATAGTGAGTCTGGCTTGTAGCAATGTTAGGCACAGGGTGTTCCCAAAGCCATGTAATTCCTGGCACATCCTCTCTATAGTATTGGTGTGTGTGAGTGTATAATTTTTTTGTGGATGCATACATATATATATTTATTTTACTCATAACTATGGTTTCTTCCATTTTATGAATCTATAACTTATTTTAAAATTTGATGAAAGGTCTAGCTTCTCTCCCTAGAAAGATGTGCATAAGTATATACTATAAAATTTGGAAGTTTTTTCCTGAAAGCCCATTCATGTCTCAAATTACAGGCCTTTGATAGGCTAAAAGGATACATTTTCAAAGATATTAAAGTATTACATGTTGTTAATGTTTTTCTCAGTTTATATATTATGTAACATGTTTTTTTTCCCTTCAAATAGAGAACCTGAAAAATTATGCTGGTTCCTCACCTACAACTTAAGGCAGAGTGAAGTCATGTCTTTGTAAGGGAATTTGCAATTTCTACTAAAGAGAATACATACTTAATCATTGGATGCCCAAGACACTGATCTAAGAGCAGGAGAGTTTGCCAGCAGAACCAGGCTCAGCTAGAGACCACAGAGACATTCCATTTTCAGTTACTCTGGAATTCCAATTTTTAATCCCCAAAAGTATACCAGCTCATGCTACTTCAGATGTCTTCTTTTCATCTCAGCTGTTCAAAATACTACCCATACTTGAAGACCCATTATTCTTCCTCCATCATTCCCTCTCAAAAAAACAAAAACACATGCAGAATCATTTTTCCTCTTCCCTCTGTCTTTCCATAACATCTATTTGTAACTACACAACTTACATAGTGAAGTACTTAACCCTCTTGTCTCCCTCACTAGAAGGAGGACCTGGAGGAGGGCTCTTTGTGTCTTGCACACAGTAGGCCAACACTATGAGTTGCAGAGGTGGCTCTGGAGACAAAAGATTTGAGTTCTAATCTCAGTGCTGCCATTAATTAACCACTTATTTTTAGGAAACTACTTAAATTTCAAGTATCACTTTTCCTTTTTTTGGAAAATAGATATGATACTAGTATGCACTTCACTGAGCTATTGTAAAGATTATGTAATATAATATATAAAAAGTACTTAGTATAGTGTTTGGATTGTAATAAGTGTTGCATAAATGTTAGTTATATGATTTGTTGAACAGAATTTTTGTTTTTATTATTTGTGTCATCATTTTTATTATATTTTGATTGACACATAATAGACATTTATGGAGTACAATATGATGCTTTGATCTATGTATCCATAGTGTAATCAGGGTAATTAGCCTACTTATCACCTTACAACTTCATCTTTTTTTTTATGGTGAGTACATTCAAAATCCTCTTTTGTAGCTATTTTGAGATATACAATGCATTATTATTAATGGTATTCACCTTACTATGCAAAAGAACATTAGAACTTATTTCTCCTGGCTGTTACTTTATCTGTTTATCAAACTTTCTCTATCCATTTTCCCCTTACTCTCCTCAAACTCTGGTAATCACTATTCTATTCTCAACTTCTATGGGATCAACTTTTTGGACTCGTCATATAAATAAGATTATGCAGTATCTGTCTTTCTGAACAGTTTTTGTTTTTTGAAACAAGGTCTTGCTGTGTTGCACAGGCTAGTCTTGAACTTGTGATCCTCCTACCTCAGCCTCCTTAGTAGCTGAGATTATAGGCATGTGCCACTGTGCCCAGGCTGAACAGATTTTAAAAAATTAAATTAAATAAATTTTTATTGATACCTAAAAACATAAAAATTGAACATTTTGATGGGGTACCATTTGATGTCTCATGAACAAAATTTTTTATAAGGAATTATCTTTTTCTTTTTGGAATTTCTTAATATAGTTAATAAACAATAGTATATAATGAAAAATAAAAGTATCATAATTTTTTTGGACAAAATTGAAATGTCATTATTTTCAGGTTCTTTTAAATATTTTTTTGCATTTAATCTGTTAAGTCTCAATCTGGTTTCAGTTTTTATTCCATCCAGTTCTGGGACACTAGGAGTGTCTTTATGATACTACATGATATTGGCTCTCCTCTAACACTGTCCTTAAAACTGAAAGACATGAGTCTTTAGCCTCCAAGAGATTCTAAGATGAATTGAGCAGGTGACTGATGGAAAGATTATCTTTAATATGTTTTTTGAGCCCTCTACATCAATTTCTCCCTTACCATTATCTTTCCTAACAGGGTCCAGGCCAGATAGCTCAATGAATAAATTCACTTCTGGAAAAAAAGGTAGCTCACTTTATGGTAGTGAGCTACTCACCTGAAGAACAGCACAGGTATTTACTCTTCAAAGAGTTAAAAAAATTATTTTTATCTACATATGTACCTTTACCTAACTCCTCAAACTCCTTTCAAACTAATGTCATGTTTCCTTGGATTTTGCTCATTTGGAGCATCTGAGTTGGAATACATTTTTAAGGGCAAATATTTTGTTTTATTTATCTTTGTATGCCTAGTATATCAGTTTATGTATACAATAGATAGTTGCTGGTTAAAAATAGATAATACTATATGTTGCATTGGAAAAAACTACAAAGTTTGGTTGTACTAGAAGGCTTATTTTTAATCAGGAGATTGAAATAAAAATGAGCACTTCAAAAGTTTGAGTAAGGAATATATTTTCTGAGAAAATCTTTAGTATCAGAATCAGATAGATTGGAGTATCCTCTCTCTTTCTCTTTTTGAGAATCCGGTTTTGTTAATTATCAGCGAGGACCTAATCTTGCACTATTAATAAAAGTCTACATTTATTTTCTTGTTTTTTTATGTTTTTAACATCTGTCATATTTCTTTCTGACTTCCTGTCTAAATGAGAATTCATTATGTGTTTTAAAATATACTACATGTGAAAGCACAGCTTTGTAACCCGTATTTTTTATGTCAACAACAGTGGACATTCTCTTAAATGTCATTGATATGATTTGCTTGATAATGAGAAATTAGAATCATGAAAGCATATACATGATATGGGAAGGGATCAAGCATCAAAACTTGTTGATTGATTTTTCTTGTTTAGTAACAGACACTTGAAAAAGTCAGTGTTGACAGGAATAAGAAATTTGCTTGTGGGTTCTCAGGACAGTCATTCATTTTCTTCTCCCTAGTTAAATGTCTGTTTTCTTAAGCAATACATTTAGCTTCTGAGATGGTTTGGAAAAATCAGTTTTAGTCTTGTATTTTTCTTTGTTTAACTTTCAGCTCATCATGAAAGGCTTTCTTAGTCTTACCATTCTGCTCCTTGACCTGGCCATGTCTATCCCAGTGCCAGTTGCTGGCTGACAGCCCAACAGGGCCCAGCACTAAAGGACATGCCAGGTGGACCCTAAGCCTTGGAATGCCAGTTCCAACTGGATAAAGAAAGACTTTTCTCCATGTTACAATAGTGCTTTATTGGAAATAAATGCATCCTTAAGCTGCAGAATTTTGTTTAGTGTAGCCGTTCTATGGGGATCTGTCAGGAATTCTTTTAGCACTATTTTTTTTTCAAAACATCTACTAACATTGAGATAAATGACTCACGAATGTGAAATGATTTTGTTAATGACAACTGAAGATATCCAAAGAACCACACTGAAAACTTTGAGATTTCAAAGTAATTCGATTCTGATATAGGATTTAATATCTGGTATGATTTCATAGATAAATGTTCTTTAGGCCAACCAGTTCGTGCTGTGGAACTGTTTTATAACAACAAAGTCTATCTTTTGACTTTGATAACAGACCTTTGACTTGGAGGTCAATAAAGTTCAGAAATGGCTCCAGAGACTCAAGTCCAAATAAGGATTACACCAGGAAAATAACTATGGAAGCTCAGTAAGAACTGGCTTCAGCTGGCCATTCTGAACAAGGTAGCCTCCATGGGTGCAGATACACTCAGACCACGAGAAATTAGGTTCAGGGATGCTGTTCAACTCAGGACAATTTCAGTTTGGAGCAAACTGAATTCCTTGACTATCCTTGTAAATCAATTTAATCTCCCTTGGGGTATATATTGGACCTATTTCAAACTCATGTTCTTTGGATGTGGTCTCTGTCCCTGAGACTGACCTTGAATGAAGGCTGTCTCTAAGGGCAAGATTCAGCCTCATGCCCTGGGCCCAAGGCTGTGTCTGGCTCCATATCAGGCTCACTTACCTGATACAGGTTGGCAAGATGGTGGTTAGTTTTGATCAAGAATGGCTGGTTCACCCCTGGGTGGTCAACATCATGTGCTGCTGCAGCAAGTAGTCCAAGCATGATGTCCAGAGGTGTGAGGAAGCTGGCCAACTGTTAAAAGGTCAAATTGGGAGACTGACTAGTGTGCTTGCACAAATAGGGTAGCATTGTTTTAGGATAAATCAAACAGAATGAAGTATTATTCAGCTTTGTTAGCCAGATCTTTACCCTGTGAGGTATTCAATGAGATGATATGCACCTGGAATTGCAGGGAAAAAAAGGCTATGTGGACAATAATTGAGTCAGCTCAAGTTGTGCAGAACATTCAGGTTTTCTCTTTTTGCTTCTACTATGTTTTGCCTGGCTGTTGTAATGGCTTGGCTTATTGGCAACATTGCTATCTGTTGGGCAGGGAGGAGGCAAGGCAGAGACTAATATGAGCCTTGCTCTTAGAAAAAGCAGTAAATGAAGGAAATAGTTGAAGCTAAGATAATGAACATCTTTAAAGAATCATTTATGTGTGTGTGTATGTATATGTATATGTGTATATGTGTGTGTGTGTGTATTTTTTTTGGGAGGGTACTGGGGATTGAACTCAGGGGCACTCAACCACTGAGCCACATCCCCAGCCCTATTTTGTGTTTTATGTAGAGACAGGGTCTCACTGAGCTGCTTAGCACCTCGCTGTTGCTGAGGCTGGCTTTGAACTCGCAATTCTCCTGTCTCAGCCTCCCTCAGTGCTGGGATTACAGGCATGCACCATTGCGCCCAGCTCATTTGTATATTTTAAGTAATATATCTTCACTACTTCTTTGAAAGAAGTGGGCTGAATTGCAAAATTTGCATACTTCTTCATTGTGCAATACAAAGTGGAGGGATATGTGAGAGTCTTTAATTTTTTGGTTAGCTAGAAAAACAAGCAGGAAAACGGGAATCCAGTACTAACTTCAAAAATACAACTGTATGATATATTACAACTTTTAGGTTTGTTTGAGATTAAAAAGTGAAATTATTAATGTCTTTGGGATATTTTACAAGTGTGAGGTATCTACCCAGCTTTATCCCAAGAATGCTTATTTGGTATCTGCAAATTTAGTGGTTGACATTAATGCACGTGTATACTTAGTGGGTTGTTATAAGTGATTGAACTAAATTGTTAGACTAGAATATAATTTTACAAAAACATTAATAAAATTCATCTTATACATACATTATTATCAAAAAACTAAATTTTATATGGTGAGGAATTGCTTAGGTCTTGGGTAATGAACATTATTATAATGCTTTCAGTTTTTAAGTTTGCATTGGTTTTATTGCATCATAGCACGCTTGCTGAGAGGTTTTTGGTGTTTATAGGTTTTCTTGGGCCCTGAATTCAGGATGTCTAGTTGGCCCATTAGCAAATGAAAGGAAACTTCAGAAAATTTAATTCCTTTTCATGAATATTATAAGATTTCAAAGTTGATACTGCAACTTTATTGTATTCATTTTGTGAATGACTCCTAACATAGCTGTTGAGAAACGCTGGGTAATTTAGAGTTTGGGTAGTTTACTTGGCATTCCAGAAGGAACAGCTGGGTCTTGCTTTACCTTTGGCTCTTTCAGGTAGCAGTGCATGGCCTGGGTGACATCGGCCGCGTGAACAGCGTTGTGATATGGGTTTTGGCCGTGGTAATCCTCTTGAACCATGACTAGGAGGTAAACAGATAGCTCAGTCAGCTAAAACCAAAACAAGAATGGCTTGCTTCCTCAATCAGAATTATTAAAGGTGCTTTTTGCTTAAAAATATTAGAGCCTCCAAAATGTGTAGTCTGGGGATCTTTTGAAATGAACATGGTTTGCAAACCTGGCAGTTCTCCTGAGCTGTTTATAGTGGAGTGGAGGGGAGAAATAGGATTTGCGAGGCCCTTGGGATTTCTTACCTCCTTCATAAATCACCCCTTTCTGGCATTCATGAAGGCTCTCATTCATAGGAAAAATAAATATGTAGGAAAAGGACAACTTTCTTTCACACCATAGTTTAATTATTTAAGTTTGCTGCCTTTTATGAATAATATGCCATAAATGGAGCTTCCTGTCAGAGCCCTGGTAGCATCAGACTTCTTAATGTCTAACAATTGTGTTACTACTTGTAAAACAAATACAGACCCAAGCAAATCAGGGGCTTCTTCAGGTAGAAATTCAAAGTACTACATTGATAACAATGCCTTCTTGGAGGTATTTCTCCCTTATTCAAGGAAGCTATCATCTTCCATGCCCTGCCAATCTAATGCCAGGCTTAGAGTGCTCTGGAACCAAATCAAATAATAGACAAGGCAATTTTAGTTTGTTGTTACGGAAGCTGTTAGCCTTCTTCAGCTAATAACCAAGGTGATGTTTAGGATGAAATGCAGTCAGAGTATATAAAATTTCCATATTTGCAAAGCATTCTCTTTAGCTCTACATTCTGGTATTAATTTGGTTGTCAAAACTGCATGTTTTTGCATGTTTTCTAGGCACATAAATGTGTCCAAAGAATCTGTATCTCCCTTTTTAGATAGATTAAAATTATTTGGCCCTATTTTGCCACTACTTTGCTCAATCAGTTTAAAATACAGTCAGAGGTTATTTATGTTTCTGGAAAGGAGCTATGTGGTGGCTTGTTTCAAGTATTTTTGTTGTGCCTTATATACCTTTTATTTATCAGGTTTGTTTTACAATTATATTTAAACCATAGCACTATCATTTATTATCTATAGAGGGCACATTACTTAACCACAAATTACCTCAGTTTCCTCCACTCTAAAATGGGGATAACAGTAGCATTGAGCTCAAGGTGTTGCTGTAAGGGTCAATGTGTTAATACAAGCAGGTCCTTGGAGGAGGCTTCAGAAGACGGAAGCACCATGGAAGGCTGGCTCTTGAGGCTGCCATTATTTTACTCTCGATGGCATTTAGTCAGCTCCCAAATTCAAAGTACAGCCATGTGACAAGTCAAAGCCAGAAACACATAAAGTGTCAGAGGAAAACCATTTGTGATTAGAAATCTGCCCTGGATAATTCAGTGGCAGATAAATAAGAATATGTGCAAAATTAAAGAATAACTGAAGCTACTTTTTGGTAAGGGTGGTGGCAGAGTTGAGTGGACAGATGAAGGGCTTTCAATTGAGACGGACCTAGAGGTGAATGGATCTGCCACTTTCTAGCCATTGGCCTTGGGAAAGAAATAAGTTTTACTGTATGTCTTCTTAACCATGGACCAAACAGTGACAATAATGAAAAATAATTTCTAACTTGCAGATTTGTTCAAATGGTTAGAGGTAATTACCTAACAATTAGTTAGAGGTAATTACCTAACAAATAATTACCCATAGTGGGTGCTACGTAAATACTCATAATTTATGTTTTTAAAGCCTATTGAAAATTTTCAGCAACTCATCTCATTAGAATGATTTGTGGTATACATAACTGAGGTTTTGGTAACACATTAGCAGATTAGAATCATCTTTGACAGCTGTATGTTTTTCATGGTTTTCTTCACAGATTCTTAATCTCTTGTAAATGTAACTAATAAGGTAAACAATTTATCAATGACTTGAGATGGGTAAACTGTATTTAAAATAAAGATAATTTAAGATAAATTTGAGGCCTTTATTCACTGTGCTATGGTTCTTGCCACTTCTTATAGAGTATTATGCACTGTTGTTATTCATGGGAATAGGAGGTAGGAATGTGGAAAGAACAGACTTACCTAAGAACCTGTGTAAGGTCACCATATCCAACTTGAAATGGTGAATGAGTCCATGGGTGTTGAAGAGGTGGCACAGCAGCGTTACCAGGCTGTTTCCTAGAGGACAGTCACCTGCTTTAACTTATTTTTTATCACCACTACATTCCCAAATTGACAGTAAGATCCAAGGTCTCTGGAATCATGCTCCTTTGTTAGAATCATTTCCCCCCTTTGGATTTGAAATTATTCAAGTATAGATGGTATTATCACTGTGATCTGGTCCTAGGTTTTCTCTTACTATACAAATAAAATTAGCTCAGACCTTCCCCCTATGCCAAAGGCAATGAAAATATTAGAAGAAGGACTTTGCCTAATGAAGTGTCAGGCACATACACATGTGTGTGTATATCTTTTTAAAAACAGTTGATGGCCACTTGAATGTGCCTGAAGTCACTTCCAATTGACACTTACATTAGCAGGGGAATCTAAACCACCAAAGTGCTTAACAGTCACAGCTTATTCTTTTTCCTATGGAACATCACCCCAGAGGGATTTGACTACATGTTAGAACTCAAGCCAGCAGAGATGAAAAATGGAATCTATAATAACATAAGCATTCAAGAAATACTGTTTAATGATAATGATTTTGAACTTTAAAAGCATTAAAGAGTTTATTTAAGAATTTGAAATGGACCAAGAAGATGCCTGTGTGAATTAAATGGAAAACTAGGTATTGCCTAAGCACCTCTTCCAGGGTACCCCATTCAATGGGTCTCTGCAAATTTTATCATCTTTCAGTTATTTCAGACTCTCAAGTTAGAGATAACTGATAGCATTGCAAATGATTCTTGTTCATAGGTTTACAAATGATATGAGTCCAGTTAAAACTAAGTTTTTTTCTCCCAAACTCCCTCATCCCAGTTATTTATAAATTCATTTCAGTGTTTCTCATTACATATATATCTGTAGTTCTCTGAAGTCTCTCTCTTTCTCTCTTAGGACAGGATCTATGTTGCTCCTGTTGGGCAGGGGGGATTCTCTATGTTGTGTCCAGGCTGGTCTCAAACTCCTAGGCTCGAGGGATCCTCCTGCCTCAGCCTCTTAAATATCTGGGCCTACAGGTGTGTGTCATCATGCCCATCTGAAGTCTACTTTTGAATTAGTTGTAATATCTTACTTGATCTCTAATTAGTTGAGTTAAATAAAATCTTTGATGTGTGTGCATTTCCTATTTCTATGGCAGTCATGATTACATTCTTTTAAACAAATTTCATTTTAAAAGTTCCTTTTCTTCACAGTTAATTTAATTTTCTAATATCCATTTTGCAGTTTATTTAAGCAAAGTGACGTGCAAGATTATGAGAACCATCCCTATATAGTCTATTCCTTTTTCACAGTGCAAGGGTCTGTCTCATGACCTTAAGCTACATCTCTCTTGGTTGCACAGTGTTTGTTAAATAATAAAATAGTGAGAAAACCATCTTCAATGACTTGAAGCACAGTTTGGTAGATGATAGGACATAGCAACATCAGCATTTAACTGTGATGATTTTCACTGCCTCCCTAAGCTTATCAACATTTTTTAATGGGCAGATGAAAACACAATAGGATTTTAAGGAAGACCTTTAAAGGCACAAATATTTAAGAAATGAGACCATTGAGAATGTTTACTTTCTCTTTAGCTGCAGCCTTAACATCTACATTTTCTATTTAGCCACTGTTTTCTCCAAAGGACACCAACATGTTTGGACAACATCTGCAATGGGATAGGCTCTGCTTACCTAGAAACACTGCACAGGCCTCTCCCTGTGAGGGTCAGGACTGATGAGAGGTGCTTTTGTGATTCCATTTTTTATCAACTAACAATGAACTTCCTATTTATGGATGTGGCCAAAGTATTCCACAAGGAAAGAATCTAATCTGTGGTTTCCTAATTCCTTTGGGATCATCAAGGTCAGAAGGAAACTGTCCTAAAATTGTAGGCCAAATTCAGTCCTTATTCTTCATCTGAATTAATTTTCCCATGCCCTGGTCTTTCTAGAGTGGCTGTAGATTTATGAAAGTGGGGAAAGAAGGAAAAAAAAATAACAGTGTTTAAAAATAAAATTTGTTTCTCATGAAATGAATCCCACTTTATGGTGTATATTTTAGTGAGAATTCTTTTGGGTAGCTTACCATTTGTCAAGCGATCAAACAAGAAAATGTCAAAGTCCCACATTCCCACTTTGGAGAGCATATGCTAAAAAGGCAAACAGAAAATAGCACCAAATGAATCACATAGAGACTCAAACATTTACTTCGAGACACAGTGAATTAAACAATTAAAAAGTTAGAAATAGCACACTACTCTCCATGTGCAACTGGCTTGGAGTAAACCAAATCTTACTTTACCTACTAATGAAAACTCAAGGGATAGGCTGTGGAGTTAAAAACTGCCCGGTTCAATGTTAGCCAGGTCTCTCTCTGGCTGTAGGAATTCGGTCACATTCCTTAACTTGTCTGTGCCTCCGTTTCCACATTTGAAAAATGTGGCAGATAATTCTCTTTCAGAGGGTTGTCATGAGGATCAAGCACAGTCACGCTCATTCATAATGAGTACCTGTGTTGGCATGTAAAACTGAAGTTCAGCCAAGTGTCTACATCACAAATCTCTATGCATTGAAGGGAAGAGGTTTACAACAGAGTTTTTAAAAATGAAAGTATTTGCTGAGTACATTATTCTGCTCTATGTGGACTGAATGTGAAATTAACCATTTGTACAGGAAAGTTTGGATAACTGAGCACATTGCATAATTTAAAGGCCTATTTCAATGCAGACTTATCATTCGATTTTTTCTTTTGGTACCAGGGATTAAACTCAGGAGTACTCAACCACTGAGCCACATCTCCAGCCCTATTTTGTGTTTTATTTAGAGACAGGGTCTCACCGAGTTACTTAGTGCCTTGCCATTGCTGAGGCTGGCTTTGAACTGGCAATTCTCCTGTCTTAGCCTCCCAAAGTGCTGGGATTACAGGCGTGCACCACCACACAGGGCTTATTTTCGTTTTTAAAATAACACATGCTTGAAATTTGATAGTGACACAAAAGTTGCTGTTGTTGATTCCGTCTTTAGTGTAGTTCTGAAACTGTACCCACCTCTCTTCACAGAGCCTAGACTCACATGAGGACCAACTTCCCCTCTTTTACCTGTCCCCTGAATGGCTTCCCTTGTGTCCCACAGAAAAATCCAAGTACTTCACAAAGCTACTAAGACTTTCATGATGTATCAGAGAAATGAAGGGATTATTTTTTTTTTAAATATTGTTTTTAAATGGACACAATATCTTTATTTATTTATTTATTTTTATGTGGTGCTGAGGATGGAATCCAGTGCCTCACGGATGTGACGCAAGCGCTCTACCACTGAACCACAATTCCAGCCCCGAAATGAAAGGATTTTTGAGGTTTGAATTGAGTGAATTTTTTATCCAAATCCCATGATATCGTAGGCAGACCTAGCATTTGACCTTTGACCCTCGGACTTCGGGTCTACTGTTCTTTCTAGATCTCAACGTCACCCTTCTTGAGATGTGGCTGTTCTGAGAATGGAATCCCCCAAGAGTGCTCTGTGACTGATACTCCAGTGCTGGGGTGATTTGTCTTGCTTTCTCCTCAACCAACCAACTACCCAACCATCAACCAACCAAATAATTAACAACCATCCAACAACCAAACAATAGACAGACAAACAAACACATACAAATGTTCACTCAATCTCAGTCCATTTTTTTTTTTTTGGTAGACTTAATATTGAGAATGTTGTTTTGGCATTACTTGCTGCTCCTTTCTTAAAAATATATAATAATCATTATTAATTGTATATATTTCTTTTTTTTTTTGGTACTGAGGTTTGAACCCAGGGGTTCTTAACCACTGAGTGACATCTCCAGCCCTCTTTTATATTTTATTTAGAGACAGGATCTCACTGAGTTGTCTAGGTCCTCACTAAGTTGCTTAGAGTCTCACTAAATTGCTGAAGCTGACTTTGAACTCATGATCATCCTGTCTCTGTCTCCAGAGCTGCTGGGATTACAGGCACGTGCTACCATGCCTGGCTAATAATATAGATTTACTAATAGTGAATAGATAATATTAGCAAGTAAGCTAGAAAATGCTACCTTTAACTTCTGGTTAAAGTAGGGCAGTTTTTCCCTGAAATTTAAATTCCTTTGGTAATTTAGGCTTATTTTGTTTTTAGATTGTCACACATTAGTTTTCATCCTTAGATCAATATAGAACAAAAATAGTTAAAGTTATTAAAAATTATTTGAATGAACTAAAAACAACAAAAGGGATAATGCACCATGTTAATACCCTAATGTGGAATTAAGAGTGGTTAATTATTGTGTTGTTTTCAATGTCCCTATTATAATGAGATAATTTAATGGATTAGAAAATTTAGTAATTCCCTAATTAGTAATCTAGCAGTCCAAAATTCTACTTTGTGTTGTGTAAATATTTTTTGCACATTTATTAGAATGAAAATAGCTAATGTGTCAAGCATGAGAATACTAAGCATATAGACATGTTTGACCTCAGGGGTAGGAGTGTAGCTCAGTGGTGAGGTATGTACTTAGCTCACATGAGCATTCCCAGAAAACAGCATGTTTTAACCCACTATCCTGTCATTACTCCTAAGAGCTGAGTGTTTCTATTACCTTCATTTTATAATTGATGAAAAAGTCCAGATGTGTTAAATAACTAACCTAGAGCCACAGAGCTCTTCTGAAGCAGAGTAGAACTCTCTCAACCCCAGGTTCTATCAGCTGAGACAGAGGCTCGTGACTCTGACCCACCGCAGGTAGTCAGAGGGGTAACCAACCAGCTTACCCTTGCTTGTCCAAGGTAGTCTTCATCCAGCAGGTGGAGGGGGGCTTGTGGGATGATTCCACGAAGCAGCCTTGATGCATGGAAGTATCTTTGGAAACTTAATAGTCTTTTCACCTTTTTCTTGGTGCCAATTTCCCCTGAGTGTGTTGTATCTGCGGAATCAAATGCAGAAGTTTATATATTTAAAAAAGAGCCTATTTTCTCTATTGTGTAAAAATATATGGTCTATTTAACTCTACATTTGAAATTCTAGATCATAAATGATATTTCATATGTAGAGCATTTATTAAAATGTCATGATATTTCTGAATGTACTTTTGGAAGACATGAAATACATGAATTAAAGATGTTGGGTTTTTTTGTTGATGCTGGTATGTTTAGTAAGTGAAATTCACATACTTCTGCATAGATTTGAAATGGGAAGCTTTGCTTTTTCTCCTGCTACATTGGAACTGAGGCTCAAAAATTTAAATCAAGTTCTCACCCTATTCTCTCTCTAGTCTGATGAACTCCTTCATTTAAATTAGAATAGCTGTGAGAAAAATGTTTCTTAATGTCTCAGGAATATCTTTGGCAAAGAAATCAATAATCTCAGTGCTAACGTGACGCCCTTTCCAGAAGCAGAGAGGATGCTTGCTTTTCTAATGGAATGTATTCTCTTCTACCGGTCACTTTAAATGTCTGGCAGTAGAGATACTTTAATACTCATGTCATATGTACCTTTCCAAACTTGACTGTCAATATCATGATGATTGTCCACAAATGTGCCAGGCATGTTATTTGAATGTCTCTCCAGCTAGTTTTTATTTCAGCTGAAGTTCTGTGAGTCACTCTGAAGCCACATAAGTGATATCTGCTGCCAATTTTGGATGTAGAACCAATTTAACACTCTAGTAGGAAAATGTACAGCCCATATAGAAAGTGATTTTGGTTTGTGTCATACCTTCTCCCATTTCCCCTTTTGCCCTATGGAACTCAGAATTATAACAAATGACAGAACTAGGAAACAATAGCACTCCCTGATGGCAGCTAATGACCAACATTAATTCATTACTTAGGTTGTATCATGCATGTAAAAACATGATTCAGAGATGGCAAGACCTACTGTTCTCAGGAAATACTGCCTGATTGAAATTATTTTTTATTTTAAAATGGATCTAGATACCAAGCAAAGAGGCAAATATGTACATAAGGAGGTAAGTAAAGTACCACTGAAATTGTGTTTAGACACACATCAATATTAAAAATGGTAGACATGGCTCCATTCTGCTGGTGGGTTCTCACTCATTTCCATGAGTACATTAAATCAAAGTACAGAATAAAGTGGTGTTCATTTATTAAAAAAACTGAGTGCCTGTGTTCCATGTGGGTGGAGAAGAGAGAAAAGGGTAGAGGAAGAGATGAAATTTTAGATCAAAGGAGAGCATGAAGATTATACAGGGCAGAGTAGGCCTTTCTGAGGGCACAGGCTCTACTCTGTGAAGCCACTGCAAAGTGTTATGCAGAAAAGTGGTAAGAACACACTTATGTTTAAACTGACCATCCTGGCTTCTGTGTTGAGGACTGATTTTAGGAGAAAGGTTTGATGCAGAAAGATCTATTACTTGACATAACACAGGAGTAATGGCTGATAAGACAACAGTGGCAGCAGTGGAGGGAAACAGAGTTCCTAGAAGCCTAGTGAGGAAATCCAGCAAGGAGCCAGGTGTGATCCTAGGTGTCTAATGATGCTAATTCGTCAGGTATGATGAAGACTAAGAGTTGACCATGAATTATATACTTAAAAAGAGCATGTTTTATTGTGTGCCTACAAGCCACAACTCTCTGGTAACAATAAGCATATCTACATCCAGATTTTGTTTTTTAAATATGATTTCTCACTAAGGGTAATCAGCCAGACTGCATTGGTGAAGTGACCATTTTTAGAACTGGAACAGCAAATGGACAAGGTGATATGTAGCATCTTGTTATGTCAGAAAAGAAGGGCAACCTCAAAAAATGCTGAGATTATTAAAAAAAAAACCAAAACAGAGCAAACAAATTTTAGGAGTTCCCTCTGAGCAAATATGGAAAATTAGAGTCACAAAATAAATAAAGAAGAATAGATTATAAATCCATTGATCAAAATAAGAATCAATAAGTCCATAGTGATAGTAAGCAAGAAAATGAATAAATAAGGTAAATCTCTTCTTTGTAGAGAGTGCCAACCAGTAAATGTAGAAGAAATGATAGAGCTGGAAAATTGCCATTTTACAGACATTATAGTAATAACTGAATCAGCCAGAATTCTTAATGGATACTAAAGTTATTAAGGAAAATTTAAAAAGCAGTAGGATAATTACATAATATCAAAGCATCTCTCTGCCAATGACTTATTAATTAGAGAGGGGAAGATATCAGTTTATAGCGGACAAATGTAGAGGGGGCGTCATCTTCACCAAGTATTCAACAGTCACCAATAATGGGAGAAACTGACATTATGCACTTCCTGATGTAAAACACTGAGGTACAACATCATGGATGGAGTGTTCCTTCCCAAATGTACATCTGACTCCAATAAAGAGGGAACATCATAAAAACTAGTTTGAATAAACTCACAAAACAATAGGTTTGTACTCATAAAAATGTCAATGTCATGAAACATAATGATAGTGTCAGGTATTATTTCAGAATAATGGATACCAGAGATAGTGCACTAAATATGTGATCTTGAATTGGAGCCTGGATCAGAGAAGAATGTTCATGAAAGACATTATTAGGATAGTTTGTGAAATTTAGATATAGACTTATGTAAGAGAGAATTATACCATATTTATATATTTCTTAAATGTGATAACTGAACTACACAAAAAAGTCCTCATTTTTTGAGGAATACAGGTTAAAATATTTAGAGATAAAGGGGCATGATGTGTAAAACAAATTCTCAAGTGACTAAGGAAAAAATTTATAACAGTAAGGAAAATATTGCTATAAAATATAGCAATTGGTGCCTATGGAAAAAATTGTATATGAGTTGTTCTATTCTTGACAATATTCTACAAATTTGAAATTATTTTATAATAAAGAAGTTAAGAAGAGAGAATATGGAAAAAGAAAAGTTTGAAACAACATCAAGTACAGACAACTCCTGTAAGGAGTTTTAAGGAGTTTTACTGAGTGGGAAAGTAAGAAATGAGATGATAGTTTCATATAGCAGGAAATTCATTCTTTCAATAAATAAATAAAACCAACTATTCCTATGTTATGCAAAAGGCATTTCTAAAAGGAATTATGGGACAGTGATCTCTGCTTATTTCAATATTCTATGAATATATCTAATACTTAAATGCTAAAGCTAGTGTCTCACTTTCTTCAATTTAGTCCTGCCCTGTCCTGCATTTTCAGGGAATAAGCTCAGATAATGTACAAAATAAACAAATAAAAACAAAACAAAACAAAAATACTAATAAAATAAACCTAAACAATATATCTTTTTTTTTTTTTTTTGGTACTGGGGAATGAACCCAGGGGTACTCAACCACTAAGCTGCATCCCCAACCCTTTTTTATATTTTATTTACAGACAGGTTCTCACTGAGTTGCTTAGCGCCTTGCTAAATTACTGAGACTGGCTTTGAACTTGAGATTCTCCTGCCTCATCCTCCCGAGCTGCTGTGATTATAGGCATGGGCCACCACACCCGGCTCCAATATATCTTTTCTTGAAAATTATTCAAAAGTGATGTTAGATAACCATTGATAAAGATAATAACACTTACTTTTCTTATTTGGGACCATACATAAAACTAAATGGAAAAAGAAAATCCTCAAGGTAGCGCTCTAAAGGGAAAGAACATGAAATAATGCCAGAAAAAATAAGTTCATTTAAATTAGCATTAATTACTAACCACTCAACTGTCATTTGAGGAGCATTTTTGTGCTATGTGAGGTAATAAAAACTAAGATATAAGAAACTGAAAATGTAGCTGAGAGGAAAAAAAATCCATAAAGAAGGTATCTGTAATTAGATCACCATCCTGTATAATAGTACTAGGTACTATTCTTTTAAGTATTGAAATGTGTTATGCAGTCATTAAATAGGTTCTGACATCTTTGTTTTCAAAAGGACTTTCTGTGCATAGCTACCATACCTACTTTAGTAATTAAGAGTATGATTATATGCATTGTTGGATAGAAATTTAAATGATTAGTTAAGCTAAGTCTTACAGATAGCTAAGCTAAATTCAGCTCAGGAAAATCTATGGCATCTTAAAAATGTATCTAGTAATGAAAGTGAAATTTATATAAGACTTTTATATGATAAAAATCATTACTTAGAGGCATTCATAGTTATCCTGGTGAATCTTTGTTTGGATTTATTGTTTCATGGTCTCCAAATTCTCGTTTGAAATAGTTACACAAAGGTGCTCCAGAATGTTCCATTGCCTAATCTATGTAAGCATTGACCCTAACAGTGAAACTCATTTTCTATCCACTTGTTCCTTTATGAATATTACAAATATGTACATATTAACACATTTTTGCACTACTCTTGTACTAATTTTAGGGTTATGAAGTTTGTATTGGCTCTGCCAGTATGGTAATTTTTAAATTTTACAAGTTGGAGTTGGCTTAAGGGCAAAATATGTTCATAAAAAATTATTTTCATTTTTGAGTACCTTCTCTATGGCATATTCTTTCTTTCTTTCTTTATTTTTATTTATTTTTTCTTTATTTTTTTATTTTTTA
>CM053406.1:25085421-25172106 GCA_028644305.1 Xerus rutilus
AAACATAACAGAAAAAAACAAATTTTCAGAAGCTGTACACACTATTCACTGAAAACATTTGTTGAGGCAAATAGAAAAAAAATTGTTACAATCATAATTTTTCTAACTTTGCACAAAATTATAAGCAGATTACATTCTTCATATTAAACATCTTTATATGCACTTTCAATGAACAGTATATATATATATATTTATATATGCATATTCTTTATTATAGGAGATGATAAATGTTGGTGCTAGGAGAAATCTTGAGCCTAGTATAAATACTTGAGATAAAAAAAAAAGCTTAAAGTATGCCCACATGATGAAGTCCTTTCTGTCAACTGTATATCTGGTGCTTTGAATAAGGTCAATATAAATTATTTCCAAAGTAGAGTAGCCAGTAATTAGTGCAGAAGTCTCCCAGGTAATACCAAAGACAAAGAAAGCTTTGTGTTTAAGTGAACAGAACTGGCCACAAGTTAACATGGAACTCCAATTACATCAACTTAGTATCAGCACTTTTGAATATGAATCCAACTGAAACTATTAAATAATGTACCAACAAATGCCCTATTCCGCTAATTATTATATTAATAATTATTGAAATTCTTTACTGGGTTAGTGACTATTCATAGCTTTTTAAAATTCTTTTCTTACAGAATTTTAAATGTTTTGTACCATTGAGTTATTGGTGTAAATGACTATTACACCCAAGGTCAGAAACTATTTTAACAAACTGTAATTCCTGGTATCTAATGCATGATTGTATATACAATGGAAATGGTAAACTGTTAGCATTTCCCTCTCCTAATTTATGTGTGGAGCTTTCAAGATCCTCTCTTCCAGATGAAGTAGGTAACAGGCTGCTGTAAACCAGGGTCATCCCACTGTATGCATGTGTTGGAATATCACACTGTGTCCCATTAATATGCACAATTATTACATGTTGATAATAAAGTAAAATTAAATAAAAATTTTATTGATTTAATTTAAATAAATTCAATTAGTTTACAGAAATATCACCATCAGGTGCCCCTTTTCAATAATAAGCCAGTTCATAAAAGGCAAGGTGACAAAACTTAAACAAATTTTTAAATTTGTTCTTTTTAGTTATTATAAATAACTATGAATATGATAAATTCATATATAATAATATAATTCATATATAATAATATAATAATATTAACATAAATATATATTTATAAATGTATAATATATATTATATATAACACATATATAAATAAATATATATAAATAAATATGATAAGATGATAAAACTTAGTTTTTAGTTTAATGTTAGTTTTTGAAATAATTTTCTTGGTGAGACCCAAAATATAGTTGCAGGGCCCAGGTTGTCCTGCCACTGCCATTTGATTTAATTGATCTCCATTCTAACACTCAATTGTACCCCACATGGCACAAAGTTTGCTCTTATTCACAGGTCTCTAAGGGCTTAGAGACCAGATTCCTATTAGTTTTTGTTGGATTTCCACAATACCCTGCAAATACATGTTGATTGGATTAAATTAATTTCCTGATATATGTGCTCTAATCTAACTTCAAGAAGCTGAATCCTTGTGAAATCAGGGAGAGATTTCAGTTTTCAATATGCAACTTAAAAAAAAAATGAGACAAAGTTAATTACTTGAAGTGTCCTGACATGAGTTGCAGGTTTGCAACATAGCTTTTTCTCACTTATTACACACTCCACTAGTTTAGGGTTCAAGATTCCTGCAAAGTTGGAAGGTTAGTGGAATTGTGCAGGATGACAGTTTTATTGAAAGCAGACCTGAGGATTTGAAGACTGAAGCAGCTTAATTTAAGATGCATTTGCCAGTTTGACATAATTTTTAAGTAGACTACTTTAAGAAATTAAAAAAAAAACAATGATGAGGTTGTGTGTAGGAAATATGTAGAAAATAATATTAATGGGTTTCCAGAATATACAGTGTAGACTTCTTCTAGTCGTTTTGATGAGGTGCTAAAGATGTCAGTC
This sequence comes from Xerus rutilus, assembly GCA_028644305.1. NCBI lineage: Eukaryota > Metazoa > Chordata > Mammalia > Rodentia > Sciuridae > Xerus > Xerus rutilus. The sequence goes on from CM053406.1 coordinate 25,087,400, forward strand.
TCTGAATGAGACTAGTGCTCATTTCAAATTATTAAACACTTTGATTCATTTTCATGTGCTTTGAACAAATTTCATAATTTGGTTTTGGCTGTAATGACTTTGGTATTCAAATCCACCCTTTCACAGTTTAGCATCTTCAGACTTTAAAGTTTCTATTTATTCACAAAGAAAATCAGCTGCCAAAAAAACTTTTAAAATAAAATACTACATCTCTTCCAGTCTCAAATCATCAGTGGTCATAAATGGCCATATTTGCTTATTTCTCCCTGTGCATATTCTGAGTCAGAAAATGGTATGTAGAAACTGATCACAACCCAATGTATTATTTGGTCCATAACATCATTAAGTGTGAAGCTTTCCTCACATGGAGGAAATATCCTTAAAACAAAGTCATTACCAACGACTTGAGATCCCAAGTGATTTGATTGAGATAAAATATAAATTAAACTCCTTAATATCAAGGGCATTTGCTAGGCTCAGATTTTAATAGAAAAGTAAGAAAATCAGTTGTGAATATTAAAAAAAAAAACACACAGAATACAACATCATGAACAACAATAACAAAAACACTAAAAACGAAGGGTGGGAAAGAAACCCAAACCAAAATAAAACACATGGACACTTTAAAAATCTAACTAGAAGTTGAGAAACCAATTCCAGTTTAAAGGAGCTAAGAAGTTATTTTAAGTTCTCAAAACTCAGGTCTTGAACAGAACTTATTAAAGCCTCATGACATTAGCTCTTTTGTGCATGAGGAATGCTCACGATGTCTTGATGGCTGTCACCAGCCGAAGAGCTTTGTTTCCACACCGCCACGCAGTGGGAGGAGGAGGGGGAGGAAGAGGAAAGTGTTCTTTAAGGCTGGGTAAAATTGTTTCTCTAGATCTAACTTTTTAACATTTCAAATTTTTTTCAATTGCGGTTTTTTTTTAATGTTCTCGACAGTGATGAGTCAGTCAGGAGACGTCAGGGACTTCTCCTCCTCTGGTGGTGACATCCACACCTGCTATCTAGTGGAAGCAAAGTGTTAGAGAGGTTCATGTGCTTGTCCTCCTTAACCACACCACACACTGATTTTTGGCAAAATCTTCTGCTTTTGTCCTATTATCTTTCCTACCATGAAAATCCATTCCAGCCAATCTCTAATTTCTGGGGTCAGGAATGTTTGTTTCCTCTTTGTCAGAAGGCTAAAAGCCTTTCACAGTAAGCTCTTAAGGCTTCTTTGGGCAATAGGAAGGTTTTTCAAAATCTCAGCTTGAATGAAATTTAAATGAATTAGTAGGAAGCAGATCAGATTTCCTCAGTCCTAGAGAAGAAATACGTGCCAGGCACAGTGTGGTTTTATTGAACCCTCCGCTTCGGAGTTTGAAATGTTTAGCAAATCCAGAGTTTTGAGGGCGATGGCTTGTGGTAAGCAAATTGAGATGACCAAACTTTCAGTTGATCCTACGTCTCCAGAGGTTAAAAACTGTTGCAGTAACTCCCAGTGCTCAGCATATACTTAAAATAAATGTGGTCTTTTATCTGAAGATATGTGTTTGGACATTAAGTTTCACTACAGAAATTCCAGATGTATGCTGTAATGTACATCTGCTTCTCTGCTTTCACTCTGTCTGCTACTTCACGCCCCCGTCTCAAGAATATTGGACTAAGCCTTTGCCTCTGGTCACCTCCTCCAATCTATCTCTCCTACACTGACAGATTTATTCCTCAAGCACACTCCTACCATGTCAGCCCTCTGCTCCAAATCCTACAATGGCTCCCCAATGTCTACTTGATTAAGTTTATATTATTTACTCTGGCATTTGTGGTCTTCCACAATGTGATGCCAACTTAGTTTTCCATTTTTATCTTCTTCCGCAGGTTCCCTGCAGACAGATGGGTCTCAGATCTGCTGTTGTCCCCATGTCTTTCTGCTTCAATATGCAACTGAATGCTGCCTCCACCCACTGAAATGCTCACCTCAAACTTTTGCCTCCTGACCTCCTGGTCAGATGCATTCAGATACTTCTGTGAGTCCTAAAGCTTTGCCATTGGTATTGTAGTAGCTCAGCTCTCCTTAGTAAGCAAGTGTTGCACACATTATAAGACCTGCTGGGCCACATGGTGCTTGACTTCAAAAATCTTTACTGGAAGAAGGAATGAAGTAAAGAGGTGATTATTGATTGAGGTGTCACTGCTTTCCTAACCACAAGAGCACATTATCTGACTACCATATGATTATTAAACTGAATGAATTGTCCAGAATAGATCAGATTCTCTCATCTAACACAACAGATAACAGAGGTGATGCCCTGGGTAGAACTGGAACCTCTATTTCTTTCTGAATTTGTTGGATTTTTCTGAAATGATTATAAGTGCAATTTTAGAATTGGTAGATTAGTACTGTATTCACCTTATCCAATGGTAGAGGTCTGAACAGGAACTTTTATCCTAAAAACTTGCAGAAGCAGATACCTTATGCTTTATAATCTTTGGAAAGGAAGTGCCCTATAAGCTAAATTCCTCTTTCTTTGTAGGTTACAAAGGTTGCTCGAATTATATTGCATTCTAGTGAAACTTCTGACTTTATAAATGAATAGTACATGTGGGTAGAGTGTAATATTTTTACCCACTCTCAGTCCAGCAGAGAACTCCATGGTTTTGTATGGATCATAGTAGCACATTAAAAGTAGTCACATCAATAGCTCTTGGTGTGGGACACTTAAGAAACAAGGTCCCATTCAAACACTATTAGGCCACGGAAAGCTGTATGTCTCCACACTGAACTAGATCAAAACAAAGAAAGGCTTGTCTTCAATGATGATGGCAGTGTCCACTTGCATGAGTACCTAACCTGACACCAAAGACATAATAGATGTACTTAATCTGGAATAAATACAATTGGCTTCCCATTCAATGTGTTCAATTGTAGCAGAAAGAGGACTTGGGGCTCCCAGCCCAAGTGATGGAACCTAGAAATATTGAGTACCTACCAGGTGATTTCCATTTGTCATCTCATTTAATTTTCCTAAAAGTGGATATTATAAAGTTTGTATTCATAGGTACATTTTACAGATGAAGAAATGGGCTCAGAAAGATGTATCGATTTATCCAAAGTCACACAGCCAATAAGTAGCAGAGCAGGGACTAAAACCTGGGTCTGTCTGTTCTTGAAGATGATGCTCTGTTCATTATATTCTGCTTTTTTTTTTTTTTTAAATACAGGAAAGGGTAGAGTAGGGGACATGTGTGATGCTAGAACAGAACCTTGTTTTCTCTGGAGTAGAGTGGTATATCAGTACTTGAGGGATTTCAATTTTCTTTCCTTTAAAAAAAGTATAGTAAAATGGCCAAAATCATAGAAGTAGAAAGTGGAATGGAGTGGGGGAAGTGGAAATGGGAAATTGCTGTTCAGTGGGTGTAGAGTTTCAGTTAGGCAAAGTGAAAAAGTTCTAGAGATCTACTGCACAACACTGTACTTATAAGTAAATAAATAATAAGACTGAACTGTACACTTAAAAAATTATGGGGGTAGATCTCATATGTTATTCACTGCAATAAAAAGTATACTAAAACAAAAACAATAAAAGGAAATTTTAAATATAACAAAAATACAAATGTTTAAAGTCAGTAAAGACTTAAAGTTTGAAAGCTAAAATTGGTATCACTGAATAGGAACGTCAGAGTGAGAATATTGAAATGCTGATCTTGAAAGACAACCATAAAATAACTAAAAAACAACCCGAGAAATAACTTCATGGCAAAATTTGGAAGTGATTCTATGTATGTAACTTTCCTGTTTCACTAAATGTACAAATGTAATATTAGGAAATGAATAATAAATCACTTGTGGGTTTTAAAATTGAAAACACATGTCATACTGACACTGACTTAATATGATTTGATTATTATGTTGTTACCCAAAGAAATTCACAGACATTGGTTAGTGCCTGCAGCTTTGGACAAGACAAACATTTTTGTTGTGTACATAGAGCAGAGCAGCCGCTTGTGCGGAAGGGAGAGAGTGGGAGGTACTTGGGCAAACAGGCTGCTCAAAATAAAATTTTGACAGGATGTGCACTGGACTCCTGTTTAACCATTTTGGAGCCTGAAAGTCACTGGAATTGTACCCAAAGGGTCGTCTGCTAATTGAGACGTCTTTCTTCTTTCATGTGGTTCATGGTCATTCTCTTCTTAGAAAACACAGATGTCTTTTACGTATTATCTATATAGAACGCATTACCTTTATAATTTTCAGTTATAATTAGATAACCATCGGGAATGCTTATCTAATAAATCTAAGCTTTTCTTTGGCAGTTGTCAATGAATGAGATGGAGAAGTTCATTGGCTATCTAATTTCCTGTGTGGAAAGGATACCCTCCTAAAATATTAGTTGAGCTCGGACTCTGCCAAGTACTGAAGCACTTGCATATATAAAATATTCAAAGCACTGTTTCTGCCTTTGCTCCAAAGAAGATGGTGGGATGAGCTCTTGAATCTTTTCACCACTTTGATTTCTACGTTAGCTGGGAAGAATAAGGGAGGTTTTAATATAAAATGCCTAGAAATTACAATATATGATGAAATATATGAGCAAGAGGTTATTTTTCTAGTCAGTGCACCACTCTCAAGAATGTGGTCATTCGTTTTGCCCCTCACCCTTGGTGGAGTCAGAAGCCTGTCTTTCCACATGAGATAAGGGCAAGATAGTGTCTGGTATGTCTGTGGGGTGTGTGGCAGGGTGGAGAGGGTGAAATGAAAGATCAGGAGAAAAGGAATGGGTAAGGGAGACCCAAAGAAAAGGGACAAACTGGGCACAGTATCACATGCTTGTAATCCCAGTGACTTGGGAGGCTGACACAAGAGGATTATAAATTCAAGGCCAGTTTTAGCAATTTAGCAAGGCCCTAAGCAAATTAGGGAGATCACCCCAAAATATCAGTTGATATCAGTTGATATTTAAAATTTACAAAAAGGAATTTTAAAAAGGCGGGAGGGGGCTGGGTTTGTGGCTTAGTAGTAAAACAAAACAGAACAAAACAAAACAAAAGGAGAAAAGACAGTCAAACACCCACAGGAGGTAGTTTAAGTAAAAGGCAACCTAAGAAATGTGAGGTTTTTTTTTTTTTTTTTTTTTGCACCATCCCGTGCATCCCAGATGGGTTTGACAGTTGTCATTCATGAGCCTGTTCTTTCTGGTAACTAGTCCTGCTTTTCCTTCCAGATGAAGTTAAGCATGATGGCAGGGGGAGTGGTTGGTCAGAAGAATGTTCCTAATCTCAGGGCCCCAGAGACCATAAAGCTCTAAAAACAAGCTTATATAAGCCTACATTGGAAAAAAATGTGAATATATATACAATCTGCTAAAGCCACAGAGAAACCTACTTGAGGAGAAGTTGTGGACATGTAACATTGGCAAGGAGCGAAAGGAAGATGGCACAGAAATCACCATGAAGCATGTGTAGAGTTTGCACTGTGTCTCTTGCCTTGTCTCCTCCTGATTTGGCACTGCTCAGAGTGAAATGTCATTGCTGTGTCTGAAGGAGGAGACACAATGGAGGAGAAGAGTAGAGACATAATAGTTCCAGAACAACTCAGCTAAGGACTTGTAGAATGACTAAGGAGAATAACTGTCCTTGATGGCTTCAGTAACTCCTGTTTCTCTTCTCCAAACCTGAAGGTTTACTTTGGCTCAGATCCTGAGCTGGGAGCCATTGATGCAAAAATGAGAGACATGGAGCCTCTACCGGCAGAGAGCCCCCATCAAGAAGCAGAATTCATTCCTGTTCCTCTATGGCAGTTACAGCTGAAGAAGTGACTGTGGGGGAAAAGCTCTGCACTCTCTTGGGGCCTCCAGAGGCCTTTTGAGCAGGCAGGTAGTGTAGTTAGACAACAGCAGCCTTTAGACCTCCAGGGGAAGCTATGGCACATCATTGTCCTGCCATTCTCCCTGGTATTTGTCCCATGGCCACAGAGGTAAGTCTTAGCATAGTTCTACTTCTCTACCTGGAGTCTCTGCCAGAGGGATGTCTGGAGGGCAGAGCCTACACTCAGTGACTGAGATGAGATGTGTTTGTCCATTTTCTGCTGTGATACCACAGAATACCACAGACTGGGTGATTTAGAAAGAAAGGGAATTTATTTCTTACAGTTCATGGGGCTGGGCATCCTTAAGGGGCCTGAATCTGGTGAAGGCTTTTTACAGTATCACTCCCTGCATCATCACCTTCTCTGAGAGTGGCGGAGCAAACACAGAGAAGAGTGAGGAAGGGGAACTAATTCATCCTTTTATCAGGAACCTATTCTTGCGATAATGAACCCACTGCCGTGATATGGCATTAATCCACCCAGGAGGGCAGAGCTCTCATGACCTGACCACCTCTTAAAGGCTCAGCCTCTCAACACTATTGCACAGAGGATTAAGTTCCAGCACATGAACTCTGGGGGACACATCTAAACTGCAGCAAGAGGTAATAAAAAATGTAATATCAAGGAAAGGGTGGCTGGCCTAGAGTGAGGTTCAAGCGTGAGTTCTGCCACTCACCATTCTTTGCGTAAAAGAATTGAAATAGGCCCACATAGGGCATGTGAGTTAGGCCAGCTTGTGTGTAAGGAGAGTTCCAGTCAGAACACAAATATCATCTGGAGATACTGTAAATGAATATTTGAGCTTGGATTAATTTGCAATTAGGCAGGCAAATCCAGATGAATAGTTCCTGATGGAAGGGGCGCAGAAGGAACAGTCCCAAGTATGGAGTTCTACACAGAAGGGAAATCATGGGGAGGCTGGGCTTTGGGATAGAAGCTAGGCTTTGGGGTAGAAGGTGGGGTGAGGGACAGAAAGAGGGGAATGAGGTTGAATGGTCTTTCTGGTTCTTCCCAGTGGCTGGTGTTCTGTGCTAAACACCCCAGAGCAATGCCACTCAATTCATATTTAGCAAAGCAGTTAGCATGCTTATTAGAATTGTCATATCTAGTTTTCTTTCTTATCCACTAAACTGTTAGCTCCTTGAGGGCAGGGGCTCTGCCTTATTTACCTTTTAATCCCTAGCACTGAGCACAATGGATGAGTAAAGAAGGGGAAAATCAAAGAAAAATTTTATCTGGTAATTCCCCAGGGGCCCCATTTCTTAGAACAAAATAAACTCCTAATGCCTATCGTGATTCTAGGGTTAGAAGTGGAGAAATAGAGTACCAAAAGGTTAAGCAACTCAGCAAGAACCATATAACAAGTAGAACAGGTATTAAAACAGTTCCCACACCTATCACAAACTGATCAAACTGATATTGTTTCTTTGTTGTAACAGAATTAAAAAAATATCAGGTTCAAGTGGAGCTGAGAAACCTGTTGTTAAGTTTTCCATCTTTGTAAATAAAGCCACATTAATTAATTTCAATGATAATCTTTCTGATAAGAATTAAGGGGATGGATGTCAAATCATCACTCTGGTGACTTGCACTGGGCATATTCAGTTTACACCTATGTGCTAAGCTGGCTTTCCAAGTGAATGGAAATCCCTTAGGTGCCAGTCCCTAAGAGCAAGACCAGCCCAGCTTTTCAGTGTCCCAAAGAACACCCTCTCAGTCATGACAAGGAACAGTCTGCCCTCCTGATGACCTGGTGGGGTTGACAGATTTCACACTGTTGGAGAATGGAGAGTGAGGAGTGTGCTATTTGGAGACCATCCAGAACTATTCTTCAAAGTGTCAGAAACATCACAACAGGGTGCAAAGTTCAGAAGTTCAGTTAAGTTTAAGGTCCTTCACCTTGGAAAGTTTTCATTAATTTTTTTTGTCTTTCCTATATGGCCCAGTGAATGCTACAGTTGCAAATTTGTCAGTATGACTTGGTCAAAGCCCACTCAACATTATGCCAAGGATCTGCTTTGAAAGATTATGCATCTGTCAGAATGTGCAGTCCTGAGATACTTAGATCATTTTAAACGTATCTGGTTTTCCGTAACCAGATTTCTAGTTATATTTAATTTCCAATTCTCTCAGGAGCCCCAATTCTGAAATATTTTTCTTAAGAGCAACCAAACTTTCTGAAATTGTACTTTAAATTCATTCTTCATCAATTTTAAGCCAAAAGAGAAACTTAATGGTTAACAAGCCATAAATAATAAAACTTTATAATAATAAAGTAGAATATGATAATAGCTTTAGAAATTGTATTTTATGTTTAAGACACTTTAAAACTGAAAGCTATCTCTGATAAAATAAAAATACCGGGCTGGGGTTGTGGCTCAGCAGTAGAGTGCTTGCCTAGCATGTGTGAGGCACTGGGTTCCATCCTCAGCACTACATAAAAAATAAATTAATATACAAAGATGTTGTGTGTTCATTTATGACTAAAAATATATTTAAAAAAAATAAAAACACCAAGTGACTTAATAACTACACATTAGTTAGCAATATATAACTTAAGACTCAAGTGCTACTGGGATTTATGAGTTCAATGTGAGAGGCGTTACTTTGTAGGGGGCATTTGGGAAACATTGGGGGGCAATTTTGGTTGTTGAAATGATGGAAAGGGCCACCATAGAATTTAGCAGGAGGGAGCCAGGGATGTTCTACATAACCAAGAATTGTCCTGCTCCTCCTTCAATTTTTCTTTTGCTGTTCATGTATTCATGTAGGTGAAAAGCCTGTTTATAATGATCAGAACCTAGAACCTAACCTTACTTCTCTGTTTTAAATATAAGCACAAAGAATTCTTTTTGCATAGTTTTAATATTCACTTTTCAAAAATGCAACTACTATGCAGATTAAGGGAAGAGTGTTGTTTTGGCAAGAAGGATTGGGGTGGGATAGTAGGAGGAAGCAGTGGATTGGGCTTTTCCAGATGTTGTTCTCCATTTTAGGAAATGTTTGACTGTGTTTCCAACATAACACACCTGTGTTGATCTGCATTTGTCACACTCACAGGGATTCTGCATGTAGGTGCAGTAGATGCTTCTATTCTTATGTCTTCTAGGGCAGTTGAGGGCTTGGTCCTCAGTGTAGTGATATTAAGAGGTGGTGGGACCTTTAAGCGTGGATCCCAGTGGGAGATCTTTAGGTCATTGTAAGGGATTAAAGTAGTTATTGTGGAATCCTAGTAAGTTCTTCAGAGAGGGTTATTATAAAGAGCAAGACTGGCCTCTTGCCTGCCTCTCTGGTGCCTGTGCTAGCACAGGATCTTTCCCTCCTTTACATATTTCTGCTATGATGTCATTCACCATGTGACACAGCCAAGGGGCCCTCATAGAGATGAACAGAAGTTGGTGCCATGGTCTTGTACCTCTGAAGCTGCAAGATAAATAAACCTCTTTCCTTATAAAGTATCAGATCTAGGTATTTTGTTTTAGCAACAGAAAACATACAAATACAACATCCTCTACTTTGTCTTTGAAAGACTTCTTTTTTTTAAAAAAATTTATTTGTTCTTTTTAGTTATACATGACAGTAGAATCTATTTTGATATGTTTATACAAGCATGCAATGTATCTTATTCTAATTAGGATCCCAGTCTTGTGGATGTTCACAAGGGTGAGATTCACTGTTGTGTATTCATGTATGTACACAGTGAAAGACTTCTTGTTATAGGGCAAAATCTCCAGCCACAGTGGTCAGATGTTATGTATAATTTACCTTTAGTAAAAATGGAATATACCATCCATAGCAACAAGTCTTTTTGAATAGCCTCTTAAATAATTTGATTTTTTTTCATTCAATAAGTATTTGTTAGGTCCCTACTACATGCAAAGTATTGCTCTAGGATATAGCAATAAAAGGTGTCTTTACTTGTGGAAATGATAATTCCACAATGATTAACATAATATCAAAATGAAAGAAACTGGTCTCCATTAGTATAAAGAAATAAATAAATGAGGCTATGGTATTGAATCTCATATCAGTTAGATGGCTACAGTTTAGTGACAGGGGATATGTACACCTGATCCTACCATTTGGCATCAATTTTATATGGCAAAGTGATGGTATTTTTTTTTTTTTTTGCTGCCTACCTTTTACAACAACATATTTTTGGTTAACTTTTTCATATATTGTTCAGTCTCATTCAAAATTACATTCCAAATTTAAGGAGTAGAATTTAAGAATTAAAAAAAAATTCTCCTACCCAAGTTTGTATTTTCCATAGGTAATTTAAATTGTCCTCAAATTGCCATTAAGTCACTCTTTCATATTATTTATGCCATTAATGTACTGGATAAATGGTTACAAGGGGCTCTTAATTTCAAGAAGTATAGGTATTCATTTTCTTAATCTTTTCTATTTAAGACTCTTAGAAATAATCTTAAAAGGTGATTTAAGGTGGCTAGATCTGTTCAAAAGAAAGTTCAAAAATACTCTCAGAGAATCAGTCTTGTCATGAGACTATGGTGACACATCTTATTATTAATTTCCATAGAGTGGGTGTTTCTTACATATTCAGCTATTAACATCAGATGAAATTCATCCATTGTATTCTTCTGTTAGTCATTTCCAAAGAGCTGAAATAAAATCCCACTGCTTTAGATTATTTTCAAAATCTCAGGTGGCATGCTGGCCTTTATGGGTTCAGCAAGTGGAAATTTTAACAATAAAAAGTTCAGCTATTCACAAAGATTGTTTTGAAGTTCCAGTTAATAATTGCTATTTGAAATAATTGACTCTGAGACATTCTAAGATTATGAGAAGTCATGAATCACTAAAGAAAAACTAAGTTATGTCCCAAATCACTAGCTTTTTATTTTGTTAGGAGTTTTGAGTTGTGTGAAAATTCTTTCAAAACAAGTTATCCATGTTTGGAAATTCTTAATTAAGAGAGCATTCATTCAGTCAGTTAACTAAAGCCTGTTTGTCTTTCCATATTTTAAGCCATTCTTATCTTTCAAGACATTTCCCACTGAGGTATCATAATCTGTTTGCCTGTGAAAATGATTTTTTTCACATGAATATGAAGATATTTCGGCAGTGGTATGAAGAATAATGTTGACATTTTAGAGACCTGATATTTCCTCTTAAAGAAAAAGGGTTGCCATAATCAAGAGGGATAAAGGTGATAGAGAAAACACTCCTAGAGAAGAAATGTTTTAAAGAAAGAAACTTTTTTCCTTTCCACTGCTGGAGCTGAGCAATTAGGAACAGTGCCTAGTAGGAGCTAGGGAAAAAATCTACTGAAAGAACAAATGCAAGTTCAAAGCCAGCCTCAGCAACGGCGAGGTGCTAAGCAACTCAGTGAGACCCTGTCTCTACATAAAACACAAAATAGGGTTGGGGATGTGGCTCAGTGGTTGAGTCCCTCTGAGTTCAATCCCTGGTACAAAAAAAAAAAAAAAAGAAGAGTATTTCAGTGGTCCAGAGGCCTGCCTGAGGAGCACGCGTCATCAGCAGGGAACCAGGAAGAAGCCTGTCACAGAGGGGTAAAGAGGATGATCCCTAGACTCTATAGTCAGGCTTGGCAACCTGGTCAAGCCCCTTCTGGCAGTGTGGACCTTTGCACTCAGTGTCACCATTGCCTTTGGTGTCAACTGAGGATCATGATCATTAATAGAACTTACCACATTTTCAAGAGGGATAAATAAGGCTTTACATAAAAAGTGCTTAGTACACAGAACACTTTCAGTAAGTATTAGCTAATTTTGGCATTGCAATATATAGTTATACAAATGAACAGTTATAACTTCTATATTGATATTGGATTGAGATACTAAAATTTCTATGCAACAAATTTGAATTGAGTACTGAGAGGAGCATAAGCTTTAAAAAGGGATATTCTTAAAAATGTCTAGATCTCAGGATAGCAGGCTGGGGTGCTTTGTTAAAGAGAGAATGCATTTTTGTGGTACACTCAGGAATAACTGGCTATTTCTTTGTGACTTAGTTTTAATTTTAAACAGAAGCAATCACTATGAAAAATATGAAGGAGAGAAAGTGTTTTTCTTTACTTACAAGCCTTTAGTTCTTCTTTTTCTTCTTCTTCTTTTGTTTACAGAGTAAATTACAAATGGCATTGAAGATGAGCTCTGATCTAACAGGTCCTCATTTAGTAAAGCTTGCAGCCTAATCTCACATCAATTTGATCACCTTCCCTCCAACCTGCAATTCTCCCCCACCAACACCAAACACTCCAGAATCCAAAGGCACTTGCCCTTTGAATGAACCCAGAACTGCCTCACTCCTGCTCTGTATTTTAAACACACTTTAAAAAACCTCCATTTAGAAAAATCCAATCATTGTCCAAGTGCCAATGCCACCCTCCCCACGAGGTACTTCACTAGAATGTTCAGTGCTTTCTGTGTTGGGTCCCTCAGCATCTGTGCCAAAATATCTGGCGTTTCATTTAGTTGTGTTCCAGCCGTTTCTACAATGTCTAATTCATCTTGTATCTCCCATAGCTTAATAATAACCTGCATGCACTAGCTGCTCAAGAAATGTGAATTGTTTAATCTCATTTACCTTTTCTTCTTAAAAAGGCTGGGGGATCTATTTTAGGTCTACCAAGGGAAAGATTTTTTTTCGATAGAGTTTTAGTTTTCTAGTCTTTGCCAAGAATTATGTCCAAACTAGAAGATAAAGCAGATATAACAGGCACGAAAAGAAAGAATGAGAAGAGGAGAGTGGAGGAGATGGGGGCATTTTCAGGCCTCACAGAGCAAGGATTATCAAACACTGGTGCATGGGGGAATGAGGGAGGCTGCCAGGGCTTGTAATCAATGTGAAGGTCAGTGTGTTCTACTTTCTTAATTTTTTGATGCCTCTTATGAGAAAAGACACTAGAATTGTTGGATCCAGAGCCACTGGGGGCAGAAGAGCAAAGAGGGAGCATCTCCCCACCTCTGCCCAGTAACAAATTAGTTGCATCTACAGCTGTCTTCCTGCGACATGCTCTTAGTTGTGGATGGCGGTAGGGTGCGTGTGCAAAGGCAGGCACTGGGAGACAGGTGAAACTTGTCTTCCTTGCTGCCCATTCCTGATAATTTCTGTTCCCCATGGAGCACAGATGAGCACAAAGAGGAGAGGGTTTTATTTTCCAGTTCTGTGTTGCTTGGGGAGATGTGAGAGTGTGGAGGCGGTGAGAAGAGGGACAGGCTTATCTCTACTGGCCTCTATGGTGAGGAAAGAGCGGCAAGCATGGCAGAGACTTTGTTGACAAAGGCAGGGGCAGGCCATTACGTTGTTGATGGAATTTCCCTTTTTCTGGTACCATGTTGAAATATTTCTGTTGACTGTGAGTGCTGTTAGCCAGGTGGAGCATGGAACTGTCTCTTTGAGCCACATTGAAAAATAGTGCCACAAGTGTATGACCATCAAGCTCGGGTGGCCTCTCAGGGTATCCTGTCTCCAGCACTCTCCACCTGGCTTGCTGCTTCAGAAAGCAACTAGAAGTCATTGTAGGGGAATTTCCTTACTCTTCTACTAAGAAACCAATAGTCCCGTGGGGTTGCCCTCCTGAAAAGCTCCCTCTTCTAGCCGGGGAGCTGGAGCACCCAGGAAGCTGCTACCAGAATCCAAGCCCAGCAGCTGGCCTTGGAGCCAGTCCTACTTACCTCCAAGGGAATCCCTGTATTATCATTTCTTTCAGATAAGATTAATTAATGTTATATTTTTAAGGTAAGACTTAAATAAGGGAGGCCATGTGGTTGAATAGGAAGACAGAAAGCCAAATAATGGAATGCTGGCTTTTAACTCTTTCATTACCTTGCATGAGGCTTTGGATGTGTTGTATTGTTTTTGATTGCAAATGAAAAACTGGGGAGTACTCTCTTGAGTACCTTTGTTCAAGAGCTTCATCACCACATTTCAAAGCGCTGCTTCAATCTGATTTCGTGTTATTTGGAATAAATCTCATCTTTACACGACAAGCCATCATTGTAAAGTAGCACACAGAGCTTTGGATGGCCATCTGATGTCACCATTTCAACTAGTTTTCCAAGGTGGCCTATTAAGTAATGTTTACTGGCCCGTGGCTGCAATTTCATCTTTTACATCTTTTTTTTTTTAATTAAAAAAATTTTTTTTAGTTGTTGATGGACCATTTATTCATGCATGCGGTGGTGAGAATTGAACCCAGTGCCTCACACATACTAGGCAAGTACTCTACCACTGAGCCACAACCCCAGCTCAAACCCTGATGGATTTTTTTTTTTTGGTACTGAGGATTGAACTCAGGGGTACTCAACCACTGAGCCACATCTTGTGTTTTATTTAGAGACAGGATCTCACTGAGTTGCTTAGCACCTTGCCATTGTTGAGGCAGGCTTTGAACTTGCGATTCTCCTGTCTCAGCCTCCCAAAGTTCTGGGATTACAGATGTGCGCCACCATGCCCAGCTCATCTTTTACATCTTGATATTAGTTTATTTAGGACAAGATCTTGTTTTCAGAGGACAGTGAGGTTTTATTTTTAATAATTTTTTAGTTGTAGATGGACACAATATCTTTATTCATTTATTTATTTTTATGTGGTGCTGAGGATGGAACCCAATGTCTCATGCATGCAAGGCAAGCGCTCTACCACTGAGCTACAATCCCAGCCCAACAGTGAGCTTTTTTAAATACAAAATCTTATTATCTTCTGACTTTGAAGGAATATATACTATGGCAGAAAAAAAATAAGAAGTAACAATCATCTAGATATGAGCTATGTTAAATTTTTGGCATCGTTTTATAAACAACTGAGATTTTCTTTTTAGATGTAGAATTTCATATTTTACTTCTTTTATTTAACATATTGTAAACATTTTTAGAAACTGTGTCTTTCAATGATGTGCTATTTGCACGACAGGAAATAACCAATTCCCCCCTGAGAAAAATTAAAGCAACTGGTGACAGACACAAATCTGACTTTAATTTGTCACAATAGTGATTCCATTTCCTTCTTCTTTGGGGACAGCTTACAAGTATCCTCAGTTGTCACCACCACACCCTTCTTTCTCTTATCAAAGAACACAGGTTGGGTTACAAAATTTGTCATTTGTCACTTTCTTCCAGAGCAGCAGGAATATTGAAAAATACAATGGAACTGCTGTAAAATCTACTATTTTAGATTTTAATCACATATTTACACATTAAGTTATAGAACTGTTTGTGCAAAGATAATGAAGTAGTTTAATGCCCAAAGTAATAACTACTAATTAATTATTAATTAAAAGTAAAAATAAAAATAATTATAACAAAATATTTGAAAGGAGTAATCGTCATATTTATATATGTATATGTATATATATATATATATATTTCAGGTAAAAGGAATCCATTGTATACATGCATAGGCTTTGAACATTAAATTCATATGTAAAAAATTATATTTTACTGTGGTTAGGAGTTTGTGCTCTTGGAACCATATTTTGGGGGTTTGAATTCTGGCTTACAAGCTGGGTGACCTTGGGTGAGTTATTTCTCTTGTGAGGGTTTCAGTTTCCTCACCTTCAGTGGTAGTGCCTGCCTCATAAGGGTTTTGTAGGAATTAAATGGGTCTATCTTTGCAAAACACAATGTGTAGTACTTAAGGGTTCCAGACATATTAGCTGCCATTATTATTGTTTGCTATTATTGACACATATAAGTGGTTCTCAAATACTCATGGAAGGTGCAGAGCCAGCTTTGTTCATCAGTACTTTTTTTTGCTACTGGGGATTGAACCCAGGGGCACTGAACCACTTAGCCACATTCCCAGCCCTTTTTTTGTATTTTTTTTTTTTTTTTTTTTTAGAGATAGGGTCTCACTGAGTGCTTAGGGCCTCACTAAGTTGCTGAGGCTGGCTTTGAACTCACTATCCTCCTGCTTCAGCCTCTGGAGCTGCTGGGATTACAGGCATGAGCCACCCTGCCTGGCTGGTTCAAGATATTTTGAAAAGAAACTGTTCTCTACAGATTCAGGTTCCATGAGTTTGCAGTGACAGCGTGATAATGCTTTTTTGGAGAGGGACAGAAACCACAAAGAAAATGAACACTTGGGCCCTCAGGAGGGTCGAAGAAGGCTTCACCAAGCTCCTGATGCCAAGGCTGGGGCTCAAAGGTGAAGGAGAAGTGGCTGGGGAGAGGTGTGTACAACAGACACAAAAGAAACATTCAAAGTTCAACTACATTTATTATGGACTTATTATAAGCAAGACAGACTGCTGGGGACATTTATCTCATGGATTTCTCAACACAACCCTGGAAGGGTGGCATTATAATCTCTTTCCATACACGTGGACACATTAAGTAGTTTGGGCATCTTTCCCAAGCTCACAAAAGGAGTAGATTTGGGCCAGATCTGATTCCAAAGCTGTGTTGTCAATGGTTTATTGCATGCCTGGGGCAGTGGGAGTTTAGTGTGCTCACTGCTTCAAGTGGGGATAACCATGGTAGAGAGGCAGGGAGGCGGCCTGTGGCTGAGTTTTTAAGGGTCTCTGTTATTTCTAGTGTTTGTAGTAATTCTCTTGTGCTTCTAGGCTTTCCAGAGACTGATAACTAGGGAGAGCCTTACCTAAGAGGGATGTACACCTGGCTTCATGCATCCTGTGCCCAGGATTAAGCCCCTCCTGTCTTAATGTTATGGTGGCTGTTGCTAGGTGCCATGGCATGAGCCACCTTCCCCTTAGGACTTTCCTCTGTAATTACTGCCCTCCCTCTGAAGGTTACTTAAAAGTAATAAACCACCCAGGTGCCCCAAGGCAATTTGGTTTGCTAGTTGGGAAGAAAACAAGAGCTCATTGATTGTGTGTGTTAACCCTGAGATCTCAGTCTGGAAACGGGAAAGATGTTAAAGAGTGGGATACTCTGTCCGCCCCCCCCCCCACATATATAGGAGAATGGGGACCATGATGAATCCCTTTTATTCTCTGAAACTTTGAGGGTAGGGTGGCAATGAGAGGAAATAATCCCCTTAATGAAGTCACAAGAGATAAGCTCTGCCTATTCTGGAGAAGAGGTTGAATTTAATTTTATTGAGCAAACAAGCCATTCTAAGTCAGTGACTCATAGGGTAGATTCATTCAAAAGAAACCTAATTTGTTCTGTCTTCTTCTATATTTTACTGAGGAGGCCCCACCATACTGGAAATATACCAGGTGGTTTTGGGTTTTGCTCAAGGAAGTGCTGTAGTGGGAAAGTGCCATCTTTCTCTGTTTGGTGCAGGTGAATTAGGTCTGACTCAAGCAGCCACCTTTGTACCAAACAGAGTCCATGATGGTGGTGGTGTGTGGGGTGGGGGCACAGTGGTATTTCAACTATAGTGTCTAGATAATTTTTCACAGAGGAAAATCAATTGTTGGTGAAACTTACTTCCTTATGGGCTTTATCATCAATAGTTTTGTGATACTTTTCTAAATCAAGTTTATTATAAATTAAAAATATAGGAGCCCTTGGCCAAAGTAGTTGTTGACTTTATAAAATGGTCATATGGCTCTTGGAGGATTTTGATCCTCAGATGGAAGTTCCATAAGAGTCCTCTCATCTGTTCTCTGGTCCTTTATTTCCAGCTCCCTTTCTGACATTTCTACTTGACTTTCTTGCAAATTCAACCTGTTTCAGTTGAGCTCTTCATTTTTTACCCAACTCGCCCTTTCCATTACCATGGACTCTCTTTACCATGGACTTCATCTCCAAGTTTTCAAATGGCCAGACCACCTCCTGGAGCTCCACAATTTCAGTATCAAGTTTTACCTCTTCTTCCGTAGAACTCCTCTGACTTACACTTTTATATCAACTAGTATCATACTCTATCATCTGATTACATTTCTTTTCATTCATTGTCTGTCCCTCCTACAGATGGATGTCAGTGAATTATCTGAAAAACTATTCAGTCCTGTTCATCTTTTCCTCAAAATCCTCTAGAGATCCTCTGCTTACTGAGGTTCAAATTCTTTATATTGACATTCCAACATTTTAATTTTTTCTCTAGTCAACATACTTTATTTACTATTTTTACACATTCTTCTCACTTAATGATTTTTAATTTCCATCTATCAGATTATTCTCATTTAAAGGCAATTCCTTAACCAGTCAACACTCTTTCTTACGTTTCAAAGTTCAGCACAAAACCATCAAGCCTCCTTCTCTTGCTCAGCGCACTTCAGAAATCTCTGCTTCTCTTGTCTCTGCTTTACTGTTTATGTCAATTATTTTAGAATTGAATTATTTTTTTTCTCTTGTATGGTCCTTGATGTAGCGTGAGTTTGTCTGTTCCTTATAATGAGATTGTGAGCTGTTCGAGGGAGAAGAATATCTCAGATTCCTTTCTAGCCCTCAGAATCCTCAGCCCAGGGATAGCATATATTACATTCCACCCTCATCCAACAACTCTTTCCAACCTGAAAGCAATTGTGCAGATATTTTTTGTTTGTTACATCTGGTAGACCCCAGTGTCTATTGTCTGAGACAGGAGTTATCCATTATGTGAAAGCTAGTTCCGTCCTCTGGTTATTGATGTGGCTCAGAGTACCTTGGATTCCTCCTTGGTATAGAGTGGGTGTTCTGTGTATTGCTCAAATGAATGATAATGGAGTGGAGATATTGGGCTCCTTGATCCAATTTTCTATTTTTCATCACTCAGATAAGAAGTAAATAAAAAAAAAGTAAATCCATTAAATGATATCAGCCCACTCAATAGAAGTTAACAGCTATTGTCGGTCTAGCTTTAGAATGGTAAAAACTATTTTTCTTTTTGACTATGTTTTTGCTGACTGCCAGGTACTTTGAATGATTTTCTCCAATTTCTCTGCTGGGATCCTACGTGAATACCTCATCTTTCAATAATGTTTTTATCTAGTTGAGTGTGTATGTATATATGTGTGTGTGTGTGTGTGTGTGTGTGTGTGTGTGTGTATGTACCATATTTTGGTACTGGGAATTGTACTCAGGGGCACTCGACCACTGAGCAACATCCTCAGCCCTATTTCGTGTTTTATATAGAGACAGGGTCTCACTGAGTTGCTAAGCACCTCGCTGTTGCTGAGGCTGGCTTTGAACTTGCGATTCTCCTGTCTCGGCCTCCCAAAGTGCTGGGATTACAGGTGTGCGCCACCACGCCTGGCTTAGTTGGGTATATTTTTGACAACACTTTCTTGGTTTCACAAGTTGTGAAGTGTATTTTAGAATGGCACTGGCAGTTGCCCTCAGCATGCACTTTCCTTGCTTCCCTTCAGTCCTTGCTTGTGGTTTAATCCTCAGGAAGCTCAGGAATTTCCTAGTGTCCCAAGACAGAACTAACTCCTCTGACTTGTCCACAAGGCATATATTTCTCATATTACATATACTCGTATTATACCTGCCTATATTAATAGAGGTATCATACCATAACGAATTTATTTGCTTATGTCTTTATAAATTCCTCAAGGGTAGTGCCTATGTCTCATTCATCTTTATATCTCCAGCACATGGCATACTCTCTACCCTAGGAGATGCCCCATGGATGCTGCTGATGGAATAGAGATAGAGAATGAGTGAGACACTCCGGACACTGTCAATTCTGTCTTCCGCAATGAAGTGGCATCTTGGTGGCTAACCATCCTACTGGTTTGGCACTTCCGCAGCTGAAGTGCTGGGGAGCTGGCAGCCAGAAGCCCTGATGGAGCATGATCCAGCCGAGCCAGAAAACACCACAACCACAACCAGTTCTTTGCCTTTCTTCTAGAGGAAGGTAAATATTGAACTTTGAAATTGTGGGGTGTTACGTTGGCAGTCGTAAGTGTGAGATGTCTAAAGTAGACCCGACTGGTGCCGGAGGTACAATTGTATCCTCTCAGCCAGACTGCCTTCATACAGCTCTGTGACATCTTGTTCATTTTCTCTATATTTTGTGTAGTTCTTATAGGTTAATTTAAAGGGTATCCTTAAAAGGATCACTGAGAGGCTGTCACCATCCACTAGGAATTCTCCCTTAGATAATGGACTTTGTAAACAAACTGTCCACCGTCTTTAAGATGGAGCTATCACTTAATGCCAGTTGGTTTCTAACGTACTGGGTCCACAGTCCTTCACTACATGTATTTTATAAGTCAAAGAAAAAATAACTGCAGGATGGAATGTGCCTTAGATGGCAACTTTTTAAAAGAGCATTTGAGTCTCTGGGTTATTTCATCATAAAAAGGTTAAAATAGATATATGTTTGTATATATTGATTCCATTTTGGAAATAATAAGCAAAGGAAAATATTTTTGCAGCTCTGCTAAAATGACGTCATGCTTATGCAGCCCAAATGGCCCTGCCTGTAGAGGTGAGTCTAGAGGAACAGAGCTTTAAAGATCAAGATTAGCAAATTAACAGGCAGGAAAAGCCAAATAGTCAATTAACCTACTACTGCAAAGCCCCTGGTCTGGTTTGGAGTACTAGGCTCTCTGTGGCAGCTCAAATTTGTGCCTTAAAACCTCCAGCGGCAGTGCTGATTCTCAAAGTCTCCCCCGTTCCTAGGAATGTTTTCTTTGTATGTCACTTTCTCTGCTGAGCCTGTGTAGAAATCACATTGTGTTGTTCTGAAATGGTTGCCACGGGAACATCTCAACCTAGTCATTATCTACTCAGGCTACTGATTATATTAAATCACGAGACAGAGCTGCAGGAGCCCCTGATTTCTGAAGATTGTGACTCCTCTGCCACTCTCACCTCTGTGTCTACCCTGCTCTACATTTTTTCTCTTGCTTCCTCCTCTACAGCCAATGCTGTTGTAAATGAAATACATCCATGGGAAATAGACATTGGAATAATTGAACTGTGACGTTTCTATCACTCCTGCCCTTCCTTCTTCCGTTCTGTGTTTCAGTACTTCCTCTGACATAAAAATAATTTCTGCCCCTTTCTCCCTGTTCTGTCCCTCCATGGTTAGGTTTAAAGATAACTCTCTTCTTTAAAGGGCTATGTTTCCTGTGTCCCCTAGATTGGTGCTAGACTCGTGGATCCCTGCTTCTTTCACACAGAAGCTTCTAGAAATTCATATAGATGCCTCTCTTCTAAATTGGGTAAAATAGAAACAGAAAATGAAACTGACTGATGGATCCCAGGGGCGCTTAACCACTGAGCCACAGCCCCAGCCCTTTTTAAAATTTTTATGATGAGACAGGGTCTTGCTAAATTGTTTAGGGTTCATTAAGTTGCTGAGGCTGGCTTTGAACTCGTGATTCTCCTGCATCAGCCTCCTGAGCTGCTGGGATTACAGTCGTGTGCCACTGTGCCAAGCTATGAAACTGACTTTTAACAAGTAACTTTGTCTTTTATATTTCTGTTGATCTGGATAGATCTCTTATGAAGGGATTTTCTTTTTTGGTACTGGGGATTGACCCCAGGGGTACTCTACCACTGAGCTATGTTCCCAATCCTTTTTATTTTTTATTTTGAGACAGGGTCTCGCTAAATTGCTGAGGTTCTTGTTAAATTGCAGAACGCGTGATTCTTCTGCTTCAGCCTCCTGAGCCACTGGGATTAAAGGCATGTGCCACCATGCCTGGTTTATGAAGGGGATTTTCTGACTTTATTCCTGGGATGCATATGCTATATTATTTTTTTTATTAACAAGTAAAAATTGTATATATTTATGGTACACAAGATGATGCTTTGAATTAAACATGCATTATGGAATAGCTAAATCAAACTAATTAACATATGTATTACCTCACATTTATTTATTTGTGGTAAGAACACTTAAAATCTATTAGCAATTTTCAAGTTTATAATACATTTGTTATTAACTATAGTCATGATGCTGTACATAGAACTCTTAAACTTATTTTTGCATGTGATCTTTGAGAGGCATTGTATTGGAGTGTCCTTTTGTGAGAGAATCTTTATAAGCCGCTGGCCTACAATTTATTGTCCAAAACAGAACACACTAGGAATGAAAGATGGCACTGTTAGTATGTGTTCCCAGACAACAGGACTATACCAGGTAAACCAAACATATAACCATTTTATATGTAGACCATAGACACTTAGACATGGTAGTACTTGCCCCGCACCCCCCAAAAAAATATATGGAAAGGAGCATCTCTTCACAATGTTGGTACAATTTGAAATTACCATATTTAAATTTAAAATTTAAATTTAGATCAATAAGAGAGGTTCATGTTCTGTTTTTACTTCTATCTCACATAAACTTAGTCAATGATAAGCCCATTCTTGAAAGTAAAGCAGTGGTACTGGGAATTGAAAAGAAAAAAATGACATTAACAAAGGAAAATAGACTTAACTGAATGTGTCCATGGAAATGTCACAAAACCATTCTTACTGTAGTAAAAGAAAAAAAAATCTAAACTGGGAGCTATGGCGCACTCCTATAATCCTAGTGGCTTGGGAGGCTGAGGCAGGAGGATCACAATTTCAAAGCCAGCTTCAACGACTTAGCGAGGCCCTAAAGCAACTTAGAGAGACCATGTCTATCTCTCTCTAAAAAAGAAGCTGGGGATATGCTTCAGTGCTAAACTCCCCTGGGTTCAATTACCTGGTTCAAAAAAAAAAAAAATGTAAGTTAGGGGTTGGCAACCTTTTTCTATAAAGGGCCATGGAGGAAGTATTTAGGCTTTGTGAACCATATGGTTTCTGTTGCAATGACTCTGCCATTTTGGTATGAAAGCAGCCCTAGATGACAGACATATAAACAAATGAGCCTGCCTGTGTTTCAATAAAATTTATTTACTAAAACAGGCAAGGATGGGGGCGGGGCAGATTTGGTAAATGGGCTAGTCATTTGTCCACTTCTGTTCTAATTTTGTGTTTTAATATCTAGCGATTTTGTTCTGACAGAAGGTAAGTTATTTGGATATTGATTCTAATGTCCCCTGTCAGCTGCAACAGGGTAGAGCTGTGGCTAATGGAGAAATGCAATGGGCCTTATGATTAATATGCATTTTTGCTTGTGCATGTTGCCGCGATTAAAGACAGATACTGAAGCAAGCAGTAGAGGGACAATAACCAGGGGCATTTTGGGTGGGAAATGGCATTTGTGTGGGTTTGACTAAGCATTTTAGAAGGACAGCTGTAGGAATGCAGAACCAGGAAATAGGCTGTAGTGATCTCGTTTTTCCTAGAAATGATTTTTTTTTAAAGTCCTCAATTAGATTCTACTTTGGGAGAGAGAACGAAATTGCAAACAGTAGAGGAAAATGAAATTTTGGTTCTGTGTCCATCCTTGGGAAAAAACATTGACTCAATATTAAGATAAGTGATAGAAATAATTACTTTAAACTAGTTTCGTATTTATCATATGGAATTAGAATCAGTTAAAAAAATAAGTTTTGGAGAAAAATGTTCTAAAATGCTCCCCTTTAGGTAGAAAGCATACATTAACAGCTCAGGCAAACCTCAACAAGGACATATATGAGATTAAGAAAAAAATTAAGTAGGTGGTAGACTGTATAAAGTACTAAGAGATATGACAAGTATATCCTATGTGACTGCATCTTATACAGATTCACATGCCTACTGGTACATGGTGACATGGTGCTATAATTACTGGAGAGTGATCATAGTGACATTATGGGCTCTAACTTCAACTCATTGATAGGGCACATGCAGGAATTATACACAGGAAGGGTAGAACCACAAATGGGGGGAAATCTCAGAGGTCTTTAGTCTTATCTGTGCTGTTCAGTTAAATGTAGTGCATGATTTACATTTATAGAATCTTTTTGAGGAGACCCTTTTATCTAATTGATAAATTAACTATTTAGTTATTGAGAGGCCTGTAACTATAAAGAAATTATATTTAGGACAAAGAAATCACATGATCATCTCAATAGATGTAGAAAAAGCCTTTGACAAAATCTGGTACTCATTCATGTTAAAAACACTGGAAAAACTAGGGATAAAAGGAACATACCTCAGTATCATAAAGGCTTATATGACATATGCAAGGTCAACATCATACTTTAACAGAAAAAAACTGAAAGCATTTCTTCTAAAACCAGGAAAAGGACAAGGATGTCCACTATTACCACTCCTATTCAATATAGTTCTTGAAACTCTAGTCAGAGCGATCAGATAAGACAAGGAAATTAAAGGCATACAAACAGGAAAAGAAGAAAGCAAATTGTTTGTTGATGACATGACTCTATATTTAGAAAAACCAAAATACCCCATCAAAAGAATTCTAGAGCTAATAAACAAATTCAGCAAAGCAAGACCAACATACAAACATCAATAGCTTTCCAATATTCTAATAATGAATCTGCTGAGAAAGAAAACAGGAAAATAACTCCATTCACAATAGCCTCAAGAAAATTACTTGGGAATAAACCTAACCAAGGAGGTGAAAGAGCTCTACAATGAAATCTAGAGAATGCTGAAGAAACAAATTGAAAAAGAGCTTAGAATATGGAAAGATCTTCCATGCTCTTGGATAGGCAATTAATATTATAAAAATGGCCATACTGGGCTGGGGTTGTAGCTCAGCGGTAGAGTGCTTGCCTCGCATGTGTGAGGCCCTGGGTTCGATCCTCAGCACCACATACAAAGCAATAAAATAAAGACATTGTGTCCATCTACAACTAAAAAAATAAATAAAAAAAAATGGCCATACTGCCAAGGGCTGTATACAGACTCAATATGATCCTCATCAAAATACCAATGACATTCTTTGCAGAAACAGAGAAAACAATCCTTAAATTCATATGGAAGAATAAAAAACTCAGAATAGCTAAAGATGTCCTGAGCAAGGAGAGTGATACTAGTGGCACCACAATATCTGATCTCAAAATTATATTACAGAGCTCTCGTTACAAAAACAACATGGTATTGGCATTAAAAACAGACATGAATAGAAGACATGGAGACAAATCCACACAGATACAGTCATCTCATCCTTGACAAAGATGCCAAAAACATACAACATACATTGGGGAAAAGATAGCATTTTAAACAAATGGTGCTGGGAAAACTGGGTATGTAGAAAAATGAAACTAGATCCCTCGTACTCTGCATAAAACTCAAAGTGGATCAAAGATCTGGGAATTAGACAAGTAGTATGGTAACTGCTAGAAGAAAACATAGGACCAACACTATATCACATGGGTGTGGGAGCTGACTTCCTTAATAAAACTGCTAGAACTCAAGAAATAAAATCAAGAACTGATAAGTGGGATAGTTTCAAATTAAAAAGGTTCTGCACAGCAAAGGAAACAAAAGTATGAAGAGAGATCTTACAGAATGAGAGAAAAATCTTTGCCAGTTAATTTCTAACAGATAATCAGAATATATATATGTATGTATATAAACTTAAAAGACACACACACACACACACAAAGAAATAAACAATAAAAAGCCAATTAAAGCCTTAAAAAAGCCAAAATAACCTATCAATACATGGGTAAATGAACTAAACAGACTTTTTGCAAAAGAAGAAATGCCAATGGCCAACACATGCATGAAAAACTGTTCAATATCCTTAGCAATCAGAGAAATGCAAATCAAAACTACACTGAGATTTCATCTCACTCCAATTAGAATGGCAATCATCAAAATTACAAATAATAATAATAAATGCTGACAAGGATGTCGGGGAAAAGGTATACCTATACATTATTGGTGGGACTGCAAATAAGTATAATCATTTTGGAAAGCAGTATAAGGATTCTTCAAGACTATAAATGGAACCATTATATGACCCAGCTATCTCACTCCTTGGTATTTATCCTAAAGAAGTGATCAGCATACCATAGTGATATAGGTACATTTTTTTTTTGGTACCAAGGATTGAACTGAAGGGTACTCGACCACTGAGCCACATCCCCAGCCCTATTTTTTTGGTGTGTTTTATGTAGAGACAGGGTCTCACTGAGTTGCTTAGTGCCTCACCTTTGCTGAGGCTGGCTTTGAACTTGTGATTCTCCTGTCTCAGCCTCCCAAAGTGCTGGGATTACAAGCGTGAGCCACTGCACCCAGATGATACAGGTACATTGATGTTTATAGCAGCACAATTCATGATAGCCAAGTCATAGAACCAGCCTAGGTGTCCCTCAGTAGACAATTGGATAAAGAAAATGTGATACACACACACATACACACACATACACACACACAATAGAGTCTTACCCAGCAATAAAAAAGAATGAAATTATGTTATTTGCTGGTAAATGGATGAAACATCATGCAGAGCGAAACAAGCTACACACAGAAAGTCAAAGGTCAAATGTTTTCTCTTCTATGTGGAAGCTAGAGAGTAATAGGAACTAAAAAGGGGGGCAAGAATCTCATGAAAACTGAAGGGAGAACAATGGAGTAGAAGAAGGGTAACAAGAGAGAGGAAGGAG
Organism: Xerus rutilus; assembly: GCA_028644305.1. Taxonomy (NCBI): domain Eukaryota; kingdom Metazoa; phylum Chordata; class Mammalia; order Rodentia; family Sciuridae; genus Xerus; species Xerus rutilus. The sequence goes on from CM053406.1 coordinate 25,113,586, forward strand.
GGATGAGAAAGAGGAGGAACAGCAGAACTATCATGTGCATGCATGTAAGAAAATATAACAATGAATTCCACTTTTATGTACACTTCTAAAGCACCAGTTAAAAAATAAATCAGTACAGAAGATATTATTCTTAGGATCTTGTTATATATTTAGGGAAGTGTTTTATATATCTAGGAAAAGATTTGAGAGCACTTATAAAGCAAAATACAATGGAGGTAAATTAGCATCAACTTAGTACATGTTATAAATAAAGAGACATGAATGGAGTCATCCAGAATAGAGTGCTGAGAAGAATGGAAAAGGGACTTTCCTGAAGGATGGCCACCACTGCCACTCAATGTGTGGAGGGTCATGGCAACAGGGAGAAATGTGAGTGGAGGGTCAGACAGCATCCAGGACTAGGAAAGGAGCAGGATGAACCCGGGCACCAGGATATTCCTGGCAGATCTCCAGCAGAGGGGTGACAGGGTGGCAGCTGCTGTGGATGATCTTTTGTAGGTGAATAGTGTAACAATGAGATGTTACCTGTAATGAATTTCTCTTTTTTTAATATATGTTTGCAGTTTTTTCAGATTAAAAAAGTAAAAGAAGCAAGTTATTTTTAAAACATCTAAGTGTTTTTTTATATCTAGAAGCATGTGATGTAGACATTTGAATATTTCATAGTCCCACCTGTGAAGAGCATTACAATTAGCAGTATGTTGCTTATTAATACTACGATTAAATTTAAAGAGAATCATTTGGAACTTTTAAATTATAAAGATAAATATTTCCTATTTTCCTAATTTTCTTGTGGTTTATATTAGAAACTATAAAGTAAGATTTATCTACTATCAAAAAGGGGCTTTTTGGTTATTTTTTCCCTCTGACTTTCAGAATGTAATGCCATTGGAGAGTTCTGGTCTGTATGAAATAGTGAACTGAACTCTTTGCTCATGTGTGTCCTACTTGGTGGAACCACATGCCTGGAACCTAGAAATCCATACAGTCTAGAGACTGTCAAAAGTATAACTTCTATTGATAGTTGGAACAGCCCATTTGGAGGCATAAGGAGAGGTCATAGATAACATTGGAGCTCCCACAGGTTGTGTTCAATATCGCCTGATCTAGTTACTCAATTCTGATTTCTAAAAAGTATTTTGCTGGGGGTGGATAAGAAAGTTATTACAAGTCTCTATATCCCTGAAAGAGGTAAAACAAACATCACCCCCCCAGCTACCCCCTCCAAAACCTCCAAACAAAACAGATACTGCAATTGATAAGAGAAATTAACAATCTAGGAGAAATACAAACATGTCCATCTCCTATTGGCATTTCAAGGATCTAAGGATCAGAAATAGCAAGATATAGTTTCTTCTAATAATTTTCAGGGGTCAAAGTATATCAAATTCCTTCTTAAAACTGAACTTGTTTATGTCAAAGGAAAGTAATACTCTGTGGATGCAATACAGGACTTTGAAATTATAGATAGGGAATGATATGAGAACCAAACAGTGAAAATCTTGGAGCAAATTGTGAAATTCATCCATTGCCTCTCCTACCACCCACCACAAGTCCAAGGTGAAAATTATTTTGATAGAAGATTTGAAATCTGGAGGGATGATTGGTCACTGGTTTGGGCTTCCACAGGAACTTAAGATTCTTCATGAGAAATAGGAATCCAAGTTTGAGCAGAACTCTAAACTAGGAGTAGTAATGGAGGGGCAAAGTAGAAGAGCACTTGGGAGGTAATTATAATGGAGGAAACAACAAGAACAAACTACGTCCTCATAGTCTTCACCAGAGTGACCAGGAATACAGGAACGAACTCAGGGCTTTAGATCAAAGAAGAGAGAGTTAGATGGTGGGTAGGTTTCTAAGAGCAACTGTAGAATAGGCTTCCCTTGGAAGTTTTGAAGGTAAAATAGAATCTCATCCAGTTTAGTCCTGGCTGAAAGTAGAGAGAACAAGCTAGAAAGTGAAAATAATACCTTCCTTGTATAAGGTTTCACAGCTTTTACGATTGACATTTTTAAAGCTGACATGAGCTCACTGTACCCTCACTAGAATGCTGAGAGGTAGCCAGGGCCAGAATGACTTCACTGGTGAGGAAATGGAAAGACAAAGGTCTCAGGTCCACTTGGGAGGACAGAGGTAGAGGAAGGAAGGCAGACCTCAGCAAGTTTTGAAGTTCAGAGGGAAATGAGAATTTTTTTTTTCTTTTTGAAGAGAACATTTGTTCCTTTCCAGGTACTCTTGATTACTCACTGTTAAGTAGGCGGAAGTCAATGAATGGGTAGGAGCCACGGCGTTCAGCAGGAACCCCCGTCTGACCCCTTAGTCGTACATCTCCTAGAAAACAGAAAATCCAAACAAATGTTTGAAGATGTTGCCAAGTGTGTCCACTTCTCTGCAAATCCTCTTAACTGGTTATGTCAACAGAACCAACACCAGATGTCAGGAGAGAATGATTCCCTTCCAGCATACTTAGAAGAACGATAGGTGGGAAGGGGTGAGTAATTAATGCTGAGTGTAATGAGCTTGGCAATACTCTGACAAATGAACCACTGCTCTCGTATGTTTGCCTAGTCTGTGAAAATTATAGCAACTTTTAAAGTTTCCTGAGTGTTTTTGTACTTCTTAGGGCCATAAAAATGAAGCAACCCAAAGCTGAAAGGACAAATGGTGTGTTGGTATCATAGCTTTTGTTCTTAACGGTGTCATTTCCCTGGTCCCAGCACAATTGTGTTCTGACTGCTGATTATCCTCCTTTTCCCTAGGTTGTATCATAGATCTGCATTAGAAGCTAATTAGCTCCAGGTGCTTAGACTCTTAGCCACCCTTGCCCCTATGAGAATCTGTGGAATTTCTAGTACGGATTTGTTTGTAGGCTTTTTGTTTTTTTTAATGGGTGTATTCATTTCCCTTTCTGCTGTGTGTATGTTCTGCCTAGCATGGAGAGCACATGAATTTCAGAATAAGGAGGACCCTGGAGACACCTGGCTCAGACACTTGCTACCTGTGAAATCTTGAGGAATCTATTTTTCTTAGCCACAGTTGCCTCATTGATAAAGTGAAAATGACTTGTTTCAATGTGCCATCATCAGTGTCTAAAATAACATTAGCTGCCTGGCAATAATTGTTGCTGCCTTCCTTCTAAACTCCTGCAAAGCAGGCATCCTGCATACGATGTGATTTGTATTTCTCCATGGCACTTTGTGTGCTGTCTGGAACATGATGGACCAAACAAATGTTCTCTGTTGACAAGAGTAAAGAAACAGGTTTGTCACATCTCTTGTGGAATCTGTGGAGAGGGAGAAATATATGAGAACCATATATTTCTGGAAGGACTGAATCATGGAGGGTTTCAATTCTAGGAGTATCAGTTTTGGGAGCAATGGGGTATCTTTTATAAGCCTCTTCTCCCCTAGACTTGAAGCATCACTGGGGCTTCAGCCTGGGAGTAGAGAGGAGGAACAATCTTCTCTCTTCTCATCCTAATCCCTGGTGTTAACCAGACCTGGGTGAAATCCCCAGCCACTGCAACCCTGCCATTGATGCTGCTTTAAATGTCCCTCACAGATGGGTCTCATGTACTCAGGGTTATAAAGTGCAAGCCAGCCATGCATGAGCTCTTGAGATATTCTCTGCTTTGAATTTTATATTTGTCCTTATTTATTATGCTTTGTAAAATCTGATATTGTATTGCCATATTGGTATTAAAAGATGCTACAATTTATGGATCAAAAAGAAAGAAATTGATTAAAAAAAATAAAAGAGAGCAAAGTGGGAGGAGGAAGGAAGGGATGGAAAAGTACATTTAAAAATATAAATATAATTGGAAATCAAAGAAGGAAATGCTGTTAGCTTTTGATAACTCTTTAGATGGTCAACAGTTGAAGGAAGCCACCCAGAGGAGTTGAAGAGTTCTTAATGTCCTGGTAGCGGTCTCTAATACCCTATGTTTATAATGCTCTAGTGTTTCAAAAATATTCAAAACTATCATGGTTTATTTATTGTCTTGTTTCTCTCACTGGATACTCGTGATAATCCTGTGAGGGGAGCTACTATTCTTCTCCTTATTTTATAAGTGAGAAAATAGTGGCTGAGGGAAGAATGACCACATAGACTACTGTTCACCCTGGAGCCCTGGCAGAGGGCTCAGGCCCCTCAAAGACACTCAATACAAGTCCGCCAACTTTCCCTGGACTTCCTGAGTTGATCCTGTTTATAATGAGCAGAGCTGGTGTTAAATCTAGGTTCTTAGACTTCACAGGCAGGGATCTCTCCTCCGCACCATTGGTTTCTAACCTTATGAAGTGTGTAGAGCTGATCTTTAAAATCAACAAAACATAACCTTAGACTGCCCCTGCCATTGTAGAAGTTGTACTTTTAGTACCCATTGAGAAAATATAGCTTGTTAAAATGACATAACAATCCAGTGCTGATTATGAATGAATTTCTATTTTATGATGATGATAAGATAGACATACATTTAAACAAATTATAGATGAGACTGTAGGTATTTGGTTTCTGAAGCTGGCTGGGCTTAGGGATTTTTTGACCTGGTGGGCTTCTTCCAAGGGTTTCAAGATTGCCATTTAGAATTTACTTCTCTATTAGTATTTTCATCTCAGTATCACCGAAGAGTTGCCCTTGACTTTGTAATTAGAAGGGTACCATTTTCCCAGAGAACATCGGTGTAATATTGACATAGGTTTATAAGCCTCTCACAAAATTTATTCCTGTTGTCCACCTGGGGCCGTGAGGCAGACAGGCCTATCCTCATGGGAGACTTTAGATTTAAGGAAAATGGAGAGAGACAGAACTACATGGCAGAATGGGTGATGGGAGGGGGATACACTAGCAATGAGGGGACTCCTGTACTAATAGGGTCAGTATTTTGCCATATTGGGTAACCTTGGGCAAATAAATCAATAGCCATTTTAAGGTCAAATTTTCCAATATTTAAATTGTATGATTATAGCAGTTTGCCTACCTCACAGGTTGTTGTGAGGAAGTTATAAGGAGCGTGAAACAAAAGGATTAACGTTTTATTGAATACTTTCACTGTGGTGTGCATTTTATATGCATTGTCTCATATCATCAACCCAACAACCCCAAATAGATGTTATTATGATTTGACACTTGAAGAAAATAAAGCCATTGGCAATTTGATAATTTGTTCAAATTTGTAGAGTGAGAGCTTGTGCTTGAACTCAAAGCTGACCCCCAACTCATGTTTTTAATCTTTTCTCTAAGTTATCAGCATACTGTAGGAGAACTGCATACATAGTTAAGCATTAACATTTTCTTGCCCAACGAAGGCTCTGACAGCTATTTTCAAGTAAACTAAATACATAGTCATCATGGTCCCCCAAAACTGAACACCAGGGGCATCTATTACCTGGATGATTTCAAGATTTGGTCAGATAGATGCTGTTTATCTAGAGCAGGTCAGTAGAAATGGACCGTATGCATTAAATACTATTCTGGATCAAAAGGCACATATTACTTTCAATTAAGAAATGGAAAGAAATTATTGAAAATATTATTCAACAGAACTGAAATTACCTGACCTGACAATTAATTTACTCCAATTCTCATTTAAGCAGAATTTTTATGATGCATCCCATTTTGGGGGAATAAAAAAGAGATAAATAACTACAAAGCAAGTTGATAGCACAAATATCTAAAGCAACAAACAAGCAAAACAAACAAATCATCATCATCATCAACAACAACAACAAATAACAGAATCATACCTGGAAGATTCAGTTTCACTGTTTATACTGTCTGTAACTACATTTATGGTCTTAGAAGTGGATTCCTCACAAGCCTCATGAATCCCTTAAGGGTATTCAATATTTGTTTTCAAAAAGGATTAAATCATGCTAAATATACTAATAAGGTAGGAAGCAGGACACTTGCTAGTGGGCTGCAATGCCTTTTAGAGATTTTTCAACTTGAAAAATGTTAAATACAAGCATCTCGAGTCTGGGCCATTCCATGTAATCAAAGTTCTAACGCAGTAAAACGAATGTATTAAGCATATATTTCTAATATAGAAAGTTCTCTTTCCCTCTTCCTGCTTCCATGAGCCCCTTCTAATGCTAAATTGCTTCAATATGCTGGTGGAAAGAGAGCAATAACTCAGTAATAACAGTCCCTGGAGGAGCAGAGGCCACTGGGCTGTTGTCCGAAGGACAGAACAAGTGGTATCCTGCTGAGCTGCTTTTCCTGGCCCCTGGTCTCCAGCAATCATCTATTTACCTAAGTCCTTATATCCAAGCTAAACAATTATTTTGACTATTCATTAAGCCCTTGTTTAACTTCAGCAGCTTTTTTTTTTTCCTGGCAAAGGAAAGGTGCCGTGGAAGCTGGGGAGGAAGCGTTGACAGCTCAGAGTCATGTCCTCAGTCTGTTCTTATTGTGTTCCAAAAGGAAACAAACAGCAAGGGAATTCTTATTTTGAAAGGGCTGCTGCTCTTTTGCTTCTCTCTGAAAACATAACATGTCGTCCTTGATACTAAAGGCTGCAAACATAGGCAGAGAGTTGAGCTGAGTTGCTCTGGGAGCCAAGACTGGGAGACAGCCCCTCACTCTCCCAGGGGACGAGGCTCCGGATGGACCTCTTGCCCACTTGGCCGCTTATGTGGTGTCTGTTTAATAAAAGCTTGTGCTACGGAGCAGACGTTTATGTGGCCTCTTATGTAACTGGCAAAGAGGGTGGAGACTCTGACAGTGATGACAACTTACAGTGGCTGAAACATAGGCCATATGACAAGAACCAGACTCTGGCCCCAGTCGTGGAGTGTCAAGGTCACTTCAGGGTGGGGAGAAGGACTAAGAGAGGGACAGAGCAGTAGCTACTGTGTTCCTATTGCATCTGAGAAGAATGAAGAAGATGATGAAGTTCTTAGTAAGAACAGGTTGCAGGGATTCATAGCAGGGGCATCACTAATGAACAAGGAAGCCTCCACGAAATTGTGGAACAGACTAAATATGGCAGGGAAGGAGAAGCTCTGGTGCAAAGTATTCCTTTGAGCTTCTGAGCACATCACTAACTTATGTCACCTCTACCTCTTGCAAAATGAAGACAGAGAGAACCAGATCCCCAAATCTTAGACATGAACTTTTACCACACTGTGCTGCCTTGGCTATGGACTTTGTTTCAGATGACTACTCTCAGAATTAGTTAAGAGAATAGTTTTTCTTAGGATGTTTATCTAGCCTAACAAAGGTGTGTGTGGTGGGGGGGGGTGGGGGGTATGCAATTTCATCACTCCATAGATTTATGGGATAGTACAAGCAGCTATTCAAGAACTCAAGCTGAGGTTATTATTGTCCTAAGTACTATGGCCTTACATGAGAGATCTAAAGTGGATGATTAGGCCAAAATTTCCCTTGTGGAGGGTGAATTTTCCACTTTAGTGATTGAGGTTGGGCCTAGCTGGTCACTGAGGACTATGTATTCATTGTCTAACTAGGAGACTTCCTATCCATTGACCAGTCTGTTTCACTAGCTATGTGTTCCCGAGGTGTCACTGAGAGAGATTTGTATACAAGAAAGAAAAACTGGGAGTTGTTCAGAAACCACACATCGGCAAAAAGAAAAAAAATAATAAAGTTTTCTTTGCATATGAAAAACGTTCTTTCTTCTCTTTCTAAAAATCTTAATCCTTTTATCAGAATCAGATAAAAGGAAATTTTTACCAAACAATACTGTATTACCTTGCAACTTTAGCTCAGTATCATTAAACACTTTGAGACAAATGTGCATTTGGGGATTTGAATGTTGTGAAAGTGAATGTGTAAATAGCAGTTCTTTGTTTTCCAAAGCAGGTAAGGCAGGTTTAAACTCAGACCAGGAACAACAGAAGCTATCTTCATTTTTCAGCTTGATAGTGTTTCAGAGGGAAGATAAGAAAGAAAAAAAAAGTTCCAATCACTGGAGACACAGGAGTCTAATAAAAAAGATATTGAACAAGAAGCAGTAGGAATGCCTAAGGAGAATTCCAAGAAGCTGTAAAAGAACTTAAAAGAACATGAAGAACTTGTCTCCTCACAAAGACAGAAGAATAACTGGGGAGTTACCTTGGACCACGAGGTTCAGGTCTGCCCTACAGAAGAAAAGTATCCGAGGTAATACTCTTTTACCTCCAAAATCTCCTCAAAATCAAGTTTAGATATTTTTTAAAATTTTATATATAATGTGCTTAGCACAGTGCCTAGCCTATAGCAGACACTCAAAGTAGCTATTGTTCTTATTTTGCACTGTTCTTATATTCTGGGGTTCTTCACCTGCTCCCCATGATATTATTTAGGAGGCTTTCTCAGGTGTCAGGAACTGTTTGAAGGACTTTACATGTCTGAGCCCTTGAATCCTCAGAACAAGCCCCCTGAGAGCTTGTAAGTGACTGAAGTGGGATTAGATCAGGCAGACCAGGGTGCCCTTGCCCTTGACTGCAGGCTCAGTGTCTGCATCCTTCAGGATCGCTCATGATGTTATTCACGGTTTCCTTTGATCTTCCCAGGCTGCGTTTCTTCTCTCTGCTAGGTGCCAGGGTTAAAAAAAGAGTACGAAAACTGTGTTCTGAGGATAGTACAATGCATATCCTGTTGCTTCCTTCAGGACAGCATTAGAACATGTATGCAGGAGAGCATGACTTGGCAACCGTGAGCTCTCAGTGGTGCAGGGTAGACCACAGGGAGGTGCAGATTCCACTGGAGTTGGGAGTATCTTGCAGGTCAATAGAACTTTCAGTATGTGAGTTCTCAAAGGGTCAGCTTTAGGGCAGGCTCAGAAGGGGATCTTAGCCTAATTCAGTTCATTTCAACAAATGACCATGCAAAATATTATACAAGATGTTGGAAAGCAGGTGGGAAAAAGGACATACAAAGGTACATAAGACATCCTCTTGGCACTCAGATAATTAGCTGTCCAGAAGAGAGTTGTGTGAATGAGCAGATATGGTATAAACCAGAAAGAGTTTGACTTCTAATGATACTGAAATATTTGAGTTTGACTCCCTTTCTCAGAAGCATTGTTTGGCTTTATGACTTTATATGGGTAAATATCTTGGAAATATTTGAATTTCAAGTGACTTCCTAGTAATCCTATAAAGTGTTTCAGTCAGATTAAAAGAGAATCATTTATTGTTAAATACTTAAATACAATTTTTACATTTAAAAGGACTTCATATTTTAGAACAATGGTTGAAGGTATGATTTAGACTCTTATATTAGGTCTCTAATAAGAAGATGTCTCTGAATATGGGCACACAATTTAAATTAACAATGATATTTTCCAGAAATAACTTGTAGTTTTTAGGAAGTGATATCTTTTGCGTCTGATGAGTGTGTTAGTTTTCTGGAAGAAAATATCTGTATATAGGAGGACAGATGGGTAGAAGAAAGAGCAAAAAGAGGCCAAGGAAGAGGAAGAAAAGAGAGAGGAGATGACAAAAGAAAATGAGCGGGGAGAAGAATTGAATGAGAGGGGAGAGGCAGGTTTCAAGGGCAACTCCCAGATTTCTGTCTTGCATAACTGGATAGCTAGTTGTGCCAATCACAGAAAAGGGCAATTTTCAAAGAGAAGCTATTTTGTGTTCTTTATTGGGTAAATGATACTTGATGTAAATGATATTTATTGTATATTATAACTTGTGGCAGGCAAACACTAAGTCGAGGAACCTTGGAAACAATCTTGACCTCCTAGAGCTTCAGTCCTGCACAGAACAATCCTGTGCATCAAGGTAAAACTGCAATTTTAATTGGTAGAACAAAAGAGAAGTATACTGTGTTATGGAAGTTATAAAGACTTTAACTTGCCAAAGAGGTTGTTGTGAGTTTTCCTTAAGAGGTAGTATTTGATTTGAGATCCAGTAAATGAGTAGGAGTTAATTTGAGGTGTACCTATATTCCAATTTGCCCTGGAAAGTCCTGATATATGCCTGTTGTCTTGTCTGGTACAATTAGTATTAATGCACATTTTCATACTCAAAAGTATTCTGGTTTGGAACATACATTACATGGTTACCCCCAGTGCAGCAATTCAGGCAGATAGAGTGCGTGTCCAGAGGTCCTATGGCAGGAGGATGACATGTCTGAGAGGTCATAACAAAGTCAAGTGCATCCCAGCAAAGAGAACAAAGTGGATGAGGTGGGTACAGAATGAAGTTGGAGAGGTGTCAGGATTTTATAGCATAAACTGGGGAATATGACTGTATTCCAAGAGAATGAGGAAGCCAGGGAATAATTTTAATGGGAAAATGTGTTCAGATGTGCATATTAAAGAAACAATTTTGAGTAAATTATGGAGAATGAATTATAGAGGGCAAGAATGACTAGTTAGGATATCACTGTAATAGTCCAATGAGAAAAGATGATAGTTTAGAGAAGGGTGGTGGTGCCAGTAGAGAGAAGTGGACAGATTGTAAAAATATTTAGGTTGTTAACATTGACATAATGTGCTGAGGAATTACATATGAAGTCTGCTTTTCATATGTAATTCCTCAGCACATGATGTCAATAATATGGAAGGAGGTTTGAAGGATAATTCTTAAATTCTGGCTAGCATGACTTGGTGACTATGTAATCACAGAAAAGAAAATTCTAGAGGCACTCTGTTCAGGGGGAGAAGTTCATGGATTCCACTTTGGCCACATGGAGTATGTTATGGGGATTTCAAAGCAAAATATCAAGAAAGCAGTTGGACATAGGGGTCTGGGACTCAGAGAGAATGTTTGGGATGGAGACTTAAGTTTGTAAATTAAAGAAAGTTATGGGCATAGGTGAAGTTGCCCAGGAAATGCAGTGAGGAGTAAACAGGGCCCAGCATCCAGCCTTAAGCAATAGTAGCTCTTAATGTCTTGCTAGAGGAAAAGAAGTGGCAACTGTGGAGGTGGAGGGAAAACTAGAGCTTATAGTATCATGGAAGAGAACTCTTCAAGAAGGAAGAAATGGATTCCAAACAGATCTTTCTGAAAGAGCAGGTGAAATAATAATTTTAAAAAATCTCATTGAATTTAGCTGAGTGACAAGAGGGGGAAGATTGAGGGAATGTGGGGGTTGGGGGGAGAGAGAGATGCAGAGTCTTGGATATTATGAGGAATTGAGGAATTGAGAAGATTTTATTAAGGAACAGGTCTTTAGATCTTGATTAATGAGTGGAACTTGATGATAAATAAAATTTTAAAAAGCAGCACTTTATAGTATCTGCTTACAGTTAGTCCAACTATGATGATTGAAATGAGGGGTTTTAGGAAGAAATATGCTAATCTTAAGAGCAGTAGTAAGCCCTATTAATAATGAAATATAATTTAAAAATTGTTCTGAGAATAGAACAGTCTGGGGCATGAAAATGCCTGTAAATTTTTGCAAAATATAGTGATAACCTGTTTGGCTACTTGCCATATTTAAGTATACTTCAAGAAAAAACAGTCTCACGGAAGTCACTGCCAAGAACAGAATTCATTGGGAAGGAAAAAAATGGGTACATCAATAAGAATAAATATAATTAGCAAAATAAAATACCAACCAAGTCCCAATATTGCTGAATAATTTCTTGTTTTTTTGAACTTTGGATAATTGGAGAGAAGCATTTTATGTATTGTTTGTTTTCATGTGCTTCTGAACTTCCTGATTCTGGACGGGAACAAGAACAAACTTGCCAAAATATTGCAAGAAAAGATGTTGCTGATCACGGATAGGAAATACTCCAAGTCCCATGAGATAGTCTGTTCTTAGGAGGCTTCCACACCAAGTCTGCTGGCCTGAGAAGGACCATCAGGCCACCACACAACTCGAGCCTGCTCACCACCAGGAAGAACTTGGGAGTCCTTCATTCCAGCCACTGTGCCATCATGGCACCTAGGCTTCTTTTAAGCTCCAAATGTTGTTCATTTTTCAGAAAGGAAACAGATGGCAAAAATTGGACTCAGTAGGGAAATGATTGAATCCATTATGTCCATGTTATAAAATGTGATCCTATTAAAAACAGTAACTTATATCTCTATAGTAATAGCTAACATTTACTGAGTTTCTAGCAATGTTTGAAGTACTTTTCATGAATTACTTTATTTAATCCCCATAACTTCCTTAGATAAGCACTATTCTTCGCCCTGAGAGATGGAGAAGTTAAGTGACTTTGCCCAGATGAAGCCAGATTTGAAACCAAGGTGCTTGGCTCCCTAGCCTGTGCTCTCGACTGTTTTCTATCCCTGTTCAAAGATGCCTTGACAGGAAGTGAGAGCCATGGTCTATTATTGAGGGAGGATGGGTATTACATAGTGTCTGAAACTACATCACAAAGGAAGCAAACTCATAGTGTGAAAAGCTATTTAGCATCTCTGTGGCTTTGGTCAGTCTTCCTCATCCTGGGCTTCATTAAATCTTCTGTTTTATTAAGAAGGGATAGTGATATCTGCCCTGCACACCTCACAGATGGTAGGAATTAAGTGAAATCACATGGACAAAAGTGCTCTGCCAATTGCTTTGTAATTAAGTTTTATTATTAAGATTATTCTTGTTGACATAGAAGGGAGACCAAAGGAAGGGAGGAGGGAGGGAAATGGGAGGTACCAGAGAATGAAATTGACAAAATTTTGGTATGTGTATGTATGAATATGTCACAATGAATCTCACTTTTATGTATAATTAATGCACCAATTGAAAAAGTGTATTCTTGTTGATATTACCATATAAATATTGAACATATTATATAAATTCTATATTGCCATATTGTACTTTATATATTACGTTAATAATATTTTTGATATCATTATAAAAATCTAGGTCAGCATTAAAGTAAATTTAAGGGAGGAACATTATTATTATTTTTTATGAGAATATAAGATTTTATTCTTTAAGGGGTGTACATGTCCATTACAAACTCTTAGATGTTAACATGTCTCATTTCTGTGATGTCATTAGTAAAAATGTTCACAATTACCCATAGATTCATTAAATAAATCAACCCTCTAATTCTCTCACATTAATTATCGTTAGTGCAGATGATTGCTGTGCTCACAGTAAATAAAGGTAATATCAACTGTGAGCAGTGGTTTGCTCAAAGCTAGATTTAGTCTCCATTATGTTAAGAATGAGAAACATTAGCTTGGTTTGAGAAGAAATTAGACATTGAGGAACATTATTTTTGATATGCAATTAAGCATTATGTAAATTAGAGGGTGTTATAATCAAATGTGTTTGGGAAACATGGAGTGTTAACAAAATTAATTTTCCTTTTGAAATTGTAGGAATTCTCAGACCCTTCAGTATGCTAATGTGCTTTGTGAGTACCCAAGCAGGTGAGATTACACAGCATTTCCCAAATGCGTAAATATGTTTGTTGATGAAACATGTTTTCCAAGTATCTTCTGAGATGACTGTATTTGGGGTAATAATTTGGTATGTGCTGCTTTCTATGGAGCATGTGTGTGAGTTTGTGTGTATGTGTATGTGTGTGCATGTGTTTGCGATGGTTAGATCAAAATCTCAGCAGTGAATGGCGCTTAGCGACTCCCCTAGCCTCACTTTTTGGTACCATGACTTCCTGTACCTTTGTTCTATGTGATTAAATCTATACCTCTGGCTTTAATTTTTTGGGGCTGCAGACAAGTTGACTGTTTGTTCACTTATTTCTCAAGTAGGTTTTTAAGTGTTTAGTACATGCTTGCTCCTGTTGCAGCCTCTGGGAATACAGTAGCAAACAAAGCAGACAAAGTATGCCTACCCTTGTGGGGCTGAGTTTCTAGGAGTCTAAGGGGAAGACACAGCAAACAAAATCAGAGAGTAAGTTGCCTTCCGCCAGTAAGTAATGTCACCTCTATGGAATGAAATAGAGTAGTGGAGGGTGAGGGAGTGCTAGGTGGACTCCACTGTGCCTGGGTAGGTAGGGTGTGGTTTACATAGGGCAGGGCTCAGGAATTCTTGAGTAAAGACTTGAATCAAGTGTGGAAGGAACTGAGACTATCTGGGAGGAGCATTTCAGGCTCAGGGAATAAGTGCAAGACCTCAAGGAACACATCTAGTATGTTCTAGAAGCAGCAAACAGACCAGCATGTGGAGCAGAGAGGGAAGAGGTTGGAGAGGTTTGAATGGAAGGAACTGAGGGCAGAGACAGAGCAAGTGAGGGGACTGAGGAGGCACTGGGTCTCAATCTGTTCCTTCAGAATTCATGTTGAAACCTAATCCCTGAATTCCCATTCTGCCCTGATGAAAGGGATTAGTACCCTTCTAACAGAGATTGAAAGGAGCTGCCTTGCCTTGTTTCCTGTGAGGACATGTAGAAGGCACTATCCTAGGTGTACAGAACAGGCCCGTGCCAGACACAGACTCTGCCGGTGCCTTGATCTTGGACTACCCAGGCTCCAGAACTGAGCAGTGTGTCTGTTGTTTCTATTGCTACCCAGTCTATTTTGTTGTGGTAGCCTGAATGGACCAAGGCAGGAGGGGAATAGCAGGTAGACCCGTGAGAATTTTGAATGATAGGGACAGGACCTGCCTAAAGGATCAAGCTGACTGCTCTGTTGGGAACAGGTGGTCAGAATGATCTATAGGTTTAATAGATATCTAGGTGTATGTGTGATCTTCTTCTGTAACTCAGGTCCTGTCTTGCATTTCCCATACTAGTTATGGCAAGTCTGGTCGGTCAGCAAGGCCTGTTGCTGTGCCCGCTTGTCTCTCTGTTCTCGCTCCCAGTGGATTTCTCGCTCAGTGGTGTAGATTGCTCTCCTGGGTCCAGAGTGTTCAAGGACCCCCCCAGGAAGGCTAAAAAGTCACCATGAATGTTCTCCTGGCTGCACAGAGAAGGCAGAGGTGGATCATGGCACACAGCTATGGGTCTATGTCATTCACACAAGTTGTTCTTGACTTTATATGTTCTCCAAATATGAATTGTATAAATTATGCCTTAACTAACTGAATAATCATACATGATAATAAATTTGTCTTTTGGAGTTTTCTCTTTATCAAGACTTATAGCCTACTTATAGCCTTTCACAATCTATTTTGATGGACCCATCATTATATAAATCTCTCATTTTCTGAAATTAAAGTCTAACAAAGCAAAAATTCCCTTATTTGTGAACCACACTGCACCACTTCCTCCTTTGTGATAAATGAACCTAGAGAAGTAGTTCTTCAAGTAAAAATCCAATTACATGACTTTAATCTGTTTGAATTTGAGAACTAGAACTGAAATACTATTGAGATAATTATTTTGGAGATGATAAATAAACAATATTGTTTATTCTCGATCACTGTTCATTGAGTACTTATTGTAAGTCTCTTGTATTCATGTATTACTGTGTTAGGAATCATTATCACTATGAACAATATAACAAAATGACAATGATTTTATGCTACCTGGTGATATCAGTGGGACAATTTCTTTTAGTACTAACTACTTAGTCTTTTATGTCTCATACACTGATGCTTATGGTTTTGCTCTGGTATGTATAATTGTAGTTGAAGGATTTATGTTCAGTATATAATATTTTCTGTACTAAGCCTATACTAGGTGCACTGTATTCTTATCTTTTCAGACCCTTATGAATTTACCTTTTCTATCTTTCTAGGGTTTACTGTTGCACATGTAACACACATACAAAACAACATTTGATTTTACATTTAATATATCTGGGTTTAATGTATCTGAGGTCTTTTGGACTGGGATCTTGGCTGTACTAGGCTTGCCCGGCCACCATGGGGGACAAGGGAATTTAATATTTCCACACACTGAAAACCCATTCACAGCACATTGGGTGCTGTGATCTATACAATTAGAATGATATTACCTGGAAACAACCTTCAAACATAGTTTAGCATTTTTTTCAGTGCTGAAGATTAAAATCAGGGCCTTGCACATGCTAGCTAGGCATGTGCTTTACCATTGAGCTACTTCCCCAACCCTCATTCTAAGTTTTCTTTATTAGAATGCATGCTTCCTGAGGTCAATAAATTTTATAGAATCATATAATTAATCTTCAGATAATCTTACTACTTATCAACAGTGGTTGGGTAAGGTGGGGTGTGGGTCACAGAAACTTGCAGTAAGAATGAGTAGAGGAAGGAAACCATCAAAAGATAAAATATTTCTCTCAAAAGTTTGGACCAAGACAAGGATGCCTACTTTCACCACTTTTATTCAGCAGAGTACTGGTCAGAGCAATTACGCAAGAGAAAGAAATAAAGGGCATCCAAATTAGAAACAAATTGCCACTGTTTGCAGATGACATGATCTTATATATGGAAAACCCCAAAGATCCACCAAAAAAAACTATTAAAACGAAACTCAAAAATGTTACAGAATACAAATGCATCATAAAAACCAGCAGCATTGCTAAATGCCAATAGTGAATCATCTGAAAAAGAAATTAAGAAATCAATCTCATTTATAATAGGCAAGTAGATAAATAAGTTAGATGTCTAGAAACAAATTTAACCAAAGAGGTGAAATATCTCCATCATGAAAATATTGTATAAAGAAAATATTGATGAAAGAAATTGGAAAAGACACACACAAGAATGGAAAGATATCCTATGTTCACAGATTGTAAAGAACTGCTATTGATAAAATTTTCATGTTACCCCCAAAACTCTTTGAATACAGATTTAATGTAATCCCTATCAAAACACCAATAACATTTTTTATAGAACTAGAAACAAAAATCCCAGAATCTGTCTGGAATAACACCCCCACCCCAATAGTCAAAGCTGTCTGGAGCAAAATGTCCAAAACAGGAGGTATTATACTGCCAAACTTCAAAACATACTGCAAAGCTACACTAATCAAAACAGCATGGTATTGGCTAAATATTTAAAAATAGGCAACAAATTTAAAAATATATTTCTCAAAAGAAAACATACAAATTGACAACTAGTATAAGAATAAATCCTCAGCATCACTAATCTTCATGGAAATGCAAATAAAAATCACAATAAAATATTACCTCACTTTAGTAAAGTTGGCTATTATCAAATAAACTAAAGATAACTAGAACTGACAAGAACACGGGGAAAGGAATGAATGTACACTGTTGGTAGAAATGTAAATTAGTACATTCTGGTAAACATGATAAAACAGTATGGAGATTCCTTTAAAAATTAAAAAATAGAACTACCATATCTGGCAATCCCATTTTGGGGCATATATCCAAAGGAAATGAAATCAGAATGTATAAGAGACACCTGTACTTCTGTGTTTATTGCACCACTATTCACAATAGGCAAGAAATGGAAACAACATAAATGTCCATTGACTGATGAATAGATAAAGAAACTGTGGGTACATATTTATGATGGAATACAAATTAGCCACAAAAGAGATTAAATCCTGCCATTTGAAACAATATAGAACTGGAGGTCATTATGTTAAGTGAAATAAGCCAGACACAGAAAGATAAATAACTGCATGAACTCACTCATATGTGGAATCTAAAAATGTTTATATCATAGAAGTTGAGAGAAGAATGGTGGTTGTTGCTGGAGTCTATTGAGAGGAGGGGAAAAGAAGGATGGAGAAAAGTTCATCAATGGGTACAAAGGTACAGTTAGGAGACAAAGTTCTGCTGTGGTATTGCACAGGAGAATAACTATAGATGATGAGCAGGTACTGTTTGTTTCCCAAAAAGCTAGAAAAAAAGATTTCAAATGTTTCACTAGCAATAAATGATAAATATTTGAGGAGATAGATATTTTTTCTCTGATTGGACCTTACACAATGTATACATGTTTGGAGATATCACTTAGTACCCCATAAACATGTATAATTTTTATATGTCAGTTAAAAAAAGGGAGAAACCATCATTTAGAGCAAATGTTTTTAATTCTATGGACTGACATGCAGTGACTTAGAAAAAGATAAGCTTTTGAACACATTTAACATAGTTGTATCATTCAGCAGTTGTAAATTTGTAACTAGAATCTATTCTTGTTTTTTTTTTTTTTTACCTCCATTTTATTTTCAAACAGAATTTCCCCTTTTTGGTCCAGGATGGGAGGAAAAAGTTAGCCTACCATTGTATTTACCTTCACAACCATCTATTAATTGTTTTCAGATATTCTCATTTAATTGGTCTGGAGTGAATCTGGGCATATTTTTACCATTTTCCCAGTGAATCAAATGGATAGACATTGTTGAGAACACTGATGGGTATCCCCCTTTGTAACTGAACACACCTGTTAAAGGCCATGTTTCATAGCACAGTCATCCAACAAACTAGGACTCGTGAGGTAAACAGGGAAGAAAGCAAATATCCACCATCTGCACCATCTTGGGGGCATTTGTGGATTGTATCTCATAGGGATTTGTGCACTTTGGTTGGGAATTGATTCTCATTGCTCTGGTGAATTAGGAGAAGATATGGAGGCAAATTGACTTACAAGTATTTTGAAAAGAAAAAGATGATAAAAATGTAAAGTGTGAACTTCTTAGAGGTGGGTAAAATGAAGAGCTAGAGCAGTAAACAGAGAGACAGGTGATGGAGTGGTTTGTTGAGAGAGAATCTGAAGAATGGGGGTCAGAGACAGGTAGGTCAGGTCATCTCTGGTGAAAGATAAACTATGGTCCTGCAAGAAGCTCAGTTGTTGAGCAAAGACCAGGGCATTCCAATGTGGGCTGGCTCAGACTTAGAGGGCAATTGGCACACTTGGTTTTGGATTGGTCAGGTCAGAGTTGGGGAAGGCCTTTGACAACAATGATCTGTTCTCACACCCAAAGCATAACTATAACACAAATAATAAAATGTACTACTGTTGAAAAATATTTACTGACAAGATTACATGCACAATAAGATTCAGGTACATTTCATATTATTTTCTATAGAGAAGTCACAATTCATATTCTATAATTATACATAGCCTAACTTCACAGGGCATCTGTGACGTCATCTCAGAGTGCTATAATCCCTTTGACTAAAAGTACAAAATCTCCAAATTCCTAAATGAAGATCTTGAGGCTTATTTTAACACTAACTGACCACCAACTTTATTGACTTCTTTCTGGATCATTTTTAGAACTTTGAGTATAGACTTCTCTACAAACATTAATGTTCCATGCAAGTTATGAGTTACCTTACCCAATGGAACAACACCGTCCCTGGTAGTATCTCTGATGATATAATATAAACAGTCGCTTCTGGCCGACTCAAGGTTAATATTAAATAGGACATTTTGAGTTAGTTTAAAAAATCTAGGTAAGAAAATCTCATTTAGCCAGTTGTGGTGGCACATGCCTATAATCCCAGTGGCTCAGGAGGCTGAGGCAGGAGGATCATAAGTTTGAGTTCAGCCTCAACAACTTAGGGAGGCCCTAAGCAACTTAGACCCTGTCCCTCCTTCATCCCCCGCTCCTCCTTACCAAAGAAAAGGACTGGGGACATGGCTCAGTGGTTAAGTGCCCCTGGGTTTAATCGTTTGTTACCACCTCCCTCCCAGCGCCCCCAAAATCTCTTTTGGTATCTTGCGATATCTCAGAGGGCGTATGAGATCACTTTGGATATCACTAAGATAGACAGTTTGGAAAGACAGATGGCTCTAGGAGTGGGGTGTTATATGCCTGTGGTTGGGCAGAATATTTGTAACTCCCACTAAATAGCTAAAAGTGCCTTTTCTGAGCACTAAAGATAGAAAATAAAGGAGAGGGAAAAAGACACACAAAATTTAGAATGTAAGTCCTTGAGGAAGTAAGGGTTCTGCACAAATGTAATAAACATATGTCATAAATTTGAAATGTTCAATAAATATTTTGTTATTTTATTTTATCCAAGTGTATTTTTTTTTGCACTTGGGAGCATGCCCTATATAAAGATGCATAAAATGTTCACTTTGGCAAAATCATTTCCATTCATTTCTTGTTTTTCGGCATTCGGAAAATCTACAACAGTGTCAATACAACATTTTGATTATGTTTTTCAACTTTCCCATTCATTTACTTGGCTTTATACAAAAAT
Source organism: Xerus rutilus (assembly GCA_028644305.1). NCBI lineage: Eukaryota > Metazoa > Chordata > Mammalia > Rodentia > Sciuridae > Xerus > Xerus rutilus. The sequence continues at coordinate 25,133,523 of CM053406.1, forward strand.
AATATTCAAAAGATGGCCCCAAAGAAAATATGTTGGGTACCAGGGTCATCAAGTGAACAATTGCATCTTTCTCTGGGAAGGGAGCTGGACCAAATTGCAGGAGGTTGAAGCACTTGTTTGTAGTCTTCTCTTTTCTCCATTTTTAATAGCATGGAACCATTTATTTATTGACTGCTTGAAATAAATTCAAATAGAAGAACTTTGTAAATGCTCTAGTCTCTGGTAAGACCCACCTGGTGCCAATCTTTTCTGTTATTTATGAGAGGGCTCCGGAGAGCCCAAAAGTCTACTGTCTTTATCCAAAACTGTGTTGTTACGAGCTACAGCTCTTTTGTCTGGGTTGGGACTGTCACATCTCACATTTAAGTGGGCTTTGAATGTGGTACAAAGTGAGGCACCTGTCCTTTCTCAAATGTTTTGCTTGTCTCACTATTTTAGGTGAGCTGGGATATTTTATAGTTCTCTCTGTTTTGCTCCCTGTGGACACATAGGGAGGGAGTACAGTCTGGGGCAGGGGGCCTGAGGAAGAAGATCTGCTTCTGAAGTATTTATTGCTTCTTCCATTCACTTGGCTTTTTTCCCGCCAAATTTTATGACCTCACATTTTTCAATGACAGCTTTATTGAGATATAATTTACATACCCACACAATTCACCCATTTAAAGGGTGCAATTCCATGGTTTTTAGTATATTCACAGACATGTACAACCATCCCCATAGTCAATTTAGAATATTTCATCACCTCAAAAAGAAATTCTGCACCATTTGGTGGTTACCTTCCTACCCCTCCATCACACCGTCCATGGCCCTAAGCAACCGGTGCTCTCCTTTCTGTCTGGTGATTATCCTGTCCTGGGCATATCAACAAATGCAGTTGCATAACACATGGTCTTTCGTCCATTTGGCTTTGAATCCCTTTTCACCTCATGACATTTGAGGTAGTGCTGTCTTGCATTGTGTTTTGAAAACTTTTAAGGTGTCCCTGCCTTTTCTCCTCACATGGCTTATCCTCTTCCTGAGTCAGGGGCACCCAGCACCGCATAACATATACAACACACCTTCAATTAGTGTTTGTGAGTTTTGGAACTAATTGCTGTTGTTTTGCAGAAGTTTTTCTGTAATCTCTCTTTAAAGAAGGTCACACTGCTTCCCTCCCACATTATGAGCAGACTCTTTTCTCTCCTCTCCACTCTAATAACATGTTGTAACTTGCAACCTGAGATGGCTTGGGTCTTTACTCCCTGTTCTGAACCTTGATTACACCAATCTCTGTCTGTTCCTATCTCTACTCTGTTCAATTTCATCTACTTTCTTGGTTTGAAGTTGTCCCTGGTAAAAGAAATAGAGAGACATTGAACATTAGGTCTCAGGGATGCTGGTATACTGGTAATAGGAGAGATGTTCCCACAGATTTGCCTCTGGATGTCCACTGTTCCTTTGGTGATTTAGAGAAAAGGCTTTCTCACACTGGTATTGGCTGGTTGAAACTATGCAAAATGTGATTGTTTTGCTTATTTATCTATTTAAATTTCTGCAATTATTCTAAGAGCAAAAGATGTCCTGATTTCAATTGCTGAAGATCACTTGTTTGTTTTGTATCTGCCTTGATTTATGGTCTTTAAATAAACAAAGGAGAACACAATTACCCTCAAACCAGGAATATGGATATAGAAGCAGCACTCCTTTTCATTGTCCTTCTGGAAAAGACTATGTCGTTTTATTAAGAAGGTTTGCATGCCTTAGACGTAATGAAAAATGGGGACTTGAAGCTATTACTTTCTAATAGCTTGTCTAGATTAATGCTTTGAGATCTAAACAACAAAGCCTGTTTACATATAGCCAAAGCAAGGGTTGACTAGGTCTTGTTTTTATGGAATTGACTTAAATTCCACAAACGTTGTTCTTCTTACTTTGTGGTAAATGGAATTAGGGGAAAATATATTTTTCTCTCTTTATTTGGAGGTAACAAAGTTTCTTTGGGTTATTTTTGGGTACTCTTTTTTTTGGTCAGCCAACTTCTGTTTCCCAGATAAAGGGCTTTGGGAAGTTGATTCATATAGGATGGTGACTTAGTTACCTCTGCTCGTATTTGTTTGTGTCTGCACTGTTAACATAAAATGCCTAGCCATGTCATAATCAACGTTGAAACCATAAAATTGTTTGGACATGGTAAAATGAAAGAGAAAGATGTTTCCCTCATGAATATCTTTTTCATTCCAACCCATAAAGAGAGAATGGGAGGCGAAAGAGAGTAGAGTACATAAGTAATGGTAGATATAATTCTGATGCATGGAAACAACAAGGCCCTTTTCTAGTTGGCATGCGAAGGCCTCTTTCCCTCAGACTCTGGCGCACACTTCTCGCAGTTTGGGTGGTGATTGGCACCTTCTCGTGCCAATGGGAATAACAGCTGGCTTTGCAGTATTCTTCCGAAGCAGCTGCTCCATCTACCTTGGCACCGTGTGCACCCGGCTTTAGTTGCTGACATTCTCGAGCTGTTGCCGAGTCTCTAATGACAGTACTTTCCATTTTATGTTTTTTTATTCTGAGTAAAATATCAGCATCGCCAACCCTTAGGCAAAGAGAATGCAACTAAAAGTTGCCCTAGGACAAAAGGCTCAGATGGGTGTCAAGGCTTCTATAAATTATGTGTTGACCAAGAAAAAAGACCTGATTCCTGCATATACAAGAATTGGGATATATGCCTTTTTGAAAAGTGTCAGCAGGGGGCCAAAGGAGAAGGAAGATAAAAACAGATGGCACAAGGGAATATTTAAAATCCATTATGGAAATAATTAGAATTCTTACAAATAAGAAGCTTCATAACATAACTGGAAAGAAATATTAATATTAGAGTAGATGCAGAGGAAAAGTATAGACAATTCAAAATGGGGTAGAGTCCTAGAATATTCCCCAAGTACAGGAGGTATAACTCCAGTTACCCAGATGCACCATTCAAATATAGAAAACAGAGGGATGGGAAGACTTCTCTTTCAGTGTGAAAGCATTTTGCATTTGGGTGGGATCTATTTGAAAATACTGCAGAGTATCTGTTGGACGAAGGTTAAAAGTATATAGGTGAGAGAGAAGCCTTTCAGCCTGACATGAAGTTGTAAGACTTGGTTGATAAAGCACAACCCAAAGAGTCTGATGGGCAAACACTTCTAGGTTGAATAATCCAAAAAACTCACCAAGCTCAGAGTTTAATAATCACCTGAAGGTGTTGTGAATTATAAAATACAGCTTGAGTCTGCAGTGTTGGCTTGAGTCTTCAGTCTGAGGATAATCATACTCTCACCCTAGAGTCACCCAGTGTTAGAGAACTGTGAAGCCAGGGATTAAAGAGTAGGCAGAGACAGACAGTAACTAGGACACCTAACAGTGACTTCCCAGGATTAGAAGTGGAGGCCTCCAGAGACAAGAACGAAAGCTTTGTCAGTCCCCATTACTTTTCAGCTCTTTCCTTTTAGTGCTGCTGGACAGCCAACATCCCACTGATGGAAGTCATGGTTTCCATACCTGCCTGGAGATGCTAACTATTTTACTCAGCCAGAAGTCAGCCAGGCACGGAGCTGCTTCTCTGACACCCAGCCTGCCCTCTGTGTTAGCTGGGCTACCAGGGCTCAGAAGGGGTTGTCTTTGCTTTTCACAAATCCCTATCAATTTCAAAACAGGTCAGTGACAGGATGACATATTTGGCATAAGCATGCAAAGCTGAGACATGAAAAAGAATTTCCTGACTCTCACCTTCTTAGGTGGAGTTTCTAACAAAAATCCCAATTCCTTTTTGTCCTACCTCTGAGAGATGCAGTAGTATGAGTGGTAGACTTATTTTTCTTTCCCCGATTCAGAACTGGGAAGCTAAGTCAGACTGTGCAAAAAAAAAAAAAGCTAAGCAATAAGAAGAGCTGGTACAACGTTCAAACCCTCTAAAATGTGCTTAATACAATACTGCACTTTTGAAAAGATCTGTTGTCAGGTTCAATCGGAGTGGAAAAGACAATGGAACATTCATCTCTAGGATGTGCCCAGCCTGTGCCACCAGGCTGTCCTGAAAGTGGCAGAACTAAGCTCTGGGGGACCACTATCAGCTAAGAGCTGAGACCCAGAAGCAAAAGGCAGGATAGAGAGCAGGGTGGTGATGATGGGTGTTTTGAAGACAAAAAGAATTCATGGAGAATTTCTGGGGTGTTTTTTTCACCTCCTAGAAATTTAAAATGAAATTTATCCCCTAAAATCATCTGGAACAATTCTACTTCCTAGGCTTGATTTATTAGAGCACAATAAACATTTCTCCCTATAGGGAGAACATAAAGACTTGTACATTTTAGATGCTCTGACCTTATAAAAGCTGAAACAAAATAGGATTCCATAGCAATTTGCTTTTTATACCTTATACTTACAGAATACTTTACACTTATAAAATGTTCTACAGCTACTTAATTAACCCTTCCAGGTCATAATTAACCCTTGGGATAGAGACTGCTAGTATTTCTCTTCAATCACAGAAACATGAAATTTCCCCCAACTGTATGGCATATTAATCATTGAAACAACAGCATTGATCTGTTTTCACAGCTCTCAGGTTGGGTAGAATTTTTCTTCCCTATTTCTCCTTCCTGTACTTTCTTTTTCTTCCCTTTCTGGAGACTTGATCCCTGGAGTTCAAGCTGGAAATACATTCCTGGTACAGTGCTCTAGATATTTCAGGTGAAAGTGGATTTCAAGCCACATTAACTAGTAATATCCCAAGGGATCAAATGATTTGAGACGGCATGAATTGGCCAGTGTAAGCTTCTGTGTCAGGGAAAGCTACTCGACTGTCTGCAGGTTCATCTAACTCTTAATAAACTGGGATATTTGAGGTTAGACCCCTCTCTCAGAGGATTGTGAGTCTTCTTGATTCCATATGGGTAAATAAGTTGGAAATTTATGGACCTAAAATTTCCTAGAGACATTATAAAATGTCTCAGTAGCATTGAAAGAGAAGTATTTAATGTTTAATAAGTCAAATAAAATTGTCATGCAGGAAAGTCCTTCAAACCTAACACTATGATTGAAGGTGTGATTCATACTCTCAAACCAGGTCTCCAGTAAGCAAATTTATAGGCAAACACCACCACGACTTGCAGAAACCATTTATTATTGATTAGGGAGGTATGTCTCCTTCATTTAATGAGCTTATAGCTTTCTGAGAAGGAAAAAAAATGGATGGAGGTGGAGAGATAAAGAAAGAGGGAAAAGGCAAGGAGGGAGAGAAGAGGAGGAGGAGAAGGAGGCGAGGAGGCCCCAAAGAAAATGGTTAGTGAAGGAGAGCCAATCATAATCTGACTGTTCCAAGCCAACCAAAGCATCTGGTTTCTTTAATTTAGTACACTTCATACTAAAAGGCCAGTTTGTTTACATTGTATATTTTGAGTTATTTGAAATATCTCTTCCAAACCATTGGGTCTGCAACTTCAGGGGAGGCTTTTCAAATGTGGCTGGAAAGTATCCCCACATCAGTATCACATGGCATGAATGATACGGAAAAAAGGAGAAAAGCTACAGACACTTTAATGATAGTTAGCATGCTATTTCAAACTACTTAAGTCTTTATGAGAAAACTGAAAATGCCCCTAATTCAGCCTCTAAAATACACAGTGAAGCTACTATATAGGTGAGCACATATGTAGGCAGTCACAAGCACATGCTCAGGTATTTGAGGGATTTCTCCAGGGGCATCCCTATGCTGTGTTCTAGGAATACCAGTGACAGTATAGCTGAAATACTAACCTGAAAATACATTAAGGTCAATCTAGAATAAACTTATTTGGAATGCTTCTGGAAGGAATACTGAGATTCATTCCTCAACTCTCTGACTGTTCTTTCATGGACCATTTCTCAGAAGATCACCACTGACAGGGTCTTAGATAACAATTCTAAGTGACCAATAAGTAGGGGGCTCCTGACACTGTCCTCAAAGATACCTTCTCACCCAAATTCCAGTCCTAGATTTCCAAATATTTCAAAAAACTTCCACCTAGCTGCCCCCCTGTCACCTGGATATTCAAAACAGAGCTCAGCCTTTTATCTAAACCAACTCCCTGACAGTCCTCATTTTTATACAATCGATGCCAGCCTACTAAGAGGTATAAGTCCAGGAGCTGTTTCAACTGTCTCTTCTTGTCTTCTATTGGAGAAACCAAGTCTTTAATGATTTTTTTTACAGTATTCTTTAAATTTGTCCATTCTTTCCACTCCCATTACTCTCTCTTCACTTGGTATTTGAATTACTCAATAATTGCCTGTTTAATTTTCCCATATATGAAATTGAGAACTATATATCTGAAAGCAAAGACCACAAAAAAAAAACTCCTGAATATTTTAAATAAACAGAAGAGCCCTTGCTCTGCCTAGAAGAGACCACAATTTGAAATCATTCACAAGAAACAAATTCATAAACAAAGCAACTGGCAAACCACTAAATTCACAATGGTACAGTGAGGCAGTTTCTTACCCATTTATCTTTATTGTAGTCCAGGCTAATTGCATGACTGACCCTGGGCTGACCATCACAGATTTTCCAGTGTCTGCCAGTATTTGGAAAATCTTGCCACCCTCTCCAGATGATTAGATGATGGGTTTATTAATCTTTGACTTTTAAGCTCAGGTAGAATAACAGACGTTCAGACAGAGCAATGTTTGCTCCCGGTTCACAAGGCTTTCCAGCTGGGACTGTTTGACCTCATCAAGAGCCGTAACTGCAGCAACTTATGAGGAAACAGCAACAGAGGTGCCCCATGGGGAATGCAACTGAAAAACAGGAGGCAAGAGCTGCGTGGTGAGGGGCTGGCCATAAACACTGAAGGCCTCAGCATGACACCTTTGTGGCCTAGGTAATTCCCACTGACGTCAATTCCATGTTATGGATACCGTAGGAACACAGGAAAAAACCTGACATTGCTTCACAGTCTCTCACTCAAGGCTGTAAAGTAATGGTTCTCAGAGTGTGGTCTGCAGAACAGCAGTACTGGCTGCACATGAGATGGCTAGAAAAGCAAATTCATGAGACCTACCTGGATGGAACTAGTGAATCATAAATTTGGGGGTTAGGGCCCATAAGCTATCATGTAATAGGCTCTTTAAGTGATTCTTATTTGTGCTACAGTTTCAGGACTACTGCTGTAATATATGATGATGATAACAAGATGTAAGCAAACAAAAAGGTAAATACAGAAAGAAAAGGGGCTAATGAGGAATTTGAATGTAGGTTCACTCTCTTTTTGTGGTGCTGGGGATAGAACCCAGAGCCTACCCATGCTAGGCAATCACTGTACCCCTGAGCTATATTCCCAGTCCTCTATCTCTTCTTGTGTTTACGCTGCTCAGCACAGAATAAATCTCTGCAAACATTGTTGACTACAGGGCTGAAAAGGTCTTATATAGATTGATGCCAGAATTCTGTTTGTCTTTGAGAGAATCACTGAAGGCTGGAAAAAAGAAAACTAATCTTAGAGGCAAAGTTTCCTGGGATAATGAGAATTATGATGCACTTAGAAAAGCTACCGTTTTTTCTGTCTTAAGAGTGCTGATGTGTATTTCAGAGGCCAGGGTAGATATTGTTTAATAACCACTCCTTCCTCAAAATGAATCTGGAGACTAATTTATTTTTAATCAGCTAATTGTCTTTTAAACCATTCTACCCATCCTCTATTTATCTATTTGTTCATAGAATTTTGAAACTTACCTTGTTACATTGAATTCATCTCATTAGGTACTGTCTAGATCTTCAATATTCCCTTAGGTTAGGTATGAGTTTCTCCTCTGAGGTGCTGTAGTCACCATCTATTTGGTATTCTCTCTCCTAACATGTGTCCCCCTTTCACCTGTCCCCTATAATTAGGCCACATTAATCTCTCTAAAATGATGACCCTCTCTTGTCCTTCTATATTTAAAACTCTTCAATGGTTTTACATGACCTGCAGGAAGAAATGGAGGTCCTCCTCCTGAGCTTGCCTGTGTCTCCAGCCTTATTGCCTGCTACTGCTGTCCCAACCTTACTGATTTATTTGTTCTTTACAAACATCATTCCATTCTCCTGCTTCTCTATGTTAGGACATTCCTATTCACCAAGTGACTAATTTATAGCTACCCTGTGAGACTCAGTTTAAGTACCTCCTCCTGGAGAGAGAGTTCTTGAACCACATCCTCCCCACTCATTTGCAATGGCGCCCCTCCTCTGTGCAGTACTTTATTCTAGAATTCATCATCATATATCCTGCTTCTTTTTTCTCCTTAGAGCTCCTTAAGGACAGGAGCCATTTCTTATTAATGTTTGTAAACATGGCACTTAGTTCTGCCCCTAGTATATAACAGCTGCTCAACAAATGTTTTTTGAGCAAAAAAAATGAACAAATTAAAAATAAAGGCATTCATCCTTCCAAAGACTGTTCCTGAAGATAGAATTGGATAGATCTCCGTGACAAATGGGTACCCACTGAACAAAAATGGCTCATAAGTTAGCAGAGATAAGGCAGTTCACAACAAATGAGAAATGACTCCAACTCTTCCTGAAACATTCGGAGAATGCATGGAAATTGAAAAATCTCTTTTCATGCTGTTAATTCCTTCTTGTGTTTTTATATTTCTACTAGGACTAGAGGATGGTGTGTTCAAATGAAAGCCCTGAAGGCCTTTTTTTGAGGAAGTTACAACTGAAGTGGAAGAAGGAAGGGTAAGAAATCTTCTGTGAGAATGTTTGTTCTCATTGTCAAACTTTCAGCCCCCCGAGACTTAGAGGGGCTGGATGGGAAGACTTGTGTGAGCTTGGAGTGAATGTAACTTTAGGTGCTTATTCAAACCGAACATAAATTCTAACAAATTGGAAATTTATCTTCACAAATTATTGGAACAAGTCTGGAATTTAATTTTTCATTCTGTTCTCTAGGGACACAGGGACCCAAAAAGGGAGAGGGTTATTTGCTCAGCTTGAGAACATGATACTGAACACATGGCGATCCCCCACCCCCAATCATTGTAGTCTTAAAATACAGGGGAACTGCAGGTGGGTGGTTGGTTTGGATCCAGTTCCCAGACCTTACTGCTCTTTAAATGTCCCTCTTTTATTTATATTTTGATATTTGAAGTGATCTTCCCATGCTGATGTGGGATGGGTCTTGGATCTATTGGAGGGGAGGGGTTTCCTTAAACTCTCTACACTCATTCTCAATGAGCAAGCGCCAATAAGGTCCCAAGGGAACACTGTGTTAAGGAGGGTGTTGTTTTTGGTCACCAGAGTGCTGGGAGCTGGGCTCTTTGAAAAATCATCGGCAACAGCGGGGCAATCTTTCTGCCTTCTTCATCCAAATGGCTAATGCCTGAGTCATGACTTCTGGCTGCTAAAATTGGGGTTTAACCCCATAGTATGTCGGCAAGAGGTAAAACTCAAAGAGCTTGGAAGATTCAGGTGTGTAAATACAACTTCACCCTTCAGTGGTCCATATCAAAAGAACATCTGGTTCCAATACAGCACTGTCCCAGAGAACTTTTCTGTGGTGACGCAACTCTTCAGCGTCATTTAGTTCTACAGCCGCCAGCCATATGTAGCAGCTGAGCCCTTAAGAAGCGGTTACCGCAAGTCAGGAAGTAAATTTCTAATTTTATTCAATTTTTATTTATTTAAATTTAAGTAACCACATGTGAGTAATGGCTGTGTTGGGCAGCACAGTTTGAAGATACGGTTATAATGTGTGAATGTATACAAAGTGATGGCTTTTAAATCAGGAGAAAAAGCCAGAGTCTTTCCATGTATGATGGAAATTTATCTCATCATGTAAGAGTTTGTAGATCTCCAGGTTAGACAACAGTATGAAGGGTCAGACCTCATTTAGAGAAAAGTATATGTGTGTCCATATAGAAATATCTGAAAAAGTATTAATAAAATAGGTTTTCCTTGGTGATAAGATTTGGGCTACTATTTAGTTTGTACTTTTCTGTTTTGTTTAAAATATTTGCAAATATAAATCTATTTAAAATATAGATTTTTAAAAATTATGCCTGTTTTTATAGAGTAGACTTTTCACCATTATTGCTTAAAATTTAGATGTATTTTTTAAACAAAAATTCAAACTATCCCTATTATATATTCCACACTCCCCAAGAAGGATATTTAGAAGTTGGGGCAGGGTTTTGCATATAAACATATGTTAATCAAAAAACCTAAGGGTTTTTTTTTCTTTTTTAGTTATTTAAAATTTTTCATGAGTGTTTGCATTCTAAGATAAACTTGTGGTGCCATCAACCATCTGAAATCATGATGCTCAGATATCAAAGACTACTTTAAGATTAAGTTTTTCAGGGAATTATTTAGGTGGGACTAAGATGGAACTAACAAAGTAAATGAAGACAGGGACAATGTTTGGTCATCAAAGTTGCCAAATAAGCACTCTTCTCTATTTTCCTTCAGTCAAACGTGTTGTGAAGGATGATTGGTCTTAAGTAAATGTTGGAAGGTCACTCCAAGAATACATTTATTCATCAAACACCTATCCAAAGATGAGTGTAGCTCACTTTCAGCATCTTCCTGATGACTTGGTCCTTTGAATGTTGCTTTTTACAGTGCAAAGCTATATCTTCTTTGTAGCTAACCTACAACTTTCTGCTCAATATTTTAGAAGAGAATCACATGCCAGTGCTGAGACGTCAGCCTCATGTGATCTCTCTTCAATTTATCACCTGGCACTCTGGAGCACTCAGCTCACATGTAGCTTGGCATCAGCTCACATTCAACTAGACTGAACATTCCATCCAGTCGCTAACCTCAATTCACCCTGGGATGAGATTAGAATCAGGAAGCCTGGCCAGGTTTGAATTAGCGATGGATGACACCATAGGACTTCAGACGATCATGGAAACCTGAGTGCATCCACATGAGCCAGACTGGCCCTCCAAACACTCATGTACATTATCGAATAGCTCAGCTTTTCATAAACAGCAAAAGGATATATGCCATACATTTGACTAATGAAAGTCCAGATGGATGGAGCCTCTCTAACATAAGTACAGGAATATTTCACAGTTTCATAATAATGTTCAAAATATACTTTTATAAAATTCTGCCTTTTGGAAGACCTCAAAACCTTTAAGATTAAAATTTATTAATTTTGAACTTCTTTAAGTTCAAAAATATAGGTTTAAACATGTACTTTACATGAGTTAACTAACCTTATATTTGAAATTTAATTTTAATTTTTAGCTAAGTAATACCATTTTAGCTAAGTAATACTTAATTTTTAGCTAAGTAATACCATGTACATGGCTTAAAAAGTTAACTAATGCTATAAGTCTTATTACAACCAAAACCAATTCCCTTTCTTACCACCACTCCAAATCCCGGTCACACACCCTATTGGTAATTATTTTCAACAGTCTCAGGATTTTTTTGTTATGATATTTTTCTCCATATTTCTAACTAATACATTTATATTGGCGTGTCTTGATCTTCCAATTGGAGACATCTAAGGACATTTAGGAATCTGTACGACATACATTCTTCCTTCATTCCTTTTCTTACTCCCACACTTTGCGTTCCCTAATCATTATCATTTGGGGTTAAACCATATTCTGTTTGACATTCTGACTACTTCACAGATGAGTCACATTGAGTGCTATGTTGACATTTTCTTTTGTTGTTGTACAAAATTTTGTTTTTCATTTGCTTAGTCTTCTGTGTATCTGAAATAATGGTAGACACAGCCATACTGTGGTGCACAGCAGGTTTGGGATTTGTCTTATGAGGTCCGTTATGCTTCTAGGCCTACTTGCTGTAGCACTTAGTCACTGTCCACGGGTCATTCTCCTTCCTTCTTTCCAATGTTCGATTCTCTGTTTTTCACCTTCTTCCTCACTCTTCTCTTCTCCCTCTTTTCTTTTCTTTTTAAATATCCAGACTTTGGTGGAACATAGCCTCTAGACACTCCCTGACAAAGGGTACCCAAGAAAAGTTGACATAGTGAATATCTGCATATGGTTTATGGTACCTTCACGTATTGTTGAGGATCAAGAGGGACTTGTCCATTTTGTCTGGGAACCACTAAGTCTGAATGACATCAGGTCTTTTTCCTGAGGTGGCCACTTTCCACAGAGGAGGGATTTAGGTACTGTGTTACATATAAATCATTTACCTTTCTCCCAATGACCTTAGAATGACACCCCACTCTTTGCCTCAGTGTTCCCATGTTCCCTGTCCAGAACCTCTCTGGATCATTCTCCTAAGGGAATAAAATGAGTCTTCCACCATGATAAAAGAGGAGTATTTGCTTGAACGTGTGGGGTTAGGAAGAGATCTGAAGGTCCAATTGCAACCATAGACTTGGAACTTGTTCTCCTAGTTTTGAGATTTTTCTTTTTCCCTTGCTGCCTTTCTTTTAAGGTCTCTGTTGTCTTCAATTTTTGAGACTTTTTAAGTCTTGGGGCACAAGTTAGCTTACTTGGTCCATGATTCGCCCTTGTGCAGGCACTTAGTTGTACAAAGAAGAAACATAACAACACAGTCACCATCTACTTATTCACTATCTTTCTTTCTTTCTTCTTCTTCTTCTTTTTTTAAATTTTGGTAACCAGGGATTTAACTCAGGGGCACTCAACCACTGAGCCACACCCCCAGCCCTATTTTGTATTTTATGTAGAGACAGGGTCTCACTGAGTTGCTTAGCACCTCACCATTGCTGACGCTGGCTTTGAATTTGCGATTCTCCTGTCTCAGTCTCCCAAAGTGCTGGGAGTACAGGCATGTGCCACTACGCCCAGCGCACCTATTCACCTATTTCCTCTAAATGCACCTCTTGCTTTTTGAATTAGTTTTTGTCTCCTTTTTCATTCTTTGATCTTGTTGTTTTATTTACGTTTTATTGTTGCCCTATCCCAGGCTTTTGGGATCAACAGGTACTTTCAACTTACCACCTTTACTCTCTCTAAAAAGTAAAGATAAAACAGGTCATCAGTGCATAGATGCAGAAATTAAGACCAGAAAATAAAATATGAAATCAAAATCCTAAATAAAGGATTAGTTAGGGCCAGAGGTTGCTTTCCTTGACTCTGAGCAACTAGGCCTCCTCTTGAAGCATGTTCAGTGGGGATTTGTTATATCCTCTAGATAATTTTTCTTGCTAAGAATGATGCCTAGGGGTCACTCTAATAGGAGGTGCACCAAGAAGAGGAAAAGGGAAGGGACAATTAGGGATAAAAGATGTCATTATGCTAAAAGGTTGACATCAAACAATATGTATGGTAGGTAATATGCAGTCACAATTAGGCTTTTAAACAATAAAGCAGCACCATTGCAGACTGGAACACAGAAACCCCATAGGGCAGAGCAAGAAACAGTACAGACTGGGTCCTTGTTAGATTAGGTGGAAGACCAAGGAGAATCAGGATCTTGAGCGTCTCACAGCCATTATGTCATCTCAAAACCACCTCATTTAGTATGTGCAAAGAGAGGTCATCAACAGTTACAAGTAATACAATTCATCATGCTTCTCTTTTTGTAAGAAGGGGTGGGGCTCTGGCTAAGACACATGTCAGAAAAGATCAAGATAATCTTTGGGCTCCCCCTTTCCTTTAATGCTTTGATCAATTCAAGTTTAAAAGCATATGACATATACGCTTGCTATGGCTACAGAAAAGCATTCTGGGGAGGAAAACGAGAGTGAGACTGTGGTTTGAAAATATTTAGTCCATTAAGAAAAATGTCAGTGGATATTGTAAAGTCGTTTTAGAAGCTTTTCCTTGTTAGAGTTAACAGCTGAACGATCTTGTATAGAGGAAAAATATATAGTTTTGCCCAAATTCCTTTTTGTCATAGGAGTGGGATAGGAATGAATTCTCCACTAAGAAATAAAGTCTATGCGGAGAAACAGGAGTTTTCATTTGTGTCAGATATAGGAATTCTGATGAAATTTTATTTTCATTTCATTTGCATTTTACTTTCATAAGAAGAAAAAATTTGGACAAAGGCACACAAGAAGAAGATGATCCTCTACAAGCCAGGGAGAGGGGCCTCAGAACAACACAAATGCAGACACCTTGAGCATGGACTTTCGGCTTCTAGGACTAAAATTCATGTGGTTTAAGGCACCCGATTTGTGGTATTTTGTTATGATAGCCCCAGAAAACTAATATACATGCCCTTAATTTTGTGACTAGGGAAAGAAAAATTTCACATTTGCTTAACTAACCCAATCACAATTTTTTTTTCTTTTTCCAATCACATTCTTCACACAAAAAAAGAGATGTTAATATGGGAGACCTCAGGAGCTGTCATAGTGCAAAGAGGCATGGGACATGTGTGTTAGGTTATTTACTTTTTCTGAACATCATTTTCATGGAAGGCCTTGCTTGTGGCTTTGTTTGTATGATACCAAGGTATAAAAATGGAAACTGTGACCTGAGTTGTGAAACTAGGCACACTGAAGTACAGCCATCGCTGCTGACCTCGCCATCTCAGGTATCTATCACCACTTTCCCTGGGAGAGCAGGCCACAAAGATGGAAGAAACAACCATATTCTGAGAACAGACCAGCTGCATGCAACACTATTCCCTGGGATTTCTCCAAAAAGAGAAGGGTATGTTGAACAACTCTTAGCTGTTCCCACCAGAATGTACAGGTGAGCCAATAAAAACTCCATGACCAGCTTTGTGGAGAGCTGCTGACAAGCCTGAGAGATCCCGAATGGACACCTGACCTGTGTCTGTTGTCAGGGCATTATCCACCATGGCAACCAGGCCAGCTTCCATCACACATGCTGGCCTCTAGCTCAATTGAAGAGGGTCAAGAAAGTCAGACTTCTAAATATCAACAGCATCACTCTGTCAAAACCTCTCCCGTGACCTTTCTCAGAAAAGGAAATGTAACGACAAGCTGAAAGGTAGCCAGGCCTCCTATGTCCAGAAAAGCTGTCAGTGGTATGGCATCTGTCAGAAATACTCTGTCCTACATGGTGGCCAAAGTCTTTTCAAAAGGTGATGCAGAGCTGTAAGACTTATGTTAAAACAGATTAAGATAGAATACGGTAATTAGAAGACATTTTTCCCCTTAAGATCAATAGAAAAATAGAGAAGCAAAATTAAAATGTCAGCTAATGCTTGGAGCTAGTCTTTAACCTTCCCTCTCCTTTTCCAGTCCCCCAATCCTGTCCAGTTCTTCCCAGCACTTACAACAATTTCCACCTCCCTTCCTCCCTGGGCCGTTCACTCCCTCTGTCCTTATTTATTTTCCATTTTTCCTCATCAAGTTTGTAGCCTTCCTGAGGGCAGGACCTATATTTGCTATAGTTACCAATGCATATTCAAGACTAATTATAATGTCTGCTACATGATAGATTCTCCAATAAATATCTATGGAATGATCTATTGAACAACAACAACAAAAATATTGAGGAGCTAAAGTTAAAACATTTAGTTTTTACTGTGAGGTATCCTTTGTAAGGCACTGCCAGAGGCTCATCTCATTTAATATTAGTATGATTTTTAAAAAATATTATTTTTCCACCAATAAGACTGAGATTGAGAAAGTTGTACAATTGCTTGGTGTTTCTTTCTCTATTCCCCTTTCTAGCACTTTGAAAAGAAAATTCTTAAAACAGTTCAATGTTATTGTGTATATCTTTTTATTCTATGTAACCCCTGCCCCCAACCTGGCAGTGCCTGGGATGGACCCCAGAACTCATGCATGCTAGGGAAGTGCTCTACCACTCCGCTACACTCTCAGCCCTACCTTTCCTTCTGTCTAACTTTTCTGATGCTTCAGTGATTCTGAACTTTGCACAATGCAGAGGTGAAGGCTGAGGTTGGCTGGAGAGACTATGGCAGCTGAGCTACAAGGCAGTCTCTGTAATTTTGTTTTCATTGGTTATTTTCAATATATTTATTAGGTTGTTAAACTGAACCATCTTGACTGGCCCCAGCCAAGTTTCTTACAGTGTAATTGGCACATTTACTATGCAGCTATAATGAAAGAAGCCAGTACTCTTAGGTGAGCGCCTGAAACTGAAATACAGATGGGCAAGTCCAGAGGGGGTCGAAGGTTCAGTGAGATCTTTTCCAAACCTCTTTGGTTTGGAAATCAAACTAGAAACCTCCTGGGGTCAAGGCTTCTGATGAGATTCCTGGAGCTTCTTGGTCCAGGCGTGGGTTTGGAATACTTGGGAAACTGGTGACCACAGGGATCTCAGGGTTCCTCATTCTGGCTGGGTTTGGAAGTGCTGAGCTGCGTGAAAAGTAGGACACTGGAGGGGCTGTGGAGACTTTTTAAAACCTCAACAGGAATTTCAATTGTTCGTTTTGGGCAAGAGTTTGGGGTTGGTTCCTCTAAGCTCAAATAGCTTGTTTTCTACTGACTTTAGATTTTTTACTTCAAGTGTATACTTTTCAACTAATATTATCATGTAAAAAAAAAAATCAGTCCATTATAGTAATGAAAATAAAAAATATTAACATTGTGGCAAATTGAAAATAAAATAATAGTGTCATTCTAATTGATCATCGTGTGCTTTTTAGTATCTTAAAGTATACAACAAACTCAGGGTGTTTTAAATTAAATGAACTAAGGCCTAAATGAAATACTAAAAATATTATCCTATCCAGATCAATTACTGAACTACTTAAGTAAGTTGCTTTTTAAGCAAATTAGAGCATGCTTAAAATTTTTTCTTTCAGCAATATTGTCATTCATGGGATTTCATTATGCTAATATCCACTGAGAATGACATTAATTCTAGAAAATATGAAAAATATAGTCTGAATGCAAATTGGTGGATATTCACAGGGATTAATAAATAATCTAAGTGGGTGCCATGTGACATATTAAATTTTTTTTTTTTGGTACTGGAGATTGAACTCAGGGGCACTCGACCACTGAGCCACATCCCCAGCCCTATTTTGTGTTTTATGTAGAGACAGGGTCTCACTGAGTTGCTTAGCACCTTGCTAAGGAGGCTGGCTTTGAACTCGTGATTCTCCTGTCTCAGCCTCCCTAAGTGCTGGGATTACAGGCTTACGCCACCGCGCCTGGCCATTTTAAATCTTTTTCCCTAACACTACCCACCAGTTCTAACTCTTGGGAATTCCAGTGTAATGAACTTTCCTGTTGAATTGAGATTTACGGACTCAGTCCATTTTTAATCAAATATTTCCTGGTGTCACATCAAAATGTTATGTTTATCATATGTTTTTGAGTTTTAATTAGCTGTTTCTTAAAATTCATTTTAAATCTTGCTTCTGATGTTTTTAGACTTTCATTCTTCAAAATACGTGTGTGTACTCAACTGATAGCTCAATTCCCTACAAGTTAATATGTATGATAAGAAAGAATTGACCCACAGGGGAGTTTCTAATTTTTTGATATTTATCAGCTTAATATTCTCTACGCTTTGGGATCTTTTGTGCTTTTTGAAGTCAGATTTGCTATTTGAATAAGACCTTTTCTTTAAGGGTAACTCAGATTAGAGAAAGGCAGATGACAGAAAGAAAAAGAGACAAGATATCTCTCAGTTTTTAAACATTCTATTTACCATTCTGAATTTTTTTTGAACATTAATTTTTTATAATTTTTTTTGGTCAATGCAGTTCATCCCTGAATTATTTCCTGATGAAGATATTTTGGTTTTTAAAACAGTAATTAAAAACAAAATTGAAGATGATTTTCATTTTTTATAATTGTATGTTATAGAACTATTTTCCAAAATGCTGGAAATGATTCATTTGGAAAACCCAGTTTATTCTAATTGGCTAAATATTAATTTAAAACATTTATGATAGACAATACTTCTCTAATTACACTCTTGAATGCCCTCAAAACTCTGCATATTTATATAATCTAATGTTTTTTTTAAAATTACCAGTTGTGCATTTCTGAGATAGTTTTAAACTGGACCTTATTTCTAGGACTGAAGTTGAGGGGACAGCAGAAGGACTCTTTGAGAAAGGTTCAGTGTTGATTATGTTCTGATTTCTCTGTGGATTTGGTTGGTGTGATCTCCCCCCTCCCCACACTGACACGCGCATGTGCACTCCACATGCAGTCTTTCAAGTGGTGTGAACATGAATTCGCCCCACACTGAGGTGTGCTCCCTCTTCTCTCTACTTCCAGCCCCTTAGCCTTTGAAGTGAACCTTTTAAACTTATTTCAAAATTGTTTTCCCTTTGCTGTGGAGATGAACAGGAGGTGAACAACTGAACAATTGAACTGTTTTTAGGATTAAACCATGAATCATAAACTTTCAGATTGTATTTCCATATTTTTTTTTCCTCCTGAGGAAAATCAAGAACCAGAAAATCAGTTCTTTCTAAATTGATTGGATCATTGTTCGCTGCTTTTCCTCTTTGGACCTTCTCTTTCATTGACTCTGGAAGGAAGTGTGTGTTCCACTCATTTCAAAGGAATGCTTGCAATTTGGCAGTAGATTATGCGAACTCCAATTAGTGGTCCACAAGGTGTTGAAAAAAACAGGGCCCCATGTGTAGGAAACACTTGGCTGTTCTTTGCCAGGGATGTGAAAAACACCTTCCGAGCTCAGATGGGAAGCCGCATCTCCAGCTACATGAGCGGATGGGCCAAGTCACATCCACATCAGGAGAAATGGAATACAATACCAAACCAAACCAAATGGAAAAAATTCAAGTCCTTTCATTCTAGGTATGCTTTGTGCATAGAAATCCTCACCCGTTCCTTCTCAAGTCTTGGGTAGAATGTCCTATGCAGTTTTAGGTTTTCTAATTTAAATATGTTTGACTCTCCATTCACTTCGATAAAAAAACAACTCTACTAGACTCTGTGTAAGTCTTTACAGGATCCAGTGAGGAGAGAAAGGAGGCAGTGAAAGACAACAAAGGCAGACATAGCTGAGAAACAGAAATAAAGTTAACACGGTCTCACATAGGACTAGGGTTAATTTGAAGAAAAGTGGGTAAGCTGCTTCTACAAAGACACTTTAAGCTGAAATAATTTACATGCATTCCTCATGTTATCTGGAACATTCCTATGAATAAGGGAGAAAAACATAGTCCCAGGATGTAAGGGAATTTCTAGAGATAAAAAGTATAAAAGAATACTCAGATTCCTGACAAAGATGTGCCCAGAATTCACACTGCTCTAGTTTAGGTTTGTGCCCCATCTCCCTATCTCTTCTGCTTTGGTTGCTAAGTGATGCTGTACACCGTGTTTTTTTTTTTTTTTTAAATATTTATCATGTTATTTTATGTAATGGAATATGTTGCATGCTTAATGATTTGAAAAATTCCCTTTAGATATCTGTTTTCATAACTGGTTTGCATCTACATAGCAAGAGGGCTGAACTCTTTCTCTGTGGCCCAGGCTAAGCCTACTTGTCCATTAATTTATCTGTAGTGTCACATTCACCAAGGGCTCTACGGTTCTTATAATTATGGATGCTTTAAGAAAATGATGACTTTGCAAATGAGCATCAACAAAATTTCATTTCTGTTCAGGATTTAGCTCAGAATCTCCCCACCTCTCTAACTGACTCTGTAGACCAAGCCAAGCCCAAGGAGCACAGGGGGAGTCTAGGAGGCACCTTTGGCCTCAGGGGCAGTAAGTCATCCTGGGGGGGTCAAATTTTCTTGTCCGTAGGATGAAAACTTGGGCAAGGCCTTTGTGCAGCTATGCTATAGGGATGAGGATGGTTGTGTTGTCCTATAGGCACAAGAGCCCTTCCTCTGGATTGCTACTAAGAATGAGACAAGAGTCAGATGTTGACACACCTGGATAAAACCTAAGAAAAAGAAAGAAAAACTTCAGTGGGAATCATCAGAATGTGAGAAATTTGAGGACAAGACCTTGGCAGTGATATATGAAATTGATGACCTATTTGTAAACCCCTAGATAGAACTCTGGAAATCACTGGGGGAGGGTGGGGTGGTAGTGATGGTGGTGGTGGTGGTTGAGGATATTATTTTCATATCGTTATTAAGAACTGATAAAAATAAATAGTATAACTTAGTGACTAAAATATTAGATGTTCAATGATAGCTGCTATTCTAGAATTCTGATCTTTCTGAACTTTATGCTTAATCAGATCTTTTTTATAGAGAATAAAATATTTAGATGAAAACATCACATAACTGCCATTCAACTGAAACTGATATACATAATTATAAATTTAAAATTACTTAATATACAGTTGTGCACTCTGGATTTCTTGTTTGCTGTTTGGGTTTGGTTTGGTTCTTTTGGAAGGCAACATGTGTGGCCTCAGGGTATGTGCAATCAGAAGGGGATGATTCTGAACAGAATCCTGCAATATTCCTGAAAGTGGAGAAAAGCAGCCATGATCCAGGCACTATGAGGTAAGTGAGATGCTTGTTGAAGCTTTTCCATTATCTGATATCCAGTGCATCAACTACAATAGCAGCAATAGATTATTTGGTAAATTCATAAACATTAGCATGACCTCTCACTGGAGGGAAAAAGAATCATAGTTTCTCTTTTTTTCCATACCATTCTATTCCTGTGACTCAGCCTCAAAGGCAGTTTTGTGAAACAACTGTTTGAGCAAACAGAACACTCTACAAGCCTAGGTTCCAGCAGTAATCCTAGGTAGCTGCTGTGAAATCCTTCTGGCCCCAAGGAGTTGAAGCAGGTGTCTCTTCTATGGGCTTTAGGTACGTGTGCAGCAATTGTGCTGTGTGTGCTGGAGCTATGGATAGTTTGTAATGTATTTGCACTTACACAAACACATGTCATTGAATTTGCATTTGTTTATTCACCAAAAACATTGATTGAATATCTAGCAGGCTTGAAGCAGTGACAGATACTATTTCTGCTCCTAGGAGGCTTACACTGCTCTTGGTGAAGATAGAAATGAAACATTTAATTGCAAACATCATGAAGAAGAATGGAGGGTACTAAGTGCCTACGCTTTCAGTGCACTGGGAAAGGCTCTCTACAATGAATAATATAGTTGAGTGAAAGACAATGAAAGGACCATGGGAATTGACTTGCTTTTAGAAGAAAGGGAAATGAATGCAGTCGAATCTTACCTGCATTACAAAGTTCTTTGCAAAGGTTCCAGATATGAAGGTGAAGATAATTATGGGAGAAAGCTGAAGAGGGGGTCAGGATGGGCCATAAGGACCAAATAGGACCCAACCTGAGACCATCGAGCTTAAAGAGAAGAGTGGTCTCTGAGAAGACCCCACCTTTGAGAGAGCTGAATGTCTGTCCAGGTGGTCTGTAGCTGATTCTTCCCTTGGAACAGCTTGTGCAGCCTGTCATTCAATGAATTTGCCACCAACAGAGAAGTAGGTGGGTAGCTTTCTCATTTATGACGTGAACAACCAAAGGTGGTTTTTTGTTTTGTTGTTTTGTTTTGCTATTGTTTGCTAGTTTTTGGCTCCTCACTCACTGAGAGCAAGTAAGTAATTGGGCTTATTTTTATTCTTTTAAAACATTTGTTTGACCTATTTGTGCTTTTCCTTTACAGCTGCAGTGTTGATACAGCTGCACTTTGAGAGAAATTTTAACTATCGTCGTAAGTAGAGCTAGTACTTGGAAAGAGTAGTCTGTGCTTAAGCCTGGGTGAAAGCAGGAATGTCAACAGCCTAGGTATAAAATGAGCAGGTCCTGACTTCCCAGGGTAGAGCAAGAAATGGACAGCAGGATATGGAAGAAAAAATAATGAGTGTATATATTGCCTGATTTTGTGAGATATTTGTGGCTTATTTTTTAATCTTATAGCCAGTGTACTAATATTAGTCTCATTTTACAGAAAACCTGCTCAAGGTCATAACAGATGTTCTTTTCACTTTTTCTTATTCTCTCAGTCTGCCTTAGATCTGAGGGTTCAAATCCATACTGAGATCTTGGGAATCTCAAGTGGCCACAGGAAATCTCATCTAAACTCAGGCTAGTGTAGTCTCTGCTCTCCTTGGTTCCTCTCCTACCTACCTTGCCCCATAGGAATGTGGGATAGCCTAAAATCAACAGGTAAGTTCTAGTGTGTGCCTCTGGGAGCTTCAGGCTTCAATTTAGCCTGGGGCCTCAGAAACTAGCTTAGATTTTGTCTAGAAAGCAATTAGGACTACAAGGCTGTTCTAGAGCCTACGTGGACATTAGAGGTGGAAAGAATGAGGTGGTAGAAGGTAAAGGAATCTTTTAGGACCCTAGAGCTGCTATTATCATGCCTGACATGGTCTTCATCTTGTTTACCTGCCAACCTGCTGATCCTCTTAAAAACCTCCATGAAAAGAGCTGTGTACCATCCTGGCTAATATTGTGGGTTCTGGAGACCCCAGAGGCAAGTTCAAATTCTGCCTCCACCTCTTATTTGCTGTGTGGTCTTAGACAAATATCTTTTTTAAAAAATGTTCTTTTTAGTTGCAGATAGACACAACACCTTTATTTATTTGTTTTTACATGGTGCTGAGGATCAAACCCAGTGTCTCACATATACTAGGCAAGCCCTCCATTACTGAGCTACAATCCCAGCCTTAGACAAATATCTTAACCTCTTGAGGCCTTAGTCTTCCTAGCCACAAGTAGGATAATAGAGTACAAACCTTCTTATAAGATAAATAAGTTCTCGAGACTGAATGGCTCCATTTGATGACCACAATTAATACACATGTACTGGATCCTGGAATTTGCTAAGAAAGTAGACCCTAAGTATTCTCATCACCAGAAAAAAAAAGTGAAGTGATAAATATATTAGCTAGTTGGACTGTGGGAATTATTTCATGATGTATACATATATTGAAATATTATGTTATACCTGTATACAAGTATATACAAGTTTTATTTGTCAATTATACCTCAATAAAGGTGAAAAAAACTTTTTAAAAAATTAATAGTATTTGCCTCACTGGGTGGTATGAGGATTACATGCAAATATTGGGACACAATTTAATTTGCAACCACTGTCTATGCTCAGATGCAGTCAGGCCCCCATGCCTTGATGCTCTTAAAGACCCTTCCCCTGTTGTATCTCACTAAGTGTCATACAATATTTTACTGTTTACATCTCTGGATTTTTACTAGACTGTGAGCTCCTTGAAGGGTGGTACAGTAATGCTACCATTCCATACTTGAGTTATGGCAATGTTCCAGAAACTGCTAATTTACAAATGAGAAGGCTGAAGTCTGAGAGGATAGTCTGCCCAGAATCACATACATAGCAAGAGACAGACCAGGATTCAGAACTGGGTATGCCAAGTTGCATTCTCCATCCCTTTTCTGTAGGATCTTAGTTTTAGGTATCCATTCCACACCCGCCACCCACTTGAGGCCTATCTCATTGCCCAAAATGGATTAGATGCTCATTTAATGCTTGATGAATAGCTTTGATGGAGTGTACCTATAGGAGGTCAAGTCTGAACTCATATGACCTCTGTAAGGTATGGTGAAGTAGCCAAAAACATTAAGAGGTATCATTGCCTCAATTTCCACATGTTTCTTATTTGGCAGAAGGGGAGAGAAAGATGAGTTGTTAAAGGTGAAGTCAATTACTCAAGAATTCCTGAACCCAGACTGGTTCTCAGATCTCTTCCCAAAACATCTGTCTTTGAATTTGCACCAAATTTCTTCTTGGTATTCAAAACATATATTTAATTTAATAAAAGTATTTAATTCATCAATACAAATTTAAATGGCATGTCTAGTCAACCAATTATAACTATGTGAATATTATTTTAAAATAATTGAACACAAAAAGATAATATCAAACCATATAATAAAAAGAATTCAGACATACATGTCAAATTTTTGTAATCTCTGCTTAGGTACTTTTGCCAACAATGCCACTGACAGTAATATTGAGTCATCTGGGAATAAAGCTGTTTGTTATGCTACCAGATAATAACTCAAAATTTGCTGAAGAGTAAATTAAAACCAAGAATGGTAGTCAACTTCTAGAATTTGTCTTATTCATTTACATTCATTCATCCAACAAATAATTATTGAGCCTCTATTACATGGCAGCCACTATACATAGCTTTATGTTCTTGGAAATAGTTATGACAATTCCACTATGAGGGTTTGCTCTAAAAAAGCAACTGAAGCAACTCAAAGGACTTTTCTTTTTAAATAGAATTGGAATGTATCAAAGGATGCATATAAAATGAAAAGAACACTAGACTAAGAATCAGAAGCAGAGGATTAGAATTCTGGCCCTCTCATACAACTGTAAAACCTAGAATTTAGTTAGCACATGTTCAGAGGTGGGCATGGTGTAAAGCTTTGTTATTTAATATTTTATTAGCTATATGATCTGGGGTAAGTCACTTGCCTAATCGGGGCCTCAGTTTCCCATTAGTAAAGCAAAATAATAATTCTGTGTCCACTGCTGGGTGGTTGTAAGAACTGAAGAAGGTAATGGGAATATGAAAGCTCCTTGTATTCTCTAAATTGCTATCTCATGGAACTTATATTGTAATAAACTTATCACTTATATTATCATAATTTAGAGTTTCTTGTAATTTATATTTTTCTCAAGGATATTTTTAGTCTGCTAATAATATGATTTTTGTTTTTGTTTGTATACTTCTTTTGTAAAGTTGATATCCATAATAATTCAGTTATTTATTTGTGAATGGGCGTTTTGATATATTGTATTGTTTGCTTAAAGTGCACAGCAAAGAAGGGAAGGCAGAAGAGACAGGTGGAGAAGAAAGCATAAGGCGAGGAAAAATGACGTAAATTAGATGGGAACGAAAAATATCATTCCCTTTCCTATAAGGTTTAGGACAGGATGAGGGACTGGTATTAGAACCCAGATTTAGATGAATATTTTCTTATTCAGCAAAATGCTCTGCAAAATCATGATTAACCAAGGAAGAAGGAGGGATAAATTAGATATTCATTTTTATCAAATAGATGCAAAAATTATCTATTTTGGTTCTAATGTTTATGTTTTTTAATTTTCAGACTAACATTCTATATCAGAACATATGAGTTTGAATTGTTGCTTAATATTTCCTGCTTGATTCTTCTATTCCAAATTAGATCATACATTTTCCAAGGAAGAGGATACAGTTTATATTCCTAACCCTCTCCAAACTTGGTACGGGTTAGGTGAATCAGGAATGATCAGCTTGTGGCTGGTACTTTCTGTAAAGTGATATTCCATTTTCCTATTATCATCATCATTGTTTCCTTAACCTAGATGTAGGATTATTAGTCTTTTATTTGTGGAAGCCATTTATTTTGACTTCGAGGAGGTGAGAGTTAAAATTCTGAATGTGAAATAGTTATGAAAACAGAATGGCACAATTTTGGGGAGATTAATCGAGTGAATGTTAGGATAGTATTCAAGTGGCTACTATGTTCTTGGAGTTTGCATAATTAAGACTTAGAAATTTATGCCCGGTGTCCAAGCTTTTCCTGCTCAAATGCAGCAACTCCCCCATCCCCTCACCCCTTGCCAAAGTTGTCATTCTGAACTTAAATCAAATGTGGGCTCTGTTTCAAGTGACTGTGCCTTCCTGGCAGGGTTCCACCGCAGCTAGGATCTCCATGGCCCCCAGTTTGGCTGGCTCTGGTGCAGAGAGGAGGGAAGTTTACATCTGCATAGCAAGTAGGAAGGCGCCTTTTTATTCAATGTCCGGGGATTTGATGGATTCTGTGTAATTGCGTTGAGAACTATTGAGAAATTGGAGCCAGGGATGGAGTCTGCATTCATTCTCTTCCCTTTTCTCTGCCTCAGAAATGAGTCATTTTTTAAAACTCCTGCTGTTTAAAGTCACCGTTGACCACCCTGGTCCAAGACACAGGTCAACATGACATGTCAACTCTGCTCACACTGAACAACTTTTCTGAGTGGCTCATTCATAATTCATGCATCTAAAAGGTAGATTATGTGCATTTTGGCTGCTGACTTTCCAGTCCTATTTCTGATATTTCCACAGCAGACCCTAAAAGCCTTACTTTCTAGTAAACTATTCCTTATGTAAATCCCCCCTCCCTCCCTTTAAATCAGTATCCTCAATGGAATTCCTTCTGGTCTTGTAGTCATTCAAAGTAAACAGATATAGTCCCCCTGGATTTTGTAAAATATGTCCTAATAAAAATCTCCTCTCCTTCATCCCTTCATTTCCATCTTTCCCAAATCCACACTTTTTACAGCATAAGAAATGCGGTATATAAGTCCCCTGAAATCACCATTGTTTAAAACACTGGAATATACACTAGGGCTGCCAATGAGTAGTAAATCCTGGGATGATTTTTGCTAGTCAAATTCTCTAACAGCAATTAACCAGATACACTTTTCCTTAATTTCCTTTGATTATTGTTTCCACCTTGCTGCCCAGTCTGGGAAGTAGATCTTGGAGGAGGGATGAGGACAATCTTTGTCCATTGAATATGCTATTAGTTCTGAATATTTTCAGGCTTCTTCTGGGTGAGCAGATGTTTTCAAAGTGTCTTCTGCTTCCAGTTTAAGATCATCCAAACTCTGAAAACACTATGGTTTTTTCTTAAGCATCACTAGAAGACACTGGTCCCTCCAGGTTTGTCAGGAAATAAGCCATTGTGTTGGTATTTTTATAAAACCACAGGTTTCTGAGAAGTTTCCCCTCTTATGGTGTTCTGGAAAGGCCTCCTACTTGCCAAGAGTGATCAATCTTAATTCCTAAAAAGCTGTGGCTGGAATTCTAATGGCAGCATGTTATGAATTGGCTTTTTGCATTAATAAGTCTTAAGAGGATATTATTCCCACAAAATGGAAATATAGATGGTAGATTCAAGTTAAAAGCTCTTTGTAATTAATTAGGGTTTTGACTTTGAGTGACCATTTATATAATGAGTAACTGACAACTCAAAAATAACAACACAAACCCTTCATGTTTTAACTAAGGACTTAGTCGACAACAAACTACTGGCAAATTCAATACACTTTTAGAAAATTACTCTTGTGTGTCGTTTAACCCAACCAAACCTTAAACTCTTGTTTCTCCACCTTAAATTCTTCCGAGTATTCTGGCAATTATATGATTTGAGGTATTAAGCTGTCATTGTACACATTGAGGTATAGTGGGTAAAAGTTTGTTGAAAAATTAGAAGTAAAGGATATTTTCAATATTTACCACTGGGATCACAATAATTAAGTAATAATTAATCAATTTACTTATAATTAAGTAAAAATTCAGTTCCATGATTTTTCTTCCCACTATTTATGACTCAGAGTAATGAACCTTGATTGAAGGAATGTAAATCGAGCGAGTGCTTTTTGCTATTGAAAGATAAGCAAAAATATTGCCTCGCATGCGTGAGGCCCTGGGTTCGATCCTCGGCATCACGTACAAAGCAATAAAATAAAGACATTGTGTCCATCTACAACTAAAAAAATATTAAAAAAAAGAAAGATAAGCAAAAATAGGCAACTTAGTGTTTCTGGGTGATTATTAGAAATAAGAATAGTATAGGATAATAATCATTAGCACTTAGTGCTTGTTGTGTACCTGTGCTATGTTCTTTATATGGATTATCTGATTTAACCCTTGTAGCAGCACAGCAGTTCCCTTTGACATTTCCATTTTATGAATGAAAAAACTAAAGCCCAAGGAGTTCAGTAAAATGTAAGGCAGTTTGACTCAGAGCCCATCTTTTTTTTTTTTTAAATATTTATTTTTTAGTTGTAGGTGGACAGAATATCTTCATTTTATTTTTATGTGGTGCTGAGGATCGAACCCAGTGCCCCCCGCGCTCCAGGCGAGCATGCCACCACTGCGCCACAACCCCAGCCCCTCAGAGCCCATCTTTTAACCATGATAATGAATTAAAGAGAAGTATCCCTGATGATAGAGCCAACCATCAGAGTAGGTAAGTAAGAGGTTGTTAATTTTTCATGAGAGTTAAAAAAAAAAAAAAAGGAACATAGTAGAGTTGCAAACCATATAAAAATAGAGTTTATTTCTAAAGGAGTTCAGAATCAAAGGCTTCCTGAAAAGTGCAGCTCTTCATGCCTTTTCCTTCTCAGCTTCGCAGGGCAATGGCAACACTACAAACATCAAGGGCCACAGAAAGGGTCCAACAACCTCTACGGTGGCCCAATATCTGCTTGAAGGTCACTGTACGGTGGTGTGTGTGCAGCACACTGGTGTCGGCGTGCATCTTGGCTGCAGACATCCAGCTTGGTTTCCAATCAAAAGGCAGTCAACTTGGTTAGTGATGGAGGATAAGATGAGTGAAATAAACATACAGCAGCTGTTGACAGTTAAGAGCCCACCTTGACCTTGGTGAACTATTGGGAATACGAGCAGGTCAGCTTTAAGAAGGTAAGATGCACAAGTCTTCATGGTGCCTTCCAGATTCTTCCTCCTTCTTATAAGAGGATTCCTCACCCTCTGTACATCTTTGGCATTATTTAGCTCCAGCCTTCTTTTTTTCTTTCTGAACGCTATTGTTGTGTTTAGGAAACCAGTGTTACTCTGCTCAAGCATGCTTCCTCACATCTTTTGGACTTCCACTCTTACTTTTCTCACAGGATCACTGTCCAGTGTACTGTCACTGTACAAGGCAAGAATCTTGTATTTTTCCTGCTGTTAACCTGGTTCCTCTAGGCCCCATCCCTCATCCATGCCACATTGGTAACTTTCCTTGGAAATGGCCTCATATATCTGGACCACAGCTCTCAATACACCCAACACCTGGTTTCTCACCATTTTTATACTGAATAGGAACAAATTCACTTGTTTTCATACTTTTTGTGTTTCTTTCATGTCCTATCTACTTTTAAATCCAAACACATAAATTTTTTCCAATTTTTCTGAGTCATTGGGAAATATTCAAAGGGTTTTTACTTAGTAGAATGTTAGGTGAAGTACAGGAAATGGGTGCAAGTAAAATGAAAAATACTTTCATATGGTTATTCTGAACTTCAAACACAGCATGTATTTTTGAGTGTCTACATCTGCATGTGTCCATTCACTGAGGGAATGTTAGTGGTGAAGCAAAGGAGTTAGTGCTTGTACTCAAGGTAAAGATTATTAGGTAAACAGCCAGGTAAAGACTCACCTAAGTTAATCAGAATACCTTAGTAATGCGTGTATAATTAGAGCCAAATGTCTGGCAATAAGAGCAAAAATAAAAAATATTTCTTCTAAGAGATATTTCTAAGAAGAACTATCTCTTAGATATTTCTTAAGTATTTAAGAAATATTTCTTAAATATTTCTTTTAATATTGCTTCAGAGTTTTTCTCTTTTCATTGTAAAGATTATGATGGTAGGTATGCTCATTATGGGATTAGCAGAACTGTAGGAGTGGAATATTCCAGAAGGTGGTACTGCAACAAGAGCTGAACACTCTGCAGAGAACTGCACTTGCCTCATAAGGTTACATCTCTCATTCTCCCCACAGTTTCGCACATGCTTTTGATCCCCAAATCACTGCTCTTTTAGGTCCTCACTGAATGGTCTCTACGGAATGGTCTTTCACTGCGAGAGTCCATAAAGCCCTCTCCAGGTGGCACACCTACACATCTGCTTAAACTCCTTGGAAGGACATCCTCCACAGCCATCCAAAGAGCCCTTATCAAGAAATTGTTCCACATACCCAAAGCCAGGAAAAACATTTTCTTCCCAGCAAATCTTCCTGGAGACAATGAATGTTGTCATAATTTCAGTCTGCCCTTTGCTCTGTCTGCTAGGAAGTTCAAATTTCAGTTTTGCTCAAGTCCTTCTTATCATTGTTCTTCCTCCCTCCTATTTTATATATGGCTTTTGTTACTCAGCCTGACAGGATGATTTTATGTCTTTGTATTCTTAGGTTTTATTGGAAGCTTCTTATAAGCTTACAAATCTTTTTTAAAATAGGTAGATGTTGTACAAATAAGTTCTTATCCCCAATCCTTCTTATTTTAAATTTACATGTAATGCTATATCTATTTCAATCTTGATTTAAACTCTTACCTCATCCTCTAAACAGCCCATACATACACCTCTGCTTATTATGTAATAGTTGGTTCTGCAGTTAGGCAACTTCTCAGAGGGGAGAGTATCTCTCATTTATATTTAATCCACCCATACATATTTTGTTGTGGTGGGCCATGGAGGAGGTAGTAGCCAAAGAAAGGTGAAAATAATGAAGATGTTACTAAATATTTTGGATATGGTAATATATCTTTCAGCATTTTACCAAAGACATTACATAGCTGCAGATTAGTTGCCAAGATCAAGAAAGCTTAACTTATGGAAGCAAACTCCTTTTGAAATAACCCAGGCTTAGTTTTCCCATGTCTTATAAACAGTCGGCTTCATCCAAGGTTTATAATGCACCAAGCAAGATGAATTGGCTATTGGACTAATTTAGAAGCTCTGTGTAATGTCTTTGAACACCTTAATGTTGACACTAAAACCATAATTCACAATTTGAGGATATGCTTCTTGGGGAAAGAGAGGAGAGCAGGGCTAAACAACAATGTGAGAGTTCAAAAGGGTTGAAGATGCACTCCGGGTATTTGGATTGGCACTCTAGAGCTGGCGGATGCTTGCCACTGCTTATCTGACTTATCTAAACTGCTGACGTCAAAAGAATTAGGCTAGAAATCTTATGATTACAGCTTTTCTTGTGATCTTTTCTGGTATTTCCTGTTTCCTGTCAGGCCAAATATACTTCGAAAGAGGGTTATTTTATGGCATTTCACTGTTTCTGCCTCAGCTAGAGCCAGAGGTACAGGGAGCATGAAGTAAAAATAATTAAGAACAACATCAGAAAGCTCTACTCAGTCCTATTCCCCTTGCTCACTGGCATTTCTTTTAAAGCATCAAAAAAAGTTTCAGCAAAGGTTCGAAGTAGGATCTGGTTTTTAATGAAACAAGAGCTATTGTTCAGAACAGAAAGAAGTCTCTTCAACTGTATTTCTAACTATCAGCTTATTTGGGTGGTAATAAGCAGGCAGGTTGTGAATGCTCTGATGCAGGCAGCCAAAAAAGCTTCTGGCATGAGGAGGAGTGAGTTCAGGAGCAAAAAGGAGGACAAAATAGGCTGTAAGGGCCATAACAGCTTCCGGGGCCACAAATACCTTCCACAGTTAGGAAAGAAAATAAGATGGTTGGGAATGGACTTACCCACTACATAACATCTTATCTAACTCTTGCTAGATCTTGAACTTGCTTTCTGAGCATAGGCCTGGGAACATGATCAGCACTATGTTTGCAAAGAGATCTTGAGGAATTGAGAGGTGAATCCTCAGTGGTTTGTAAGTACAGGTACTATAGACTCACGCCTCCAAAGCCACTGTCTGGCCTGGCCCACCCTCCTGAAACTCTACCTCCAAGCAACAATGCAGCAAGAAGTAGAGCTATTGGAAGGCTCACAGTGACATTTCATTTAAGGATCCAGCACTTTCCATCCCTGTCTCTTTAGCTCATATATAACTTCCTTGAATCTTACAGTGTTGGTTAAATTCTCACGTCTGGCATTCTGATCTGGTGAATGACTACCTCTGGTACATTGCAAGCGATCTAGATGGAAAGATTCACAAAGAGGGAGTGGAACTTGCCCAGACAACTTATACTCTTAAGTCTGAAAACAAGAAAAAGGAGAGCTTTTAAATACACACACACACACACACACACACACACACACACACACACAAATTGAGTAGCCCTTATCTTAAATGCTTGGCTGGGATCAAAAGTTTTTCAGATTTCAGATTTTGGAAAATTTGCATAGAAAATGAGATATCATGGAGATGGGACGCAAGTCTAAACATGGAATTCAGTTATGTTTAATTTACACCTTATACAGAAAGGCTGAAGGTAATTTTATACAATATTTTTAGTATGTCTAGGTTTTGACTATGACCTGTCACATGTGAGGTCAGGTATGAATTCTCCACTTGTGGCTTCATGTTAGTGCTCAAGAAGTTTTAGATTTCTGAACGTTTTGGATTTTGGCTGTTCCGATTAGAGATGCTCAACTTGTACACACATAATTCTTGTTCATGTACAGATGGACACATATGTAAACCAATCATAGATGTTAAGTACTTGGATGTGAAAAGGGCAAAAAATTAGACGTAGAAAGATGATCACATAAAGAAGCCTTTTGGCAGTTGAAATGTTTCAGGGTTTGACCACAATAGGGAGGAAGGCTTAGGGACCTCAAGTTGACCCTTGTGTGTTCAGTTACCAGCTTTGCAACCCTGAATATGTTGTATGACCTCTGTAGATCCATAGAGTCTCATTTTCTCATTTGAAAGAAATGCAGTAGTAAAACTAGATGATCTCAAAGGCCCATTTCCATTGTAAAAAACAAAGACCTTTCTACTTCCCATGTAATTATTTCCAATAGTCTTACTGGAGTTAAGAAGTCTATCTGGTATCTCTAAGCTCTTTTTACTCTATTTCCCTCTGTTCTTTACTTGAAATACTGTACCAAGCTAAGTTACTAATCTCCATTCTCAATCATTTCTTGTGCTTCTCTGTCTTCATATCTATGTTCATGCTAATTCTTTTCCCAAGAAGGTCACTTTCTCACATTTTGTTGAGATCTTAATCACCTTAAAGACACAGCTGTAGTGATCAGTCCAAAAACGAAGCCTTCCTGGGCCACCCTAGAAAGGATCAGTTAATGCCTAGTCCTCATGAAGTACCTGTCACACTTGGTTTGCTTACAAGTCCATGGTTTTAGCTAACTTACCACACTATAAGCTATATTTAAAATTGGGTTCTTATCATACATTTTCCCATCCATTCTCTGGCATCCAGCCTTGAAAAAATTGCTTGATTTAATAAAAATGTCAACCTCAAAACAGAATGAAACATAACTTGGCAAAGTACTGTATCTCAAACCTGTTCTCAAATTATGAGACATGAATTAATTTTATTGTTTTTTTAATTTGAAGATGAGATGAGCATGCTTTAAATGGCAGCTATGGATGGGAAAAAGAAGAATAGAAATCATTCAGGATAGTGTATCAAAGTGGTAGAAGGCTTTGCTTGATGATTTATATAGCACTTCTTGTGGTTTTGTGTAAAGTACAATACAGACCTTGGGAAATCTGGTTTGTGAATTGAAGGCAAAATTCTTTTCATCATAAAATTCTCAATCTCTACTAAATGTGGTCACTGAATGCAACCTTTGGGTTATATATTCATCAGTATCTTTCCTCTAAGCCTACTATTTTTTACTAGCCACTGTTGCTAGAATGATCTTTCTTTCTTTCTTCTTCTTCTTTTTTTTTTTTTAGTACTAAGGATTGAACCCAGACGTGTTAAACCACTAAGGCATGTCTCCAGCCCTTTCTTTTTCTTTTCTTTTTTTTTTTTTTTTTGAGAAAGGGTCTCGATAAGTTGCTTAGGGCCTTGCTAAGTTGCTGAGGCTGGCTTTGAACTTGCAATCCTCCTGCTTCAGCCACCTGAGCTGCTGGGATGACAGGTGTATGCTACTGCACCCAGCTAGAATGAGTTTTCTGATATGGGAAAATTTATCTTGTCGCTTTCTAGTAAAAATACCTGATATTTTCTCATTGCTTAGAAAATGCACTCTTTTTTTTTTTTTTTTTTTTTTTTTTTAAATATTTTTTAGTTATAGATGGACACAATGTCTTTATTTTATTGCTTTGTATGTGGTGCCGAGGATCGAACCCAGGGCCTCACGCATGCGAGGCAAGCGCTCTACCGCTGAGCTACAATCCCAGCCCAGAAAATGCACTCTTTAGAAAGGCAGATGAGCCCTTGGCCATTTGGCTTCCAGCATTCTTTGCTTATCTCATTTCTAGCTCTTGCCTAATATACTCCATATGCCTCAATTTGCTATTCCCCAGAATTTCTTGGATTTAATCCTATTGTTTCTTCCTCTTTTGATGTCTTCCATCTTTTCTTAATTTGCAGAAATGCTACTCACCTTGAGTGATATCTCAAAAAATGACCTCCTTTCTGATCCTTTAACATCCATCATAAAGATAGAATTAATCACTCATTCATGTGTGGATAGCTGTGTCTTTACCTCTCGTATATCATAAATCATATCTGTCTATCTATCTATCTATCTATCTATCTATCTTCTATCTGTTATCCATCCATCTATCCCATTCATTCATCCACATCAATGTTTTTGAGTCAGGAATTTTTATTTTCAAAGGAACCAAAGATGGTGTTTGTCACATGATAGTACTAGACAAATTAAGTAGAATGAATATTCTTGGTCCTTCCTCATATTCCTAAGGAGAATTATTTCTACTGTATTGTAAAACATGCCATTGATATCATTGTGTTGCTTATGTATCTGTCTCTTCTAACAAACCATAACCTACCTTTCTTCCTCCTTAGTCCCAGGATTGTAATACAATGTGCTGAATAGACACGCAAGAGATAATTATTCAATTGAGTAATTTGGAAAGAAACCAAAAAATTTGAATTTTAGTTTCCTTTCCTGAGTATCTTCAATAAACAATCAGTAAATACAGATTTCAATTTGTTCTCATTTTGGAATAAGTCCCAATGTGATTGATACTCATTGTGAAGTACAGGAAACTAAATATTCGCATACACTATTTTCCATTCTGTGACCTCCTAGGATGTTCCTAATTATTTTTGCAGGATTTGAGACATTTTCAAAATTTTTTTCAAAGCAAAATTTGCTTTAGTCCAATTTTGTCTATTCATATTTTACAATGTGCTTTTCACCAAATCAAGCAATAGGCCATTTTTATCTTAAAGAGAGTAGGAAGAATTTGCTTTAGACTTTACAAATCTGGTGAATCCATAATTTCTTGATTTGATGTACTAATTTAATTGACAAGGAAATAGCTCCTTTTCTTCAACTACAGAATTAGGGGCTGATTAAGGAAAAGAAGTGTAGAGCTCAGAATTCAAAGGAGATGGATGTATCTAAACCTCCAGTGGGTTACAGAGAGCAAGAAGGGGAAGGGGCGGCAGATTCCCCTAAAAGGCCCTCTTGGAAGAGGCAATAATGATTCCTGTTATAGTGCTAGAAGAACATAATGATCCCTGCTGCAATGCTGGCAGCCTGACTCAAGTTCACCCTCACTTCTTCTAGCACTTTCCATCCCTAGGGGCCAGGGACCAGAGAAAGGAGGAGAAGAATTCTCAGAAATTTCCAATTAGCACATTCAAGCAATGAAAATGTATGAGACCCAGCCAGAGTTCAATGCACTGTATAATCATGATCACAATTACAATTAGTTGCAGATACAAAACCTCAGAAAACAGCCACAAAGGTATGTATTTGTATACATCCTGTTTCCTGTATTATACTTATTCGGTTGAACTTTCCAGTGTCAAAGTCCTGAGACTTTGCTAAAATGCATGTGTATATTTTAAGAGAGAAAGAGAAGGAGGGAACAGAAAGAAGTCAGAACAATTGAGTTCAGTATATGTATGGTGATAGAGCTAAAGCAAGTCACAGTGTGTATGCAACCCTCAGGTATAGGGTTAAGCACATAGTAGTCCAACCAGTGTAATGGAGACAAAGTTTGTTGAGAGATATCCATGTATCCATGTGCAGCAGCTGCTGCTGCTTTTTCTTTCTTCCTTTCTTTCTTTTTTTTTTTTTTGCACTTTCCTGGGAATATCTTCTCCTTCCGTCCCACCAGAGGTATCTACTGAAGCTGATCAAAAATGTTATAGCAAGAAGAAGAGAAAGAGAGAGCTGACAATCATTATTTGACCTCCAGAGTAACAGAATTTTGGTTTGTTTTGTGTGTGTTTATAGCAGAATAATAATCTTGAGAACTGCTCTTTATGGAAAGATAAAGGGATTGTCTTCATTCTTTAATTACTAAATATATTAAAGATTTCTTTACCACATTGGGAGGGAGCCCTATGGATTTGGCTCCACACAGAGATCTCCTTCTCCTGGGAGGAAAGCGAAGCCATGTTTAAGCGGGAGAAGTGCAGAGGTTACTCCTGATGCCCTGGGGAGTTGGGGAAAGCGAGTCAAAGGCAGAGCCAACCGTAGAACATGCCTGTGGTTCTGCCTCTCAGGTTGGCACCTTGCACATGTGTGGGGCAGAAGCATTCAGATAGGTATGTGGAAGCTGAGGCACACATTCACCCAAATGTCATCTTGGGGAGAACAAGAGGGAAGGAAGGAAGTAATTTAATCCGGAAAATGCTGACAACCATGTCATTAATTAGAGAATTTAAACCTTCTTATTCTCCATTAGCACGGGTTCAAGAGCAAGATTCCATTGGTTGGAGAAGAGATATAGTCTGTATTTTATTATACAATTGGATGTGGAAATTTGAAATCTGTTACAAATGTTTTAAACAGCAACTGTTTCCTCCTCATTTCTGGATGTTTTTGATTGCACTCCTTATACTCAAATCCAGTTCCTCTGTACTGACCTCATCTCACTTCCTGCCCCCGGGGAACTCTGCTGGGATCTCCACCTATTCCTTTCTTTTCTCTTTCTGAACCTGAATCATCTTCAGCAAGTTCTATCTACTTCCTTGAATGAGATCCTCTAGATATGCATGTATTTGGGTTTTCTGAAGTGCCTGTTCATTATGTACATAGATTTACGTGAGATACTTGGGTGCCATCCAAAGATATTTGAAGCACAAAAGAGGATCTCACACGTTGGCTTTGATTCCAGAGGTTGAGAACACATGAGGATTCAACTGTGAAAGTTCTAATCATTTCATTTCTATGTTTCTTACTACCCTTGGCTATTCAACTTTCCTTTTCAATAACTTGACTAACCCTGCAACTCTCATCTGGATTTTATTTTACAGTTTTCTGGGTCTCATACCTTTTAGTTTCTATTACCAAGTCCATGCAACTGCTACTCAATCTCTCTTAAAATTTGTTCTTCTACTCTCTCTAGGGATTTCATTTTTCTTCAGCAAGCTCAGCCCCTTGGGCTCAAGGCCATCCACAATTCAATGCTGCTTTGTCAATCATGCCTCCTAATTGTACACAAGGCTAACTTTTAAGTTTTATCTTGTCACTAATGATAAGGATGTGATCTGCAAACTCAAGTGTTCCCTTAGCACTTGTGCAATAGCTGATGAAGTGACAAAATGCTCAGGACAGTGGCTTGGTTTATAATCTGTAAAATATATGTCATGTGGGTTTTTTAAGTGAAAAATTCTTTAAAGGAAAGGTCTCTGATAATTTTGTAGTTTGAGGAAATTTAAGAAAAATGCAAAGAGATAAAACTTATGTCTTGGCATGATCTCTTAGCATTTTAGACATTGATATCAATTCCAAAGAGAAATTCATGGGAAGGCAGAGAGGAATAAAAGGAAAAAAGGAAGAATAAAGTTCATGTTGTGTGTATATCTAGACTATGATATGATGCAAGTACTGTGAGCTTTGCTTATATTTTTGATATGGTGAGATGTACTTACTATACATTCATTGACAAAAAGAGAAAAAAAGATGGTAGAAAAGGGAACACACTTTCAATTGCTTCTCTGAGTTTTATAAAATCAGTGCTTCATTATCCAGTTATACCAGCCTTGTTGGGGGGGGGGGAAGGTAAAGAAAAGAAAAAGAAAGAAAGAAAAGAAAAAAAGAAGCCGCTTTTAGGCAAAGAGCAGAAGATGTAGAAATAACATCTTCCCCTCAGCTTCATCCCCTCAAAAGCTCATTTGTAGGACAAGGTAAACACGTCTCTTCTGCACTTTATTTTTAAAATTATGTTAGAGAGTATACAGGCTGTTGTCTGTAAAAGAAGCAACTTTAGAAACTTTGGTTCAGTTTATCTAAAGCATTCCAAGATGCGTGAGCACAGCAATTATTTTAAAAGCACATAAATGAATGTATAATTTATAAGCATTTGCTCTAAAATTTTGTAATTATCAGTAGATTACAAACTTTTCTATGTAAAGAGAACATCTCATATTAGTTTTGAGTTCTGAAATTCACTCTTGTGTACTCTTTCATTTTAAAAGCCATAATGACTAATCCTGATCTTCTGCTAGAATACAAGTTTAAAAATGATTCTATTAAAAGAAAGAACTAGGATTTATGCATCTTGAATAATCTGTCCCTAGGGGAAAAAAATGTTCATTCAGGCACTTAATGGCAACTTGTAAACGATTTTATTCATTCTGATAATTTTCTGACACCCCTCCCCCCCCGACATATCAAAATGTACTGAGTGGCTGACAAGTGAAAGGTATTAGGGAGAACACACACACAAAAATAGGATGTTCTCCAGATTCTCAAAGAGCAGGTAATTGAGGAGGGGAAGAGGCAAATGTACGCTCCTTATAACAAAATAAACTGATTTGCCTGTGCAATAAATAAAAAAGAAGTTCTGAGATTTCAGATAGTCATCCTGATTATCCCCAAGGGATTGGCTTCAGAACCTCATGCAGATACCAAATCCGTGGGTGCTCAAGTCCTTTACATAAAGTGGTGCTGTATTTGTATATAAACTATTCACATCCTTCAGATTGCTTATAATACCTGGTGCAGTGTGAATGCTATGTAAATAGTTGTTGGATGTTTAGAAAATAATGACAAGAAAGATGCCTGTTATCCAAAATACCAGCAACAATAAGTGCTGGCGAGGATGTGGAGAAAAAGGTACACTTAAACATTGCTGGTGGGATTGCAAGTTGGTGCAACCAATCTGGAAAGCAGTATGGAGACTGCTTAAAAAACTCGGAATGG
>CM053406.1:25172606-25215977 GCA_028644305.1 Xerus rutilus
TTTGCCTCAACAAATGTTTTCAGTGAATAGTGTGTACAGCTTCTGATAATTTGTTTTTTTCTGTTATGTTTGCCAACATGTATTAAAATGCAACTTTTGGGAAAAAAATAAAATAATAAAAAAAAAAAAAAAAAGATGCCTGTATATATTGAGTACAAATGCATTTTGTTAATTATTATTATTTTTGATCCACAATTGACTGAGTCCATGAATGCAGAACATGTGGATACTGAGGGCTAGTTGTATTTTTCTTCAGTCATCTTGAGGAGGCTTCATGAAGAGTCTTGCCTGTGAGTGTGGGAATGATGATAAATTGGGGACCTGGAGGGAAGTCATTTTTAAGCATTGGGAACAATGAGTAGAAAGCAAAAACGAAGCTGTGCGATGCTTGTCTTGTCTGGGTAGAATATAAGTGCTCAGAGGGCAACATTGACAAGTAAAGTAAGCTTGTTCCAGAGAGTGGAGAGCTTTGAATGGAAGATGAAAGACTGTAGTTTTTTTTTTCCTGTAGACTTTGGAAAATCATTGAAGAATTTTGGAGAGGGGCAAGAAAATTCTACCTTTTCTATTTTAACATTGTTATTCTACATCACAGAGTAGAAAGAAGAGGGATGGAGAAAATACTGCCATTGGAGGCTACTGCAGAATTATAGACAAAATGACACAAGGTTTAACCAAGGGCCATGTAACTGAATAGAGAAGTGGGAAAGGGTGAGCAAGAAGTTGATGAGAAAATATACCAATACCCATAATTATGTGTTAGGATTATCATTTAACACATAAGGTGCCATTACTGTTATTTCCTTTTTACAGAAGAGAAACTAAGGCACTGAGAGTTGAAGGAACTTGTCGAGACTCACACAGTTCAGTAATGGGGATGCAGGGTTTAAAAACCTTTAAATCTCAACACTGCAATTAAAATCTGGAACACTGAGCCTTTCTTATGGACTTAGAACCAATCAGAACTGGGAAGCTGGAGAAAACCACTTTAAACCTGGGTTTCTGTCATTCACAAAGACAAATCAAAGTGAAAGAAAAGGTTTGGTTCATAGTGAAAGGATGTATTCCAGTTTTGAATTAATTTTGCATTCCCATTTTAAGGATGGATTAAATGGCCAATGATTATTATCCAGTATAGCTGCAGACTGAATGCAAGCAATTGTCTACAAGAAGTAGTTTTAGAAAAATCTTAGGAATTAATGTCAGGTTATTTGCTGTTGAGACAAATTGATTTTTAAAGCAATTTGTTCTGCTTTGAATGATCATTAGGCACTGATGAGTATTCGAAAGTGTATATGAAGTTTTACAAGTGTTTTTGAATTTCACTAGTTTTACAGTCAATATTTTGAGTGGACAGAAAGGCTTAAACTAATAAGTACTTGTTTTCACACTGACGCTGTATTCACTGAACTCTGATTCATAAATTCATAATTGTTCTCTGAGTCTGTTGATTCATCTCATTGCCTAGCACAAACTCTGGTATACACTAAGCAACTAATAAATGCTCCTTGAATTATAATGATCAGTGTCTTTAACATATTTAATTCATATCATATCTGATTATTGAAAGGTTTAAAATTATACTCTAAACGCTAATTCTAATTGTGAAGTTTAGGAATCAAAATTCTTTTGAAGATTTTCTTGTGTGACATTTGATATTCAGAGCTGGGTATAAAGCAAACTTCTGATATTTGTATTCTCTATGAAATGTGGGACAGGTTTCAATGGCTATTGGGAAATGGGCTATAATTTTTTTTTTCTTTTTTTTGAGAGAGTTGTGTTATTTTTATATTTTTTCTGGAACCAAAGGCTATTGAAATGGGAACAAGCCTAATAAATAAGTAAAATATAATGTAAAATTTAGACCAGAGATGCCAAAATGAAAAGTAAGTTCCACAGCTGCAGAGTTTGCAGTTATTTGGATTGAATTTTAAAATCAAATTATTTATTCAACTAAGAACAAGTCCTGCTAGGAAATGTCTAGCCTTAAACTGCTTGCTGACTAGAATCATAATTAGAATAATATTTGTGCTCACAGCATCTGAGAAACCACCTGTTGTTTCTCATCCTTCTCCCCTCTCCCTACTCCCTACCTCAGCGCAGGCTCTCATCCCTGTGCTAGAAGCTTAATTTCTGTTAACAGTAGATGAGGACTTTTCCCATGGGTCTTCCCAGCACTTGAAGCTTGTGTCTAAAACTAAAACTCACAAGATAAATAAATAATGCAAAGGAGGTACGATTCTTTGAATTCTTTTGCATGCTACTATTATTTTTCTCGTTTGACTGAGGTTTGCATCATGATCTCATGCTTGCCCCATCAACATATAATCAATAAAGCCATGTTTTAAAGTTTTAAATGTAAATTTAAGTCACCTAGCATGTGTCCCAATCATGTGAGTTTTGGAGACCAGAGTTGGGCAATTGAGGTCCTGGTTTGATTCTGACACAATTGAATGTGTCAGCTTGGACAAATTGCTTAGTCTCTTAGCTATTTATCTCAGTTCTAAAAATACAGGGGCTAATTAGTTAATCAGATGATCCTGCAAAAAGGAGGGAAAGATGTGAGTGATTAAATAATATGGTACAATTCAATAAACTGAGTTGACATTCTGACCTCAAACATGTCAACCACTTCCAGAGCCCTTTTCTAGGGTAAACAGTGCCTTGGCCAATGTCCAGATTGGGGGCACCCCAGATGCCATAAGTCCCAACATGTGAAAGTGACTAGTCCCTTTTCCTCCTGCTGCCTCCCATTCTCTTCTCCAGCCTATGGCTTGGAACAGCCACTAAAGTGTCTCTAGTGCATGCTGATCTGAAGAAGGTGGGAGATGTCCACATGTCACCTCCTTGCTTTCCTCAGAGCACTGGCCTCCTGTGCCCTCATCCAATTCAGTGTATTTCATCTTAGAAATCTTTCACGAATACTTATTTATATGTTTATTTTCCTATGAATTCTTTTGCCCTCTCCCTTTAAAATAAAATCTCAGAACATTTTTCTATTTCACTTGTAAAGAACAAAGTTCCAGTGTCATCTAAGAAGCATGAGTAAAAATAATGATGCTGTTCATGAAGGAAAAGAAAAGCTGGAACTTTTAAGGTTACATTAGACCAGTAACACCATCTCTAGAGTCCTCTAAAGTGACTATTAATTCTATTCAGAATTTCTGCAATTTCATGGTTTTTGAACATTTAAACCAATTCATCTGATACCACAAGCAGTCAAAATATACACAGAGTTTATAATATTTAGTTTTCCTGTTTTCAGTTACTAGCGTAGCAAAAATGTTGTTGCCACACATGCAATGTGTTAAGTACCTACTGGTAAAGATAGCCAAGAGGAGGGAACACAGCTATGGGAGAAGGTGGGACGGGATGCTAGAACTGGATTTTGTAGTTTGAATAGAATGTTTTCAGTTATTTGATCCAAAGAAGACATTTCAAGCATAGGACTTAGAGGTAGGGTGCCACTTGATGCACAGTGAGTTGCTTAATGGTATTGTCACAGTATAAATTGAGGGCACTGAGGCAAGGGTGAGAACTGATGGAGTAGGGGGGGATCATCTCATGTCTTACTGTTTATTTTGAGGCAATTTCTACCATAAACCTGTATACACAGGGCAAAAGTGCTTAAACCACCATTTCTAAAAATGGAGAAATGGCAGATTTTGTGTTCCTGAGGCCCCTTGCTGTCACTCTCCAATGGTGAAAATGGCACAGTTGAACAGCATCTGATGTTGGGAGGAAAGGGCATCAGGGACCAGGAGACAATTCTGAAAGCAAAGCAGCTCACCTCTGGGCTCACTATAAGACCCTCTGCCCATAGGTGGATGATAAGGTCTATTGCAGACACCAGAAATTGTGAGCCCTGCTCTCTCTGAGAATGGGAAGGCAAGGGAAGAGGAAGGGAGGTGAACTAGTATCCTTTGGGGAGGTGCTGATCTAGAGCCGGCTCCTTCCAGGCAGGGTGACCAGGACTGCAGCCTGGGTGCAGTGTTCTTTCCAAATGGCCACTGACACGTTTCCATTAAGACTCAACTACATCTCCTTCCAAAAGCCTAGAAAACCCATTTAAGCAATGAGAAGTTAGAGTAGCTCTGTTTGCTTTCTCTGGTATGCGTCTTCAGGAGTCAGACACCCGCTAATACATGATAGAAAAATAATGTACCTCCAACCCTACAGATACGCTAACATCTGTTGAATTCGGCAGTTTTACCAGAGAGTGCCATTTCAAATATGAATTTTAATCATTTAACTTAATAAAATAAACCA
This sequence comes from Xerus rutilus, assembly GCA_028644305.1. NCBI lineage: Eukaryota > Metazoa > Chordata > Mammalia > Rodentia > Sciuridae > Xerus > Xerus rutilus. Next base: position 25,176,876 of record CM053406.1, read on the forward strand.
AGGATAGTAACAGTTGAAGTGTCACAGTTAGCTTTTCTGCCCAGGTGGCATTTTCCACTTTGCTTGCCCTACACACATGAAATATGGGATGGCTTCCGCATTACCTCATTTCTCTGACCAAGACCCATTTCCCAGTGCTCCGTCTCTCGAATGCCACATAAACCTCAAGATAATTGGTTTCCTTCTCTTTTCTAAGTACTTAAATACTCATTGTTTACTAGAGACCAACATTGGCTTGTGTTTTTTTTTTTAATTCCTTTCTTTGCTCAGACCATTACTTTTTAATAATATTCTTTCTAGATTATTAGGCAACTTAAAAAAGTTTCTGTTATAGTTATTGAAAACAAACCCAGGCAAGTTTTAATTTCCTAGTCTCTTTCCATTAGAAAGAGAGAGGTAATTTTTGGTGTATCTTTTCCATCCACCCCATCTCTCACCGCCAATGGCATGTCAGGATTCCAGTGCATAGGGCCAGCTAAGACTTCAAATACATAAACACACACTCATATTCTTTCTTCTCAAGTGAAGCCACTACTTTACAAATATTTACCAACATATTCCACAAAGGGATAGATCACTCTGGAGTCACTTATGACATGTGTAGTTTATGGAGCCCATTGGGGTCCTTCGTGGGATCCCAATCATCTTTGTGTCCTTGTGCCCAGTGTTAGAAACAGTAAGGTCTCCATGATTGTCCCAAATACAGCACATTCTTATGATATGACAAATCCCCTATGAATCATCATTTCCACATTTGTGGGTAAGTCGATTTTTCCTTTTATCAGTGGGGTTGTTTGTATTACTGTCGCTTGTCAAAGGGGAAACTGAGGCACGAGAGTTTACCAACTTGCCCAGGATATAAAAAGCGTGTAGGCCAGACTCAGTCATGGGAATAGCATACATTCTGCAGTTGTATAGTTAACAATTGCAAGATACATTTTACTTTATATGCAGAAGTACAAAAAGCAACTCAAAGAATATTTTCTTGAAGACAGTTCTGATTTATCAACCAGAAATGTTGGAGGAAGGATGGACATTAAAAAGCATCCAATTCCACCCTCTCCTCTGGGGACTGAAACTCAGGAAACCGGGCTTGTTTAAGCCCACAGGGCAAGCCTGCAGCAGCCTGAGCCCAAATCCCAGGTTTCTTATTTCCACCCTAATGAGCCTCCTACCCTATCATTCTTAATTTTAAGATGCCTTTCTACAACAGAGCAAACATTTGTAAGTCCCAGCCCTTGGACCCTAGGCTGCACAGTTTGTCTTCCTTTTCCCATTTTTATGACTTGGGCTCTCCAAGTAATCAGATGTGGCCCTGCCACCTTGTGCACCCAACAGTCAATTTACCTGGAAAGCTGTGGAGAGCATCTTCGTTTTCCAGAATGCCTCTCTGTTTGGTTGCCTGCAGTTCACTTTTGGATTTCCAAACCAGCTTGACCATCCTGATCATCTCTGGCAAGTCCCAGGGCAGCGGCCCCTGCTGGCACCCCGGCCGGCTGCCCAGGGAGGAGGGCAGCACACCTTCTGGGGCTGTCCACCTCCTGCCTAGCTCTGCCGAGTGGAAATACCGCTCTAGTACAGGCATTCTGCCCTGTGCCCCAGAAGAAGAGGTAGGGCTGCCGCCGCCACCGTTGCCGCCGCCGCCGCCGCCGCCGCCGCCGCCGCTGCTAGCAGAGGGGAAATTCTTCCCAGGCAGGGGTAGCCGAACCCCCGAAAGATCCTCTCCAGCCTTGGAAAGACAAGCCTCCTCCAGCCTGGCACAGCCTCCTGTCTCTCCGGTCCCCGCGCAAACGCTGGCGACGAGAGCGAGGCACTTCCAAGGTTTCTCACTGGTGAGAAACTGTTACTGTACTCCTTCCTGAGAGATAGAATGCATTTTTTTTTTCTTTTCCCTTCTCTCTCAGGCACTGAGTTCACAGCACTTAATTAATCCCAGGCTACAGCTGGAACGACAGCAGGGGGAAGAAAAGCCATCGAGTTTTCTGCATTGGCTTTTCCTCCTCTTCCTCCTGATTGGTTTCCAATTCGCTTTTTGGTGCTTGTCAAAGTTTGTCAAATGTCTTAGCTCTGAAGGACTTCAGGCAAGGAAGTGAGGCTTTCTCTTTGCCAGACTCTTGGGGGTCCCCCAGAGGCCAGTTATCTGGAGGTGTCAGGTGAAGAGTCAACCACGGATTGCAGGAAGCCTCGAAGCTTCCCAGGCTCTGGTCCTGCAAACCCCCAGGAGCCCCCAGGAGGGGGCGGGGAAGGGAAGCTGAACACCGCAGAACCAGTTCTCAGCAGCTTCTCTCCAAAGGCCAGGTGGGGGGACGCACTGGGATCAAACTGGGCTCATCTTTAGGATCGCAGATCAAACACTCTCACTCCTTCTCCACACATCCCTCCCCCCTCGCTGTCATTTGGTTCTCAGCAAACCTAACCGGGTTTTGGCTTATTAGTCAAATCCCTTTGTAACCTCAGCTGCCCTTCAGCTGGAAGGGAAATAACATGGAATCACATTCCAAAGCTGCGAAAGAAGTGAATTAGAGAAGCGTCAAGGTCCTTGTGCATATGCTCAATGGGTCTGTGTTGTCTGGACACATGACTTGGGATGGCTAAAAACTCACTTTCAAATGGAAGCAATCATTTTAAAGGATGTTCACAGGGGACATAAAGGGTCCTGAAAAGAAAGGAAAAAAAAAATGTGTGGAAGATTCACTTTCTGGAGAGAGCGCACTGTGGGCTTAATATCTGGGCCACTGACAACTGTGTCCCCACATGAGAGCGGTTGAATTGAGGACAACCATGGGCCAGTTCTCTTGTTTCCTGAGGCTCTGAGATGAAGGCGCTCACCCTGCAGGCAGAACCAACACAGCAACAAGGGATGCCCCCCGTAGCTTACGTGAAAGGCCCTGGACATAAACGAAGGTGGGGGTGGTATTATGCTTGGCACTTTTGTCAGTAAATTGGGTTTGTGGGAACAATTTGAACTTGAACATTCACATGGATAGCCCCTGTTTTCTTGGAGGACATTGTAACAACCCTATCTTCCTCTCCTCTCCACATCTCTGCAGTGCAAAGGGCTTTGTTTTGGTTGGCCCTTTATTTTGCTGATGTACAATCTGTTGCTCCTGCTCTACATTCTTTTCGGTGCTAGTTTGATCACACAATCATCTGATGTTTCTTTAGGGGAGAATGGAGGAGACATGGGAGAGAGGAGAAAGAGCATAGAAGAGCGTGTTTTGTTTTTCATTGCTCCTACCTCATTTTTTTTTAAGCTTCTGTAATTTTATTATTATTCCGTTATTTCTCCAAACATATGGTTAACAAGTTTGGTGTCCCACACTGGTAAGTGATTTTTCTTTTCTTTTTTTTCATTTTCTTTCTTTTCTTTTCTTTTTCTGGATGGAAAAGTATACCAGCAAACCTATTCTCTTTCCAAATAAGTGAAAAAGGAGCAATATCTGTACCAAACAACAATGAAAAAATCGAAGACACTTCTATTCATGACTTTCGTCATTAAAATATTGATCAAACAGCTCTTCCTAATACAACCAGATATTTATGCCACCCACGGAGGGAATAATCAGGGATCCACTTTATCAGGAAGTGGTGCCATTCTTTTTTTCTCTCTGTTAGAAGATGAAAGGATTTGGCCTCAGTGTGACACATCCGCCACTTCAGCCCTTTCAGTCCTATCTTCCCTCTCCATCAGATTGAAGGCACCAAGGCTTTCCAGAATTGAGAGACAATATTTTCTTTAATAAGCACATGTAGGCTGCTGTACTCTATTACCATATTTCCTGAATAATGTTTTAAACTCACTTCTTAGTCACAAACTTCCTTGACATAACAACTGAAGAGTTTCCTAAGTGTTTGACTATTTTTATTTTTGTTCAGTTATTTTGCAATAGCACTTAGCATCAGGATATCCTGACCCTTGGAACAAAGGGGTTAAGAACAAAGAAAACAAATATATGATATAATATATCACATATGCTAATATGAACATGACTCTTCATGGCACAGTTCTTCAAGAATGAAGTTTTATTTTTTAATCCAAGGATATAAATTTCCACTGTGTTCTTTATAATATTTTACATATTTCCTTGTAAAAATGTCTTGTGAAGTTATAAGATGTTGGATTATGGAGTGTGAAGACTTTCTGTGGCAGATGAGTTAGGGCCAAGCAAATACTATTTCAAATTTTCATTCCTACGGAAGAACTTACTTCATTTGAAGGTTTGAAAGTTACAAATGTTTGCACAATTTAAAAAATTTCCCCCAATATGGGATTATCTTCATCCTAGAGCAGAAGTGCAAAAATACCACAAGAGAGGTCGTTCTCATGGTATTTCTGGCTCACATAGAAACAGGAAGTACAGGAAATCTTGCGAGAAAGCTTGGCTCAGGAGATTTTGGCTCAACTGCAAGCTCAAAAGACAGGCAAACTGATGGGACAGTAGCTAGAAGTTACTGGACTAAAATCTCTATCACATTGTTGCTCTGAAAGGTGGTTTTGTTACATTTTGCAGTGGGCATCTCATAAGCTATCATCTCTTTGGTTTTGCAGATAGTTACCTTAGAAGAATATGCCTATAAAGCTGTGCTATTTCCTCTGCTCATTCCATGAGCATCATTCACTTTGATAGGGATGTGCAGTTTGTGTCTCAGGGTAGCAAGCAAAGTCTGTGCTCAGAGGAGTCATGGAGCAAAGCCTCATCTACCTGACTTGTAAGAACTCTTAAAAATGTTAACATCTGTAATTCACGTGCTACAGTCAGAAAACTTTAAGACATTTTCAAAATAACCAAGTTCTTTTTTAAGGCATTGTGAGTCAACCTAACATTCCATTAAGAGGAAAATAGAGGAGTTCTCTTCTTGTGTGAAAGAAATGTACTCAGAACTATCAAAGACAAAACAACTTGTTCCAATGGAAACCTAATTCTTGCAAAAAGACTTTCACGTGTGGTTGCAGGTATAAAAGAAAAGAAATTGATAACCCTAACACAAAAAGAAAAGTGTCCAAGGCATAGTTGATTTGGTACCTGAATTATTTTGAAGAGTCTTTAGTGTTCTGATGGCTGTGTAAAAATCTTGTAATCTTGTCTAGTCACTAGACAGATATGCCTTTTTATGATTTTAAAAATAAAATATTAACAATATTGACTATTTCTAATCATTCTAGATAATGTACCTGAAAAATGCAAACTCATAAACTTATATTCATGGCCACCTTATTTTCTTTTTAGCCTATCAATAAATTCTCATAAAACCTCATCTTAATTAAAATCTCATTCAATTATTTTAGAAGCACTTGCTTTTTTTGGTCCTCATCTCTTTTCTATCTTTTGGGGAAACAATGTCAAAGTATTGATGGGACTGTCCTCTCCATCAATTCAGTTCAAATATAAATGTGTAAACACACACACACACCACACACACGTGCGTGACCACCAGGTTTTCACAAATGTAATTCAAGTGCAACTCAAAATGAACAGAGAAGGAAAAACAGGTCTTTTAACTTTGTTTAATGTAGTCTAAGTAGGAGAAGCTCAAACAATTTACAGTGTCCTTCAGGAGAAATAGAAATGTAATAGCTTTGGCCTTAGCTAATCTCAAGGAACAATGCCAGCAAGTAGCGAAAAGGACTAAGTCTACAGACAGACCATACAAGGCAGTACATATTTCTGTTGTCATGTGGGAAAGGGGGAGAGTGGGTGGGGCAAGATGAGGAAAGATGAGGTGGGGGAAGTAAAGGAGTTGAGCTGGCAGATTCATAGTGTGATTTCACAACAGGTATCTAAGCTATACCCAATCATTCTCTTATTCGCTTTGCAAGTATGTACTGACTGTGAGGATAACGGTGGCAGGGAGCACTTCCTGTGCTGGTCCCTGGGTACTTTTTTTCAGGTACCTGGACCTATACAGCTCTGTTGCCTAGATCCTGGCTTTCAGTGTGAGTTACATCTTGTCTTCTTCCATGGTTATCATTATTATTTGTTTTCTAAAGAGAAGAACCAGGATTCCTCTACCCTGGCTCTTAGATATCTTAACCAATGCTAAATTGACTGTCTCTGAGAGTTTTGCTAACTCAGTGGTTGAGATCAAGGTGGTAGGAAGACCCACCTGTCTTTCCTTGGTTCCTCTCTTCTGGTGACATGGCCTCCTGTTCTTTTCCACACTGAACATAACTCTAAAGTGTGTGACCCTGGCCACCTCTGACTGTAACTTTTTTAGGATTCCAGAACATATTTTCTGATTGTGAAAGATCATAAGTGGTGGTAGAGGACACTTTTCATAATTTCATATTTGAATGTGTCTACTTTTTATGAAACATCTGCAACAATAAAATCTCTAAAATAATCCTCCATGCTTTAGATGTTAGGTTTACACAACTTAGGTTTTAGTCTGTATTCATGACCAAATTTTGCTTAAAACTTAGTGCCTTATCCATGAATGGATATGAGAGCAAAAAGCACCTTATCCATTACACTGGGATCTTCTAAGAAGAACAAAATGTGAGCTATTTGAAAACCAAAATGTGCTACAAAGTTTAATATTATTTTTTTAAACTATAAGAAAGCATATTTGACAATTTACCTATACTCGAATTTTAGCTATACTTTCCAGGGATCTATTAGACATCTTAAAAGCCAAACCCACCCTTTGAAATTAATACCCCTTTGGAAATTTGCCCTCCTCATGAAAATGCAGGAGTTGAGGAAATCAAAGATAGGAGTAGTTAATAGAGTTTATTGGGGAGTGGTTCCTGGGGATAGAGAGTGAACAATTTAAGGGTGGAAGGCAGAGTAAGGTGGGAAAAATGGTTGACCTGTGAATGAGCGTAGTTAGATAAAGGATAATGTATGTGTTGTGTATATGTTAATGTATGTGTTAATGTAGATAAAGGATAATGTATGTATGTGGCTCAATAAGATAAATATTCTTTATAAGTGCATTTTTGGAGATGTAACTGCTCATGAATCACATCTAGATTGAAGCCTGAATGATCTTTACTGTAAATTATTTGGTGCTCTAGTTAATACTATATAGGTTCTGGTGATGGAGAATTGTGCTTCCGGAAGTCCACAATGATTAATGGGTGTGTCTGATGTTCCTGGGCTGTGCAGCTGTTTCCTATGCTCTGCTAGGGAACATGTATCTTTAGCTGGCCTGCTGTCCTCAGTTCCCTAGACAAACTTATGTCAGCCTCACATTTTTTGCTGGGGGTCTTTATTCCTCAAACATTTTTAGAATTTTGATTGCTTGTCAATTTATACATTTAAAAGAAGTGTATTGTGCAAAACAAAATATAATGTATAAAAAGGGACCCAAAGTCTGAAATATGTTTTTTCTTGTTTCTTTCTGTACAAGTGAGATGTATGACTTCTGAAAGTTCTCAAGAATTAGGCTGGGCTCAGAAGACCCAAAGGAGAGTGGAGGGCAGTTAATCCACAAAGAGTTGCTGGGACATGCCTGGATGAGAGCTTTTACTCTTAAAATAATAAAAGTAAACTGAGCTGGGTGCTGTGGCGCAAGCCTGTAATCCCAGCACTTAGGGAGGCAGAGACAGGAGAATCGCGAGTTCAAAGCCAGCCTCAGCCATGGCGAGGTGCTAAGCAACTCAGCGAGATCCTATCTCTACATAAAACACAAAATAGGGCTGGGGATTTTCTCTGTGGTCGAGTGCCCCTGAGTTCAATCTCCAGTACCAAAAAAAAAAAAAAAAAAAAGTAAACTGGCCACTAATAAGATACAGAAAGATTATTGATGTAAATAACATAACAAAAGGGCAGTGAGAAAATAGTAAGGAATCAAGCCTTCTAACAGGACCTACATTTGCCCTTGCCATTCACTTATGTTTATGTGAAAGGAGCTTAGAGTCAATTTGAAAGAAGGAATTTCCAACTGCTGCATGTGTATGGTGTGTAATCCTGCTGAATTTTCCAATGATTGTTTTTTTCTCTTTTCTTTTTCTCTTATTACCTCCTGGTGGTTATGAATTTCATGAAATATCTATGCCAACAGGTATCTCCTAGATGCTATTCTGAAACAATGTTTCTCAAATGTTAATATGCAAATGAATAACCAGGTAATCCATTAAAATGCAAGACTCTAATTTGGCAGGTCTGGGTAGGGACCTGAGACTTTGCATTTCTAACAAGTTCCCAGAGGATGACAAGGCTGTTGATCTGTGACTCTGAGTGACAGGCCTAGAGGTCTACCATGTGACAGCTATTTTCTGCTTGTTCTGTATTAGTTATTTATGAAAGAAAAGGCAGCATAAGACCCATTCTTTACAGATACAACTATTAGAATTGAAAACAGTCATACTGGCTGCGGTGAAGCACTTACAAAGGAAATAAACAATCAGAACTGCTACATAAGAACAAGGGCTATATCAAGGGACATTCATGACATTGAGCCACTGCTTGGATTTTCAATTTTGTTTCATTGTTTTCTTTTCCCTTATGGATTAACTTTAAAGATAAGATTGAATATTAAGTATAAGCTACTGTGATGAACATACATGATGAAGTCTTAAAGAACTTCATAACTAAGTTTTTGAAAGTCTGTTCTCATCAAACGTCAAACAAAACTTGGCCAATTTTGCCATCTTTTTTCTGCATTTTCTTGCTCCCCTGTCACCATTTCCAGAATGGTGGGAGTACAGGCAAGGCTCTGAGTCTTCAATCTTCCTCATTGGGATACTCTCCCAAGACCAGCTTCTTCATCTGATTTATTATACATTATGCAAAATGGTCTTTGGAGGAAGCCTCATAATCTTTCCCACTGTAATATTCCAGGCATGAATGAATGGTGACCAGATGATTCCACAAAGAAATAAAGATGGAAAAAAGTCTTTTATGGCATTGTAGCCAGTGGCCAATGATGCTGCTGACTCAGAGAAAGGCACCGCAATGCCATTTCTCATGTTTTGCCTTAGCAAAACACTGACATACAGAAAACACAGAAGACAAAATAAAATGAACTCTACAACAGGCTATGCTTTTTAGCAGGTATCACCTGGAAGTCATTCATCCCCAGACACAGTATTTGTGAGAAAGCGATGCCAGGAGCCAGAGGCATGTGAAATCAGCTGGACGATGAGGGTAATCAAGAGCATGAGGCTAGAATACCATCACATTTATATGATTAAAAATTTGTACAGTTAACTAAATAAGAACGCTTAGAATAAATGAAAGCATCTGTTGGTAATTGGAAACACAGTTTGTTGTATTTTTTCCATTGTCTTCCTCGGTTCTTTCTAAAGCTAAATGATCTGCTATGGTTATAAACACCTATATTTCCTGTTATCCAGAGGAATAACTAAAAAACAAGAAAGAGACGCTGGAAGATACAGTATTAACAAATAATGTACATAATGCTTATTATTTCAGATAAGCTTAGAAATTGTCTTCTGTGGTTGCAAGAGAACTGAGAGGCCATTTAATATAGAGAATATACATAGTGCTCTGCAAAGTGTGGTGTGGAGATTCCCAAGAAGTCATTTTTTTGTTTGATATATAGTTTTGCTAGAAGAATAATAGCACTATACCCAAAGAAAGAAAATATAGCACACTTTACAGCATTGATGTGTGTATAAGACCTTTATATCAAAAGATTCTCTAAGAATTTCTTTTTGGTAATTTTTTTTCACCCTCTTAGTCAAACTAAAGTGATATTGTTTTCCTTCTGTGTCTTACCTACAAAGATTGGGCATCTCTCTGTCTCTAGGATATGGAAACCAACTGGTCCTGCTCTATTTTCTCATTTGTATCTCTGGGTCTTTCTACTCTTTGTCCTCCATGGTCCTGTTCCTGAATCTATCCTGTGGTTTGCTGGTAAGACTTCTTGCACCCCTTGTTCTCTGATGCATCTTTGCATTTAACATCAAAATTCTGTCACCCACTTAAATGCAAGGTAAAATCTACTGACCTTTGGCTTGCATATGTTCCATACCTTTTAGCTCTTTATGTTTGGGTATCTCAATCAGAGAATCAAGGCTCAACTTTAGAAGTTCATCTCTAGACTTTTAATCAATGCCTTTTCAATATTGTTACTACCTGCCTTGTTGAGAATCAAGGCTCAACTTTAGAAGTTCATCTCTAGACTTTTAATCAATGCCTTTTCAATATTGTTACTACCTGCCCCCCACACCCCACTTTCAAGCTTTGAGAGGGCAGTTGATTGTCATTGAGTTGTGTTCTTCAACTCTTTTATTAACCATTAAAGAAAGTCCTGTTTGTCTTTAAATGTTGTATTGTGGATTGGACATAACAAAATCATGTCATTTTCAAAAATGTAACATGAAACGTGATGGCAACTATTAAGATTAATTTAACATAAAGAGAATTATTACTTACAAAAACAGTCTAAGTCCCTTTGCAAGGCATTCAAGACTTTCAAAAAATAGGCTTCCATTCACCTAGTCTTATAAAGTCACTTGAATTTATGTCAAATACACAAATTTTCTATGGAAATCATATTGTTGCACAACATACCAGATACACTCAGATATAATGGATGGTAGTGGAATAGCAGTGGTGTTCTGAAAACACCCTAGGACCTTGGAACCTGTAAAGATGTTGGGTTACACAGCAAAGGGAAATCAAAGTAGAGGAAGGAATGGAGGAATTGCTGTCAATTGGTGTTAGACTAGGGCAAATACCTGGATTATCTGGGTGGGCCCAGTGTGATCTTGAGAGGTCTTTGTATAAAAGAGGGAGGCAGGAGAATCAGTGGAAGAGGGGTGTGCTGTGAGAAAGACTTCACCTGCAGTCTTTGAAGATAGAAATGTGCCCACATTGCCAGCAACAAGGGAGTCTCCAAAAGATGGAAAAGATGAGAAAATGCATTTTCCCTTAGAGTCATCAGAAAGAAACATGGAACTGAGGGAACCTTGATTTGAGTCCAGTGGGATCCATTTCAGTTCTCTAGCCTTCAGAACTATAACATAATAAATCTGAGTCATTTCAAGTCATTTTAAGTTTATGGCAATTTGTTGCAATAACAGCAAAAATGAATATATTATGTTTTTGCTTAGAGTGTCTCCCTTCTTGGGAAATCTTTTTCCATTTGTTTAATCCAGATATAGTCTCATTTGGCGCCCCACCTTAAAATTGATTCTTTTGCTTAAATTAAGCAGCACATCTTAAACATTTTATTTATTAGTAATGCAACTTCACTTCTACCATTATTTGCCCCCGATGCTCTGGTCTGTCTTTTAATTTAGACTTTAGAAGCCATTGTTTCATACTTTGTAACTTGAATTATAGTGATGTACCCTTTATTCATTTATTAGCTCACTATTATGGAGCCTACTCCATACCAAGTTTTGGTATATAAAAAACATGATTCTTGACCTGAAAATTGTTTACAAATTTAGTGGAGAGACAAACATAAGCACAAGTAACTATAAAAAACTGAATTGTAGTGCTATAATATAAAGGTGGATATAATAAGTCTCGATTAGTGTTTGTTATTATGATGATGATCATCAGCTTTTTTCATTGAATGTTTCTCCATAGCATGAACCTAAGACAATGCCTTAGAAATTTCTACTTAAACTTTTAAAAGTTATGTGCAATATACTATGACATAAAATCTGTACATAGCCAGGAAAACATTATATTTTTACTGATTTTTTTTATTTGATAGAATTTTTAAAAAGTTTAATGATTTTAAAACTTCTAAGGTATTCTTACTCTTTTTCTTAGGTGAGTTGATATTGTTTTCCTAGCAAACTGTCAGCTTAGGAAAAGTTTCCCAACAGAGCAAAGAAAGAGGAATCACAGTGCTTGAGTTTTAAGGGAGTTTAGAGATAAATTATTTCCATAAGAACGTGTTTTGGTCAGCTTGGGTTGCAATATTTAAAAACCATAAGCTGGATGGCTTAACAACAGAAATTAGTTGTTCATAATTCTGGAGGCTAGACAAAGGTCAGAGTACCAGCATGGTCGGGTTCTGGTGAGGCTTGCTGGCTTGCCTTTCTGCTGTACGTCAAAGAGAGAAAGGAAGCAAGTTCTCTGGTGACTCTTTTGATAGGGACTCTAATTACTTCTCAAAGGCCACATCTTCAGTACCATGACATCGGGGATTAAGGTTTCAACATATGAATTTTGGGGGGGACACAAGCATTTGGTTGGGAGCATATTGTTTTCTAATTTAGTCAATAGTAAAGCATGTTCCAGACAGCAAAGCTTTGGGTTCCCACATACCCGAGTGCAGGCACTTCCTCCACATGATTATTTACCAGACACCGTGCTAAGCTTTTAAAAAATACAAAATTCCTTATTTAATACTTACAAGAAATTGCAAGAGGTAGACACAACATGACCCTCTATGAAATTAACTTGCTAGAGATTCAGATACTATGAAGCTTACAAGGGTGCTAAGCACAACCATTTAATACTATGCTGTACTGTGTGTGATTGGAATAGTGTATAAAGCAACAGGAACTCTGCTTAATTTATAGCTTCACTGTATCTGGTTGTTACAAAAGCAAGAATAATTGTGACATCCCAGTATTTTTTTATATAGCTACTGTGCTTTGAATATGAGGTATCCCTTCAAAGGCCCCTGTGCAGGAATGCTCAGAGGTGAAATGACTGAATTGTGAGAGATGTAACCTAAACAGTCCACATTGGTTTGAATGGACTGACTGGGTAGTAACTGCAGGCAGATGGGGTGTGGCTGGAGGACATGGGTCACTGGGGATGTGTCCTGGAAGGGTTAATCTCCCTTTGGCCCCATAACCCCTTCTCCCTCTTTTTGTTTCCTGGTCACTATGAGCAGAACATTGCTCCTCCATCATCCCCTTCCGCTGTGATATTCTGCCTCACCTTGGGCCCAGAACAATGGACTTGGCTGACTAAGACTAAACCTCTGGAACAAATAAACCTTTACTCCTTAAAGTTTTTCTCAGTGGGTATTCTGGTCACAGCATCACAAAGCTGACTAACACAGCTATTCTTCATTACAGGATTGAGGATTACACTTTGTGTTCCTCAAACCTTCATTGCTACTATGGTCATGAATGTTGCCATCAGGATGGACTTCATATCTTTGCCACAGCCCTCATCAAAGAAAGTGCTGAAGAAAGTCTTCCTCTCTCAGCATGACCAAAGAGAAATAATATATTATGCATGGATATTTTAAAAAAATTAAATGAATGTATCTGGTCTCCTTTCAGTAATGGAGTGGTTTCTTCACATCAAACCCTACATTATCTATGACTTTATTCCTTATGAGAAACAAACTTGATTGACCCATGCCATTGCTGTGATTGCCATTACTGTACACTGTAACTACCAGGGTTGGTGATGGAAGACCATCAGAGTTGTTTTTATGTTATGTAAATAAAATTGCAGCAGCAACTAGGCTGACTCTGACCTTAATTCCTGGGTCTGAAGAACCAAAGAATGATGACGTGGAATTGGTGAATGGCGTCCACAGACTTACCCAAGATATAGAACAGATATTTTCCTTTTGGAGCCATTGAGTAAGGCAGCTTATAATATCTCAGTGCCAGCTGCATCTGTATTTTCTAAACAGCTTGACCAGGAATGGAAAGAGAAAGAGCCTTAAATGTTTCCAAGTGTTAAGGAAATGACTTGGGTCACTTTTTGCATGGACGGCATCACTTGTGGGGAATTCAGATCAGGCCCCCAGCTGATGTCTGTCCCAGGGTGGAAGATGCATAGATGAAACTGAGGACAGTCATGTGTCCAGTGGAGCATATGTGTTTCCTGCCTCAGTTACTTCCTTTGGTTTTACTTTCACAGAGTAAATCTGGTTATTGAAGCATTTATATTTACAGTATTTTTTACTAGGGAAGTATAAATCTATAAAGTTGCCATCACTTTTATGATACTCCTTTCTTTTAAAGGTGTTGCAGAATGATTGAAGGTCTTGATTCTTTAAGTGATATCCCTAATCAAAGGAAAAGATAAATCCTGGGGCAAATCATTCTGCCATTCAGAAGCCTCAACAATGTTTTGTATTCTTCCTTCCTGTCCTCAATAATAATTTATTAATAAATTCATTTCCTTACTTGAGTTAATAGTAAATAATCTAGATTTTCACCTTACTCAATCTAATTAAGCCTAATTATTCCACTTGTCCCTCTATACATATTAAATACATTTTAATTTATGCCTTGTTTTATTTAGAATTTGTTTCTATTCTGTAAATTCTGTGTTTCATCTTTATATTAGATTTTATGAATGCAGGTATTTGTGTCTTTGATATCTTCCTTAGAGCACCCCCAAAAGTGGTCTAGATTACAGTGTATGCTGAATTAGCACAGAGAGCTCTGTGTGGGATAGCCACAGCATTTTTGGGAAACCTCAGAAGGGTTACTTGGTGTTGCAAAATCCAGTACTCCTTTTGACCTAAACCATATTTTGGTTTTCTTGAAATTATTGGAGGGTTAGAACTTTTCCCCATTAACATGGTTGGTAAAGTCACGTTTTCCCCCAAGAGCACAACGTGCAAATAAAATAGATTGGTTATGGAAATCTACTTGGGATTTTACTCTGTTGTTCCATCATTCTTATTTCTAACCTATTGGTCAAACATGCCACTTCCCCCTATTTACCCCAAGTTGGAATTTCTTGGGAGCTTTTGGAGAAAGAAAATATATAACACAATGGAACTGATTTTATTTTCCAATAGAAATAGGGCATTAGATAACTGAGTCCTTAGGGCAATTAAGAGGATTAAATGAGAATATAAGTGGCAAGTATATAAGACAAGGCCAGACACTAAGTAGGCATTCAATAAAATTCAGCTATTATGGTCTCTTCCAAGTTGCCTGCTCTCTTCTCTATGGAGCTGGTATCAATGAACCTTTTAGTCCTATGTGCCACTAATAGAACAAGCAGGTGTGGGATATACCAAAGGGAAAAGGTAGGAGAGGAAAATAAATGTCAGGAAAAATAAACAGTATATGTTGGTACAAAGTGGTCAAAGAGCTAAAGGAAAAAGAAGATAAAGATAAAAAAGAAAATAAAGAGAAAAGAAGAGTACAGATTTCCACTAACAATGATCTGGAAGTTTACCCCAAGATCTGGAGGAGATAGCCTGCTGGGCCCTTGACCTCCATATTGGTCTACTGCTGTCTCTTTTCCTCATGTTCTGACTTTCAACATGTATTGCAGATTATCTGCAAAGTCTTCCAGATCCAATTTTACAAACTATAGTCTGAAATTATTATTTTTATTTCTGTAGTGTGATCTAAATAGCCATCTAAATAGCATGAAAATTGATTTAGCTTCTCCCTAAAACTCTGTAAATCCATGATAACATACTATAACATTTTTAGAAATGCCATTATTTCCTAGCTATTCATCCAAGGATGCAGTTAGTGAATTAGCAGGGGCTTTCTTGGTGAAGCATTGTCATCTATAAGCTGGCCTCTTAAGGACATTGCAGGAAGCCTGTTCCTGGCTGATAAACAAAGCACTTTGGAAACTCCTTACCTTTTCAGGCCTTAAAAACATCATTTAGGGCATTAAAGTAGTAATTTTCTAAATGATGTGTTTGTGGCCTGAAAAAAGTAAAGCAACTCCAGAAAGTCGTCATCTTCTTCTTCTTCTTTTTTTTTTTTTTTTTTTTTGTGAGGGGTGGCCATGGAATGACTCCTGTAATGAGAGAACTCAGAAGTTTCTTTTAAGAGTGTTAGCTGATTTGGGCACTGGAAGAGATTGTAGAAGCTGGCAGTGTCAAAAGAAAGCAAGAAATAGTTTTCTTTTTTGTCATCAGAGAAGGATGGACAAAGAAAGGTGCTCTGTCCAAGGGGCAGAGGGGAGCCAGTGTTACTGTCATTCTGGACTGTCCATTTCAAAGTCCTTCTGATGAAGAGTAGAGAAAGAGTGTTGGTGAGGTTAGTGTGGGTGTGGACTGGGGGACAATCAGGAGATCTGGCGGTCTCCATCACATCAAGGATTCAGATAGAATAGGTCCTATGCTCCAACTTCTCCGAGGGTTCGGCGGGTTCTCAAAGGTAAGATTCCGAGGCTGAGACAGGAGAATCGCGAGTTCAAAGCCAATCTCAGCAACAGCGAGGCGCTAAGCAACTCAGTGAGACCCTGTCTCTACATAAAACACAAAATAGGGCTGGAGATGTGGCTCAGTGGTCGAGTGCCCCTGAGTTCAATCCCCAGCACCAAAAAAAAAAAAAAAAAAAAAAAAAAAAAAAAAAAAATCAAAGGTAAGATTCCAGTTTGGGGGTCCTAGGAAGTCCCTGAGCTTGTCAAACTGTCAGTGTCCTGCTTTCTGGGCAAGGTGTTGGATCTTTTGCCCTGTGAGAAGAGTCTGGACCAAGTGTGATGTTTCTATTTTAACCACCACCCAGACCAGGTTATTCGTCAGCTATAGCAGGTGCATGTTCACTGCATGAATGACCATGTACCTTGAGTGGCCTCATGGGCATCTGAAAAACAAACCTATGATTTGGGGAACAAGTCAGAGTCTCAGAAACAAGCAGTGACCTGGTAGAAACTCGGCCAGTGTGGAACTGCACTGACAAGTAGCTAATTGGGGGAAAAGAAAGGCTTCAGATTCCCCTGGCACAGGGGTAGATGCCAGAGTGGGAAAGACCCTAATGAATGAACTAGGTTGCTGTTATGAAAGGTGAAGATGGGCAGAGTGACAGGGACTCAATAAGCAAAAGAGAGGGTGGCATGAGATGAGATTTCAGGCCAGACAATGTTGAGCCATGGAGACTAGAAAATGTTTTTGGATGTCCTTCCCAGTGTGATGACAAGCTATTAGAAGGTTTCAGAAGAAGAGTGACATGATTTAATATAGTTTTCACAAGACCACACTGGTAGCTTTGTGGAAAAGGGATTATATATGAACAAGAGTTGAAACAGAAATTAACCAAGAGGCTAATAAAATTCAAGAAGAATGATGGCTTGGTTAGAGCAGTAGCAGTGCTCTAACTGATGGAAAAATAAACAGTTTCAGAAAATATTTTGGAGGTGGGGTTTCTGGATGGTATCCATGGATTGGTGTGCGAAGGACAGAGAACTGCTAGGGTCTAATGTTATTTGTGGGGATGGTAAAAAATATATTCAGATATATTTAATCAAACAGTTGGATAATGTAAGTTTGGGATGACTTTTAGATACCAAATAGATATCAGGTAGGGAGTCTTGAACACGGAGTATAGAGGAAAAGTCAGTCCTTATATAATTATTTGGGAATTATCAGCATATAGGAGGTTTTTTAAATAAAAGAAAACAAACATCAAGCTAGTTCAGTCCAGTCTCACCCACTCCAAATCAACTCTTAGAGAATTCGGCATGAAATACCAAGGATTAAGAATGGGAAAGAGCTAGCTAGCCCTCTTACTCTTAGAAACTATTTCTAAAGGGGAGGCAGGCTATTAAACTGTTGATAAAATGTGGTAAAATGGAGATAGACGTGGTAAAATGGGACATATAAAGAAAGCTGCACTAAGTAGTTATGCCTGGAATTGTCAGAACTATAGAGACAAGAGGTGACCTGAAAGTCATTTGATAGAAACAATTTTCTTGTAACTCCCTTCCTCTTAATATGGGTGCTTACTTAGAGATTATAGTGAGCAGACGGGGCTGGTTGCAGAAATGTTAAATGGAAAAAAATTATTTTTTTCAATCTTTAGAGGCTCTGATCTTGAATGAGGCAATAATAACCTGGGGACTCAGCAGTTTGCTCTGTGAAAAGAGTGGCTTGCTTTTGACCAGTAGTCTCCTGCCTTAGAGACATGGAATGAGGAATCAAAGCCTGTGAGTATCTTCCTTCCTTCCTTTAATCTTATTTAAAGGTTATATTACTATATATTTCAACATATTAGGTGGTTTAATTTGTTCATCTACAAATATTTAAAATATAAATATGTATATGCATTCACATGTCTAAATAAAATATTTAGCTATGCTAAGATTATGTAGGTTGTCAAAAATGTTGATTTCTTTGAACTTTAATTCTATCAACTCAGCTAAAAGGTGAAGCAGGAGAGTAGGACAGGACTCTCCAGCAATCATCCCTCCTTCTACTGTAGAAACATCAGTTTGAACAGCTATCCACATGCAAAAATACCTTCATAAGAGCTTAAGAAATCAAGTGCAAGATCCTAATACCTGGTCATAACACAATAATAGGAAATGATGCATTGAAGAGGGTAATTGTACAACTCATTGAAATAATATTGTTATTCTTTGTGGAGCAGAAACTCAAATGAACTGTGGTTAATAAAAAAGAAAAAGGAAAACCCAAACAATTATTTCCAAATTAATTCTGTTTCAGAGACAAAATATATCAAACATAAAGCCCACTGGGGGACAAAATAATAAAAACCATGTTCGGCAGTGCCTGAATATTATAGGGTCAGCTCTAATATATTTATCAACTGGGTGGCTCTATCTTTTTCTTTCTCTTCTTCACTTCTTAGCTGAACTACTATATTGTCAGCTATTCAACTCCTTTATTACTTATTCTCATTCTTTGTAAAATCAAAAAACAATTTCTTTTCAGGGAATTAATTTCATACTTATATGAAACAATGGAATTCTTATAAGGCACTTTGTAATTTGCCAGAAGAAAATTAGTTAGATGTCCTTTCCTTTAATAATTTTGTTTGTTGAACCATTTATTCCCAGAAAATCATCTATTAACCTCAGAAGCAGGTCAGTTTTAATAAAGCACTGTGCATTTCTGTAGTGTTCACTATAGATTATATTTTAAAGAATTCACTTATTCATATGTGTATCGATTCCATGAAGTAGATAAAAGCAGAAATTACATTTTTATAAAAGTGGAGACTGAGCTGAGTGGGTGGCTATGAGACATTTATGGGCTTTGGAGTGCGAAAAGAAAGAAAGCCAGGCATACACTGCCAGGAGTTAGGGATGCTGGGTCAGAAAAATCAGTGAATACATAGGTCAAGCCCATATTTCGGGGATCAATGATGCAGCATCACCAAAATTTTTTTAAAGTAAGAATTTGGCTTTTGAGATATACATCTTCAACTAAATATCTTAAGAAACATCAGAACCTTGTGGGACTTCTTTATGGTGATTTATAAGTTCATATTGTTTTGATTTGAATTGCTTGTGATAAGAAGGCACCATGTTCTTTTCATTGTTCAGAATGTTCAAAGATTCTCCTTAGATTTCGAATGTCATGATGGCCCAGACGCAGACCAAGTGTTAGCCTTCTTTTTGTTGACTGAATTGGGTTCAAGATAGTTTGCAATGTAGAGGAGTTGATCTCATTTCTAGTCAGGTTAATCATAATGTCCAAGTGTTAAAACAAGTGGATGATATTTCTGTTTCTATCCAAGTTCACCCAGGGGAAGGATAACTCAATCTACAGGGCCCTCAGGAAAACTCAAATCAAAAAGGAAAATCAGTCTGTCTTTCAGGTTAAATTTTGTCTGGCTCTCATTTTATAGGCTGCCCAAGGGCCAGATAGGTCTGTGGGTGGGTGTGTTGGTGGTGGTGGGGTGTCTCTTGATTTATGTTGAATTCAGTAACCTGCAACTGGAGACTGAATACATTCTGTTTCATAATTCTGCCCTGACAATCATGCTGAAATGGGATTCCTGTGGGATTTAAATGATTTGTTCCATGTTGCATGAAAAGCTAGAGATAAAAGTCAGAAGAAAACTATGATTTTTAAAGCCCAAATTACTGTTTAATACTGTTGAAATTTTCCCTGGCTATTTTATTCACTGCCATCATAGTCTCTGACTTCCTAGGGCCATGAAACTAATGTATGTAATGGCATGTTGAAATAGAACACATTTGGCCAATAATGCTTGAGGTAAGAATGCCTAGGAGTGTGTGTGTATTTGTGTTTCCAGAAAATGTGTTAATTTTCTTCTTGACTATATGTAGGTTAAAATTTTAGTGATAAAATGTAAAGTTGCTGACTCCTTCTGAAGCCAAGCGAGAGTACATTTTCCATACTAACCAGAGATGTTTGGGTACTTAATTGCAGGCAACACCTTTCTTTGCTATAACTGATCACCCAATTCAAAAAGTTACATAAGATAGAAAAAGGCCCATCAAATCCAAAGGTTAAAGTTTATGTGCTTAAGTTTTCAGGGTTAATGATAAAGAAATTAGTTTTATCGTAAGCTTTTGCTAGTACAGAGGAGGTATTTTACCAGTGATTTTTCTTTTTTACCAATACTTGCTATTTAAGTCATTTCTTTTTGAAAAAAGAAATATTTGGGTGAAATTTGTTTTGTATGTGAAATGTGTAAAATACTTCGGTTTAAATAACTTCATGATGATTATAAAAAATTCTGCTCAGGGACTATTTTGTATGTTTCGTACTATTTGCTCCTATGCTAAGGGGCCCCAGGCTGCTACAGTTTCCAGTCTGATGCCAGCATTTGGCAAGCTTTCAGGTCACTTTTACTGTTTCCAGGGTATCTGGCTATAGCAACCTGTCCTACCTTCAATTGGATTGCTTTGAATCTTGTAGAGGCTGTGTAAGTAGATAGCCAATTGGTTAACAATATCTTTGAAGTGTTAGCTATTTCTAAGCTACTAGATCTACTTTAGAAATCGTATTAGCTGTATCTAGGAGAGTTTCTCAGAATACACAGATGGGAACTGGAGTTACTTTGTCCCTCCATCCCCTTAGAAGTTCTTTCAGGTTACTTCTAGCTTTTTGTTTTGTTCCAGAGATTGAACTCCTACAAGGCTCTTCCCAATCTTGGGTAGAGGTGTAGCACAGGGCAGTGGCCAGGCCAGGAGCTCTGAAGTGAGTCTGTTGCAATTTTGGCATCGCCCTGCTGTGTGACATTGGGCAGGTTACCTCACCTCTCACTCCTGGAGAGTGAGAAATCAACTGGAAAATGAGATGAAAATAAACACTCCCAAGAGTTATTATGAGGATGAAGTGAAGGGTGTGGTTCACTGACACCTACTATTTATCAAGCACTTATTATGTGCCAGATACATAGTTAACACTCATAAATGGAGTTCCTGCCTCTGTGCCCTTACTAGTTGGATTTTTATGTAATGAGTCTACAAAGTCCACACATTTTTCAAATACCATAGAAAATAATAAGAAGACCAAAGGGAATAATCAGAAAGAACCTACCATGTATAGATTCTGGGTTAGACATTTTACTTATGTTGTATCATCTAATCCTCTCAGCAACCCTCTGTAACAGGTTCTATTTTCCTCATTGTATAGATGAGAAAAATAAAGGCCCAGATAGATTGTTTTGTACTGTTTTACATGTCAGAAAAAGCAGCAAGATGAAGAGAACAAATTTATGATGATTGAAAACAGTTCTATAAGAGTAAATTGCAACACGGACGTTAATAATCTAGTTAATTCCTTTTTGTTTATTAGCAAAATATCAACCATGTTTTCTTTAATAGAATTGAAATAATGGAGTGAAAAATATATTTTTCCACACATTAAAAATAGAGACACTAAATTCACCTCATTCTGCTTCACATAGACATTCTCATAGATCATTCCATGAGTTAAAGTCTAAATTACTTTGTTTCAATTGTAATACATACTGAGGCTTGTTTTTGCTGCCAAAACTGTTCTTTGGTTTAGAAAATTTCCCCTAGGTCATTTAGAAGTATTCCCAGAAAAGATGAAAATGCCAAAAACCTGGTCAAAATTTTTTTCAAGTATTGCACCAAGAATGGAAAGAATCCGGGAATCAAGAATGTATATTTATCTGGTCACAAGGAGAACAGGGGTTATCTGAATACTGTGGACTTTTCTTCCATAGCGGACAATTTCCCCTGTCTTTCTCTTAACTTCATGTATTGTGTGATCAATCTTCCTGCCTTTCTCTTATTTTCAGCGCTCTGATTTATTGTCTGGAGGAATAGGCACTTAAGAAAAATTTCTTTTTGGGCTCCACCTTTACAAAGGAAGGTGCAAATTAGATGCAGCAAATTTATAATTCTATTTCCACGTTTAAAAAGAAATATCACTCAAGCATTGGTCTGCTCTGTCACCTTGAATCAGAAAACAGCTCCATCTGGTTTATTTAGTTTTTGATAGCTCACACTTCAAAGGAAGGCAAGGGTTATATCCGCTGACAATTGTGTAGCCTGTGCAAGCAAAAATAAAATTCTCTCCTGACCCCTGCAGTGATCAGTGTATATATCCTGAAGCAGGAGAGATCTGATGACGTCTGTAGTGGTTTACTGACTCCCAGCAGGTTTGATTTTGCAGTCTTGACTCAGGAAAAAGAATCCCATCAGCTTCTAGCAAAATTGTGTGCAAGAAAAGATACCCAAATACAGTGAAATTGGCTCTGGTGCTATTTTTGGTCTTAAAATTATGTGAGTGTGTCTGCACACACACATGCACAAACACACGTGTGTGTCTTAGCTTCAACATCTGCCTTCGATGTAAACTTTTAGAATCCCTTGTAGCTCTAATCTTGTGTTTAAGCTTTCAGGAACAAGTCTGGCAGCAACTTCCTATATGCAACTGGCTTAACCATCTATATGGATATCCATGTGCATTCCCCAAGGTCAGATTTGGTTCTTAGTTCATGGAAAAATAACAGAGGACCAATGTGTTTCATGTATTATCATTTCAAAGAGGCAGGCTTTGAACAGAGATACAAATCACCAATATTTAATTTTGCCCACAATTTTTATTCTACCTACTTTCAAAATAACTCCAGTTCTATTTCTAGCCCTGCCTCAGTTATGCAACTGCTGCCTGCTTTGGAAGCCCCATCTACAATATAGGGATAATAATCCTTACCACCTACGTCATGTCACAGTGGTGTTTTAAGAATAATGAATAGAGGCCTGTGTGAGCCCCAAGCTCTCTGAAATACAATAGACTTATAGCTCCCAAATGATTTTCAACAAGCCTAAAAGTGACACATTAGATAGAATTCTATAAAAACTTACAAACTAAAAGTGTATTTAAAAACCATGTAATTAAAATTAATTTAAAAATGAATGAAATACATATCTTATGTAGATGTGCACACACAAAAAGCAAGAATTTGCCAAAATTGTTTACATACTTATTATGGAATATTTCCATAGGAAAACTCAAATATAACATCATGAAAATTTCATATAAGTTAATATTGACAGTGGTTATCACTAATGGTAGTATTGTCAGTGATTTTTCTTTTCTTCTATTAGCTTTCTTATATAATCCAAGTTTCCTAAAATGAATATGTAGTTCTTCCGAAATCATGAAAACAATTGCAATAAATAAATTTTGAAAAACTAACCAGATTAGATAGAAATTATACAGATAGAAGATAAAGTTCAGATCCTTGGGGGAAAATTCCTTTAAACTCTAAAAGAACAAGTTTGGGGTGAGACATGAATGAAAGAAATACATTGTTCCAATTTACTGACAGTTGAAGAGTACTTGGGTTGGCACTCAGTTTGCAATTGTAAGAACAGCTCAGAGGAAACCTATCATTAAGAAGAAGAGTTAAGGGCTGGGGCTGTAGCTCAGTGGTAGAGCGTTTGCCTAGCATGTGTGAGGCACTGGGTTTGATCCTCAGCACCACATAAAAATAAACAAAATACAGGCATTTTGTCTATACACAACTACAAAAAATAAAAATAAAAAAAAGAGTGGAAGTCTTCATATTTATCCACAAGTTTGTACGGTATGTCAGCAGTTAGACCTAGTCTTGTCTATTCAAACCAGCACACTACTGAGTGTCAATAAATATGATATATTCAAAAAATCCAAAAGGATGATTCTAATAAGTTTACCCTACTCTCCGTTACTCCTGTCACCCCAGATTTCTTCAAGTTCTTCTAATATACTGCAAACTTTTTCAGCTTCAGGTCTTCTCACACCCTCTTCACCTTTCTGGAACACTCTTTCCACTAAGATAATATTACATATTTCAGGGATGAGTTTAGCTCTTATCTCTTCCACAAGTCATATCCTTGTTGCCAAGACCAAGTATAATGGCCTCCCATGTGCTACTGTGGCCATCCATGTCCACTCCTGACAGCATATTTGTCTACGACCTCTGATCTGAGCATCTGGGAGCAGAGACCTTTGTGCCTCACACACAGCAAGGAGGACACACTGGGTAAGAACTGTTGTGTCTCCTCGCAGCTCAACAACCCTCTAGTCCACAGGATTTGAGAAGAAAGAGGAAGACCCTAGTCCTGGCCATTGTCATTATGCTTGTGTTTTTCTCTCATAAAAGACTGATGAAAAGAGGAAGAAATTTTAAAAATTTATTATGAAGAAATTTTAATTTAATGTATTGCATAATTTATTCAGTCAAATTTGTTATTCATAAAAAAATACCTTGGCCTGCCTTAGAGAAATGACAGCATACACAATGGAATTTTAAAATAAAAAAGATGAAAAAGATTTCTTTCCCCTCTGACTATTGTAATTCTCAAAGGCAAACATTTGTGTTAGTTCTACACATGTTACATCAAAGATAACATGATTTGTGCTTCTTCTTTGAAAAATATCCTACAGCTGTGAGCCATTAGCTATTGTCTTGCTCTATTGTTATATTGGATGAGTTCCTCGAATGCTTTATGTCTCCATATTTCTAACTGTGGAATGGGGCCACTTCTGCTCTCCAAAGTGAAAGGTAATGTTTAGGAAAAAATTCATGCTAGAACTAGAAGTTAGCTATTAATTAAAGTGGATATAATTGCTTTCATGTTATAGTTTATTGTCAGAGTACTCTTTTTAACCAAAGGAATTATATCCTTTTTTCTTTTTTATTTGTTCTTTCTAGTTATACATGACAGTAGAATATATTTTGACATGTCATATATACATGGAGTATAACTTCTCATTTTTTATGTTAAATGACCCCATATATATTTACATATCCATATAAATATCCCTTTTCAATTCCCAGCTAAACTAATTGAACTGTTAAAAACATGTTATCATTGCAAACACTTACAAGAAAATGGAAAAGATATTAAACATAAATTCCTCCCTCCCTAACTTTTCTGTATCATGATTCTGAATCTACAGTTAGCCGGCTATACCTGTAGACTCCGCATCTATGGATTCAACAACTGTGGATCAAAAACATTTAAAACTCGTTGCATTGGTACTGAACATGTACAGATTTTTTCCTTGCCATTGTTCTCTAAATAATACAGTATAACAACTATTTATATATTATTTATGTTGTGTTAGGTTTAATAAGTAATCTAAAGATGATTTGGAGTATATGGGAAGATATGTACAGTTATTTGCAAATACTATGGCATTTTATATGAGGTACTTGAGCATCAGTGGAATTTTTTTATTTGTAGGGGTTCCTGGAATTAACTCTGATGGCTGTACTTATGAATACATGTATTAATTAAGTGAGTTAAGACAAAGTGAACAGTTACTTAAGCTAATCTTGCTCCATCAGACTAGGCTGGGTCAACATGTCCACCTCTGAGGGAGTCTTGATTTCTCATGTTATTTAGACATTGTTGATAAGGAGTAGGATCTAGAACCCAGTGTAGGGGTTCAATAACCAGGTCAATAGAGAGCTACCAAGCAGGACCCCAGCACGAACAAAGCCCTAGGACAAAGTTAGCCCTGAATAGTAATGTTGCTGGCAGGGTTCCTCCTGAGCAGTCACATAGTGGAGCATCTAATCTGTTGGCAGAGGGCTAGGAAAGGAGTGGGCTGTCTGTGCAGGGAAGGGAGTTGGGAGAGCGGAGGGAAGTGGCATGACTTAAGGAAGGTAAAACAGGGCTACCAAAGGGTTTGCTCAATCACTTTTTTAGGCATAGTTTTCCTTTATTAAATCGTCACAAATGTGTTCTTGACTGGGAATTGGATCTTCCAACTCTCCTGAAGTAGGCATACACAAATCAAAGCTCCTAAAATTTCATCTGAAGGAGATGTATAACCGTATTCTAAATCGTTCTCATTTTCCCAAAGCTCAATTCCCTGAATTCAAAACTTAAATTCTTAAATTAAAAAAAAACAACCCACAAATCTGACAACAGATGCCTGCACATGCCTGATTTTAAGCCCAACCACTCTGGATAATGTCAGAAAAGAAACCCCACTGAAACTGTCTTATCAGGTTAGCAGCTATGTATAAAGATGCTTCCCTGCCCCAACAGTAAGCTTCTGGCTAGTCAAGACAGACACAAAATGGTGAAATATTTATTATTTTTAAATATTATTTAAAAGACCAACATCCACAGGGATACCACAGTTTTGCAAAAGAGATTCCAAAGTCAGCCAGCACAAGCATCCATTAATAATAAAAGATCAATATGAAATGAAAATTATATGCTCCATAAGTTTGGCTATAGGATTTAACTGATCTTGTAATGTTTCAAGTAAATAATGATGGATGGATCCATGGTGACCTAAAATCAGTCCTACTCTAAGAAGAAAGATACTCCATGTTTAATATTTATTTGAGGAGGGAAGAGACTCAATCCTGGGAGCCACTGAGTGTTGCCATCTGGATGTTAGGTCAGCCTGATACTGCACATGAAATCTACATGTATTTCTGCTGTTAAGAGAAAATAAAAACTTTCAGGGTTTTTTTTTTTTTGAGGGGACTGTTAGAAGTGGAAAATCACAATGAATTTCTATTAACTATCTGAGAAAGTACAAACAAATTATTAGGTCTGTTGTGATTAGGTCTGGGGTTTGAGTCAAATGCAAATCTCCAGGCTAAGGATTTTGGTAATGTCAGCCTTTAACTGGAAGGCAGGCTGACCTGTGACCTCAAGCTAATGACCCTTTTATGCAGGGGTTCGGGGCACCATATGTAGCTTCTCACACTATGGTGGGGCCCTGGAACCAGGACTGCCATCATTTCCCCTTAACCTCCTAACCCACCCTTCCTGTGAATCTGTAATCCAGTTAGGGAATCCAATTTCTCATTCCTGTGCTTCTGACCTTATTTTACATTTATAGCTATTTGCTCTTTTTGACTCAGCTTACAAATGAGAAACTGACTTCAAGTCTTATTAACTTTGTCAAAGTATTTGCCAAACCCAGCATGTTTTTTCTAGAAGAGGAAAGCTAGATTGTGAATAAAAAGGTCAGGGTCTAGTAATGGCAGTAGATTCAATGCCTAGCTATGCCCCATGGGTTAGAAATTCCTAAACACTGGTACAGATAGTCTAAAGTGTTGGCTTCCAAAAGCAGACCAGTATTCTATAGCTTATGAAGCTTATTTTTTTTGTATTAACGCAATTGTTTTTGAAAGATTTTAGAAATCTCTCAGTACATACAGTATTTATGCTCTCAAACTAGACTAAATCACAGGCAACTTATTCTCCAAAGTCTTCCTTTAGTCTGAGGAGACATGACTTCTCTCTTCGCCTAAGTGTCTGTGGCAGATAAAAGGTGATAGTTTCACTATTTTGCTCTTCCTTCCTTGTATAGGAACACTACATTTCCCAATCTCCCTTGCAGTAAGATTGGCCATATTTTTTTCTCTCTTCTTAATTATTTTTTCTTCCTCCCTTCTCTCTCTCCACCAGTTAAGTCAGTAATGAAAAGGAATGAGATTGTAATATCCTAGTATCACTTTGGAGTTAAAATTATCGTTGTTAGTTTGCAGGCAAGGTTGAAAAACAATTCAAGATAATAAACTGAAACACCTTGTCTAGAAGATAAATAATCTGCATTTCAAATCTTTTTTTTTTTTAATTAGTGTCCAGGATTGGGGAAGCACACTGTGTTACTCACAGCCAACACAGTTTCCTTCATGGCGGTCGGAACTCTGATCAGTAGCAGAATGATGGTAAACCTCCATCTTTACTGCATAGGCTGACCTGGAAAAACCAAAATCCTCTTCCTCCTTCTCTGAACAGTACCATTATGTAACCATATGGGACTTTTCCCATTAAGAAGTGATTTCAAATGCATTATATCTATTAATTCTAGCACTCTTAGAAGGTCCAATTTGTATATTCTATCATACACTGGACTAGAAATTTACCTACTGTTATAACATTCGCCATAGAATGTAAGAATATATAGAACAGCTTAGGAAGCAAGTTTTCTGACTGTTTCCATTGGGATGTGTGTTGGTTATGTAAAATGTAATAATTGTTCCCACTAGGAAGTAGAGAATAAAAAGTCCGTATTAAGAAGAAAATACTCATGTACAACCCCTACCCCTTGAATGTTAGTTGCTAACATTCCCTGTTATCCTTCTAGTCTAAGCATATGTTACATAGTGGATATAGTATCATTTATATAGTTTTGTGTTCTTTTTTAATTCAACATTGTAAGAAAAACAGTTCTTTCCATTAAAACTTTTTGCAAATAGAGTTTTTAATGGATACATGATGTTTCAACATATGCTTCTGTGATAATTAAATTCATCTTGTCTCTATTCTTAGACATGTACACGGTTATTAAATTTTTAGTCCTTATAAATAATGCTGCAGAAACATTTCTGTACAAATCACTTCTCTTTTTTTTATTTTAGATTATTTTCTTAGGATAAACTTCCAGTAGTGGAATTTCAGAAAAAGAACAAATGCCTACATGTAATTTTTACTGTAAGAACTGCTTCCTATAGCTATTTGCTTCTTGAAATATCATGTGGACAGTAAAAACCAAAACCAAACACCCAAAACAACAAAAACCAGACTATGTCAGAAATGGAGTTACAGGTTTGAAGTGCCAGGTGGCCTCTGGTGGCCTCTTGACTGGGCTGTTAATGTGCTACTCAGATGAGTGGGCAAAGGCCTCAGTGTTTCTAATCAGACTTAAGAGCTGGTCACAGCAGCATATTTCCAATGGACTATAATGCAAATTTAATATGACTAGTTTTTACAGCATCCCTGTGCTTTAAGTGGGGATTGTTATTTCTCAGAAAACCCCAAACTCTATATTTACTATAATCTGCCCTTCACATTTACCCACCCAAGTGCGACATATACTGGGAAAGAGTGAGAGTAACTAGATGGAGTTTTCTTCTCAGTTTTGGAGTGCAACAACCAAGCCACAATAAAAGACTGAGCTTTGGATCAAATAGGTACACTTCTGCTATTTGACATTCTATAATGGGACACAGAATGAGTTCTTTCAGTAGCAAAGCCCCATTGTTCAAGTGGGTTAATCAACAGAGAAGGAACCTACTAAACACTCCTTGTCCTATATTGATAAAAATCTGCTCATCTGTTTCTCTTAGTTTCCTTCCTTTTGTAGTGAGAGAACACTAGTATGATATTACTCTTACAATTTGAGAATCTATACACTATGTAAATTAAAGGGAATCTAAATATATAACATAAATGGGTGGTTGTTGAATTGTTTGAGAAATCAGTGGGTTTCTGAGTGAAAGTTTGCCAAAAAGTATTTATTGCCTAAATAAAAGCAAGTATCCTTGCTTGATTTATTTAAGTAAATAAATCTGGAAATCTAGAAAAACAAGTTTGAAAGGCATGTTTGTTTATACATGGGTCAACAATTATGCCAAAA
Organism: Xerus rutilus; assembly: GCA_028644305.1. Classification (NCBI taxonomy): domain Eukaryota; kingdom Metazoa; phylum Chordata; class Mammalia; order Rodentia; family Sciuridae; genus Xerus; species Xerus rutilus. The sequence continues at coordinate 25,206,285 of CM053406.1, forward strand.
ATGTAAAGTTGTGATTTTGTAATTAGAAAATTCTGTGCTATTATTCTCCATCTATTTATTCTCAGCAAATCTACTTAGGTTGACCTGTTTGATACTAAGAACCCTATGTCCTTTTGGTAAGGGTCCTGTATTGCTAGCAAGTAGAAGTTTTGTCTCAGCCACAGGAAAACTTGACATGAGATTTGACCTATCTTGGAGAAACATTTAACAAAATCTATGTATGTTCATATCTCCTTAACTGAAGAAGACCGAGATATTGATAGTGTTAGAAAAATTAATTACAAAATAGTTCCTATATTACAGCTTCTTAAAGAAAATAAATTTCTAGGTTTAATTTCCTTTTCACTATTTTAAAATTTTAATTTATTCCCAGTTATTCCCCTGACAAATACATTTAGACTATTTCTCTGTACCTCAATTTATCTCACAGTAAAAAGACTTTATAGACTATAGACATGGCCAAGATTTTGAGCTAGTGTCCTTGGGTTGGTAAGATTGTCTTTCTCAGAACAATTAATCAGGACAGAAGTAACATGGTTTGTGCATGGAGATTATAGGTATGTTGGTCACCTTTAATAACTTCCCCAAGGTTAGTTTTTTCTAACAGTAGCAATAACTTTTTAGACTCTTCAAAAAAGACTAAATTTCCATTTATACTCAATGGCTTTTCATTTCTGCTGTTAACCCTGAGCTGGCTTATAATCAACACCCTTACTGGTTGATTAAACAAGAGTTAGAGATTCATTGTGCAAAACAACAACAACAACAACAAAAACAAAACAATAATAATAACAACAAAAACTTGGGTATTCCTTTCAGGAGTGAACCTTTAAAAAAATCTTTTACAGAATTTTTAACATTTCCAAGATAATGGGATTTGGATATTTTCTACTGGTACAAACTGTGCTTCCTTTCTGGCTTTGCAGGGGTCATTTCCTGTCTGGTTGGATTTGGATGGACAAGAAGCAGGAACTGAGGAAAGATAATAAAGTATGTGGATGGTGGTGGCCAGAGAAGGGTCAGGGTTGGGATGTGAACTGGGGAGGCCATAAGACCTTGAGGCCTTGAGGGCTCAGGTGGTAAAAGGCCAGAACAGAGGGGTTGCAAAACAGCAAGAGGGGCCTAACTGACCATAGGAGGGAACATGACGCATCAGGCTGGGCCTAATTCTGAATCATCTTTGATTCTGGGAAAGCCTATAGTTAATACTGATGACTTAGCTGTTTTAGGAAGACTGGTTGAATGAGGAAAGATTGACCCTGAGCCCTGTTCCTTTGTTCACCTGTTCTGCATACTTATTTTGCTGCTGGCATTCGCTGCTTCTGTTCCACTGTTTTGTTTTGGTAGTAGCATAGAGTTAAATGAGACCTTTAAAATATGATGTCCAATAAAACAAAGCTTTTTTAGCAACAATTCTCATGAGTTTTTTAATATGTCTTATAGTTATTATGAGAAAGTGCCACATTATAATTTCATTCTCAACAATACCAAATCCATGCTAATTCTTCAATAAGTGCTAGTTGAATACAATTGATTAAATGATATTATCTACCCTTCTAATATAAAGGCAACTTCTTTAGTTAAAAAGTCTCCTCCAGGGCTGAGATTGTGGCTTAGTGGTACAGCGCTTGCCTCACATGCGAGAGGCACTGGGTTCGATCTCCAGCACCACATATAAATCATCAAAATAAAGATATTGTGTCCATCTACAACTAAAAAATTTATTAAAAAAAGTCCCTTCCAATTGGCTTTTTGTATATATGTTCATTTGTACTTACAACTTGTATCAACTGGAGACATTTCAGTTTACTTTGAGTGGCTTAATAGCTTTCTGATTATGAATCCATTTATGCATGTGCTTAGCTGCAGAAAAATTAATCATTAGATATTTCCTTATTCCAGGTGGGATGAGGTCAAATGTATCTTTGTTGAAATAGAAGTTTCAGATTAAATTTGCACAACCCAGCCCTGTTAAGGAGCATCATCTTACCTTTTTTGGCCTTTAAAAAAATGTGACTTTGAATGACACATTGATCTCCTCATTTGTACATGCAATGTAAAATAGCTCATCTACTTGAACACATTTACTTATTCTTACTCAAAGACAGGATTTTAGTGGTGAAGAGGTGAATGTGCTCCCCACTTCTTCCCTTCACACACACACACACACACACACACACACACACACACATCCCTAATATAAGGAAAGGCAACAGTAGCCATGAATATAATTTTCAGGATGTCCTTATGCAGGAGATTCTTCAAGGAAGGGGTAGTTTAAGGACAGAACCTGGTCCTGCTTAGGTTTCTAGAAGCTGTTTTTCAGGCTGCTGTTTATTCCTTTGCTTATTCAAGTTAATTACACCTCTCCTCCTATGTCTCTCTGGACAGACCCAAGTTTTCACAAGGGCAGGCCCATTCACTGCTCACTGGTAAAGGAAAGAAAGCATCTTTTTTATGACCTCCAGTCCTTGTCAAAGATAGGAAACTCAAAGTGAAACTTGAAATCTGTAACTCCACATTGGTCACTTTGTTAATCTGCCCACTTTCTGAGGTCGAATCTGCCTTAATACTCACCATTAATTCAGCCCATCAGTTAACCATAAACCCTTTAATAATATCCCACAGGAATTCTCTGGTAGACACAACTTTCTGGCTTGCTTTGAAAGTATAAAAGGCCTCCACATAGAAATGGTTGGGACTTTCAACAGACACACTCTTTTTACCTAGTTGGAGGAGGAAAAAGGCAGCTTCTCTGCCAGTTTCAAGTCATGTTTCCATTTCAGCTGTATCAGTGAAGCTCGACCCCAGCTACACAGTGGAGTCATCTGGGGAGCTTTCAAAACTCTCAGTGCTTGAGCCCATGCTTGATTTACTTGGGGTTGGGGTGGGGGTAAGATTGGAACATTGGAGTTTAAAAAATCTCCTCAAGTTATTCTAAGGGTTAGGCCAGGATTTATAAGAGCTGAGTTTAATTCCAAGGAGATAGCCTCCTCTGAAAGATAGCATAGTCAATTCATTCATCTCTATTAAGATGTTGTCTAAAACTAGGTATTTAATTCCTGTGTTTAGATTAATACAGGTAGATAGCCCCCATCTCTCTCCAACAAAAGAATCTATCAAAGATAAAAAAATTTAGCTGGGCACGGTAGTGCACGCCTATAATCCCAGCACTTTGGGAGGCTGAGACAGGAGAATCACGAGTTCAAAGCCAGCCTCAGCAATGGTGAGGTGCTAAGCAACTCAGTGAGACCCTGTCTCCACATAAAACACAAAATAGGACTGGGGATGTGGCTCAGTGGTTGAGTACCCCTGAGTTCAATCCCAGGTACCAAAAAAAAAAAAGATCAAAGAATTCTTTCCTTTTTTTTTTTTTTTTTTTTTTAAAAATGCCACCTATTTAAATGTGACCTGGCCCAATGTAGCAGAGGCTGACTAGACTCCAGAAGGAGGAGAGCTCAGCTATTGATGAGGTTGGAAGAGGTAACTAAACCTGGTGACAGGAGCATTTGGACCAATAATTGGTTGTGCAACTCACTGTGACACTGGGCAAGTCATTGATTTTTCCTAGACCCTTTTTTCAGTCCAGTAAATAAGAGGCAATAACCCCATGGTTACTTCACAGGGATATGAGGAAGGTCATGTGAGATCATACTTGAAAGAACTTTACAAACTGTAAAGTTTCACACTTCATAGAAATTACCAATTCCATTTGTGTAACAGAGTCCTTTAGAAGTTTCTTAAGTGTATTCTTCCCATGAGCCAAACACTGGAAAACAATATTTTAATATCTATGGATGAAACATGAATATGCAGCACATATTTTGAGTCATATTTTCCTTCATTTGTTTTCATTTATCCTGATTATAAAGCAACCACAAACTTTAGCTACAGGGAAAAATTAAGTAAAAAGGAAAGCTGATCTGTTTATTCCAGTATTTCACAGCTTAAACAGAGAAAACATCAAGTATCATCACAGATGTTATGAATGTTTATGGACTATGTGTTGGGTATTGTGCAGTTCAGGCTTGTTTAAACTTTAAGAGATTATAAACTAAAAATAATCTGAAATGCAAGCCAATAATACATATTTGAAACCTGAAATGAATCAGAATTGTCACCTCTGAGTGTGAAGTGGAATGATTCTAAGAGACTGCTGTAGTATAAAATTGTAGACTAACATTTGTGGGAAGACATGGAGGAGCAGTTGCCTCCAACTTTGGCTGTGACTGATCATCATGATAATGAAGATGGACAAGCTCTCAGATTCTAGTGACACTTTGATTAACATAGTCTTTGGCTTGTGGATTAGATAGCTACAGCAAAAAGCAAACTAAGAATCTTGAAGAATCACACAAAACAGAATAGTTTGATTTTGGACCTACAGGAAAGAAATCTACCTTCATGAAAGTTTCTGCAATGCTCATGTATGTGGAAGATAATCCAGACATGGCTCGAATGCTTTGAAAGCTCACAGCCTCTTTTCTCTCCTAGGACTCCAGATCACCCTCATTATTGGGATGACTCTGTTTAAGCCTTCAGCCAGTGGTCTTTTGTATGTCACCACACTCACAAAGTAATTTGTTACACGTAACTGCAAAGCAGTCACAGAATATATTACCTTATTATTAGTGTATATTAATATATTATTCATATATAACAATATTAATATAGTATAGAACCAACAGCTTTTCATCTAGCTGAAGGTATTTCAACATGATGCTTTGAAATACACATATATTGTGAAATGGCTAAATTAATTTAATTTGTATGTTGTTTCATATTTATTTTTGGTGAGAACACATAAAATCCATTCTTTTAGCAATTTTCAAGCATATACTGTATCATTATTAACTCTAGTCACTATGTTGCCCAGTAGATCTCTTGAAAGAAGAACTTTTTTTTTCCCAGTACTAGAGAACCCAAGGCCTTGAACATGCTGGGAAAATGCTCTACCACCAAGTTATAGCCCCAGCCTACAATTTCTATTTTTTCATATCTAACTTCTGGTTAATAGGGTGCCACTGCCAGGTTGTAAGAGGCCCTGTCTCAAGAGTTGTTGGAAGCATTAGGGAAAAGAAGCCTCAAAAAATCATTGTCACTGGTTTCCAAAAGGACCCAAAGTATTTGGTCCTGAAAATTGGGTGTTTATCTGAATCACCTTGGGAGAGTATCAAAACAGATTGCTGGACCGCATTTCTAGAGTTTCTGATTGAATTGGTCCAAGGTTGGGCTAGAGAATTTGCATCCCTCACAAGTTCTCAAGTGATGCTGAAGGAAAATACTTTGAGAACTATTGCTTTAGACTTTCTGTCATTAAGTCCTATCCTCAATTTTATTAGTGAGTTAACTGGGGTTCAGGATTCTAAATAACACCAATGACCCTGATGAAAATCCAAGGTTCTTAATTTTCAGGTCAGTGTGTTTTCTGACTGAATCCTTTACTTTCATGTCATGAAACTCTGTATCCTGTTCCCCCACCTTAAGATACCCCCAAACACATTTTTTTTGTTCATCCTATGATATAGGCTGCAACAATGTGCTCCCTACATAATACATATTATCAGTACCTTTGCTTTAGACCCTCTTTATTTTGGATCAATAAGGTTTTACTAAAACACATTTTTTAATGAGTGGCATCTTCCACTAGATCTCATCTCAAATCCAAAAATGAACCATTTGGACTTTTTAGAGAGGCATAACCAATATTCAAATCCATTTGAAGTTTCACATCTTTTTTTTTTTTTTTTGGTACAGGGCACTCCAACACTGAGCCACATCCCCAGCCCTATTTTGTGTTTTTATGTAGAGACAGGGTCTCACTGAGTTGCTTAGTGCCTTGCTGTTGCTGAGGCTGGCTTTGAGCTCGCGATTCTCCTGTCTCAGCCTCTCTAAGTGCTGGGATTATAAGTTTGCGCCACACGCCCGGCCAAGTTTCACATCTTCTTAAGCATCTGTTGTTCATGCAATAACATGGCAACAAAAAGGAAAAAGAAAATAGAACGAAAGCAAAGGCTCTGGATTATAAAACAAGTTGGCTGTTAGTCCTGAAAAACTGACATAGGCCATTTTATTTTCATTTATTTTTCAGTACTGGGGTTCTAACTGAGGAGTGTTTTACCACTGAACTACATCCTCTAGTCCTTTTTATTTCAAGACAGGATCTCACTAAATTGCTGAGGGTCTCACTAAGTTGCCCAGGATGACCTTGAACTTGTGATCTTCCTGCCTCAGCCTTCTGGGTTGCGGGGATCACAGGTATGCACCATGACATCCGGTAATGTCATCCATTTTAATGAAAGCAACTCTAGTATGAATTTGACAGACACACTTTCATATGTTACATCAATTGGATCATTAACTCCTGAAAATAAGTTTTTCATTCATTCAATAGATTTTTATTGAACACTTTCTGGTAGCAGGCACCATGAAGGGCAAGAAGGAATTTAGTGATGGATAAAATAGAGAATGTTATATCTTGGTTGTCTCATAGTCTAATAAGTTTAGGCAGCTTTTGTACCCATTGCATTTTATCAAGTGCTTCTAATTGATATCCACTAATTAGATTGGCTGGGTTTTCAAGTAGTTTAATTACACAGGACTTAATCTTCCAGAAGAGAAAGAAAATTAATTCGAAATGTGTTTGTTAGAACAAAGTGAATTCTTATATATTTCCAAAATAAAAAAAGAAATAGTGGGTAATATTCCAGACAGTCCAATGACATAAAAGTAGGCAAGATTCTATAAAGGGATTTATTTCCTTAGTCATTACAGATAACTGACAAGAAAGATCAATCTCATTTTAGAGCAACTGAGATTAATTTTTTTGCAACAGGTTTACTCACTATTTATTGGGTCATAAACATTCATCAGTCTATCTTTTCCATAAAAGATATACTGGTTATGCAATAAAAAATGAGTGTCCATAACCCAAACTAAGAAAACAACAATGGTTACAAAAACACTTATCTCACGATTCCCCTGAGATGAGAGTTTTCCAAGTTACCAACTAATTCTTAGGTTGATAATTCTTTTTACCCTCTTGATCAGAACACTTATATTTCCACTGAATGCTTCATCCTAAATGCACCTCTAAGGAGGAAGAACACATTTGCATCTCCATTCATACCCTTCTTTGAGCCCAAAGACAATATTGTGGATTACTCTGGTCTTTATTCTTGCTTCTATTCATATACAAATCACTTAAAGACTAATCATCATTAGAGGGTGAGTTCTGAAGACGTGATATCTTAGCGTCAGAATGGACTGTGGAAAGATCTGGCCCAAAGTTTTGTTTAATTCAAACTTTTTCATGAGAGCATCCCTGAAGGAATGCCTTGCTGAATGAGATTGGTGGTGAAGAGCTGACTACTTTACAATTTGGGGGCATCTCTTTATTAGGAAGTTCTGCTTTATATTTCTCCAAAACCTACCTCTTTCTAATTACCACTTATTCCACAATTTGGAATCATAAAGAATTCAAATTTTTCTTCAATATGCAAATCACCAAGTATCTGCAAACAATATTTTTCTCTCTTAATGATAAAGAGCCCTGGTTCCCACAACTTCAATTCCTCCTATTATACAGTTTCTAGAACTTTGCCCAGTTGATTCCTTTCCTCTGGGAATAGTTCTGCTTTTCATTTTCCCACAAAATATACAGCACTTAGACTGAATATAATATTACAGGAGATACAATCCCTTGAGGCTTGGTGTAATTCATAAGTATGGGAGGCACGTGATATGGATCAATTGCTTTATATCCCCCTAAAATTTGTATATTGAAGCCCTAGTCCCTCAGTGCAATGGTATTTGGAGAGGGGGTCTTTGGGAAATAATTAGGGTTAGATGGGTCAATGTGGTGGGACACTCATGATGGGATTTGTGTTTAACAGATACCAGAGGGCTTGCTCTCTATCTCTCCCAACAGGTGAGGACACAGAGAGAAGGTGGCCATCTGCAAGCAGAAGGAGCTCCCTCATCAGAACCTGACCATGCTGGCAGGATTTGGATCTTGGATTTGCAGAATTGAAGGAAAATGAATTTCTATCATTTGAGCTCCCCCAGCTCATGGTATTTTGTTATGGATATTCAGACAAAGACAGCATACACTCTACACAGTTAAAGGAAGGGAAAAATATAATTATAAAGATGTGATGAAATTCCTATAATTTACTGAATAGATTATTTTGAGCTTAAAAATATATGTATGCCTTGAAAATCTTGATTTATAACTTATGATTTCACTTTTTAAGTTACAAATCTGAAAATTCAAACTTTATGGAAAAAATATTTTCATGAAGTAAGAGGTTCTATGTAAAAATGAGCAACTCTGACATAGAGTGTTTCTTCCTTTTTATCATTTATTTTAAATGTTATGTTAAATATATTTATGTTAAATATGCTTAATAAATCATATATATGTGTATATAAATATGTAAGCATATATATACATATATACACACATATATATATATATAATATCTGTATTGATTGGCTCCCAAAGGCCCCCGTGTCACAGGCTTAGTTCTCCAGGATGGCCATATTGGAAAATATAAGGACTTTTAGGAGGTGGGGTTTACTGGGAGGTCTGTAGGTTACTGGGGCATGTCCTTAAAGAGGACTGTAGGACCCAGGCCTATGCTCTAGCTTGGCTTCCTGACTCAGGATGTGAGTCATGGGCTCTTCCATGTACTCCCTGCCATTGCCATCCAGCACACTCACAAGAGGCATAAAGCAAAGGGGCTAACAGATACAAGAGCTAATAATCTTTTTCTATTTATAAATTAATTGCCTCAAGTATTTTGTGATTGTAATTCAAAGTTGACTAATACATATCTGTTATATGTATGAATATGTATATAGGCAATGCACACATATTTAATACATGTATACCTTATATTTATGTAATATTTATATTGGTCTTTACTGTTTGCTTTCTGCTTAGCAAATGTTTGCCTTCTTGTGCATTTTTTAGTGAATCAAATAAAAAAGATGAGCTCTACTGTTTGGATAAATGTACAAGCCCTGTTTAGTAAAAGTATCTTATTTGTTTTTCCTTGGAAGAAAAAAGTGGGCTCAGTTTCTACAACCAGGGGCCAGTTCTCCTTGATGTGATCACAAGCACAGTCTGTCTTTGCAGTAGATAAACATCTCCAGTAATAAGTGAGATCTGTCTTAAGCAAGTTAGCTACTACTATCTTGGGAGTGATCAAGGAATGAATGCTTAGGTCTGGTGGCCTCTATTTGATACAGACACAAATGGAATGCACATGTCTGCAGTGCTCAAGTCAAATATTAACTATACAGGAAATCCCCCAGTCTTCAGGTCCAGGAGCCACATCAGTCATCCCTAGTCAAAGGCCTGTGACCAGTGGAGCACTCCTGCTCAATACAGTCTCTGACAGGGTTCATGCCCAAATTCATATGAGTTGGTCTCACCTTACTCTTGTCGTTGCCCCGGTGGCACTCCCTGAAATTCTGAGTGGTTTTTATTTGAGCTGGGAATGTGATCCTGAATCGTTTAAAAAGGGATAAATTCTGTTCACTACTGTCTGCTCTCAAGATGTATCATTCATTGTAGCAACATCAGGCACAAGGTTAAGGATTACTTTATTTGAGGGAGAAGTTTTAGTTACTTGTAAGGAAAATTTATTCTGGATGAGTTGGCAGGATCAGCGAGGCTCTCTCCTC
>CM053406.1:25216077-25236795 GCA_028644305.1 Xerus rutilus
AGTGCCCCTGAGTTCAATCCCCAGTACCAAAAAAAAAAAAAAAAAAAAAAAAGCCTGATCTATTTTTGATCCATAATTTGGTATAGACTGGAATTTTGGAAGGAAAAGATCAACAATCCTAATTAGAATTTACTTCCATCATGATAGCCCGTTCTGAAAGAAAACCACACACAGACACACACACACACACACACACACACACACACACATTGTATTTCTAAATTGACCCATAAAAGCGTACATATTTATGGGGTACCATGCGATGTTTATGTATGTCTCTCTGAACATTTGAAAGAAAACTCTAAGAAAGTAACACTAGCACAAGTTCATCACATAAACGAGTTTCAGAAAAAGTAAGCGAATAAAGAACTGGGATTATTTCTTTCTCTTTCCTTGTACCTGCATTTTTCAGGCTGGGCAGATGGAGCTGTCCAACACAGAGCTAGTGTCAACACGTGAACCCAGCACCTGTGTCATCTGCTGTGAGACATCAAGTCAGGATGCCCAGAGGGAAAACATCACCATATTTTTACTTCTTAAACACCATCCTGCTCCGGTTCTGTAAACAAAGCTGGATTGAGTTTCCTTAGTATCCATTTTATAAAAAAAGCTTGCCGAATGGGGTGGCTGTTACACTTTTCTACATGTTTTCCCCTGAATAAACAACATTAATGGGTTGTTCTAAAGGCTACCATTTTGCAATGTTCAGGAAGAACATTTTTGTTTGTTTAGACATTTTCACACAATTCACTGGGAGGAGAGGGCTAAAAGGGAAATGTCATCACCTCAGTTACTGAAATTACTCTTATAGATGTTTTGGTAAACAACTCAAGACAGCTCACACCTGTCATCAATGAACCATACTCAAAGTTTCATGTTCCTTACAAATGCATTATTGTGAAAGCTCTAGCGATAGGAGCCAACACTAAACAGGGATTTGATTGCAGGGTCTCTGGTGCAGTATGGTTACTTTCTAGAAAATGCAGGTCTGAAAATTCTGCTAGGGAAGCAACTGCATTATAATTGGGTCCCTGGAGTTTTACTAGCGGTGGGATGGGAGGGAAGTAGAGAGCATCATCGGGTGCCTCAGCAACCAGTTTCACAAACGCCTTGCTGAAAGGGATCTGGAGATGGAGAAAACATTCTCAAGGGCTCAGTGGTCCCTGCATGCTGCCACCCTGGATAGGATCATTAACTATTGTGCTTCTCTAAGCTGCACACTTTGCAGTGTGTTGAGAAACATTCCAGTTGTTCTGAATATGAAATGCTTGGAATTCAGCCGAGTGTGATCCAGCTAAAAGATAACTTGCTCCACTTTTCCTATATTCAAGATCTTCCTGAAGGATCAAAATACTTTTGGGTTTTCCCAGCTATGGACATCTGACACCTTTTGTGTTTGTGCAAGACATGTGACTAGCTGAACTAACATTATCTATTGCGTAGGATTTTGATGGAGCAACTTTGCCAAAGTGATGTTTATTTCCAAATAAATTTTTCCCTTTTAAGATAAAAACAACAATTTTTTGGACAAATCTTCCTGTTCCTTCTCAGTGCCCCTCCCCTCACCATTTGTATTTTTCTACCTGGGTAGAACAATGGTAGAAAACTTTGGACCCCTGGAGAAGAAACATTTCTGGAAATTTCTGGGATAGTCTGGGGTCTTCTGGACACTTTGTCTTACCTAACTTCAGAAAGCCAGCAGTTGAGTGTCTTTGGGCTCCCAATAGCTCTGCTTGGCTCAGCTGTGAGGGCAGATGGTGCTCTAAGACAGGTATGGCTGAGTAGGGGAAACAGAACCCTTTGGAGGGCTTTGTTTTTTTGCTAGCAGGATTTTCCTCTGGATTGTGGAAAATACAGTAACATGATACTCCCTTCCCTTTCAAGAATAGTCAGGGTGAGAGAAATCAGACATTGGGTATAAAGTCTGGTGCCAAACAGGGAGAGCTTGGTAGCAAAAGGACAGGTGAAAAAAAGGCTTTAATTTCATCCTATTATGCCTGAGGGGATGGCAATGGTTCTAGAAAGTTCTCCAAACTTCCTTTCTCCTATCCATGCAAACTTTGCATGTGTTTTCTCTGTTTCTGTTCAGATGGGTAGATGAGCAGATGGGGTTAGAAAAGGTAGCAACAGCATCATAGGCTCTGAGCTCTCCCTTGTGCAGACTCTGTATAAACATCATGCATCTGATTTCAGTGCACCATCACAGCAACCACTGCCATACTACAGGTAAGGAAATCAGCACATTACAAGCAAGGGTGTTTTTTCATACAATTCAAGTTTGTGTCTGATTCTAGAACCCAGATTTGTAACCACCACAATAAGGAATCATTTTTACTCTTCTCATTTTTCTCCTATTAAACCCTACTAAATCTTATTTTCTAGAGGAAAATTCAACTTACACATATTTTTGCTTGGAACATTCCTACAGTGAACCTGTACAAGATCCACCCTGTGCCACATGGGACACTGCTTGCCATCCAATTGACCCTTTTAATTAGAAAGTTGAATTTGTAAATCAATTTCTATAACCAGAGGGCTTAACAGTTCAAATTTAAAATGTCTATATCTCTTAGATTAGATGAAAATTCTTTGAAGAATTAATACAAATATGAACTTGAAAGTTTGAAGTAATCAGTAGCCTGAACATGTGCTATTGCCTGAATGACATAAGTCTCTATCTTTTTTTTTTTTTTTTGATAGTGGGGATTGAATCTAGAGGTACTTTGCCATTGACCCACATCCTAGATTTTTTATTTTATTTTATTTTAAGACAGGGTCTCATTAAGTTGCTCAGGAGGGCATTGCCAAGTTGCTGAGACTTGCCTTGAACTTAAGATTCTCCTGCCTCAGCCTCTTAAATCAAATATAGGCATGTGCAACCATGCTCATCCAATATCAGCCTTTTATCAGCCTTTTGTTTTTAATGGGGTCTACAGTTTACTTTTAGGTCCTGTGATGAATAATTTTGATGTCTTAGGCAGAGGTTCCAATTATTAACTCAAACTTACTGTTTTATCAGCAGCCCTGGCTAATGAAAAATCTTCCTGCAATTGTTGTATTATTCTTACTCAAATCATTCCTTTTTTTCCCAGTGCAGGCTGCTAATAGATGGATGAAAGAATTGCCAAATGCACACTGTAGGAGCATCTGGTTCTCAAGAAAGACAGAGCAAGCTGATTTGCTTCATTCCTGTTCCTTTGCAGTAAATTGAGGAAGTTCATTCTGTAAGAGGTTACTAATGAGAGGAGTAAATGCTCTTGGCTTGGTGTGCAAGCACATATGGGAAATGAAGAAACCTGAATAAACATCCAGTCTTGCTGGTAGCAAGGAACATCTTCCAAGATTTTCATGCTACTGGGTACAAACTTCTGTAGTATTTTGAAATGGATTTCAGATGTTTATACTGAAGATCAATACACTTTTATCTTTAGGAATCAATGAAACCTTACACATTCTGCAGAGAAGTACTTGCTTGGGAAGGCGTAGAGGAAAACCTATAGGATATTTAGAAAGTCTTTTCATAAAAATACTTACATAAGAGACAGAAAAAAGCAGTTCTTACTTAGAAAACTTTAGAGTCACAACCAATTTGTTTAAATTGGATTTTAAAAATCTTTTAGCTTTAAATCAGATTTAATAATTACTTGGGATCTTCCCAAGTCCTGTAGGAGCACTAAGAACTCAGGGGTCCCACCTTGCTCAGCATTACTCCTCTGCTGGCTGAGTGTTTATATAATGTGAGTAGTTTTCCTTATGAAAATGATCAATTGCCATTACACACACTTAAATTCAGTTTTAAATGCAGAGGACTAATTTCACACAGAAAAAAGTGGCCTTACCAGGCTTGGAAAGTACCCCAGCCTATCTTCTCTAACTTTGTTACATGTGATTCAGAGACCAGCATCAGTAGTATTAACTTGAGGCTTTTTAAAAATGTAATCTCTCAGGCTTCATCTCAGACTTAATCAGATTTTACATTTAAACAAGATAACCAAGTGATTTGTATGCATGCTACGCTTTTGGAAACACTAGTCTCTAAACTCAATTCCTCTGAGTCATATTCTAATATATGAACTGCCTCCTAGCTGCGCCTGATTGGACAAGGTATACATATTGGGCAGAAGTTGGGCCAATCAGATTTTTTTCTTGCCCTTGTAAGTTGGGGAAGGCGGAGGGAAGGAACAAGGGTTGGGGGAGACAGAGATATATGGACTTCAAAGAAAGCCTGTTGGCAAAGAGTAAAAACGTGAAGCAGATATTCAAAGAAGCAGAGTCAGGCTCTTTAGTTCTTGCTTTCAGCTCCTTCCTAAGTCTGGACAAGGGATTTCCTAGACCTGAGTTTCATAAAGCACCCCTGAGTCCTTATAATAAATCCCTCCTGTATGCTTAATCCAGCTTGGTAATATGCTGGATACTTGGAACCAATAGTCTTTAACAAATATAGGTGGCATGAGTTGGATCTAGAAAGGGGAGGCAGATACAGGCCAAAACACAGGTGCAACTTTGCCTGATCTGGTCTTGGTAGACACAATGATAACATTCTCATTATGTATGAATGCTCCACAGATCTTCTTAATGAATGAAGCATTGTTCTCAGTTGATTGGAGCACTCTTTTATGCTAGTCCCATGCAATCCTGCTTTAAACTGGGAGCACTTTGGTGGTGGTCATCTGAATTGGCTAGTGTGTTTTTTTTTTTTTTTTTTTTTTTTTTTTTTTTTTTTTTAAATTTTTTTTTTTTTTGTAGATGGACACAATGTCTTTATTTTATTGCTCTGTATGTGGTGCTGAGGATCGAACCCAGGGCCTCACGCATGCGAGGCAAGCGCTCTACCGCTGAGCCACAATCCCAGCCCGGCTAGTGTGTTTTATACTAACCCATCCTATTACTACTCCGGTACCTGGCCTGATCTGCTTCTAGAGATAATTTGGTCTCTCCCCCACCTTGGCCAATGACCTTTGGAGTAGACGGGGATGGAAGCTACTCTTAGTGTTGCTTTCTCTTTGGTGAGTGGGGAAATCATAACCTGAGGATCTAGGGGAGAGGTAGGTGGTGTCCTTAATGCCAAGAGAAGCCAGTCTGTTTGGTTAGTTTTCTGCTTGGGTCTTTGGGCCTTGGAATCTATTCAAGTTTCTTTGGTGGAGCTTGAGCCTAACCTAAATCCCAGAAGATGGTAAAGTCTCCTGGATCCTCACCAACGTCTTTCACCTCCATTTCTCTGGAGTTGGAACACGTGATGTGCCCATTCTCACATGTGAGGAGTTGGACTCCTAGATCCACGATCCTATAGATATCACCAGTGCTCTGAGCTTCCCAGAAACCCCCTACAATATTCCACTCTGCACATCTGTCTGCTTCAACGAATGGTCATGATAGTTATCTTAACCAGAAGCAGGATGATTCAATTTCCTTGTACCAAAGTATGTCGGCTGTTGACATCTTGCTCTCTGAGGCCAGTCCTTCTGTTCTGGCTAGTCTCAGCTCATTCTTCCTCACTCCTTGTCGTGTTGATGATGATATTGGTAGTTGCCACAAATAGATTCTAAGCTTTTTAAGGATACACAGTATTCAGAGGATGGTTTTCTCTTTCCCCATATCTGAAAATCCTTATGAAGGTCCAGCGCCAAGGAAAGCCTTTAGTACCCATTCTCTGCTGCTTGTGGATGGGAACTTCTAGGTGATTTATGTGCAGAATGTATATGATATCGGGGCCTGAAGCAGTCTGGGTGAACCAGGAGGAAGGCCAAACCAATGAAATGTCGAAGCAGACATCCCCCAAATTGTTACTGTACTATTTGAGATCATAGACTTTGGGCATCATAAAGAATTTGACTGCCAAGGGAAAGAGGAGAAAAAACCAAAAAAAAAAAAAAAAAAAAAAAGGAAAAAGGAAGAAAAGAAGATTAGGAAAAATAGTCAAATAGTACTAGATAAAATATTTACAGAGTCTCTGAAATATTTCTTGGCATTTGCTGATCTTTAAAAGATGGGTTAAGCAATCTTCCCCATTTTACTATTTAAGCTCTATAGATGTCTTTTTGTAGAATGTTTTAGAGAAAAATATAACAAATGAATTCTAGAGACTTGAAATTTTAAAAAATAGAAAGAAAGAAAAAGAAAGAATGGCAGCTGGTCTTTGTCTTCCTGGAGGCTGCTTCCTCTCTGCCTTGCTTTTCGCTGCAGCATTTCCCCAGAGAGAGGTGTGAAGCTGAGCTCCCAACAGGTCATTGGGAGAGCAGAAAAACTGGCCCCTGAGGACCATTATGAGGGCTGAGAGCCTCCTCTGACGACCAGAGGACCTTAACAGCTCTCCCTGCTCCTGCTTCTTCCCCAAGGGGCCCAGAAAAGCAAAAGTTGAACTGTAACAAATGCTACTTGAGAAATAAAGAGTAAAAATTCAGAAGGAATTAATTTTAAATGTTTTATCATTCTTGATTAAAACTCTTCTAAGGGATTACATGGTTTCCTGCCTCCTAAGGAAATGCGAAACTTATTTTTAACTAGTTGGATTATCTGGAATCTAGTAAATGGTCTGTTTTCAAGAGTCTGCTAGAAATGCATTTCTCTGAAGTCTGCCATAGGTCTGGCAGTGAAACACCACCACTTCTGGGCTCCCTGAGGCTAGCCTTTGTTCATCTGTAAGCAATTTTCATTGAGGGACCCCAAGACTACCAAATCCTATTTTCTGTGCCATCTAAACCTGTGCTGATTGGAGATGTTCCCTTCCAATTCACTGTAATGTCTACCCACCTGGTGGTGGATTTAGATAAGGTCCATTTCTCCACCTTCCCAGTCCTGCTCTTTGCACCAATTACTACCCCTGGTGCATGTATGAAGACACAAATAGTGTGACTCTTTATGATTTGCAACCAGAGAAATGGAAAAACTGAGCTCTGTTTATGTACTATGACTTGAAATGCATTTAAATAAAAAAAATAAATAAAAAAAATGTCACTCAAGGTGTTCTCGCTGGGGAATTTTTTTTTTTTTTTTGTTACTGAAGATTGAACTGAGGGGTACTCAACCACTGAGCCACATCCCCAGCCCTATTTTGTGTTTTTTAAATTTAGAGACAGGGTCTCACTGAGTTGCTTAGCTCCTCACTGTTGCTGAGGCTGGCTTTGAACTCACGATTCTCCTGTCTCAGCTTCCCAAAGTGTGTGCCACCGCGCCCGGTTCTCGCTGGGGATTCTATCAGTTCTTAATGATTTTAGATGTTCTCTTTATTGTCACATCTGCCATCTACAATTTTTAGTATTGAATATTGTTTAAATTTCTTAAGCTGTTTTAATTTGGAAGTCTTGTATTCCCCTAAGCCTAATACACTGAAGATAGAATCCTTCTCTTCACTTTCTCCACTTCCTTATCTCAGGGGCCTCACAGTGATATGCAAGGAAATACTCTAAGGCTCTCCTCTCCTGGAGAAAATTAAAGGTACACACATGCTTGTCTGTGATGGTCTTTAGTTACATCATGCATGGATGTGATCATCATATGTAGTTAGATGTCTGTCCAAAGGCAGGAGGAAAGGAGCTGGATTTGGGAGCACATGCTTTTCTTTGAAGGCCTTAGTCTCTCTTCACTTTCCCCAAATATCATACTCTTCCTAGTGCAAAGAAAGTACTGCTTGTGATATCTTTCTGCGTATGAGAAGGAAGAGAGCAGCTAAAGGAAGTGAGGGAGGCTCTTTTTGGTATATTTCTCTTCCTCACTGAAAATCCCTTAAACAGAGGTCAAGATGGTAGTCTGGTAGACTTGGCTTCATTGTATTTAAAAGAAAGAAAAATTAGCTGCCAATATTTGCAAAGTGGGCATATTTCACATAGACATCTGAATTTCCAGATCTTTTTAAAAAAAAGTGACCAGAATTCCACATGGAGTCTGTATTCTCTCGTGACATCCTGTGGCAGTGGCTGAACTGTTACTGCATGTTGTAGGATGAACATGTGCATGCCAGGTGACTTTAAGCCACCACTGTCTGGTGTTGAATCAGTCGGCTTCACTCTTACATATCATCTTTTGGCCTCTTGGAGGCATCTGAGTACCTGTTCTCTAGGTTCTGAAAACCTGGAGAGGGACATTTGAAGAATTGCAAATCCACTTATAGAATCTTTAATTCCATCTTGGAAACAATATGTACTTGACACATGCTTATTGAATTGGTGCTACTTGGTGTCTGAACCAGAAAAGGTTAGAGAAGGACCAGAGGACTCTGGACTTGCAAGATAATGGTGACTGACTGCATCACTGTAAAAATACCTATAAACCTAGGGCTGGGGATGTGGGTCAGAGGTAGAGCACTTGCCTAGCATGTGTGAGGCTCTGGGTTCAATCCTCAGTACTGAAAAAATAAAACAAGCCTATAAAGCTGGTTTAATTCAAGTACAGGCAGAGTCTGTCATATATTCCTGATATGTTAAGGATACACTTTCTGAAATATTAGGTGTCTATTTAATTGGACACGTTCCTAAGAAATGACACACACTTCACAATCACCTAGCCTGTTTCAGAAGAGAGAGAACTGCATATACAGCATCAAATATTTCCAAGTTTATTGTGTTTGAACCATTTGGAAAGAAATAGTCTATGCATAATACCATTTTAATCTTTGAATGTAAACCTTTACATTTTTTTTGGTGTACTTGGTTGGTTATTTCTTGGGGTTAGTGTCTCAGGGCATATAAAGTACAACTGTAAAATTGTGAAGATAAATAGGATGAAATAAACTATATGCTTAATTGGAATGAGAGGAAATTGATAGTATTTAAAATATTACAGTTATTTTGAGGATCAATGAAATAATGCATGGGAAGCACATAACACTACTGGCAACTAAATGTGTCTACTAAGTGTTATCTATTGTTATAGATGATCATTTACTAGTTAGTGTATAGTAGGTGATTAATCTTGCTCCAAAACAAAAACCATTTTGAGTACTATATTACCAAAATGCAAGAAATGGTTTAGTCTTGCTCATTGACTCATGTCATTCACCAGCATATGATTTCTGAGTATCAACAGAGGGCTGGAAGACCTCTTGGATGTGGAGAATGAATTGTCTTCTTGCTCTTATAAGTGGAGACACAAACAGCCATGGCAGTGTATGCAACCGGTAGGGCCTCAGTTTGTTAATTACTCTCCTCCACTAGGCAACTAAACTGTCATGATTCTAATGGGCATCTTCCAAAACATAATTTATTATAGAAAAAAATATTAAATGAATTAAAATAAGCTCCAAGACATACAAATGGAAAACAAGTATATGAGAAAGTGTTCAATGTCATTAGGAGAATGCATATAAAAATCACCATGAGTTATCACTTGATACTTGTCAAGATGACTATTAGATAATAATTGTCAATGAGAATATGAAAAAACTGGAGCCCTGTATGTTCGTGGGAAGGCAAAATGATGAACTGTATGGAGGTCCCTCAAAGTACTAAAATATCACTACTATCTGATCCAACAATCCCACTCCTGGGTATTTATCCAAAAGAACTGAAATGAGGATCTTGAACCATTAAAACTCCTATGTTCACTGCAGCACTATCACAGTAGGTAAGATGTAGAAACAAACTAAATGTCAATTAAACGACAAATGGGTGAAGAAAATGTGGTATGTATATAAAATGGACTGATGGTCAGCCTTTAAAAACAAAGAAATTCTGCAATATGTGACAATATAAATGAACCATGAGAATATTAGGCTAAGAAAAATAAGTCAGCCACAGAAAGGCAAATATTGCACCATTTCACTTATACAAGGTATGTACAATAGTCAACAGTAGACAATCAAAAAATAGAATCGCAGTTACTAAGGCCTGGGGACAGGGGAACATGCAGAGTCACTAAATAACAGGCATAAAACCTTAGTCAAGTGAGATGAATAATCTCTAGAGATCTGCATACAGCATTGTACCACACTCAAAATACTCTATTGTACACTTAAAATTTTTTTTTAACGTGTAGGTGACCTCTTAAGTGTTCTTATCTCAATGAAATAAAATGAAAGTAAATTAGAATGTTACATAAATATTATATATACACATATATGTGTATATGTATATGTGTGTGTGTGTGTGTGTGTGTGTGTGTGTGTGTGTATCCCCAAACGTTTGGAAAGTGGAAGATTGTCTTAAAGACAATTTCTACCCCTTCTCTCCTCACCCAGTTCCGTGCCTCCTTAGCTGTGACAAGAACATCTGTTTGCCTTAGGTTTCCTTTCTGACCGCTTCTCAACCCAGGCAGGCTGTACATACTAAACAGGTGCTCTACCACTGAGTAACATTACTGGTCTGGGACTTTTGTTCTATATAGTTCATCATCAATGGTCAAACCTCTTGGTCATTTCAATGGGCTGTACAATTTGATGCAACAGTGGTAACTAAGATGGTTTGCTTTCGACCAAATGAATACTGATTTATAGCACAGACACTGAACTTATTATTTTTTAAATAAAAATTCCTGGAAAAAATAATACTTCCTGTCTAAACAGTTCTAAGAAACATAACGTGATGTGTGTGTGTGGGGAGAAGAGTGGATTAACAAATAAACACACTAACTTCAAAGGCTCCCATCTTGTTTTCATATAACCTAAATGAGATTAGATGACTTGTGATTTATGCTACCACAATCTTCCGTTACTGCCCACTTTCAATAAAAATATGGTTATAATTAAGATCACATGAACTTGGATTTTTTTCGTTTGTAAAAAATAAGATGGCTGACTTGACAATTGCTGAAACAGATTCTCAAGTATCTTCACACCATCAAGTCTTGCAGCCCTTGAGCTGTGTGTCCAGGGTGGACTTAATGCTCACACATTGCACAGTAGCCCCTTAGCTGTTTTGGCCAAATAATAACAACAGCAGCAGCAGTATCGGCAACAGCACAACAACAGCTACAACTAACACTCACATAAGAATTTATACTTTAAAAAATACTTTCACTTGTATTTTTATTTTATTTGGGCCTCACAGCAGTCTACTTGCAGGAGTAGGTGCCATGGGGACTGCTATTTCCATTTATGACAAAGAAACCAAGGCTCAGAGAATGAAGGGATTTGTTCTACACCGTGAAATTACAAAGTGGCAGAGTAAGAACACATACTTGTCTTTTGAATTCCAGTCCAATGATCCTTTTACTCTAAGTCTACAACTATTTCCTGGGTCAAATGTCAAATTTTGATTCTGTGTCTTCTGTTCCTATATCAGAGTTTCTACCCAGGCTCACACGCTCTTCTCTCTTCCCAGAAGATACCTTCCCCAAATTGCTAAAATCCACTCCTCTCTCAGAGGGTCTGCCTAAAAAGCAGCCCTCTCCCCCTACTGTACAGCTGCTCCTCCTCATTCTTAGATTCAATTAATCACAGATTGAAAAGTTTGAGGGAAAAAAGTGCATCTGTGTTGAACATATACAGACTTTCCCCTCCATGTCATTATTCCTTAAATAATATGTAGAGCAACTATTTACATTGTATTAAGTATTGTGTGCAGTCTAGAGATGATTTAAAGGAAGTATATAAGTTATATGCAAATACCATGGTATTTTATATGAGGCTTGAGCATGGTGGATTTTGGTATCCTAGTGATGGTGGTGGGGGAGCATCCTGAAATCATCCAGGATGGATATTGAGGAACAAATATATCTGTTATATTTTATAAACCCCACCTTTTAAAATAAGGACACTGATTATAATGGATTTGGGCCTCCTCTATTGGTCTCATTTTAACCTCCGTGAAGACATCATCTTCAAATACAATCACCATCTGTGGTTCTGGGGATTTAGACTTCAACTGCATGAATCTTAAGAAGCTACAGTTCAATCCACAGCAGCCACCTCCTCTGCTACCACATTGTCCTTTACCCGTTACCATCCTGCTCCCATCAATCAATGGCATCTCCATCTATTCTGTTGCTGAGGCCCAGGATTTGTGGTTCTCTCTTCTGTTTACTACATACAGTTAAGTGCAAGAATTATCAGTTCCACCTTCAAAATATTGCCTGAACCTAAACTTCTTACTGCCGTACTACCATCTTCCTAATCCAAACCACTCATTTCCTGCTCAGACTAATGTCATTGCTCCTTCCCAGTGTCAGCAAAGAATCTATTTTCCACACAGAAGCAATGCAACCTCTTTGAAAGAGAAGTTATGTCCTGCCACTCCGTTTTTTAAACACTGCATTTACAACATCATGCATCAGGAACTTGATTATCAAAGTGCAATCTGGGCCAGCAGTATTAGATCATGTAGGAGTTTGTTAGATATACAGAATCTTGGGATTTGAACCTCTATCTGCATTTTATCAATATCCCCAGGTGATTTGATTAGCATGCATGTTAAAGTTTGAGAAGCACTGGCTTCGAGGACCCTACATGATCTCGTCCCCCCTGCATCTTTAGACTAACTTCTTTCTTACCACTCTTTCTCTCATTCATTACTTTCCACTCTCAGTCTTCCTTGCTGTTCCCATTTCTTGTTGTGCTTTTGCCTAGGAAGACTCCTTAGAGCCCCACCTCTCTATAAAATTACTCCCCATCCCATTATCTATCCCTTTATTCTGTTTTGTTTATCTGCATAGTCTTTATTACCACCTGAAATTAAGTGTGTGTTTGTCTGACTTTTATTTATTTCTACCAGTGAAATGTAAACTTCATGATATTCAAGAGATCCTGTTTATTTCCTTCCAGACAGAGGAATATGGCTGGCACAGAGTAGGTGCTAATAAGTATTTGCTGAAACAATAACTATCTGGATTGGGTACAGGATAGGTCACTTTTTTTCCTAATGACTCAATTGTTTCCTCTAGCAAAACACTAAACTACTGTTGGCTAAAGCAAGGCATTTTACCATCTTCTTGATTTCCTTCCCCATCTGGGTATTTTTCCTTTCCTGCTCATCCCATTTCTCTCTTTCTTCCCTGGAAAGCCATAGGGTTCTTTTCTACTGTATGGTATATTGAGAATGGCTCAGAATGAGGAAAAGGGGCCAGTCCTACTAAACTTTACAAAGCAGCATGAATTCATATATGCTTAAGGATGATTTTATTGTACTTCAGGTACCCACTATAGCTTCTGGACTTAAAATTTTTGAAATCAAAGAAAATTTAAAAATTTCAACCTTACTATAAAATTTTGGCAGTAAACTCCACCCATATGGCAGTGGCATTTTGAATTCTGCTTAGGAGCTAGCCACTTTATCTCTTGATCTGTGAGGACCTTTGCTCCCTAACTAGCCAAAGAAGATTCTGAAATGTGATTTTGTGACATTGAGTGCAGATTGTTTTCTCATTGCAGAAAAGTTTCTTTTCAAAGCTCTCCCTAGAAACACACACACACACATACACACAATGTATCTGACAATGTTATTTTAAATTGATATGCTTAAGTCACTTGTTTCAATATAAATTTAAATCCATTTCACTGCTGCCAAAAAGCAGACCTTTCTTCACAAGGCACATTTTTCTTGCTAAGTCTTCCATAGAGATAAGGAGAAGCTTTCTCTTCTCTCAATCTCTTTAGCCTGAAAATCTATAGTCTTGGTCAGCTTTCAAGTCTGGCCAAGTCATTAGCTCCTTTTAGTTGTCTTTTATGTACTTTCTCCCATGATCTTTTTAGCCTCTTCTTTATTTCAGTCTTCATTCTGCACAAGTTTCCAACAGTATCATGGTATATTTTGGGGAAAGCAGATAAGTCAAACCATTCAGGCTCATATAAAATTAAGCACTGCTAATTATTAAAAAGGATAATTATGAATCTTTAAAAGCTCACCAGGAAATTAGCTGTGGGAATATTTTCTGGCCATGTCTGCTGTCAGTGCTCAGTAGCAGAAAAGTTGTTGCATCTAATCTAAGGTTACAGTTTTCAGGACTAACTCATTCACAGCAACATCTTAATGATGTGGAAGCCAAAATTGTGTAGCTAGCAATTCTGCTCTATTGGTCATCTTTCACTGAAGGTAAACTAAAGAAAACACTAGTTCACTCAGCTACCATGGTCTCTGGATCGTGCCCATATTCTTTATACACCTGACATTGGCCTAAGCAATGTTTGTTTTTCCCTGTGTGCATTATCCTTACCACCTTATTTCATCCAAAACCATAAGCAAAGTAAAGTTGGGACTACTAAAGGGGGTTGTTGGGCGTGTTTGAAGATGAGGAATTTGAGATAAAGAGAGGTTGTGGCATACAATCTAGGGAAAGAGGCAGGACATGAAATTAGGCCTCTAAATTCTCAATTAAGTCTACCTGTTAAGAGATTTTTCTGGGATTATTAGAGCTTTCACCAGGAAAAGCATGAAACAACTCAGAGGACAGGTTCCAGGCTCATGCGCATCCTTGATTATCTGTATGTTTTTAAGAAAAATGCCACTGCAGGGAAAGAACCAGCCCAGTCCCATTCCCTGCACCACTTTAGCTTTCAGAGTTCTGAGGGATGACAGTAGAATGCTGGGAAATGGGAACACTGGGGGGTGGGGCATTAGTTATTTCTTCCTGTCTCTACTGCCAAACACAGTTCTAGGATCACAGAAGATGCTCATCAATGGTTGGTCAACCAAAATGGATAACTATATATTGTGTTTGGGGATTCCTTTTCACTAAGTTGCCATAAATATTCCATATAGATTTGCCTTTCTTAGGAAAAAAATCCATTTTCCCTTGAAGGTAAAATTCAGTGGTGAGGGTAGAGAAATGTTAGCATTTTCACTTTCTAACCAAGTAAACCCAAGAAAGGGAGTTTGAGTTAGTCCAGGGCACTCAGACTGAGGCCACTGACTTCAGAGAGGCCAAAGCCTCAAATCTGCAATGAATCAACTGCTCATTGCCAGGGCCATTGTCGTGTGACTCCAAGGGGTGCTGTTCATGGCATCTGTGGGGTTGTGGGTGCACAACTTTCCAAGAATCCAAAGTCCCTGCTCTGCCATAATGAGATCCACTTCTTAAGACTGCCTTCCTGTTAGCATTTGTAAACACCTTGCAGATATGACAAAAGGGAACCATTTGTCTGCCCTCTGGTTTTTAGTGAAACCCATTTCCTGAATATGTCAGTGACTATGATTCTGAAACTTCTATTTAAGAAAGACAGGTAGTAAAAGAGGGACAGACAGAATCAGAGACCCTAGCCCCCTTTTAAAAAAAAAAGCCATGCTAAAGAGACTGAAGTAAAAAAAGAACTCCCCAAGGAGGGAAATTTTCTAGGGATGAGATGGCTAATCACCTTTCCTTTCTGAGTCCTAACCACTGTAAAGTGATCCATCCTCCAGCGAACTTTCTAAATTACATGAATATTAAACACATTGCTTATCTGGAACATATATAACATAGTGCATTTCATCTGCTTATGCTTTACTTCTTTGAATACATCCTTTCAGAGCTTATTTCAGGACAATGGGAATATACTACAAGCAATTTTCCTTATTTTATTAAATTTTAAAATCAGCATGTCCGGTATTTTAAAATGGAGCTAAGATCATGTGACATCAGGGCTCAAAAATGTCCTCTGGTTTCTCATCTCATACAGAATAAATCCAGAGTTCTCACAGTGGCCTGCAAAATCTGGCTCCCATGACTTTTCTTCTTCTATTCCTCATTCCTGGGTTTAAGCCACACTTGACTCCTTCTGATGGCTAGGACCTCCAGCCTTGATCCTGCTTCAGGGCTTTGGGATACGGTATTCCTTCTGCTCAAGATGCTTGCAATAGTGCTTTTCTATGATTCCCTTCTCAAGGAAAGATGGACTGTTCTGTTGAGAATCTGCAGTACCACTTCCACCTCTATCACGTTATTCCACAGACACCCCTCTCCTTTGTTCCATAGTACAGCAGCCACCTTATCCATGGTTTCATTTTCTGCAGTCTGTTATTCACAGTCAACTGTGGTCCCAAGAATATAAAATAGAAAATTCCAGAAATAAAACAATTCATAATTTTAAAATTGTGTGTCATTCTGAGAGGCATGATGAAATCTCCTGCAGTTCCACTTTATCCTGCCTGGTACATGAATCACCCCTTTGTCCTGTGTATCCATGCCATATATAGTACCCACCTGTTAGTCACACAATAGCCATCTGGCTATCAGATTGACTATGGTGGTATCACAGAGCTTATGTTCAAGTAACCCCTACTTTACTTAATAATAGCTTCAAAGTGAAAGAGTGGCAATGTTGCAATTTTATTACAGTATATTGTCATCATTTTTCTACTTTATTACTAGTTTTTGTTGTTAATCTGTCACTCTGACTTATTTATAAGTTAAACTTTATCGTGGGTATGTATCTATATGAAGAGACACAGTGTAAACATAAGGTTTGATATTATCCTCAGTTTCAGGCATCTCTGGGGGTCTTGGAATGTATTCCATATAGATAAGGGGGAAATACTGCTGTACAAGTCACCTTATAAAATAAGGTGGTATCTAATTGACTTATTTATATTGTTTATTGTCTATTCATGCCTCTCCATATCCTACTAGGATCTGAACTCCAAGGGAAGGATTTTGGTTTGTTCTATTCATTGATTTTTTATTTTTTGGTGCCTACACACACTTGGTAGGTACTCAATATCTATTTTCATTAGGTAATCATTATCAT
Source organism: Xerus rutilus (assembly GCA_028644305.1). NCBI lineage: Eukaryota > Metazoa > Chordata > Mammalia > Rodentia > Sciuridae > Xerus > Xerus rutilus. Next base: position 25,232,666 of record CM053406.1, read on the forward strand.
CAGATCATGTAACTAGACAAATATTATATGATATAAACTCTGAATTAACCAGGTGCAGATTATAAGCAAAGCATCATACAAAACAATATTTTCCTGTTCCTATTATTAATCTATAAATTGTCAATTAGAAATCCTCGTGTATGGCTGTTTCTTGACATTGCTCTTTGGAATCACAGAGATGATAGGTGCGATTTAGACAGTATATATATTTAGAAAGCCACTGAATTTCCTTCTAGTGAGGTTCATGTTGAAAAATGGACCCAGAAAAACCTTTTTATTTAAAAAACAGATGGATTGCTAAAAGAGACCATAACACATTCTAAGTTTTCTGTGAGAAAACAATAAGCTAGATGATAGAGCCTGAACAAAGACTTGCCTGTCTCTTAGTTCTGAGGAAAGTTCAACACCAGGGTCCTGTCCCTGAGCAACCTTTCAGAGCCTCTTCAGAGCTTACAGGACCTTGACTCTGCTCTCAGCTCTTTTTACCACTTGTTTTATTTCCTTTTATGTTTTTAAAAGTTATCAGCAGATCTTTTCTTTTTTGTGTTTATTTTTTTCTTTTATATAAGTAATGTATTGATGTTAAGAAAACTGTAAAGTGCAGGAAAAATAGAATGAATCAAATAAAATTACATGTTTTGTTCTCTCAAAATTGTACCTACACATATGCCCAACCATAGACATTTGGAAAACCACACTGTATTTGAAGTTCTTTATATAGTTTGATATCAGCAGAGTATTCCTCTATTTGAGACAGACTTTAGGACATATAGAACATTAAGCCTTTCTCCCTGTTTCTTCTCTGGATAGTGATAGTGAAGTAACTGGTTGCACAAAGTAAGCACACAAATCTTAGGACCCAAGTTGAGAAGAAAGAAACAAAATACGAATCTTGAACTTGGAAATGTGAACTATCTTTTCTTTGCCAGCCTAATGAAAGCTGCAGATTCCCCTGGTATCACTTGAGGGGGTCTCAGAAGCAGAAGCTGTACATGTATGTATATGTGCATGCATGTTTCACATACATTTAACATGTTACATTAACTTGTAACAATTTTGAGAACCTAAGTAAGTTCCAAGTGCTTTGTTCCACATTATGTGATACTTACACCTTGAGTCCTTACTCATTCTTAATGCGGAAGACTCTTGGCGTGTTTGTTCTGGAAGACTTCCATTTGCCACAAAACCACAGACCTCAGCTACTTGACTTCTGTATTGTTTTGCAACTTCTGTGATATGTTGAGGGTTGGATGCTAATGGGTGGCAACACAAGGCATAACAAGGCACAGCATTGGTGGTGGGATGACATGCCCTCTGCAAGGGAATGGACCATCTCTGAAAGTTCATTTGTTTTCAGTAAGATGTCTTTGTGTGTGTGTGTGTATGTGTGTGTAGGACAGAAGGCAGGGGGAGAGTGTGTTAGTTCAATAAAAGCCCAACTCATCTCCCAGATGTAGCAACTAGGGTGGTCACCCCAAATCACAGGTATCATTACAATCACCTCTTCATTTTGAGTATGTCCTACCACAGGAGAGACTGACAGTTGTCAGGTGTGGGTTTTAGTAGAGCAAACAAAGAATAAGAAACATCTTTGTACTCTTAGAACTCAGAGAAATGTCCTAAAAATCTCTTTTATAAAACAACTACTCTTTGTTGAACATTTGGAAAACAGAGACAACAAAAAAAGAGAAGGATCAAGCCTAATTCTACCACCTGGGAGCCAAAGTCATTTGGCAAAATTTTTCTATTGGAAAATTGAAATGATCTCATTCAACTCAGTTCTGATACTGGCTAAATGTAATCCTCCTATCCCACCAGCACATGCCTAATACTGAGCGAGAGGCCAAATGAAAACACTTTGCTTTTTCATTTCTAAAGTAAGTATGTCTAAACTTCATGAAAACAACATCGTGGGTTGTTTGGAAATACTATGCACATGATTTCATGGTAAGAAGCCAATTAGACTATAGATTTTTCAGATTTAGATGTCTTAATTATTTTTTAAGTCTTTAAAAATGTCTTTGCTCTTTTTTTAAGAGCAAAATTGAAAGCACTAAGGTTTTGCATATACCCGTTGTCCCCACACATGCACAAGACTGTCAAAATCCCCTACCATGTTGGTATATTTATTACAACTGATGAACCTACATTGACAGGTCACAATTGCCCAGAGCCTACAGTTTACATTAAGGTTCAATCTTGCTGTTGCATAGATTCTATGGGTTTGGACAAATGTATAATGGCACGTATCTATCATTATAGTTTCACATAGACTATTTTCACTGCCCTAAAAATTCTCTGTGGACTGCTTTTCCACCCTACCACTATAATTTTCCATATTCTAACCTCAGATCTGTAAACAAATTAATTGTATATTTTGTAGTGAAAGAAAAAAATAGAACTTAATTGGCTTAGCAGAAAAAAAATTTTTACTTACCAGCCAGGGATTTGTTTATAGATCTACTTGTGGGTGGGTAAGCAATTACTAGGATCATTTGTGGGACATTTATTTCCAAATGTTCAACAAGAAGAAACTATTAATTTGGTATGTACAGTAAATGCCGTAGACTCTTTAATGTCCATTAACAATCAACAAATAAAATTTACCTGTTTTATTATTAACTTCATCAATCTGATGATTTGTTTACATAAATGATAATCATAATCTTCATTAGAGGTTATTATGTAAAATTATGTTTGTATTGAGTTGAATGACAAATGGTGCATTCTAACTTTAAGAAAACTGTTGAGTGTTCAATTATTTATGGGGTTTTCATACACACTGGTGGGAGGGTAAAGTGGTGTAGACACTTTGGGAAACTGTACCTATGACCCAATGACTCCATGCAGTTCTGAACAGACACTTAAGAAAATGTGTAATTTTGTGTACAGAAAACATGCACAAGAATCTTCATGGCAGAATTATTTGTAGCATTCCCAACCAGAGATAGCCAAAAGCTCATTACCACTAGAATTAATGAATATGTAGTCATGCACACTGGAATACTCTGTTGCAGTGGTCAATGATCTTTTTCTGTAATGGGACACACAGTAAATATGTTAGGCTTCGGGGATTGGATGGTCTCTATCACTGCGAAATTCTGCTGAATGGCACATCTATATTCCATTGAAAAGGATGAAAGGTCAAATTTAGCCCATGAGTTTATAATTTGCTAACCTCTGCTCTAGAGCAAAACAAACAAAAAGAATGAACTACAGCTATGTGTAACAACAATGGTAACTCTCATAGTGCCGAGTGAAAGAAAGAAGACAGGAAAAAGAACAGGCTCTTTATAGAATTTATAAATTTATAGAAATTCTATAAATTCTATGAATTTATGGAAATTCTATTTCTATAAATTTCAAAATTAGAGAGAGTGATGAGAGAAGTCAGTGAGTGGGAATTTTCAAGAGGTGAGTCTAGGAGGAGGCACAAAGGAATCTGTCCTAATAAATCTGTGTGGTTTTAACTGGATACAATAACTTGTAAAAATGCATGAATCTGTACACTTAAAAATTGGATATTTCTTGGAATTAAGTTATATTCTGATTAAAAGAAAAACATTTTTAATTAAAATAAACCAGTAACAAAATAGCATAATAGTAGGAGAAATACAAGTACCCATAAATACATAAGCTATATATAACTACCATTGTTGAGGGAAATCAGACTATTGACAAATATAAACATGGATGCATATATGCACATTTTTAGTTCATGTTTACTAATGTTAACACACTAATATTAAAACTTTCTTAGAGAAACCAGTCTTCAAAGAAGCTTTCCATATAGAAAAGTAAACAAAATAAACATGCACAATCATACTGTTTTGTTCTGTTTTTTAAAATCAGACACTTTTTTCATTTTCAACAGTACAATTGCTACAGGGAAAATATCCTATGTTTATTGTTATGGCTTAGAAATGTACACTACTTTCTGTGATCACATATCTGAGATTTGTCCCCTGAACTTCTAGACCCCTGGCAGGAGGATCAGGCTGGGAGAAGTTATCATCTATTTTGGGAAGGGTGAGGAGATAGGGTGGATGAAGGAACAAGTTCTGGTGTTCTGCAGCTCAGTGGAAAGATGTGGTTCACAATAACCTGTTATTTATTTTATAAAGATTTGG
>CM053406.1:25243126-25283182 GCA_028644305.1 Xerus rutilus
CCTGTTCAACAAATGGTGCTGGGAAAACTGGAAATCCATATGCAGCAAAATGAAACTAAACCCCTATCTCTCACCATGCACAAAATTCAACTAAGTGGATCAAGGACCTGGGAATCAGACCAGAGACCCAACGCCTAATAGAAGAAAAAATAGGCCCAAATCTTCATCATGTCAGATTAGGACCATACTTCCTTAACAAGACTCCTATAGCACAAGAAGTAAAATCAAGAATCAACAAATGGGATGGATTCAAACTAAAAAGCTTCTTCTCAGCAAAAGAAATAATCAATGAAGTGAAGAGAGAGCCGACATTCTGGGAACAAATCTTTGCCACACGCACATCTGATAGAGCACTCATCTCCAGGATATATAAAGAACTCAAAAACTTATCACCAAAAAAACTAACAACCCAATCAATAAATGGGCCAAAGAGTTGAACACAAATTTCACAGATGAAGATATACAATCAATCAACAGACATATGAAAAAATGTTCAACATCTCTAGCAATCAGAGAAATGCAAATCAAAACTACCCTAAGATTTCATCTCACGCCAGTCAGAATGGCAATTATCAAGAATACAAACAACAATAAGTGTTGGTGAGGTTGTGGGGAAAAAGGCATGCTTATACATTGCTGGTGGAACTGCAAATTGGTGCAACCAATCTGGAAAGCAGGTATGGAGATTCCTTAGAAAACTTGGAATGGAACCACCATTTGAGCCTGCTATCCCTCTCCTCAGTCTATACCCAGAAAACTTAAAAACAGCATACTACAGTGACGCAGCCATGTCAATGTTTATAGCAGCTCAATTCACAATAGCTAAACTGTAGAACCAACCTAGATGCCCTTCAATAGATGAATGGATAAAGAAGCTGTAGTATATATTCACAATGGAATATTAGTCAGCAATAAAAGAGAATAAAATTATGGCATTTGCAGGTAAATGGATGGAGCTGGAGAATATCATGCTAAGTGAAGTAAGCCAATCTCAGAAAACCAAATGCCAAATGTACTCGTTGCTAAGTGGATGCTGATCCATAATGTAGGGAAGGACATGGGAACAATGGTGGAACTCTGTTCATGGGGGTGTAAGGGGGGAGGGGGCATGGGGACAGTAAAGGTGGTGGAATATGATGGTCATCATAGCCCTAACTTTATGTATGACTGCATGTATGTTGTGATTCTATATCACTTACAACCAGAGAAATGAAATGTTATCCTCTAAAAAAAAAATAAAATTTTAAAATTTGAAAAAAAAGAAGCACAAATGGTCAACAATTATATGCAAAAATGCTCATCATCTTTAATCATCAAGGAAATGCCAGTTAAAACTACACTGAGATTTCATCTCACTCCAATTAGAATGACAGTCTCCAAGAATACAAATAATAAGTGCTGGCAAGGATGTGGAGAAAATGGAACTCTTATGCACTGTCTGTGGTAATGTAAATTAGTACAGCCACTATGGAAATCAGTATGGATGTTCCTCAAAAGACTAGGAATGGAACTACAATAGATCTAACTATGGCACTCTTTGTTATTTATGCAAAAGAATTAAATTCATCATACTATAGTGATACATGCACACCCATGTTTATAGTAGCACACTTTACAATAGCCAACTTATGGAACCAGCCTAGGTGTCTGTCAACAGGTGAATGGATAAAAAAATGGTGGCATATTTACATAATGGAGTTTCATTTGTAGGAAAATGGATGGAACTGGAGAATGTCCTGTTAAGCAAAATAAACCAGACAGGAAGTCAAAGGTCGTATGTTTTCTCTCATATGTGGAAGCTAGAAAGAAAAAGAGGGGGAAAAATAGAAGGAAGACCAGTAGAGAAGAGCAAGGCACCCAGGGAGATAAAGAAAGGGAAAAGAAGGGGAGGTACTGGGGAATAAAACCAAGTTATATATATGCATGTATAAATATGCCACAATGAAACCCACTATTCTTCATAATTATTATGCATCAATAAAAGTGAAAAATTCCTTTCCAATGTATCATTTCATCCTCTGTGACCTGAAACACTTATTTCCCTCTCCCCATCCCAAGCCTCCTGTATCTGGGCTTTTGAGTGGGGTCTTGTATAGCCTAGAATGTGACCGCTTGCTGGGCTTTCATATTGAAACCCATGTGTCTTCACATCCCAGGGGCTTGCACTCTTCCCATCCTTTGAAGTTCCAAAACACTGTATCTTTATTTCCGTTGCAACACTTGTCACTGTTGAGCTCATGCTGCATATATCAGAATCCAAGACTCTAATCTGTCTGGACTGGAAACCCACTGAGAGTAGAATCTATGTCCCATTGGTCTTTGGATTCTCAGTACCCAGCACACGATTTTGCAGATAGAAGGTGCTTGGTGCACGTTTGGTTAATGAATATTGAATGTATGCATAGTTCTGCTTTTGAGGGACCACACAATTTTGAAGAACATATTTAACATTTTAAAAAATTGCCTTCACATTTGTACAATGTTTCAGGTTTTCAAAACACTATCAATGCCATCAATCAATAATTTATTTTTTACTAGTTTGTTATCAGTTTTTAAGTTTTCAATTGTTTATTATTTATTTATCAATCTACTGGTTCATAAATGATATTCAGGGCAGGTGTCATAATAGCCATCTTCTCACAAAACAGCTCATTCTATCACTGGAGAAACCCCAGGGCTAGAAGGCACAGATGTTTTAAATTTCCATTTTTTAGGAAAACTATAAATGGGGAGAGAAGAAACAATTCTATGAGTATAATTTTTCAGAGCAGGGAGTAAAAAGCAAAACTCTCTATTCTTCTGTTTAGTGTTAATAAACTGTTAATTTTATGATATTGTATGATGCTGAAAATTATTGACCCATTTCAATGATTTATAATAAATTACAAAAAGAAAGCAGACTTATGGACACTCACTTCTGAACCATGCAGGTAGGTAAGTTCCTACTGTGTATTCAAATGGCTATACCACTCATCGGCATAAGCAACATGGAATATTCCAAAATACCAAAACTTGATAAGGAGGATGGAAAAACTGAGTCACCCATTACAAACTAAGGCTTTCTGTTTGAAAGTATCCCACCCTAAGGAAAAAGGGAAAGTGGGAGTAGAAAGAAGCGCCAGTCTGATTTGGAATATTTTTTCCCAAAAGTTTCTTTTTCCAAGATTATAGTTTCACAGAGCAAGGTTAACAAATGAACCAAGAAGTAATCAACATTAATCGTTTTACATCGTTTCTTTAAATACTCTTGGCTCTTTTTACGCAACAGATTTCTTTATGCTTTTGAGAAGTAAATCTTTTTTTAGTAACTCAACATATTTCATGCATTAATTATACAACAAGAGATAATCTTTTGTCCACTTCCTTTTTCCTTTAGCATATTGCACCTAATAAAAGTACAAGTCTTGGTTCTACAATTGTATACCCTTTGATATAATTATGTAAACATCTGAGGCCAATTAGAACTTGAGAGAAATCTTGTGGCTAATTTTAAAGGGCGATGGGAATGAGGAGATGGGAATTCTGAACTCACTGATCTAAGTCTAAATAAAAGAAGAAAGCAAAATAAATAAATAAATAAAGCAACAATTCATTATAACTTGGTGCTTCACTTGGTCATCTACATTTGCCCCCTCTGCTTAATTTTAAGGAATAAACAGCTAATGCTCTGTGCAGCCAGCTCTTTTGTACACCTTATTCAATTCTGTATTCAACACAAACTGTTCTCCTGAAGCCAGAAATGATTCCCTGCAAGAACTATCCACAACAGTAATTTACTCCCATTTAAAATTGCATTCAATTCAATGCTTTGGAGTAATTTAAGATGAATTTTGCACTTATGCATCATTTAAAGTAATGAGCCAGAAGCATAATTTTCAGTGAGGATGGCTTATTTATGCAAGTTGTGAGATAGACAACTCAAAGCATAAAAACTATTTTTCAGGATGATCTGAGGACTCAGCAGTGAGAGAGAAGAGAATTGCAAATGTGTCTTTGGCTACTGACCCTCATCTATATTCCATCTTAACTGTGCTGAAACCAGAGCCTGCAAGCATGTCAAACCAGGAGTGAGGAAGGAGACAGAGATGAGGAATCCAGGGGAGGTGAGTCAAGAGTTTGACAATAGATGTGGCTGTCTCAGGTTGGTCTCCATTAGGAATTCAATATGGGGTGACATAAAGATCAAAGGTGAACAACTTGAGGGGCTAAGGCCGAAGGATCACAAATTCAAGGCTAGCTTCAGTAACTTAGCAAGACCCTGTATCAGAATAAAAAGTAAAAAGGGCTGGGGATGCAGTTCAGTGGTAAAGTACCCCTGGGTCCAATCTCCAGAACCAAATAAATGAATAAATAAATAAAAATAAGGGAAAATCAGAGGTGAAGCTTTGGAAATTCAGGCTTCATATATTTGTTTTCTTGATGAAAATTTTGATTTTTTCATTAAAAAGTCAGAAAATTACCTGCAAATACAAAGCACGTGCATGGTTGTCAATACTTATAACACTTAGTATTCTCTTAAAATATTAGATTCCTTATGGTTTGCTGTTGGAGATAAAGAGTTTTCTCAAGAAATGCTACAGGAAGTCATAGGCAACAGCACAGGTTCTCCTTAAAGGAAGTAGCACATGAATTAATACTGCAGATATGGATTAGAGATTTTTTTTGTGTTAATATATGGTATATAATGTATCACACGAATATATACATTATAAACATATAAAGAATATACATTACATATTCTTTATTGAAGAAATACAAGATATGGTCTCAGCTTTAGTGACTTATATGTTTATAACTCAAATTTCTCTCTCTCTCTCTCTCTCTCTTTTTTTTTTTTTTTGGTACTGGAGATTGAACTCAAGGGCACTTGACCACTGAGCCACATCCCCAGCCCTATTTTGTGTTTTATGTAGAGGCTGGGACTCACTGAGCTGCTTAGTGCCTCGCCATTGCTGAGGCTGGCTTTGAACTCGCGATTCTCCTGTCTCAGCCTCCCTAAGTGCTGGGATTACAGGATTGCACCACCACGCCCAGCTAAATTTCTCTTGTTTTAAATAAATAAACCATTCAACTTACTTCTTTTCTTAACATCTTGTACCATATTGGTGTGCAAGGACAGCCCTTGGGAGAATGCATGCTGATGGTAGGCTCATCCATGTGTAATGATACCAATAACAATTTTATTTTGGTAGTCTTTCATTTACGATTTCAAAGGACTTTATAAATGTTTGAATTAAAAGTTGCAGCAATCTTCTTAAAAAGAAAAGTACAGAGTGTCTAAGTCCTCTTAGACATAAGCTCCTTGAGGGCACAGTTTTCATTATGTGAGAAATTCAAGGTCAGTTGGCACAGAACGGTCTTCAAACTCTCAGTATCATGTTATAGATAGTAAAAAGATGATATTTAAAGGCAAAGTGCAAATTCAATCTTCCTATGTGTCCTCTAATTACTTAAAACTTTCATTCTTGTGGTTCCTCTATATTATTTAGTTTTAGATCACTTATAAAACAGAAATCTAACAAACTAATGAAATCTATAAGGTTAATAACCAGTGCCAGTTTAAGATGTCTTGCATCTATATTTTAATTCACCTAGAATAAATTATGTAAGATGCTTAAGATGGATTTCACCTGCCACACTTAGAGCACAATTAATTGCAATTGTAATTACAATCGTAGTAACACAATTGATTTATCTAATGCATTCCAAACTTTGGAATTTTGTGTAATCTGGCAGAATGATTAGGGATATATTTGATGGTCAAGTATTCCTTCTGGAAGCTATGTAAGCCATACCACATAATCTAGCAGAGACAGAAAGATGATTGGTCTTAATTTAAGTGAGATCTGGGCTATAGGCAGTGAAAGGTCTACAACGGTACTTTTTCTAGCTATCAACTCATCAAGGAAAATTCAGTCAAAATCGATGATGTGCTCATGTCCTAAAAATCATCATGAATTAAAAATTAATTTAAATGAATAGATCAGGTGAAAGCTACAATCAAATAATCTTTTAGTGGTATTAAGGTACTATAGTCTCAGACTATTGGCTATAATTTTCTTATTTGTGAAATGAGGCTATCAATAGCTCCAATCTCACTTTGTTTTTGTGAAAACTGATGAATAGATCGGATGTGGTGGTAAGACAATTCCCAAATCTAAGGTTGGATCGAGTAGCTGGACAAAGAAATTCTTTTCTGTTGCCATTTTGACCATCCATCTGTCTATCTCTCTCTCTCTAGGATCCTGAAATATTTTTGAGACATTTCACAGTTAAGGGAAAAGAATATTGGATATATAAATGGGTGAGTTGATGGTGTGCTATATTCATTGTTCATTTTCCAATGGATGCGTTACTATATAGCCACCATCTTCATTAAAATAAAAACGTATGTGAACCACAACAGAGAAATTTAAAACAAAAGTATAAGAAAATAAGAAAGATCCTAAAAATAAAAGAAAGGGCTGTCTGCTGTTTTTTTTTTAAAGTAATGAGAGCAACATTCGATTATTTGATATGTGGTTATTTCAAATGATAAATAATTGTGATCTTCCCCTGACTCTATCTTGTTGTCTACTTTTTCTTCTTGATAATCTAGGCTGCCAAGATATAAAAGGACTAGAGAACATGAAAGAAGTTACAATGAAGTTACAATGAAGTTCTTTGTTTATAAATATATTTAAAGTAAGACTGGACAAGTCTGAAAACAGAATTTTAAGGATTTTTGTTATCCTTTAACTGTTTTGTTCTATTACAATAATTAATATAAAGTTCATTGGACATATTTTAGTGGCTTAAATAAGATCTAAACACTACACATAAAATTTTATAGATTTATAGCTTGGAAACATTTTCATGATTTAAGAGTTTTACTTAGATTTTCTATACTTATTTTCTAACCTATAAAATGAGGAAAATAGTACCAAGTCCTTTTCCTAACAGAAGAGTGTGTATTAAATGGGTTAATAAAGGCATTGATGATATCATTCCATAAGAACAAATGATATACAACCAATTAGAACAACAAAAAGAACAAATGATTATTCACAATATCATCATTATTTTGTTACAAACACATTGTGGGTAATTGTGGCACTAACTTCAGATTAGTTCAAGTATATATTTCTCCCAGGCCTTGTAAGTAATGGTGCTTTATGGTTTGTTATAAATACTTAATAGCTACTTATCTATTCTATCATCTCTGGTTAAGAATTACAGTGTGATTTCTGTTTGCCTTTTGATTACGATTTCTTTAATACAAAACATTCAATTGTATGCTGTGCTGATGATCCAAGACAAATCTCAAAAGACTCAGAAGCATGGGCCCAGACTTTCTGACAGTTTTTAAAATCCGAACACTTTTCATAGTCAGATACTCCACATATGTAGTATAGCTGCTTACAAACTCCCACATGAGCCTATAATTCTAAGGCAGCAGAACAGCAGTGACTCCACAGAACATCAGTATGCTTCATGTATGTAAAATGAGAAGCCTTCTTACCTAGCATGCAAACACATTTGGCATTCTGGTCAGGGTTCTCAAACAAGATTTCGCCACACCTCTGAAATAGAAGGATAGCTGCTGTTATTTTAAGATTTCATATTGGGATTCCCAAATTCATGCAATCTGAAAAATACCATGATGGTATTCTAGTCTTGTTTTCTTAGTTACCTGAGTCTGGGGACTTATGCATTAAGCAGAGACTTTCCCGGCAGTAAAATACCTGAGAAGTAATTTAGGATAGATTGTTCCTGCATGCTCTGGCCCCTGCCTATAGCAGATTCTTTGTGCTCCCATGAGAAGTCATGGCTTGAGATACACTTGGTTTCTAGTAGTTTCTAACTCTATGGAACATAGGCAATATTAGGCCCAATAACTTGAGACTAATCATCCTCAAAGTCAATCCTTAGCACCTATATTATTCTAAACTAAGCTATGTGGTTGATACTCAACTCTCTGAACTTGGTGGAAGGCGGGGACAAAGACATGAAATGGCATTTATGATGCCTTTCTTGAACGCACGGACTCGTGGAAATATCAATTTTCATATCTATTACAGTTTTAACTTGCTCTTTAAAACTTTTATGAAGACAGAGTCTAGAGATACAATCAGTATTGGAAAATAGGCCACGTCTGTGTGATAAATAAAATTGGAAAATGGTTATAACTTGAATATACAAATAAATCCACCAAATCAATAAGAATATATAAATAATCTGAGAGAAAAAATGGGTAAAGGACATGAGCAAACAATGCATAGAAAAAGAAATCTGGATGGTTAATAAACATAGAAAATATATTTATACCAATAATCAGGAATAAGCAAATTATATGTAATTTGTTTTGAACTCATTGATTTGACTAAATTTAGAAGTCTGGCATTAACAAATGTTTTCAGGACTGTAGAGTCTGGGTTAGAGTACAAAATGACAACCACATTGGAAAAAATTGGCAAAAACTAGCAAAGTTGAAATGCTCAAATCCTATGACATAGCAAATCACTTTCTAGACTTTTAGTTAGAGAAATTTTCACATGCAACTATAATGCCCTGGTAGAAAATAGATAAATGTCAGTCAAAATTAGAGTATTACATGACAGTTAAAGTGAATTAAAGCTATAGATACTCTAAAACATCTAATATATAACATACACACATAAAATATATACTATCAAAATTATAGAATGTTCAAATCATAAAATATATTTTTCTAATCACATAAAACATGTTTAAGTCATATAAAATTATAATGTTAATCAAAATTGATCTTCATTTTTGATGCAGTTGAACATGTCTAAAAATATGTACATATTGTTTATGTATATATTAACTTACAGAAAAAGCATAAAAGAATTTAATAAATAAAAAGAGAAGCATCAAGTACAGGTTGAGGGGAAGCGATCTAGAGAAATGAAATGTCAGAGGGTATACACAGAGATTATCAACTTTTTCTATAATTATTTGTGCCTGAAATTATTTTTTACACTTTTTTCCCTGTGCTTGAAATATTTAACAATAAGAAAGAATTTCCCCAAAGTGCAATACTTTGAATCTAAAAAACGTCCCTTTTATACATGTATCCCTGCACCTGCCTCCCTGGGAGGTCACTGGCAGCAGATTGGATGGACTGTCTTCTCTAATGACTCTTCTCACCACTCACTTCCTTTGCCCTTAGGAAACTGAGGGCCTGCTACCTCTTCCTTTTACCATTCACTTGGTTGATTCCACTCCCACCAATCTTTATTGTATCTCTACTTAATCTATTATAAGATAAAGTGATTTAAAAGAGAATATTTCCTCATGTTCTTTACACCTAATTATTGGATGCTCCAGTACAAACAGGGCAAAGGATGAGGTCATAATCTTCAAATCAACCCATCTTTTGGGATGACCTACATTGTGCACAAGGAGATGAACAATTGGCTCAGGGATATGAAAAGGAAGAAAGCTACTTTGGTGAGCCAAGAGGATGGACTGTGGAGGAGGCTTGGATCTGTGGAAGGTTAAGTGGGTACTGAATTCTAATGGAGGCTCCATAGCATGAGCATTCTTCCCAGCTACTCTGCTGACCGCGCGTGATATTTATCACGCCACTTAATCTCTTCGTGCTTCATTTCTTTGTAAGTAACATGGGCTGTAGATATGTGCCATCAAGTCAGGTCAGGGAGCAAATGTGAGGATTAATGACCCCTGGAGTCTGATCTACTGTTTGTTCCTGTTTTGTTTGTGTTAGAGGAGAGGTTAAACCCTTCTAAACAGCTAGGATCTATTTTCTGCATCACTTGCTTTTCAAACTGGTATTTTAATGACCTGAAAGAGTTAATAATTATTTTTAAATGAAAGGTCAGAGGTTTCTAAAATGTTTTCAACTTCTTGGTAGAACAAAGTCCCAGGAAGCTCTACCAATCTATATTCTGGGTTCTATAAGGAAATAACTTGGGAGTATTCTCTTGTTCTTTGTTAGTGATGACGCCCACATCCAAGTTGCCATAGAAGAGCTTTCCTTCTTTACTTGAAGGGCCTTCCTGGGGGGATGGCAGGTGGATGTTGCATAACTTCCCGTGGCTACTCTAAGTCAAGGGCAGCCTTGTTTATGTCTTCTTGGCCATGAACAAAGCTAGGAGGGGTTTCTGAAACTCCTGTGAGGCATGCATTCCTTAAAAGTCACGGCCTGCCTGGGTTCACCGACTAGACAGGCTCATCGCTAAGCAGCAAGGCAGGTACTGTGGCCCTTCCAGCGAGGACAAGGCAGTCCTCTTCCTCGACTTCATCTCCCTGGTGGTCTGGGAAATGGCTGAAGCACCTTTAACAAGCTCTTTAATTGCCCTGCTTTATAAATTACCTGATGATGGTAAGAGATTTTAAAGCAATGCCCAGAGGGGCATCTGATTGTTCTCAGGACTTACAAGAAACCAGATTCTTCCCAGTGCCTTTTCTCAGTGATGCCAGTGTTTATTGGGCCTTTGCTGCCAGGCTCCTTCCTGCTGTGCAACCCAGGGTGATGACCCAGTTTTGGAGATTAATTAAGCTAAGCCACAGGGTCCAAGTCTCAGAAAACTGCAGACTCTGCCATGGGGAAGATCTTGTGTCCTGCTGGATTCTGAGGTGCTGCAACCCTCCTCCTCAAAGCCCTGGTTATGCTCACTGGGACTTCCCACTCCAGCAACCTGATGCTGGGTGAGCCTGACTTTGTACTTGGTTCTGCTTGTCAGGACTCTTCCTAATTCTCAGGATCCCATCTCGCCTTAGGGACTCCAACTTTGCTTTGTCTTCTGTGCCTAAAATATTGAGATCAACTCACCTTGTTCCTGTCCAACTCTCCCAGTGAACATTGCCTCCAGATAATAGGGAATAGTTCTTAAAATACCCATCCAAAGGGTTGGAGCCCTGCTAGCAACAGAAAAATCCTGCTGGCACATGCTCTCCTTCTGAAGCCCATAGGATATCATGCATGTGAACTCGTGTGTGTAACACCGATCGTTCCCATAGACCGTGAAGAACCAAACCATGTTCACTGGTGTTCTTAACGTGTATCATTGTTGTAACTCTGGTGGTTTATACATTCCAGGGTCCTGATCACTCTTTGTGGACTAGGTCTACTAAATATCTGTGGACTAGCTAACATTTGTTGAGTGTACGCTGTGGACTAAGCATTGTTCTATGGGCTATACACCTACCATCTCATACTCTGATTATACTCTTTTCATAGTAGACAACTGAGGCTCAGATGGTACTACTCACTATGGAATCCTCTCCTCCAATGAATGAGAGGATAAATGCTGACAGCTTACCCGATGCTTAACCAAAATACAAAGATCCCAATGTTGGATACTTTGGGCCTCCTTATTGTCTTGGCTAACTAGATTATCTCTACTGACGTTTCCTTCTCACCCATTAGCAGTTGGCTATTTGTAAGAGTTGCACCTGTAAGGGCTCATGCTTGGGATTAGACTGACCCAGTTTTAAAGCCTGTTTCTACCTCCTCTTATCTACTGTATTATCACGGGCAATTTATTTAGTTATGCCCAACCTGCTTTCTTATCTATAAAAGAGGGTAACATTATCTATGGCATAGGATCATTGCAAATTTCGTTTTTAATCCATTATGAATGAGAATGACCTAGTTTAAATTGTGATGGGATTGTAATATGAAAATAAGAATTAATAAATTGAGCTCATCCCTGAAGATTCGATTTTAATTTCTATATTATGATTTAAGATTAAAAATGAAAAAAATCTTAATTTTAGAAGTCAAGAGTAGTTCACAAGTTGGTTGCTATTTATTACTTATTAAGAATTGTCTTTGTCAAGTTTTAAATTAGATTTTTATTCAAGAAAAAATATTGAATGTTATCAAATTCTACATTTGTTTTTTAGGAATCAACCTAAGTGTCTATCAAAGGTTGAATGGATAAAGAAAATGTGGCATATATACATAGTAGAAAATTACTCAGTCGTAAGAAGGACATTTGTGACAACACGAATGATCTTGGAGAGCATTATGTTATATGAAATAAGCCAGGCACAGAAAAGCAAATACCAAGTGAACATACTTATATGTGTAATCTAAAAAAATTAAATTTATAGAAGCAGAGAGAATGATGGTCATCAGGGACTGAAGGAGAGGAGTACTGGGGAATTGTTGATCAAAGGTATAAAAGTTCAGTTAGAAAGGAAGATAAATCCAAGAGATCTATTGTACATCATGGTGACCATAGTAATATATTATATTCATGAAAGTTGTATACTTACAAAAATAGTAAGTATATGATATAATATGCATGTTAATTAGCCTGACTAAATCACATATTTCAGGACAATGTGCAATAAGATATATTTCTCTTGAGTGAACTTTATTATTTCATTGTTTTTAATCATAAATTTAGTTGTGAAAATTGATATCAGGAGTAATTTTAAAACTCACATTTAAGCATTCTACAAACCTTTTATCCTTCTAAGGAAAAAATGTTATCTGATGTAGTAATATCCAAATGTTGATTAATAGTATTACATACTCAAAGAAAGTTACTGAAAGAATCAGAAGTTATTAAAAGAAGTTATTAAAAGGCCTCTACAAATGACTAATATTTTGTTTTTATTGTTTAGCTAACACTGCTCTTGGCTTTCTTTTTTTTTTTAACATTTTTTTCTTTTTAGTTGTCAATAGACCTTTATTTTATTCATTTATATGGGGTGCTAAGAATCAAATGCAGAGCCTCATACCTGCTAAGCAAATGCTCTACCACTGAGCTACAACCCCAGCCCTGCTCCTAGCTTTCTTAAACCAGTTAATGTTTTTCCTGCTTCCAATAAAAGCTTTCATACATCTTTTCATTTTTCTGGGTACTTGTTACATTTGAATGTATAAGTCTCAGCTGATCTCCAGTAACTAATATTTTTAGAGAAATTGTCTTGATACCTTTGGAAGGGAGAAAACATCTGCGAACAAATAAAATCCAAGATAGAAATCCTTGTTCCTTGGGGGTTGGTCCCAGCCAGCTGAGACCGTAACAGTGTTTTAGAAGAAGGTAATGTTAAGTGTTATCAGAAAATAAATAATTCGTTATGATTCTTTGATTTCCTACTCACATTTATAGTTCCTTTTTTTTTTTTTTTAGCAGAAAGGAATTTAATAAAGGGAATTAGGTGCTTATAAAATTACTGAATGATTAGGCTATAGACTGGGCCTCCACAGATGACTCTGTACAGCTCTGAAATATTGGCTTACTAGGCTGTGAGCTTGCTAGGCTGGTGGAACCACAATTGGGAAAGAAGAGAACAAGGAGGCAACACTGAATTGTTGACTTGAAGAACACTGCATATGGCAGTGATCCAAGGATTAGAAAGCTATTGGTGAACAAGCTAGTTGTTGAATATGAGGTGCTACTGCAGAAATGTAGAAAAATTCAACATCTTCAGGACTATGCTTGATAGTCCCTTAAAACAAGGTAAAAAGAATCATGATATATGACTAGACTCATTTTGGAAAAAAATATATATCATTTTGGGGAAAAAAATGATCAAACCAGTTTCCTGAAAAAGCAGTAACCATGGTCAGACTATTGGGAAGTTGTAGGACTTCAGTGGAAAGGGAAATGCATCTCATCTGTTCCAGCAGCAACGAGGACAATGGAAAGGAGGCAACGTTCCGGCGGAGGCTTCCTTCACCCTCTTTCATCCCAACTCTAAGAATATTGATTCTTCTGAAAGTTTGCCAAATATTACATGAGTGAACAAGGCAAATGCTTATATGCTGATATACTTATTGGGATTACATCTGTTTTATTTGCTCACCTTCAGATTCTTAAATGTCTAGGACAATGACTAATGCACAATGCTTAAATGAATGAATGACAAATTTCTTCCTGTAACTCTGTGGGATAGATTGAAATGAGTCTAAATTTTTTCCCCCTGGACACTTAGGTTTACACACCAATAAGTGCTACCATTGATGTGGCCACATCATGTGTAGCTGCAATTGGGTGATAAAGGGGTGAAATTTGACATTGAGAAAAACATCACAAAACTGGACCACTTCCTATCTCAAAATTTTTCCAAGCAGAGAATTGAATGGCACTAATCAAAACCTGACTCTTAGAAGACAGGCCTAGAGAGAAAATGTCTTAGGTCTGTAGAGCATAAAAATATAGCTTCTGTTGAGACAGGGCTTCCCAAAATCTAGCAGAGCCTAAAAGTATGGAATCCCATTAATGTCTACCAAATGCATGAATTACATTATTGAGCGCTGAGTGTGTACAGGCACTGAACCATTTGCATGGATACAAAATCAAATGAAATTCGGGCTAGGTTATGTCCTCCAGAGAAGTTTATAGCCTAGTCTTAAGTCAACATGGAAGACTAAGGACACTTTCAATGCTGGGCACTGGACTGCCTGAGACCATTGCTGAAGGATTCCAAAGGCATATGACTCTAGGCCTGGGTCTGGAGGATAGGAGAGAGTTGCCTGACAGAACAGAGGGTTAATCCATGTGGAGGAAGCTGCCTGCACAAAGCCCTATTAGGATCACACAAATAGTTGCCAAGGACAGAAGCAAAACTGTCGTGGGTCAAAGTAAAGCTGTTAGCCACAGGTGAGATTGTCAGACAGTAGGGGCCAACTGTCGTTTAAAAATATTTCTGTTCTGAGATAGAGAGGGCTGGTTTGCTTTGAAGAGAAAGAGTGCTTAATGAATTCTTTTGCATTGTAACAAATAACTATAATGGCACCTGATATCTCTCCACAGTATTGCCTGACATCTTTTTTGTCCATTTCTTAGTCAAAGAGGGTCCCAAGCCTGAGACGCTCCTTACTGCCTCACCCCATCTTTTTGAATTAATTCATAGAATGATGACCAACAAGAATTCCCCAGCCACCCAGTAGAAACTTCGTGTGAGGCTGACTTCTGCTACTGCTGAAGCCATGAGCACCTAGAGTTGAGTGCATCACAATTTCCCTGCTCCTGAAGGATGCATTTTCAGGGTCTCCTTCTTTACAGTGGCCCAAGTCCACATTATTTTACGCAGGCCTGTCTACTGTGTGGGTGGCATAGTCAGGCCTTAATCTCTAAACACTGTGGCAGCCCTCAGCACTCTGGTGCCAGAGGACGGCAGATTTGGAACAGGGGCTGATTTCAGTCGAGCTCATGTTTTCCTTCCTAAGCTTTTCCAGTGAAAGAGCAGATTTCCATCCTTTTGCAGGCTGTTAAAACGTCAGACTAATAAGTTTTCAACAATCTGTCAGTGCAGATCCCTGGCAACAACCTGGCACTGCCTTAGAATCCTGGTCTCATGGTCCAATCCAGCCTCAGCCAGTCAAAATAAGAGACACACCAGCAAAAGAAAAAATAATAAGATAATCACCTCAGGCCGAGCAGAAATTCTTAACAAATTCATTGTTGCCAACAGTCAACAGCAATTCTGTGGGCTACATAACCTGGGGTAACCCTTCAGGAAGGGCCATCCCTCATAAACCTCTAATTAGCTATGGTTAGGAGTGACTTGAAAGATATTAATGCTATTGCTATTGGAAAATGAGCCTACCAGCTTTTAACAGCTTTGTTTTCTTCTTCAGTCAAAGAACAAAATGTTAGCTCAATGGCGTATGCTTTCTATTAGAGAAGTGCCAGCAGCAGCAATCTCCAGAGAGTCTCTCAGCATTTTATTACATACCCCTATTTTTAAACGTTTAAAAACTACTTATTACGAACCAAAACTTGGAAAACCTGGTTTCAGCCCAAGAGTACTTTTTAAATTTTTTTTTTTTTGAGTTATTAAGCAAACATTGGGAATGCAGAGCTGTTTTCTGTCATTCCAGCTCTGGACAGTAGAGGGCAGTAGGAAGGCTGTATTGCTGCTACCTTTTGTTTGATTCCCCCTAGGGAAGATCCTGGGGTCAGGTGGCAGGCAGGCAAGTCGAGTTGCTGTGTCATTCTTGACTTCCATTGCACACATTGAGACGCACATCAAAAACTCCATTTTTCACCATACAAAACAGTGACCACAGCCTCTGGGCAGGCATGATTCCAGCTAACACTACTTGTGAAGATGGCTGGCATGAACTATATCTGAGGTCTCTTTCCAGTACACCCAGTTATAGGAACTGGGTAGGTACTGGGTCCAGGCATGTTGGGAAGAATTCTGGGCTCTGAGAATTCTTCTGTAAGATATAAATACATATGCCACAGATCTGGATAAATAGTGCAAACACTGTGTGAGAATTTTGTAATACAACTTCATCTTTTATTTATCATCTCAGAGTCCCAATGGTTGACAACTAGCTATAGCTATTTTTCAGAGAACGATAGTTATTTCTATGAAAGCAAATAACAAAAGCCATAAATGTTTAAGTGATATTATAGCAAATTATGAAAGGTGAAGTCCATATAGATCCCTAGTGTAGGAGAAACAGGAAGTAGTATAGAATGGGGACAGATTGGTGCACATAGAAGAAAGAATTTAGCACATTGAGGTTCAAATCCCAAGTCTGTCCCTTACAAGTTGTGCAATCATTGGCACATTTTATCTATTTGAATTTCATCATAGAGCTGAGGGAGTAACAATACTCACTCCTCTACCATATAATGCAATATATATAAAAGTATCTTGTGTATTCTAAAACCCATAATGTGGCCTGGTATGTATGTGGTTTTGTGGAAGGAAGGAGGCGGGAAGTAGGATCTGCCCATTTGGCGATTCTTTGTACAAGTAGAAAGCACAGTTCTTCCATGTGAGTCATAGGGCATTAAGAGGAGAAAAAATTCTCTGCTTGAGATGGAGAACACTGGTCACTCAGAGGGTAACCCACAAAGCCAAAGGTCTGGAGAACAGAAGTTAGTGGGCAGGATGGAGATAGTAATCTTTCCTAATGCATCCTTCCCAATGGTGTTGACGAAGAGGGAAGAACCCAAGTGGATTTGGGAAAGGGGTTCCTCACAGATGATCACACAAACTGGCCACATCCTAGTGGGCATGAAGAGGTTTCTGAATAATGTATTCTGTTTGGCCTAATATTAAGCAAACTAATATTAATCAAATCCTCAATAGGCATTGAGGCACCAGATAATCTGTGAAGGCATTTACTCTGAGTACCACAAATAGTAGGTGCAAAGTCTAAAGGTGATTGAGAAAATGGAGTTTAGAATGGCGGTGGGGGATGGGATTCAGATAATCAGGGAAATCAGGGAATGGAGAAACTTGAGGCTGGGGAAGGTGGCAGGGGCCAGGTCATGAAGGGTCTGGTAGGACTCCATTTAGTGACTGGACCTAGGCTTAGATTCTGTAGGCCATGGATCCGAACAAAGTCACTGCAGGTCACAGGCCTCATGTTCCTGGCAGTAGAGATGCCAAAAATATTCCAAAGGCTTTTGAGCTGGGAGTGCTGGTGGCAGCTGTGTTTGCTGGCCCAGGTTGTTCCTTATCACTCTTGACATACCCTTAGGTGGGACAAAGCTTCTGACAAGTGGGACACTGCCTCATTATTGAGCTTACTGACATCCTCCCTATTTTCCTTAATGCTCATAGTTGGGACAATCAGCAAAGTTAAGCATACCACCAGAACTGTTTGCTCCTTGTTACCTCAAACGGGGTGTTCAAAGCATATTTCTCTACATTTAGTATAATCCGTATGAATTTTACAAGGAGTAGATCACAGAAATGAGAATGTGACTTGTCAAATTTCCAAACCTGGCATGGATAGATTATGAAGACCACGGCCTTCTGAATCATGCATAGAGGACACACTGAAAAGGATGATCAAGTCCTTGGAACCTAGTAGATGGAGGAAGTAGGGTTCTGGAGCAAAAGTCCTTCCCTAACCCTTTGAAGGGTGTCTCCTCCACAGAAACTCTAGGAGAGAAGGTTGCAGTTCCAGAAAGTCATTCCCTTGCTCAACTGTCACTTTCAGAGGGAGATTTGAACAAGAACAAAACTCTACATTCCTGCCCTGCTCCCCACACTATGTGCAGTAATGCTGCCGGCCTGTTGCTGCTGCCCCTGGAACACTGACACAGCGAGCACTTGGAACCAGCGTTTCTGTCTTACCCATTGAGTTGCCAACAAATATGTACTCAAAATTGCTAAGCTCCAGCCATCTGGTTAAAAAGTCCAAGCTTTAGACATTAGCTTTCCTGATTTACACTGCAATTTTCAAGCTACTTTATAAGACCCTGCAGACAGCAAAAGCTTAATAGGTAATAACAATAGCTCCAAATCTTTGTAAAGACATCATGATTCAGAGATTCATGGGACCTCATCCAACCTGCAACTGAATGAATATTTACTCAGGACAAAGGAGTATTATAATGTGCTCCTTGTAGCTCAGTGCAGCAACGCTCCTGTACATAAACCAACAATTAAATGTAATCCTATACACTTATAGCTTTAAAAGAAATTCAAACCAGTCCTTGGAATTAAATAACCCCAGTGCCAGAGAAAATGACTTCCAGAACATCAAGCCCAACATGCAAACACAGGGCCTCTGAGCCACAAAGGAACAAACACTTTTCCACAGGGATAAGGGCCTGTTGTATAACTACTTGTGAGGTCAAAGATCCAGATGTTCCCATAGACAATCAAAAAACTATTACTGGTCAAATTGTGTTGACCATTTCCATATGGACAGCTGAGGCATGGATTTGGCTCTAGATTGGAGATTTCTGTAAATTCTACTGGTGATCAATGGCAACCCCACCCCAGAGCTGGAAAATCCAATATCTTGAAGAAATAACTGACAGATTTTATAAGCTGAGAGGGAAAATTAAATAGTGGACATTTTGCTAATAGTTATATTCTGCTTTGATATAACTAATTAAACCTCACAATATACTTCAATAAGAGCGATATTTGAAAGATATCTCCTCTTGGGTCTCCGTCCTTTCATCAAGGTAGAGGCTTTCTGTCTAATTCACTGTTGTTCCTCAGCATCTAGATCAATGTCCATCACAACATAAATTCTCAATAAATATTGCTTGATGGAAAGAATGAATGAATGATTTTGGACAAAAATATACTCAACTTGTTCATTCTTGTGTGGTAGTCAAGTAAAAAATCTTTGAGATGATAAAACTCTTAAAAGAAATGAGTAAGAGGGTAAGAGGGTTGTACTTAAAATTAAGTAAGCTCAAATTACAAATTCGATGCCATTATTCCACTAAGAACTCGTCATCTGGAGCTATGCTGTGTATCTAATATGAATGCTTGAGTCCAACCTGAAGCTGAAGATTTATCTAAGTATTAGAGTGTTGAAAGATAATTTTTTCTGGAAAGCAAAAATTTTAAGTATATATTTTTTCACTGAGCAACTTTTTTACTGTAATTTTTGTTTTGTTTTGGTACTGGGGATTGAACCCAAGAGCGCTTAAACAGCTGAGCCACATCCCCAGCCCTTTTTTCATATTTTATTTAGAGACAGGGTCTCACTAAGTTGCTTTGGGCCTTGCTAAGTTGCTGAGACTGGCCTTGAACTTGTGATGCTTCTGCCTCAACTTCAGGAGCTACTGGGATTACTGGCATGTGGAACAGCGCCTGGCCTTCACTGCCAAGTATTAAACAAACAAAATATCTTTTAAATGGTCAGAGTTCTTACCAGAAAAATGGAGGTCATACCTATATTCTATATCATTAGCATAGATAGGTGTATAGATAAGAAAAGGGTTTCAAATATCTGAGAAGAAAAATTTTATGACCGTCGGTGGGGATTATTTGTGGTAGTGGGTTCTCTGTGTTGTTGACAGTTTTTAGTTCTTATTCTAGTCACTTCATTGCTTCAAGACTCTCGTATAAAAGTAGATGATCATTGATTTGAGGTTTACTTTTTATTAGTATTCATGCTCTTACAAAAGCTCTTAGTGAAGTAACTAAACTGTAAACACCAGAGAGATGAACACCAACAGACACAGGAAAGAGAGAGTACTTTATAATCACTGATAATCAATCCCAAATCATTGAGGTTCCTTTAAGTTATTAAGACTGATAAGGGGTGAGTTGGATCTTTTGGGACCCTAAAATTGTAAATGCAGAGAGAAGACTCTTTAAATGAGTAGACACAAAATTCAGAGTACAGTCTTGGAATGTGTCAGTGAGTTCATACCTGACAGCTTCCTGGTAAGTCTACCTGTGAGACTGACCTTGCAATATGAGATATATTCATCAACTAATAATTATTATTAATTAACTAATGTTGAATGAACTAGCAAATACTTGTATACTGAAACTTTTAAAACTAGTGACTTAAAACTATTTTCTCTTTGCATTCTGAGCAAAACAAGAACAAAATTGAACATGTTAATAGCAATAGCCTTGATAAAGCAATGCACAAAAAAATTCCATTTTATTAAGTTACTAATCTTAAATTTGGGAAGGTTAGCACAGGGGTTGTGTCTCAGCTCTGAACAGTGATATCTACAGAATATTTGTCAGAAAGCAAGTACCTAGAAAATGTTCTTTAGTGCATGGCTCAGTGAAGAAAATATCACATACCAAGAAATGTGATCATCAGTTTAACAACTTGCATGAAATTCAGATGTGTTGGCACAAGCATTTCTGGAGATCACTGGTAAGTATGAAATTTTGCACACAAAGTGCACATACGCACATGATATACATCATGCAACTGTTTTATGGTACACTGTAGTTTAGTGGTTAAAAGTCCAGGCTTTTGTCTGGAGTCTAACAATAATTTTGAATCTCAGCTCTACCATCTTTCTAGCTTTTTGACCTTGGAAATTGGCTTATTCTTTTCCTCTAAGCTTCTGTTTCCTCACCTAAAAATAACAGACAGTGCAGAGTTGGGGATTAAATGGGATAGCACCCGTGAGTTTCTGAGCACAGTGGCCAGCATACAGGAAGTATCCAATACATGCCATACATGACTATCGAACTGTTACTGCCTTCATCAGTTCAATCAGGAAAGAAAGAAACACCTCATTTTTCACTCTGGGCATCATATCATTTGCTCTCCAATCCAAGTGACCCTTTGCTGTTCCCTCTGTTCGCCCTCCAAAGTGTGTGCCCAAATCTTTGAGGAAGTATAAACTGGAGGCAGACAGAGAGCTTGGGCTTTGGGGTCTGGCACCCCGTGTATGGCACAACCAGCCATGTGATCTCAGGAAACCTTCTGAGCTTGCTTTCTCATCTCTAACATGTGATGAAACCTGTCTTCCTCCCAGGGTTGTCCTGAGGCTTAGATATTATCAGGAAAGTTCCTGGCTCAATAGTATGATTGTATGAATATAATATGT
This sequence comes from Xerus rutilus, assembly GCA_028644305.1. Lineage (NCBI taxonomy): Eukaryota > Metazoa > Chordata > Mammalia > Rodentia > Sciuridae > Xerus > Xerus rutilus. The sequence continues at coordinate 25,264,363 of CM053406.1, forward strand.
ATATATTTATTTTTCTCTCTTGTTCTCTACATTTGGAAATTCAGTGTCTATCTCCTTCTTCCCACATGTTCAGATAATCCCTATTATTCAAGGTCCCACTGAGATGGTGATCCTTTATGAGACTTTCCTGATTTTTCTTTTTTTTGAGCCTAAGCTGACTTTCTCCTTTCCTGAATTTCCTGTAATTCTTTTAGCTACTTTCTACTTCACTTTTTAAAAACTTTATTCATTAGAACACAAAATCCTTAAGGCCTGAATCCAGGTCTAATTTGTATATCCCACTCTGCCCAGAATAGGGCATATACTAATGCGCGTATCTGTGTTTCTGTGTATTCTAATAGAAAATACTTAGCAAGCATCCATTTAAATCTTGCCTCTCTCCTGCCTTATTCTACAAAATTTTGAGGTTGATGTACATTTCTCTTTCTGATGTACATTTCTCTCTTTTGTTTTTTTGTACACAAATCAGTATCCCCCATAGGTATACACTTGCATACATGTACATTGCAAAGGGTAATAAATCTTGCCAAAAGCCTTCAATTAAAACCTCAAAATGTTTCAAAAAGCAGTGTGTAGTGCACAGTACTGAGATCATGGTGGCATTATGCTCTTCATGATAAAATCTCCTGATTATTTTCAAGGTATTCAGACAGGAGGTGTTCCCTTATAACACTTTGCATAATATATCTTGTTATTATTCTAGGAAAAAATTGTGATCACTGTTATTCATTTATTATAAATGAAAATATTAAACGTTTGGAATCAGGAAGTAATACTCAGTTGCTTCCTTGGCCTGTCACCAGTCATACCTTTACTTTTATGGATGCCAACATTCTTTCAGAGCCCTTCGTTACTGAAACACTGCTTTCCTGGGTGTAGTGGTGCATGCCTGTAATCCCAGTGCTTTGGGACACTGCGACAGGAGAATACAAGTTCAAAGCCAGCCTCAGCAATGGCCATGCACTAAGCAACTCAGTGAGACCCTGTCTCTAAATAAAACACAAAATAGGACTGAGGATGTGGCTTAGTGGTTGAGTGCCCCTGAGTTCAATCCCTGGTACCAAAACAAACAAACAAACAAAAAACCTGAAACATTGCTTTATCTAAACCCCAGGAGTAATTTTGTTTTCTGTCTTTAAAATGAATGATCTTGATATTGGATAACATTTTTAATGTTATCTATAAAAACAGGCCATCAGTACTTCTTATGCTCTTGTCTATATTAGGTGATCGAAGGATATATTTTTAAACAGAGCATTTAGATGAAATTAATGAGTAAAAGCATAAAATCATGGAACTGGGTCCGAAATATATTTCTAAAAGCCAGACCTGGTTTTAGTATCTTTAACGTTAAGTACTCATTGAGCATATGTGTTCATTATGGAAAAAAATTGCTAGTCTCTATTTAAAAATTTTTGACCTGTATGTGGCTTTAAACTGCTAAAAAGGAAAATGAATATCTTTTGTGATATTTAGCATGCAAAATCTTTACTGTAAAGCAAATTTTAAGAAAGATAAAATATCGACTTATTAACAACTGGTGATTCAAATATGTGGTTCGGTGCATTGACAAGAATGCTTCCTCATAAGGAAACTATTTGGATGATCAAAATAATGTCAAATGGTTCTGGCAAATGATACACTTACAAATGAAATACTGCACATAATTTCAGTTGCACATGTAACTCTTAGTAGCCTCAGAAATCTTATTATTTTGTAATTAAATAAACATATCATAGTCTTGGTCATGCATGCACTCCTAAGATTTCTTTTAAAATAATTTCTTATAACCTTTATGGTGATTATTTTTTCTAGCTCAGTCACACAAGTCAGAATTCTAAGTGTCTCACTTTATTTCTCCCCTTTTCTTGCTGCCTATCACCTTCAGCCTCAAAGCAGTTTTGCCTTCAAGTTCACTTGCTTCTGTTTCTCAAATCCATCTGGTTTTCCCTAATCCCCTGCTAGTGCCTCAGTTCTCACAGCACCCTGAGCTTTGATTTCTGCGCAGCTGCCCCCAAATCCTTCTGGTCACATAGCATCCAGAGTGATCTGAGTTGGTCATTCTCCTGCTCTAAAATCTTAATGCCTACTCTTTGCCATGAGAATTACCCATAATCCCTAGTTGGGCACACTAGGTCCCTCACCTCTGCCTCTTGCTTTCCAGTCGCACACTGCTTTGGGTTTACTGATTTACTCTTCAATGCCCACTCTTGCCTTGCCTCGATGCCTCTGCATTCTCACTGAGGATCTCCTCCTTATCTATCCATAAGATTACAGCTGTGACATCACCTGTTTCTCCTGAAGGCCTTCTCGAACCTTTACATTTCCATTAAGAGTCTCTTCCAAGCACCTTAAATCACCCATCCATCTATTGAAGCATCAATCATACCGACATATTTTCCTAGTATGAGTCCTCCCTCAGTATCCATGGGGAATTGGTTCTAGGATCCCTGTGGATACCAAAATCTGTGAATGCTCAATTCCTTATATAAAATGGTATAGTATTTGCATATAACTTATGTATATCATACCATATACTTTATTTTTAAATTTTGTATTTGTTCTTTTTAGATATACATGACAGTAGCATGCCATATACTTTAAATCATCTCTAGATTATTTGTAATACCTAATACTATGTAAATGCTGTCTAATGAGTCTTTATACTATAAAAATCTGTGCATATTTAATATAGACATCATTTTTTAAAGAAATATCTCCACAGTTAGATGCAGATGGATATGGAAGGTTGATTATATAAAGGTCAAGGGAAGTCTAACTTATCTTCAGTTGCTTTCTTTGTGCCTCACCAAAGGTTTTATACCAAATAGGTTCTTAATAAGTGTTTGTTGAATGAAGGAAGGAAGGGGTCAGGCATAGAATGACATGTGATACTATTGAAACAAAAAGGAATACCCACAAAATTCTACTTAGTAATGTAAGAGTAATCAATATACTATTTAGTGTCTGTAGTATGAGAAAACTTATTTCAAAACAATAAACAATAAAAACCCTTGACAATCTTTTGAGACTAGAATTTTTGTCTTTCTGGGAAACAGACTTTTGGAACTGATAGTAACATAAGCCAGATGCATTGCATACTTAACTATATGTAATTAGCATCAAAAAGTATCATTGGGGGGCTGGGGTTATGGCGCAGTGGTAGCGTGCTCGCCTAGTACGCGTGAGGCCCTGGGTTCGATCCTCAGCACCACATAAAAATAAAATAAAGATATTCTGTCCACCTACAACTAAAAAATAAATAAATATTTAAAAAAAGTATCATTGGAAAAGAGCAGCATGCAATGCAGGGGGATTGTCTTTATGTTGGACCTCTGCTTATCATGTAAATATAGACATGTGATCTGTTGGTATTTTGAAGTTGGATTTATTAGAATAAAAAAATTCAACATCAAAAGTGTCAATGTTAAATTCTTTGTATCAGCACATACTACTGTTCTTTGGGATGTTATCTATGGCTAGCCCAAAATTATAAGAGCAATTTAAACTCTTTTTAAAAATTTTTCTGTAGTTGTAGATGGACAGCATGCCTTTATTTTATTTGTTTATTTTTATGTGGTGCTAAGGATTAAACTCAGTGCCTCACACGTGCTAGGCAAGTGCTCCACCGAGCTGGTCCACCACTGGCCCATTACAGACCAAGATCTAATTATTTGCAAATTTTTTATATTTATAAATATCATCTCAATTTTATGACTTTATCATAAACTAATATTTGTCTCTTGCTTACTCTTAATCCAAAGGAGATAAAGAAATTTACTTTGTTTTTGAAAAAGCAAATTCATTTGAGAAAATGATACATTTTCTATTTGAGGAGATTTCACTTAGAATGGTTGAAATTTAAAGCTCAAAATCAACTTTAAGCAGTGAAAATGGCCCTTTTAAGTGACCAAAATCAACAAATCATTGAATTCAGCTGAATTCCATCTGCTCACTAGATCTAGCAGAAAGGCCACCTTCCTTGTCTATCTCCCCCACTCCCATCTCTGTGCTATGGCTCTCTCAGTCATGTGACTCCATCCTCACTAAATCTTCATGCCAGTTTGCATCTTTCTATGATCTTCATTCTCTGTCTTACAAGCAATAATTCTAAGTTAGGGTTTATTACCTTATTTAGATTTTAAGCTCTCTAAGGTTTGGAAGTTTTTCTTCTCTTTGGATCAAGTGTAGATAACACAAGTAATTTTGAATTAAATTGCTGAAAAATAGAAACCATACATGTATTTGCTTTTGCTATTGTGGTTTTTTTTTTAGTATTTTTTTAGTTGCTGATGGACCTTTATTTTATTTATTTGTATGTGGTGCTGAGAATCGAACCCAGTGCCTCACACATGCTAGGCAAGCGCTCTACCACTGAGCCACAACCTCAGCCCATGCTATTGTGTTTTTAAATATTATTATCTATGACACACACCTGTAAAATTCCAAAGCTTGTAGTAGCATGATAACTTGGCAGTTACATGGGAAATATTTTCCCATGAGAATCATTTTCCATGAAATTTTATTTTTTTCTCAGTTCCCAGAATGACATTCCACTGATTACACATTCATATACAAACACACATAACTTAGTAATTTCCACTTGTGTTTACCAAAATGAATTATTACTTTATCTAACTTTAGTAATGTATGATGATTGCCCATTTTGTTGCCTTCTTGCTCTGAGAAGACTCTCTTAATTAATCTGTCTTAATTTGGATAAGTTTTCCAACTTGTCTGCATCGTACTGTCTTTTTTTTTTTTTTTTTTTTTAATATTTTTTTAGTTGTAGATGGACACAATGTCTTTATTTTATTGCTTTGTATGTGGTGTGAGGATCGAACCCAGCACCTCACGCATGCGAGGCAAGCGCTCTAGCGCTGAGCTACAATCCCAGCCCCCATCGTACTGTCTTTTATTTTACATATTTTTGATATAAAAATAGCTTTATACATTTTTCTTTAAAAATGTGAAATGTAAGGTGCATTGATTCTCTAACTCTGGTGAATCTAAAGGTTATCCTATGCATTTGTTAAAATGGATGCTCCTGGGCTCTACAATGAGAGAGGAAAAGAACAGGACTCAGGAAGTTAACAAACTGAGCAGGGTCTCTGGTGATACTGATGCAGGTGTTCTTTGATGTTACCTAGGGAAATGCTGGCAAAGGGGAACATATTTACCAAGGGGGTGGAGAGTCACCTCTGGGTTCTAGAGTCAGTTCTGACCTTGAGCAAATTCCTTAGCTTTTGTGAACCTCCACTTCATCATTAACAATATGAGAGACTTGGGCTAGATGTTTCTAAATTCCTTTTGGTCCTAAATTATTAGTTTTTTGTTCAGTGATTTTTCTATTGAGCACCGTCCAGTAATAAGCAATGAGTGGACTTTCATACTACTCCAAGTTCCAGAAAGGTAGGAAAACTTAGTCCCAGTTCCACCTTTGTGACTTAGGCAGAGTTTTTTCTTTTTGTTTTTTTATGGTATGTGGTTCTCTGCAATTACTTGAATTCATTCCAACAATTTTTGTCTCATTTGACTTGGCCACAAACACAGTAAGTCAAGCATACAAGAAGTTGGTCTAGAAGGATATTGTTCCCCAAGAAGTAAGCCATTAAATGGCTATATCTTCTGATTCTGTTTAAAAGAATAATTCTTCATTCAAGAAGAAATGATCAAAATTAGTTAGAAAAATGAATTTGAACATTACGTTATAGTGACCAGATCAATAATTTGCAGAATTCATGTATGTTTTACATAAAGAGGATTTCTCAATAACTTTGTAAAACATTACTGATCTGGCCAGTTTTTATGCTTCAGAAAAATTGTCAAAATATGCTTGTCAACTAAATTTTTCCTCCCAAGGTGAGTACAGATAAACATAATCAACCTCTTGGATCGCAAGGCCTATTGCACTTTTATAAACGTTCTGAAAAGAGTTTCTTAAAAATATAACATGACTCCTAATTGCACTGTATTCCAGATTGTAGGCTAGAGATGTGGTCCAGAACCAAAGACTCATTATACCTTACCAAGATAGAAACTTATCAAAAATACACTCTATCTAAAATTGATGGACACATACAAACTACTAGAGTTAAGAAAAGCCTAAATAAGGCCAATCTTTCTATCTGGATATAATCTAATACAATGGAATGATAGAAAAATATTGGTTTTGGATTACATTTTCTGTGTTTTATGTGGTATCTCATTGCCTTATGAGGACTTGTCTTTTAGTGCATTAAGGAATACTCAATTGATATTCAATTCACTATTTCAAAAAAACAAAAAACAAACGTCTTGCTAGTAGCTTACTTCTTGCAAATAGGAAATTGTTTCCTTGGCAGTTCAGTTTTCAGTCATTGATAGAAACAACAGGGTTTGTAATCCCCAGAAAGACAAAATGATCATTATGGTATTAATATTTAAATAGTCACAACACTAGTTTCCGATTAAACAACTTCCTAGTTTCTATATGCATCTGGAAGAGCAGCACTTTTGACAAAGAACCTGTCTTCTGAAAGTATGTGCACATGTATACACACACACACATACAGGGAAAAAGAGACAAAGGAGTACTTTCTCCATGACAGACACAATGTCTAGTTTTCATACATTGTCTCAGAATGATTTTATGGAGTTTATTCCAACTAGAATTTGCATACTCCATTCCAAAATTCACAAATTCACAAATCTGAAGAATTTACTCTAAAAAGCAACAAATGGGATGTAAATCACTATTTTTAAAGATTCATTGACTTATTTTTCAGACCTTGCAGTCTACCTCAGGATCTAGCGTATTGGCCTGAAAGGCAGGATTTCAAGAGATATTTCAAGTGAACAAGACTCTGACTTCAGTGGTGGCTGGCAACACTGCTGTCAAGGGGCTTCTCAACGGATGGAGGCTCATTGTGCCAGGCTGGGAGCTTGTTGACATCTCAGATCCCAGGCATCCCCACGGGCTTGCTGAATGCAGGAAACAGAATATACTCTCTCATGGAAGGTGATCTGCACTCACAAAAAGTGGCCCATGTCCCTCATGCACATAACAGTTTAAGAACCACTAATGTAAATCAAAGACAGAGGGAATAAAGCTAAAGTCAGACAGATAAATGTGTTTGACTAATAAAAAAATATTAGCATGTGTGAAGACTCTCCTAGAAGTAGAAATTTTCAGACAAGTTTTATGGAACCATATGGATTTTCAGATGTGTTCTCAGGGTGCTCTTTGATTAACATCTCAAACTATTTTAAGTCTGTAAAAGAGAAATAAAAATACCATTCGCAAATAAATAGTCTTTAAAATTTTTTGATTTAACATGGGCCACTACAGAGCTACTTGTAGGTCAGGAAAACAACATCTAACATTCCTGGTCTTGTAGTTGAATTTCTGATGATGTGTCCTGGACTGGAACAATTATAGTTCTGTAGGCCTATGTGTGCTTGCTTATATAAAATTAACACAGAAGCACATTACTGCAACTTCTCTGTACCTTACTCAACTAAATGCCTAGTGAATTCAGGCACATTTGCTCAACACATGCCCTTTGCATGGTTAAATGGCTGAATATTGATATATCAGAGACAATACTATCCATCAAAAATATAATACATGTCACATATATAATTTAAAATTTTCTAGTAGCACATTATAAAAAGGACAAACTAAAAGAAAAATTAAAAAATTAAATTTAATAGCATATTTTCATTTAACTTAAGATATCTAAAATGTTTCAACATTAAACTAATGCTGAGATATTTTGCTATTTTTTTGTTCTGACATCTGGAGTTTATTTTACACTTATAGCAAATATCACTTTGGATTACCTACATTTCATGTGCTCACTAACCATATTTGGATGGTATATTTACAGATCAAACTTTTCTATGAAGTATTAGGTGATTTTTTGTCTTATTTTATATTTCTCATCAGTTTACTGTAAATTTTAAATACTCTTCAATTAATTTCTGTGTTTAAAAATTTTAAAAATGCAATGTGACAGGACTCTTAAGTTAGAAATAGGTCACTTTTTGAAATTGGAAACTTAGAGAGATAATTTGACAATGGACTGGACAAGAGCTTACAGATGAAATGAGGAGTTGATATGTTGGCACCAGTGGATTCTTTCACCATTGTTCACCACACCAACAGCGAGCAGAATGAAAGCAACATGCAAAAGAATTTCCAGAAAGTCATGAGGATATTGCTTTGGGTGTTACTGATTATAGGATGCACTTTTTAGAGTGATAAAAATCACCCAAATCTTCACAGCATTTTAGGCTATGAATTTTTTGCACGGTAGCCCTATTCTTTCTGCCAAGTTTGTTATTTTAAAACAAAACATTGTAAACATAGAAACAAGACATTCAGGTTAATTTGGCATATGTGCTACAGAAAAAAAAAGTTGCAGCAATGAGAAAAGTATTATGTTGTTTGTGAGGAAGAAACACATTTTTTCCAGAGAAAGCTCATTAAGCTGTGTGCTAATAAGTCCTTCAGGTGAATAGGCTGCTATTGAAAACACAATTAGAACCTTGGTGTCATAGCCCAGAGAATAATCGAAGAAAGTGGATTCAGTGAAAGTGGTAGATGAGTTCAAAGACAAATTCTAAGTAAAATCTTCATAATGTCAAAATTTTGAGAGTCACTACTGCTGATTTTCCTTCTCTGTCTAGCAGGTTTATGCAGGAAAACATGAAGAAAATTTATTAAACATTTGTCATTTATTAAAAATTATAGGAATGATTAGGTTGATCTTTATGGGGTTCAGGACATGCAATCTCCCAAATATGGCTTCTTGTCATTTCAGAAAACAGCTGAAGCAAGAAGTTCTCTCTGACTTTTCTTCCTTGAAGAAGGTCATTCAATGCAGGAAAGATTTTCTGACCTTTCCCTGAAGCATGTTATAAGACCCTCATTTACAAGGTGTCCTCCCCATATGCAGTGGCAAGGAGCCATAGACACAGAGTGGAATGGATCATTCTAACTGCAAATGTTGTTAAACCATTGTCTTTAAATTTCAGAGAATATTTTGGTTATTATTTGTTTTTAGAAATTTAATAATATGCATGCTATTAGCTCCGGAATTGACTTTTTTTTTTCTTCCATGCTGAGTTCTATGAATATTTTGTGGCAAGGTACTGGTAAAAACTCTTTTTTTATTGAATTTCCTCTGGTGAAATACCTCTAAAAAATTGGTTTCATTGGTTTTCATGCCTCACTGATTTTTTTGGTAGTAAACCAAATGAGCCCAATTTGGCCTTGCAAGATTGCATTATAGTCATGCTTAAGATTGCAAAATGAAATAAATTTGACTATGAAATAAATTTGACTGAAATCTCAAGTGAGGCAAAGTGAGACATTCCTTTATTGGTCCTCTGCAAAGTTCAAAATGCTATTTAAACATCTCACAATGTCACAATATAACAATTCCTTCAAGTCACTGAAGATCTAAACTGGTTCAGGACCCTGTTATTGACCCTTTCCAAGTTGAACACATGGCAATTAAGACATATAATATTTGTTAGATATTTTTAATTATCTATTTTTAAAATTAAGACTTTCTACTTATTTTCTTTCAGCTTCTGTTTCAATTTAATTCCAATAATATCTTGAGATTGCTATACAAACTATTAAAATGGTTACCATTTGCTGCAGCTACTTTTTTATATGAAACAGAATTTTCCTTGTTATATAAGGAACAAAATACAGAGAAACATTGTATGCTGAATTTGATATAAAACTACAAATATCATCCATCACTCAGACTCAATTTTCTGTTATTAAAACAGTCTCTGTTTATTGATGTGCTAACAAAAACCTAAACCAACCTACCCACTCAACCTAATCACTTCTGCTGTCAGACAAGTATAATACATTTTTCTCATATTTTCATATGCTTCTCACTGATTGACTTTGTAAACATTCTACTTTGACAGTAAAAAGCTATCTTTATATTACTCCAATACTTGCATCTCTTTCATTTGTTGAAAATTTTGCATAAGATTCTGCCACTGAAAAAGTATGAAATCCACTGTTCTAAGGAAACCTAATATGGAGGAACAATTTTGGTTCTGCTAGATCTGAGTTTGATTTCAGATTATCCCAAAGTGCACGATGTGACTTTGAACAGGTCCCCTTGCCTCTGGGTTGACTCTTTATGTTCCCTCTGTATTGTCTTTCTGCTCCAGCATAGCATCTTCAATTCCCCAGAATGTTGTGCACTCCTCCAACTGAGTTTTTTCCACATGCTGTTCTTTCCACCTGGAATATTCTTTTCTTATCTTCTTAGTTAACTCCTATCTTTGCTTAAATGATCAATTCAATTATTGTCCCTGGAAGCTAGTATTCCTTCAAGCCCTCCAAAGTGGACTTCTACTTTATGGGTCATTATCACAGCTATAATTTTGTAATTCTTTTGTTAGTTCATTGATTAATCCTCTTTTAGACGGTAAATTGTAGGAAGTCAGCAGCCTTATTTGTTCTAACAATTATTGAGTGATCCTAGGTAAGCTTTTAAGTAAGTGCCTCAGTTCTGCCATATTTAAAATGAGGATATAACTAGCACCTACCTCATTGGGTTTTTGTGTGTATTAAAAGAGATGAAATACATATAATGCACTAAGAACAATGCCTGTCACCTAGTAAATGTTTAATTAATTTGTTGAGTGAACATATGCATATCAAGTGTTTGGTTTAGTGTATCCAAGAGTTTGTACTTATTCATAGCTCAAGAGCTTTCCTTTATCATTAAATTATTTTGAAAAAAGTTAATCCTACATATATTTTTTCCTTTGTAACATTTGTTTCCAATTTTTTAGATGTTAAAGAGCATTGTGATGAATATATTTTAACTTTTTTTTAAGATTAGGAGATGTTTTACAACTGGAATTACTGAATACAAAGATAATAACTTAAAATTTTTCTTAATATTTGCTATTAAAAACATTGCCAAAAATTTATTCTAGTTTCAACTGGAATTGAATGAGGTTACCTGTGTACTTTTGTATGACTATTATTAAAAATATTTGTTAACATCTTGTTAACCGAAATATATTTATTACTATTACTTTTGATTTCTTAGATTACTAATAAAAAGTAATATATGTTCATGTCCATCACTTCACTGTGCATTTATAATAATATCACTTGTGATTTTTCTACTGTATGGTTAGTAATATTAGATGATTCGTAAGAGGTTTTTGATTATTAGGGATATTGATTCATTGTCCCATTTCCGGGTACTTTATTAAGTTTGTCACTTGTGTTTTAATTTTATAAAATTTCTATATATAACTTCTATATTTTTTGTGTTGTCAAATCTGACATTTGTTCTTTCATCCATGACTTTTACACCTATAAACTCCTGCTTTTTTCCCATGACCATTACATGTATTCAACAACACTTCTTTCTATTTTCTATGGTTCTTAATTCAAATAGTCATTAATCTACTTTTTTTTTTTGGTGTTCTATCTGAGGTTGGTATAACTTATATTTTTTCTAAATAGTTGTCCCTATACCATTTATTAGAAATATTCTGTTTTGTGTGAAAAAGTAGGGACACAAACAAGACAACTTAGATTGTGTTGGTACTTAAGTTTCTTCCCTCTTTCTTTCCCTCCTTTCCTCCCTTCCTCCCTTCTTCTTTCTTTATCTATCTTTTTCTCTCTCTATCTAAACAATCACCAATAAAACAGGATTGATATCTCTTGAAAGTTCTAGTAAAGCAAGGAGATTTTCCAGAAGGTGTTTACCTCCCTTTATTAAAACATCTGTGGCATGGCCACTGGCAGAGACCCAAACACCCTGAAGTGGTTGGCTCTGGGAAATCACAGAGAGATAGAACACAGCCAAATTCTAAGATGGAACAAATTGTAAAATCATACTGCATCTTAATTTGATGACCAACAGGGAAGGTCTTTCTGCCTCATCAAATCATATGAAGCAAAGTATTTATGATGTTCTTATGAATTTAATAGGTAACAGAGAAATGTACAATAATGCTATTACGTAGATTTGACACAGACTATTATTAAGATAGTTTGTAATTCATTTTACTACTTTTATTTTCTCTGTGATTGGTTTTGTGTTCATTGATTTGTGATAGATATCCATCTTCAGTTAAGCTTCCTAAACAGAAAAAGAAATCCCTTGGAAATATCGGCTCAGTGCGTATTTGCAGTAATGAAGTCCCATACCTCAAAAGAAAAATGCCCTATACTTTCTATACAATATGCTGAATAATTAGAAGATCAACTGCAGGCCATCAGTATAGTGGGATGGTAGAGGGCATGTAAAATCACAGATAAACTCAGACTGATTTTTGTTCTGGAATAGTTCCTATACTTACATATGAATAAGAGAGTGACTCATCCCCTTGGGAATTCACAGTACATCAAACCAAATTAGGAAACCAGGCAGCTGTGACCTGGTTTTGTAAGAGCCAAGAAGTTTAACTAGAGAACCTTGCAATTTGAAATTATTCCTTGGTTCCTCTGCTACTTGGGGCACAGGTGCATCTTACCGGCCTGTACAAAACAGCACTACAGGCTTGTGTTTTGTCTTGTGTTTTCCCAGAGTGGTATCTGGGGATATAAAGACTGAGTGATCTTGAGAGTGTCAGGCTGCAGAAGAGAAAATGGAAATGAAAGTCACGATGGCCAATGCTAGTAAAAACTTGGATTTGAGATTTACTTTATCCAAACTATAGTGGACAGTATAGTGGATACTCAACCCTCATGAATTGAGTTCTAATACTAATGCTCATTTTAGGTGTATTGAATTCTAGGAGGGAGAGAGCTCTAAACTGTTTATTCTGTCTCATTAGTAAATTTTATGTATTAGGGGATGATTTTGGGAAGGGAAGGAATGGGAAGAATATTGAAATCAGAGTTAGGAATGCGAGTGTAAAGAGGATTTGAAGTTCAAATTTTTGTGTGTGTGGTCAAAAGGAATATGCAGAATAGACTAGAAAGACAATCTAGCTATAATTATTTGGAGTCCAATTTTTTTTTTTTTTTTTTTTGCACTGCTGGGGATAGAACCCAGGGCCTTTTGCATTCTAGGCAAGTGCTTTACCATTGAGCCACACCCTAGTCCCTCCCTTCACAGTCTGAAACACTCATAACCTACCCAGTCAATATGGTATTTTGGAACCTGGTTTAACTTGCTCTGAAGGAATTAGAATAAAATTATGAGATATATTTTATTTATCTTCACTGGCAAGTCAGCCTTATTACAGAAAATGAAAGTTCTTTTCTGTAAACAACAATTATGTAAGTAGTTGTCCTTGAAAAACTAAAACAAAAACAAAAAACAAGGCAAGACCCTCAGAATGTCCTATGATGGGATACATTATGCTATGAAAATGTTAATACAGAGGGACATACAACGGGAACAGTTTAATAGACAGGAAATTTTCATGTGCTCATTTCTGTAAAACCTCTGGCCCCTCCCCCCTGCAGTTTGGTGACAGTGTTCTCTTGGCTTTTACTTGGGGTAAAGCTTGCAAAACTGCCTGTTGGCTTCTTTTATTGTTGCTGCAGAAGAGACTTTACTACACTGCACCCACAGCCTCCTGGATATGGTATTCATGTAAGGAAAGCATTAAAGTCAAGATCACCCATGCCATCAACATACAATCTACAATCCGTGAGGATGAATATTGAAAGAGGAGACAAGTGGTGGAAAGATAAATATAGCTTATTTTCCAAGAAACTCCTTATTTCCCATTGTCTGACTTAAGGAGTAGTAGAACAGGAACAATTGACTTTAGTAGGTATTTTCCCCAGAACCTGACCACTCCCCAGATCTTTCTGTCTTGCTCTGTTATTCTTCAGACAACGTTTAAATATGAATAAGGAACTATGCTGGCACTTCCCAAGAGAAAAAGAATTCACCAGTGGCAAATCCAACACCGCATTGTTTATCAGAACACAAAGTTCTGTTAAAATCCCACAGTGACGTCATCCCCAGCACTTGCTGAGGAAGCTGGAGGCATTTCCAAGACAGTTTTGACTGGATTGGATGCTCTGTACAGGAAATGGTCAACCAGCTCACACTTCAAAGATCTTTCTTTACTAGGTTGTGTTTAGCTCTTAAAAGAAGTGGAAAGTAACCTAAATCACAGACTCAGGCTAAATTGGTACTTAAAAGGATTCCAGAAGAACTTCATATGCTGTGGTTATTTTTCTAAGGGTTGATAAGTTAACTGTAATTACTGATTTTTAGGTGACTCTCTTTTTGAAACATTGCTAATCTAGTGGAGACTTGTTATGGAAATGGAAAAAAGTTCAAAGAGTCTATTATATGAATAACACAAAATATTCTTAGAGACACATTGGTCTTTTGGGAGGTGGAATTGCAACTGATTTGAGAAGCAAATTGTGCACATTGGTGGAGGGAATCATTGCACTTAGGAACTGAAAACTAGAATTAGATAAATAACTCCTCAAAAGGTTAAGAGGGTCAGAAATTTAGGATACATGGGTTTAGAAGGCAAAAGGATATTGGAAGGGAATTAACTTGCTTTGTGCCAGGCAAGGTGGTAAATATTTAAACTTTTTTCTCAATTTATAATGAGTGAATTATGTATTCCAATTGGAAAGCCTGTCAAACTGATATAGGCATACTTTCTATTAGTAGAAATGCATTACAAGCTTGAACTGTCTTTTACCAAACAAGTTTTTGGATGACACTAAGAATACCCTTATGATCATATATACATTATTATAATATTTAATATAAGAAGATGATCAAGTTAGGGCTAGCAGGATTCATTGTCAACATTAGAAAAGTCTAAATGTTCATACCAAAATCAGATAAGAACACATCAAGGAAATAAAAATACAGACCAATATTCCCGATGAATTTAGTTGCAAAAATCCTTAATAATATATAAGCAAACTGTATTCAACAATATATTAAGAAGATTGTACATCACAATCAAGTTGATTTTGTCCCAGGGATGCAAGGATGGTTAAACACATGCAAATCAATGAATGTAATTCACCCCATACATAGAATTAAGGACAAAAATCATAGTCATATGAATAGATACAGAGAAAGCTTTTGACAAAATTTCTACCCATTTATGGTAAAAAACACTAGAAAAACTAGGGATAGAAGGAACATACCTCAACATCATAAAAAGCTATATATGACAAACCCAAAGTCAACATTATGAAGAATGGGGAAAAACTGAAAGCATTTCCTTTAAAATCTGGAACACAACAAGAATGTCCACTCTCACCAGTCCTATTCAATATAGTACTAGAAATTCTAGCCAGAGCAATTAGCAAGAGCAGGAAACAAAAGGGATAAAAATAGGAAAGCAAGAAGTCTAATTATCAGTTTGAAGATGACATGATCCTACACTTAGAAGAACCAATAAGCTCTATTGGAAGACTGTTAGAGCTAATAAACAAATTCATCAAAGTAGAAGCTTACAAAATCAACATATATATATTAATAGCTTTCCCATACACCAATAATGAATCTGCTGAGAAAGGAATTAGGAAAATAATCCCATTCACAATAGCCTCAAACATCAAAACAAAGAACCCAAAAAATCCCTATGTATAAATCTAACTAAGGAGGAACAATCTCTATAATGAAAACTATAGAACATTGAAGAAGAATAAAAAGAAGAAAAGAGAAGATGAGAAAACTTTCCATGTTCGTGGATAGGCAGAATTAATATTGTTAAAATGGTCATATTACTAAAAGCAATATACAAATTCCATGCAATCCTCATTGAAATACCAATGGTGTTCTTCACAGAACTAGAAAAATCATTCTCAAAATTCATTTGGAAGAATAAAAGACCCAGAATAGCTAAAGCAAGTCTAAGCCAAAAAAAGCAATGTTGGAGGCATCTCAATATCTGACTTCAAATTATACTACAGTGCTATATTAACAAAACTGCATGGTACTGTCATAAAAACACAAATATAGACCCATGAAGCAGAATAGAAGACACAGAGACAAACCCACATAGATACAGTCATCTGATTCTTGACAAAAGTGCCAAAAACATATGTTGGATAAATGATAGCTTTTATAACAAATGATTCTGGGAAAACTGGTTATCCATCCATATGGAGAAAAATGAAAATAGACCCTCTCACACTGGTATATCCTTGTGAGGATACCAAAAATGAAAATTATCTCTCACACTGCATGCAAGTCAACTCAAAATGTATCAAACCATGCAGCTCCTAGAAGAAAACATAGGGTCAATACTCCAATATATAGACACAGGCAATAATTTTTCCAATAGGACTCCTAAAACTTAGAAAATAATACCAAGAATCAGTAAACAGATGACTTCAAATTAAATAGCTTCTACACAGCAAAGGAAACAAGAGCATGAAGAGAGAGCCTACAGAATGGAAGAAAATTCCACAGTAGCCACACTACGAGCCAGCTGGGTGTTCATCAATGAATGAATGAATGGATAAAAAAATGTGGTATATGTACACAATGAAGTTTTATTCAGTCATAAAGAAGAACGAAATTGTGTCATTCACAAGGAATAGGATGGAACTTGAGAATGTTATGTTAGGCAAGATAAGCCAAACTCAGAAAGTCAAAGGTTGTATATTTTCTTTCTTATGTGGAAGCTAGAGAGGAAAAAGGAAAAGAAGGGTGACGGAGGGGGATCTCTTAAAAATTGAAGGAAGATCAGTAGAGTAGAGAAAGGGACCAGGGGGAAGGAGGGTGGGAGGGAAGGGGAAATATGGGGGAATGATATTAGCCTAATTATATTGTTACATTGTGTGCATGTACAACAAATTCCACTATTATGCATGATTATAATGCACCAATAATATATATGGGGGGGAAGTCTGAATGTTACCTAAGAAAATGGAGATAAGAATACAAGTGGTTTTTAGTGTAAGAAACCTAGACTTAAGTTTGGTTTTCTTATTTATTAAACAGGAATCACAATATTTACTTTAAAGTTCTGTTGTGAAGACTTAAATGAACTAACTAATTTTAAAGACCTCTGTAAATAGTAGCAGTAGTAATAATAACAACAGGTAAAGTTTATTTTGTGCTTACAACATGGGCAGGCTAGGTACTGTTCTGTCCCATATTAACTTTTTTTATGCTCACAACTCAAACTCCTATGTGAAGCAGGTACTATCACAATAACCATTTAGCATATAAAGTGAGTCATGGGAAGTTTAAATAATTTGCTTGAGGTCATTTAATTCATAAGGGCAAAGTCAGAATTTAAACTCTCTTTCATTATAAGGGCAAAGTCAGAATTTAAACTCTCTTCCATTTTTAGAGTTGTTTTCGCCTAGAAAGTGCATATCGAAATATTAGGAAAACCAATATATAATATGTTTTGCCTAAAGACTTCCTTTGTAATGAGCACAACATAAGTAATCTAATGGGGCTCATGGAATCACAGCAAGGATATACCATTGACATGCTGAGAAAAAATAAATCTGTGTATTGGTAGGGAGTGATAGAGTGATCCACAGCAAAATTATCTAAGTGTATAAATTACATCATTTAAAATAAAATTTATTAGGTGGTTTTGCCTATATAAATATATAAATATAGACAATATTATATATAATATATATTACATATATATGTCTATATTATGTCTATATATATTTGTTTTGTTTGTTTAGTTTTTTTTAAATGTGGTGCTGGGGATCAAACCCAGTGCATCACATGTGTTAGGCAAGTGCTGTACCACTGAGCCACAACCCCAGCCATATATATATACATATATATATATATATATTTTTTTTTTTTTTTTAACCTCCCCCCAAGTAAGGCTCATGAAGTCATAATGACATAGCTGCAATGGTAACGTCTAGAGGACTGGATCCTTTGGTGAGACTCCTGAAAGGCCCCTTGTTAGGTCAAAATGAACAAAGCATTCATTATTTGCTGCCCTTGTTTTTTCAATTAACACTGAAAACTTTCAAAAAAAGGAGGCGCCCCAGCACAAGTGGAAAGATTGGCTCAGATTGTTCTCCTCTTCTATTATAGCCAGAGGAGTTCTTTTATTTGAGAAGACATTTGTGATTCTTTCCACAAGTTGAACCCATATCTACCCTGGACTATGGCTTCCAGACTCAGTTGACCTGAAAATGTGTTATGATATCTCCATACCTTCATATTTCTCCCTATTATGAATAATAATTTGGGGAGTGTTTTAAATGAATACACAAAGTGCTTTGCTTTTAAAAGTTCCCATAAGGTCACAAAGGAAATAAGTGTAATATAAAACAATCCTCTTGCAAAAATATAGCAGCAAGCACTGATCTCCAGGAATATATAAAGAATGCAAAAAACTTAACACCAAAAAAACAAACAACCCAATCAATAAATGGGCTAAGGAGCTGAATAGAAACCTCTCAGAAGATGATGTACAATCAATAAACATATATATGAAGAAATGTTCAACGTCTCTAGCCATTAGAGAAATGCAAATCAAAACTACTCTCAGATTTCATCTCACCCCAGTCAGAATGGCAGCTATCCAAAATACCAGCAACAATAAGTGCTGGCGAGGATGTGGTGAAAAAGGCATACTCAAACATTGCTGGTGGGATTGCAAACTGGTGCAACCAATCTGGAAAGCAGTATGGACACTGCTTAAAAAACTTGGAATGGAACCACCATTTGACCCAGCTATCCCACTCCTTGGCCTATACCCTAAAGACTTAAAAACAGCATACTACAGTAAAGCAGCCACTTCAATGCTTATAGCAGCACAATTCACAATTGCTGAACTGTGGAAGCAACCCACATGCCCTTCAATAGATGAATGGATAAAGAAACTGTGGTAC
>CM053406.1:25283682-25396251 GCA_028644305.1 Xerus rutilus
TGCTTAAAAAACTTGGAATGGAACCACCATTTGACCCAGCTATCCCACTCCTTGGCCTATACCCTAAAGACTTAAAAACAGCACACTACAGTAAAGCAGCCACTTCAATGTTTATAGCAGCACAATTCACAATTGCTGAACTGTGGAAGCAACTCAGATGCCCTTCAATAGATGAATGGATAAAGAAACTGTGGTACATATACACAATGGAATATTATTCAGCAATAAAAGAGAATAAAATTATGGCATTTGCAGGCAAATGGATGGAATTGGAAAGCATTATGCTAAGTGAAGTAAGCCAATCCCAAAAAACCAAGTGCCGAATGGTCTCTCTGATTAGTGGATGCTGATGAATAAGGGAGGTGGGAATGGGAAACAAGAGAAATAGAGGAACACTAGATGCAACATGGGGAGGCGGGGGGGTAGGAAAGGGGAATGGGTATAGTAAAGATGGTTGATTGAGATCGTCATCACTACCCTTGGTGCATGTATGAAAACACAATTGGTGTAACTTTATCTGGTTTGCAACCAGAGAAATGGAAAAACTGAGCTCTATATATGTGCTATGACTTGAAATGCAATTAAATAAATTAATAAGAAAAAAACAACAAAAACAAACAAACAAAAAAAAAACATTTCTCTATAAACTGCATCCTGACATGGAATTTTAGTGTACAGTATCATACTACTTTGGCAAGACATATGTTGTCTTTTGCAGACACTTTGACTCAGTTTCAGAGCCGCACATATTCTAATATGATAAAGAAACAAAACTGGAATTCTTGTTTCAGAGATGACAACAAGTGTGAAAGAAGAAAATCTCTGAGGTCTAATACTACTTTTAATTTTATTTCCAGGTTCATAAGATATGGTATGGGTAGCTTTTGCTCCTAGCCACAAAGAAGTAAGTGGTAACAAAGGATTCATCCGGCCATAAATGACTGAAAAACTGGACAAAATATTTGAAGCAATTGCTTCAGACATTAGAAGACTCTCAGCACAGAACTGTGGTCCTGGAGAGAAAGGAATCATGTGATAAGAACTCCCAATTGTCCCAGTTCTCTATCTAGGCTCAGGGAGATGGAACCCAAGTAGTGCACAGAGATCTTGTGGAGCCGAGGAGGCAGACACTTGAGTTTAGGACTGCTGAAGTAGCTAGGATTTTGGAGCAGGCTCCCAGGGAGAAGAAGTAGGAACCTCACAGAAGACACTTTAGAGATTGGCATAAAATTCCTTTTAAGACTTTCATCAAAACCAACTGGCTCACATCCTGGGCAAGACTATGAAGCATGGCAATGTAGAACTGTTAGGGAGCTGTGAGTAGAACGAAGTTGGCATGGTGCAGAGGCCTGTGGCCGGCGAGAGGAGAGGAGAGAGGATTCCCTGACACTCTGGCATGCAGGAAAGATTTCCAAGTTGCCATACTTTAGCAGGAGAGCCACTCTCATCCTAGAGCAAGGACTACACTCACCTGCTCTAAAAGCTTAATAACAAATCTTGAAAGGATGATTTATAGGATTTATAAGTAAAACAGCATACTACAGTGACGCAGCCACTTCAATGTTTATAGCAGCTCAATTCACAATAGCTAAACTGTGGAACCAACCTAGATGCCCTTCAATAGATGAATGGATAAAGAAACTGTGATATATATATACCTTGGAATATTACTCAGCAATAAAAGAGAAGAAAATTATGGCATTTGCAGGTAAATGAATGGAGTTGGAGAATACCATGCTAAGCGAAGTAAGCCAATCCCAAAACACCAAATGCTGAATGTTGTCTCTGATAAATGGATGCAGATCCATAATGGGGGAGGGGACATGGGAAGAATGGAGGAATTTTGGTCAAAGGGGAAGGAGGGGGAGGGGGCATGGGGACAGTAAAGATGGTGGAATGAGATGGACATCATAGCCCTAGCTTCATGTATGACTGCATATATGTTGTGATTCTACATCACATACAACCAGAGAAATGAAAAGTTGTGCTCCATCTGTGCACAATGAAACAAAATGCATTCTGCTACCATGTATACATATGTAGAATAAATAAATAAATCAAAAAAAATTAACTTCCTGCCAGAAAAAATTCAACAATTTGAAAGGAATACAATAAAATCTCTCAATAAATAAGATTCATAATATTCAGCACACTGAAATAATTTCCTGTATGTGCAAAGGAGATCAAAAACTTAACCTGCAAACAAAAGACAAAAACCAAAAGAAAACAAAACATCAATAGAGGCAGAACTAAAATGACAATTTTGAAAGTATCAGACAAAGCCTTTAAAACATTGGTACCAGGCTTAAAAATTCAAAAGAAAAAGATCAACATAGTGAGTGAACAGATGATGAATGTTAGTGGGAAACTGGAAACTATTAAAGACAAACAAATGAAACTTTTAGAATTGAAAAACAATATCCCACATTAAAAATGAATCAGGTAAGACTTCACAGCAGATGGAACATGGCAAAAGGAAAGCAATTTTTAAAAATTTTTTTTAGTTGTAGATGGACACAATATCTTTATTTATTTTTATGTGGTGCTGAGGATCGAACCCAGTGCCTCACGCATGTGAGGTGAGCACTCTACCACTGAGCCACAATCCCAGCTCCAAGAAAAGCAATTTTTGACATAGAAAATTGGAAAATAAAAACTATAGAAATAAACACAAAGAACAAAGGTTGAAAAAAATCCAAATACACTTTTTGTAAAAAATGTATGTAAGCTCTAAAATGTACATAGAAAAGGAAAGGACCTAGGATTGCCAAAACAGTCAACAAAAGAAAAATATTGAAGAACTATTTGATTTTTGGACTTGCTGTAAAGCTGCAGTAGTCATAGTGTGGCATTACTTTACCATACACACACACACAAAGTAGTCCTAGAATATTATACCTAAATGTAAAAGTGAAAAATATGAAGAAGAATCAGATCAGCTCTGTAGTCTTGGGGTAAGCCAATGTTTCTTGTGCATAATCCAGAAAGAATTAACATTAAACTATTTTTTGATGAATTAGACCAAATAAAAACATTTTCCCATCAAACATACATTTGTATTTTGCAAAATATCATAAAAGTAATTTAAACATGTATTATAAATTATATTAAATATTTTATAAATATATCATGAAGCTATATTACATGATATTATATTATACTTCTCCCTAGCCACGAACAAGGAGAAAACAAAACATTCACAATGATATTTCTGACACAGCAATTGTACATAGAATGTAAAAAAAAAAGACAGTTAATTAACTACAGTTCAGTATTAAACAGGTAGCCCCCTAAAAGGGCAAATGGCTTGAGAAAACACACTTTACAAAGAGGATACACAGCCAGGCACAGTGGTGTACACCTGTAATCACAGAGATGTGGGATTGCTGGTACTTAATATCATCAGTATAAGGCAGGAGGACTACAAGTTTAAGGCCAGCCTGGGCAATTTAGCCAGACTCTATCTAAAAATAAAACATTAAAAAGCTGGGGATGTAGCTCAGTGGTAAAGCACCCCTGGGCCCAATCCCCAGTACCAAAACAAAATCAAAAACAAAAACCCCAAACCCTAAACCCTAAACCAAACAAAGAAAAAAAAAGGAAGATTGGGATGGATCTCAGAGACAGGACACTTGGTTAGTATGCATGAGGCCCTGGGTTCAATCCTCAATAACAAAACAGAAAACAAAGAGGATATACAAATGGCTAATAGGTACACTATTGGTCATCATAGAAATGAAAATTTAAACCACAATGAGCTATCACCACACACCCATGAGGATGGCTAAATTTGAAAAAAAAACTGAACAAACTTTGGCAAGGATGTGGAGCAACTGAAACTCTTTAACATTGCGGGTGGAAAAGCAAAATGGAAAAGCCACTTTGGAAAACAGCTTGGCAACTTCTTATAAAGGTAAATATTTACCTACTCTATGACCCAGCAATTCTACCCCTAGCTATTTACTCAAGAGAAATGTATCCTTACAAAAATACTTGAAGAAAAAATGTTTATTCATAATAGACAAAAACCAAGGACAACTAAAGTGTGTTTCAACAGGAGAATAGACACATTGTGGTTTATACACCAAAAGGAAGTTACCCAGCAATGCAAAGAAATGCACAGCAGATACATCCTGCAACTCAGATGACCTTTGAATGATAGCAGGCTATGTCAAAGGAAACACTCACACAACAATATACTCAGTATATTCCATATTATTAAGTTCTGTAACAGGTCAAACTAATCTATGCTGGGGGAAAAAAAAAAAAAAACCAAAATAAAACCAAACATCACAACAGGGGTTGTTTGCAGTGAGGAGAAACTGACTGAACAGAGCCCAAGGGAACTTCTGGGGACTAGCCATACCTTAATGTGGTATAGGCATACCTTAATGTGGTTTATGTTACATAAAAGGCATCCAACTCTAATGCATAAGTTTATTGTATGATATGCAAATGATATCCCCACCCCCCAAAAAGGTCTAGCCATGGCATTTCCAGGGAAATGCAAACTAAAACCACAACAAGAGACACCTATTAGATACACCTCCAAGCTCAGCTAAAAATTAAAAAGATTAATGATATTAAGGACTAGCCATGATGTGGTGCATCTGGAAGTCTCTTGTATTGCTGTTGGGAACATAAAATGC
The DNA here is from genome assembly GCA_028644305.1 of Xerus rutilus. Classification (NCBI taxonomy): domain Eukaryota; kingdom Metazoa; phylum Chordata; class Mammalia; order Rodentia; family Sciuridae; genus Xerus; species Xerus rutilus. The sequence goes on from CM053406.1 coordinate 25,288,332, forward strand.
CATAATGGCTTTGGAAAGCAGTTCAGAAATTTCTTATAAAGATATAGATAAGCACCCTATGACCTAAGAATTCTAGTCCTAGGTATTTATTCAAGAAAAATGAAAATATATACACACCCGAATTTCATATGTTGGTTATAGTAGATTTTTTTAAAAAGATAAAACAGCAGATGTCCATCAACTGAGACATACACAATTAAATTCTTATATATTCATATACTGGAATAATAATCAGAAACAAAAAGAACGAATGCAGAGGTATGTAACAACAGGGATAAATCCAAAAGGCATTAGACAAAATGAAAGAAGCCAGCCTCCAAACCTACTTGCTGCCAGGGGTTAGAATGAGGAAAGCCTTGTCAATAACGGAGTACAGGAAACATTGGAATGATGGAATGTTCTAGATTTTGATTGTGTTCCATACAGAGTTACATATGTTTGTTAAAACAATTAATTTAAAAGAGTGAATTTTAGTATTAGTAAATTAGACCTCAATAAATAGGTAATTCAAATATCAATCATCTATTTTTCCTTCTGATGTAGCCACTATATATACTTGTCCCTGGGAATCCATGGAGGTTGGTTCCAGAACCACCACAGGATACCAAACTCCATAGATGCTCAAGTTCCTTAGATAGAATGGATAGTATTTTCATATAATCTATGTACATCCTTTCACAAACTTTAAATCATCTCTGGATTACTTATAATACCTAAGTAATATAAATAGTTATTATACTGGTGGGGCACGGTGGCTCAGGCCTGTCATCCCAGTGACTTGGGAAGCTGAGGCAGGAAGATTGAGAGTTCAAAGGTACCCTTAGCAAAAGCAAGGCGCTAAGCAACTCAGTGAGACCCTATCTCTGAATAAAATACAAAACAGGGCTGGGGATGTGGCTCAGTGGTTGAGTGCCCCTGAGTTCAATCCCCAGTACCCTCCTCAAAAATAGTTATTATACTGTATTTCTTAGGAAATAATAACAAAGGGAACAGAGATTGCATATGTTCAGTAAAGACACAATTTTTCTGACAAGCATTTTTTATCTTTAGTTGGTTCTATCCCTGAATGCAGAACCCATAGATGGACACAGGGGGTCAATTGTACCAATGCTGCTTAGAAAACACCACTATGGAAAGTTGAGGTACTAGGAGGAAGAAGTGATAAGACTTAGAGCCACTGGCCACAAGAAAATCAGATAAATCTCCTGGTCTCACCCTGGGCCAGCAAGTTCTCTGACAAAGGCTGTATTGCATTCAACTCTGCATTTCTGAAAAACATACATCAACTGCCAGGCCAGTGATATGTGGATTATAATGAAAACAAAGTGACATGATCATCTTCATCCAGGACTTTACAGTCTTAGGAAGCTCACTGGCTCATGTCTCTCATCATGAGAATGGTGTCATGAAATAACATTGAGTATCTGTTCTCACACTGCAAATGGTGCCAAGAAGGTCTGTTATATGTAAATAATGCATATTCTTTCAAAGAAGGATTTTTAAAAAGCCAACTACATCAGAGGTGATTACAAAACCTAGAGTTTTACTGTAATGGTTTATTTGAGTTGTCAGCTTGATTGAATTAATAGATGCTGATGATTAAGAGGCTTCTGAGTGTGTCAGTGAGGAATGATTGGCATGTGGGATAGCGAACTGAAGTAGAGACCCTCCTTAAGCGAGGGCAGTGCCATCCAATAGGATGGTGGCTTGGATGGAATAAAATTTGGAAGAACAAGGAAGCAGCAGCTGAGGTGAGCTCCATTCTTCTTGACAGTGTTCTTGGTTGCTACTGCCATTGCCTGAGGACATAGACTCTCGCTTCTTCACTCTTCCAAAGCGGTCTTTGCCAGTGATTCTCCAGGGAATTTCCAGAAGCCTTCGGGTCTCAGACTCTGGTAGCAGCTTTGATTCCTCTTGTTCTGAGGTTTCAGCCTCTTAGACTGTGAAGCTACTGGTTCCTCCAGCTCTCTAACCTGCAGATGGCCATTGTGGACTGTCCAGCTTCTGGTTACATAAGCCAATCTAATAAATTCCCTTTTTATAATCATCCTTCCTATTGATTCTGTTCCTCTAGAGAACTCTGACTAATACATTTACTATAGCAAATATAATTACCTATCATAGTAAAGGCAATTTGAGAAAGGAAATTTGTTTTCTTTTACTTTCTAACAACTCCTTTTGAACCCAGACACTTAGGAAAAGATGAGATGAGCATTGGTAAGAGTCAGTGTAAGAGGTCATTTGAGATGGAGGGCTGGTGAGATCAAAGCCAGGTAGAATGTGGTGCACACTGTTAAGTGAGTGCCAGAGAGTAAAACCTCTGGAGCCAGGCCAGCTATATTTCCAGATGGAAAGGCAGATGAATACATGAGTGGGGCCAAGGCGGTCCCGGTTCTTAGCAAATGTGTGAGGTGATCAGGGGGTAACTTTTGAGGCAATGTGAGCCCCAGGCTGGGACGGCCTGAGTGAATCTAGGCATGTGACTTTGCATGCATTACCCATGATCTGGAGTCTTAAATTTTTTTTATCCACACAATCTATTGTAGGGTCATAGGAGAAGGGAGAGGAAAATTAACACTTACAGAGTTAGTTGAGTTGTTTTGTAGATTAAGAAGACAATTATACAAAGCCCTTACTATGTAGTTCCTGGAACATAGAAAGTGTTCAATAAATGCTTGTCATTATTATTCATGCAAAGAGAATGGGATTTAGGGTAAGAAGATAAGGGTTTGAGCATAGGGTGATCAACTCCACGAGTTTGCCTTGGACATTCTCACTTGGAAAGTCCTGTGTGTTGGGAAACCTCAGTCCCAGGTAAGCTGATGGTAGGTCCTCTAAGTTCTAGTTCCATCACTGACTAACTATGTGGTCCTGGTTAAATTTCTTAAATGCAGGCCTCAACTCCTTAGCTGTAAAATGGGAGTGATGAAAACAGATTTCTATGACAATGAAATAAAACAATGCCTGAGAAATCTTTATAAACTAAAAGTTATTTTCAGATATAAATCACTATACTTGAGACCCACACTTGTTTTCCCTGTTTTTCTCATTGTGTTTTCCCTTTCTGGAATACCCTTTTAGTTTCCCATCCATTGTATGATCTCTCCTACTATTCTCTCAGTTTCTTCCTTCACTGATGCTATTCCTCTAACTCTCCAACTGTCATGCTAATAGAAGGTTTAGAAATCCCAGGGGTAGGGGTGTAACTCAGAGGTAGAGCACCTGACTAGAGGACCTGAGCCTGAGTATGACACCTGGCATTGCTTAAAAAAAAAAAAAAAGGTAAGAGGTTTTGCAAGTGATGTCAGTCTTCTTAGTAACAGCTCTTTACTTACTCTGATCAGTTTTAGATATACGAAAGTTTGGGTTTGAATATGTGTGTCATAAATGGGTCTACGCTGGGCACATCTAAGCACTTTGATATCATTTACTTTCAGAATTCTCTTCCAGCTAGGAAATTCAATAGTTTTAAGACCCCCTGATTTCTTTCCAAAAATACCACTGTGTTTTGAGCTCACAAATCCAAAAGGAGTACATGTACTGGTGCCATCCAATATAAATATTTTACAAACTACAAATGCAAGTCACATGTAGAATTCAAAAGTTTCTAGCAGCTAAATATTTCTAGTAGTCAAAAATATCATCATTTCAACATATAATCAATATAAAATTAGTCGTAAAACATTATCATTTCAACATATACTCAATATAAAATTATTCATAATTTCTTTTTTTTTTTTTTTTGGACTACCTCTATGAAACCTTTGCAGTATACCTCAATTCAGAGCCCCACAACAAAGTGCTCAAAACCCAGGAAAGACTTGTGGCTACATATGAGACAGCATACTTTTAGTGGTTTTCTACGTAGATCTATATATAGTATCTCGCCTCCAGTAGACTACATCTCATATGCAGCTAACACAACAACACAAAAGTCAAAGATAGCATGGCAGGAAGGTTATATTCAAATACAGATGACAAAAGAGCAGAATATTCCTGGACCAACTCATGAAGATCTGTATTTAAAAGCTGTTTAAAATCTTGTGAATTATGTATATCACATTGGTTAAAAATCAGTTCACAGATAGAGAAGTGATTTGTTGAGTGTTGAGAAAATCCTATTCTTTTTAATAGAAAAAGAGAACTTCACTTTTCCTTGGGGAAGGAAATCCATGACCTATGGTGGACAAGTTCATCTAGTCTGTCATGGAAGAAAGTTCACCATTCATCCAAAATCAAAGCAATCAGAGTTTGCTTATATTTTTCTCTGAACAGCTGTGGGTGTGGAGATTTAATGGACCACCTAGAATTTTCCTGCCACAGCTAATTATTCATAGGGACAGCTTATGACTTAATTAGAGTTCTTCCAGCCTCCTCGCAAATAAAGACTATGTTTAATGAGATGTTCACTGTAATTACTCAATCCTCTTTCAGAGCCAAATGTTTTTGCTTTTTTATTCTTACATTTCAAATATTTTCCCTCTATGAAAAATTTACATATACAGGGTAGAGCTTTGTTTTGTCAACTACATAATTGCTGTTCTCTTAACCTATTTTTTAATCCCTTCTCCATCATGCTTCTGACACCAGAATGTAGCTTAATTATACAGAGTAATGGTCAGATACATTCTGAGAGTATGGAATCTCTCTCAGAGAAATCTTCTTCACGTCTTGAAATAATGTCCTTGACCATGAGGTAATGTAATCAAAGAAAGTTTAAAAATTTCCAGGGTTTGGTAGGAGTGTTTAGGGGAACTTGAGAGTGGGATGAAAGGAGGGATGAATAGGCAGAGCACAGAGAATTTTTAGGGCAATGAAATACTTTGTATGATACTATGATGAAGGATTTATATCATTATGCATTTGCCCAAACTCATACAACATTAAGAATGAACTGTAAGGTAAAGCATGGATCTGGGGTGATAATAATGTGTTAATCCAAGTTCAATGGACGAATTATAACACACATAGCATTGGGGTGGGATGTAAGTAATAGGGGAGGCTCTGCATGTATTTGCCCATTTTCTGTTACTATAAAGAACTGCCTAAATCTAAATACCTTATAAGGAGGCTTATTTAGTTCTGGAGGTTCAAGGGTATAGTTTCAGCTTTGGTGTAGTTGTGATACCATGGCAGATCATGTATGAGATGGAAAAATCACATGGCAAGCATCCAACGTGTGAGCCTTTGGGGACAAACCACATTTGAACCACAGTAATGCATGTGTCTGAGTAGGAGTTGTATGGGGAAGTCTATGTACCTTCTGCTTAGTTTTACTGTGAACCTAAAACTGCCCTAGAAATAAAGTCTACAAAAAGAAAAAGAAAAAAATACAGTTAGTGAATATTTAGATGTATCCATAGGTGTTACAGATGTTTCCAAAATACTGAGTATAAACTTGGCTTTTAGTATGACTAATGGATTCCAAGATTGTCCCAATGCCATCTTAGCACAAAGAATTGGACACCCTCCACACACAATATTGCAGTGGATCTTTGTGATTCACACTCTTTGAGATTTGCTTTACATCTATTTATCTAAAGGTCTGACATCATTCTTAAATTTAAAACTCATCTTCCTTGTGGCTTTATGGAATATCCTCACCTATTCCCACAGATATCTCAAAAGCAATACACCTGTTAGGATTTGGGGTCCTAAGCCACGGGACTTTTGTATATGGAAACAGTAGAGGATGCTATCCCAAGAATAACTGGTAGCTTGTGCAACCTCTAAGATCGCTGGAGGACTAACTTTGAACTGTTCCGCCTAGAGCCCTCTGTGGGTGCCCTGAGGGCTCCCGTGCAGCCTCTGCGATTCCTTGCATTTTTATGCCTACTATCCCTGGGCACTGTTGACAGACATTTGAGTTGCTCCCATTTTGTTTGCTTGTTTGTTTAAACTATCTGTCATGATTACGCTTATGAATATTTTTAGACAGCTATGTCTTTGTCCAGAGTTTTTCATAAGCAAGGGGGAATAGTAGTTGGCAATTAGGAATCGACCTAACTGGCTCAATTTGGTTGCCCTAACAACTATAACATGGAGGTTAAAAATGCTTGTGGACTCATGTGAAATCTCATTAGCCACATTTCTACAATGACATCCTGAGAAAAGCATTGAGGACTAAAAAGAAGGAAGAAAAAAACTTATCAAACTGAGTCAAAATAAGAAAAGCAGATATTCATTTAAGAAACGTAAATATTTATGCTAGAAAAAAAATAGCAGAATAGGGAAGATATTTGACTCTCTTAGTTTTACTGAAAATGTGTTTTCTCAGCAGCTGAGATTGGGTGGGCAGGAGCTGAAGGTTTTGGTGTGCAGTGGTATGGGGTAAAATGATGAATGTTCACAACACTGACTCCCAGACTGACAGGGTGATGGCTTAATGTCAAACAGACAAAGGCAGAGCTTGGAGTTTCTCCAAATTTGTAAGCTTGTAACCAGTAATCCACTGGGTAAAGATTTTGGTCATTGTTCTGTAAAACATTTAAAAATTGTTTGATAAACTTTGAAAATATCATCAAAAATCATGACTTTTGTCTGAGCATTTATTCAAGGAGTTTTGTAAAATGCTATTTGCTACAAGCTCTTTACTGATTTGCCCAGGCCTTCTCCATGGATCCTAACGATCGTGTCCTCTGAGTCTCCCGTGGGCCTGCTCTGCCGCAACCCCGGCTCATGTCATTCTGGGGACACTTCCCGAATAGTCCATTTCTACACAGCCAGCAAACAAAGGAAGGTTGCACTTTTGAAACAACAGCATCCAACTGAGAAAACGAGGTTGAAGTTTTCTGAATGTAAGAGATGATTCTTTATCATTTTAACAAAGAAGAGGAGGAAAATTACAGGGCCCCTCAAGTACAGGGCAGGCGAGTTCCCTTCTGTCCTTGTTCTGCCTTTCCTAGAACAATCCAGCAAAATGATTCCTGCTAACACCGCTCCAAAAAGTGACCGGCATGCATTCCAGCTACTCACCACACAATCAGTCCTTTCTGTCCACAAAAAGGCCTGGGATTCATGCTGGCTTTTGCACAGTGCGTTTAGCGTCAGTTGGCCCACTCCCCACGCCCTTGCACCCACACAGAGAAAGAAAGAGAAACATGGCAAGGCTGGCCGGGCTGGCTCACTGTTGTGAAGGCATCCAGCCCCGGCTCCCGGGCTGTGTAACTGGTATGTTCCATCCCAACTTTGGTGTCGCTGTGCACATCCGCAATATTTTTATAAACTACAAGAATTTAAAAATAAATAATAAAGGAATATGAATTCTCTGAAAGAGAAGGTACTATAAGGATTATAGAGAAGAGTGTTCAATGTTTTAGTATTTAGCCACAATTAAGTTAAAAGATTCTGGAACTGGTTGGGTTGACCTTCCTTGTTTTTCACCTACCTCCTACTCATTTTAATTATCAAACATTAACAAAGTGTATTCATTATTCACACGCTGTCTTCATACCAATGTGCGTGAGTTCATGTATCATATAGTACATTAGAGCATTAGATGAGTTAAACGACAGGATTATTTTGCAAAAAAATAAAATCTAGGTATATCTTCTAGAGGGAATGTCTTACAATATAGTACCTTCTCTTTCAGAGAATTCATATTCCTTTATTATTTATTTTTAAATTCTTGTAGTTTATAAAAATATTGCGGATGTGCACAATATTAGAGGGTGGGAGGAACCTCTCAAATATGTCAGTAGCACTTTGGTTAATTTTTCATTTCATATTTTAAATCAGCGTTTTTGTGTTTGCTACATCAACATTGCAGTGTGACCAGGGATGGCTACATAATTTGCAGATTCTTTTACAAAATGAAGATATAAGGCCCCTGGTAAAAGCAAATAAACAAACAACAAAAAACTATTAAGGATTTCAAGATGGTGACTACAGAGCATGAAATTAAGCCTGAACCTTTCTGAGTGTGGGACTCTGTAACTTTCTTGGTTATGTGCCCATGAAGCAGTCCTAAATGTGATTTCCAGGAATCCTAAAAGTTCTCTCACCAGCTTTACGAAGATTTAGGGTTACAGTTTGACTGTTGAGTGCTCCCCGAAAGCCCACATGTTAAAGACTTAGTTCTCAGGTCAGCTCTACTGGGAGGTGCTGAGGAGTTCTAGAAGGAAGAGCTTTGTGGGAGGTCCTGAAATCACTGGGAGCAGGTACCCCTAAAGGGATTGTGGGTACACTTTCTCTGTCTTTTTTACTTCCTGGCCATGAAGTCAGCAGTTTTTTTCTGCTATATGTTCCTTACTATTGCCATTTGGCATCGGCACCAGTGGTCTAAAAGCAATAAGTCACCCCTCCCACCCCACCCGCCACCATCATGGACTGGAACCACTAAAACCATGAGCCAAAATAAACCTTTTATCTTTCTAAGATCATTATCTTGAGTATTTTGTTATAGTGATGAAAGTTGACTGACACAATTAGTAAATTTTGGATCTACAGAAGGTAAATAAACTGTGAGGTTAATGAACAGCAGTGATTCATGTAATTTTATACCGAATGGTTAGGAACAGCAGTCTCTGATCTTAGGTATACATAGACCTCTTCACAGAATTCTGTATATCCTACAAAAGGCAGAAAAATTTTTAAAAAATGCCTTAAGGTTGTGTTAATGCTGTGATTGAGAGGGATACTATGTTCCTACACATATCACAGTTACTTTATATCACAATATTTGATATAATAACATAGCTTATATATTCTTAGAAGATTATGAGATGGTGAGACTTATGGGGATGAGAGTTGGATCAGAACCTCTATTTGGACACAGAGAAAGTATGGATCAATGTAATCTGTTGTTTCTAAGTATTTCTAGGTTTTTAGAAACTGTGGTGGCCTGGACAGGGTAGTAATTCACAAGAGCTAGTACATGAGTGCCATGGGCCCTGTGTTATGGAAGCAGTATCTTTGGGAGATCTCCACTCTTAATATGTATATTGAAAGATTCAATGTCCATGAGCAGGCAGCTGTCACCTAGCTAATTAATGGTGATCTGGTGTCTTGAAGGCATTTGTTTCCATTTCTAGGTGGAGATATTTACTTATTCCGCCTCACCACAAGGTCAGGTGCTTTCTCCACTTTGCAGTTTAGTCCTTGGCAAAGCAAATATTCTGTTCTTAATGGCTTTGAAAAAGTCCAGTTTAAACATACAATTCCTTGTCTACTCCCTTTGGTATTTGAATATAAATAAGATATTTGGTGTGATGTGAACAAACTCTGAAAGGAGAACAATTTAAATCCAAACTGCCTCTTATTTAATTGGTAACATTTTGGACCAAAAGTATTCTATGCAAATAAAAAAGGAATGATAAGATAACTTTAGATTTACATTACATTTTACTTTGGAAAATCTTAAAGTGCTTGCTTACACATTTCTCATTCACTTCACCTTTAATGTTTATAGAATAGTTTAGGGTATCATACACAGGATTCTGGTTTTTATTTCCATACATACTCATGAAAGTCTCTGAAATTTCGTTTAAAAATTTTCTGCTAATTCCTCTAAAAATACCAGACTTTGTATACAAAATACTGAGTTCACTTACAATTGCTTTAAGAAGAAATTTAGTGATGTGATGCTGTTATAATTCATATATATGCTAATAATCAAAACTGCATTCCAATTTGTCCAGGACTTCTGTGGGCCTATACTTGCATGCAGTCCTCTGGTACTATTCGAAACCATGCAACTATAGTGGAATGCCATCCTGGAAGTTTTGAATTGTAGAAATTCCCTATGGTTGACATCACCCCTAAAAAAATTCCCAGAGCTTCCTAAATTTTGGAGAATTTTTGTATGCCTTATTCTTGCTGAGACACTAAACTTAGTATTTTCTCTTGCGGGTGCTCATGGAGGCTCCTACTGTGGTGGAGAAAGTGCAAACATATGGAGGAAACAGACTGGGTGGACCCAAGCCTTTATCAGCTGTGTGATCTCTGGCAAGTGACAAACTCCTAAAAGTCAGTTTCTTCATTGCTATAATCTCACTGATTCAGTTTTTGCTCAAGCAGCTTTTGCAAAGATGAAATAGATATGAGTTGTCTAATACAGTGTCTGGTCTAGCGTAGATATGAACAAAATCTGAATTCCCTCCTGTATCTTCTCACATTGTTTCTATGTCATGATTTTACATTACTTATCAACTGACTACTCAGAGCCTGGAATACCAAGGTATCATCAAATGATTTCTGAATGGAAAAATAAGTTATTATCTGGATAGCATAGTGGTTAGGAATATGGATATTGGAGCCAGATTGCTTGGGTTGAAATCCAGATGTGACTTGCTCAGCTGTGTGACTCTGGACAAATCACTTAACTTCTCTGATTCTTAGTTTTCTAGTTAGTAAAATTAGTAGACTAACACCACCACCTTACAGGGTTGCTGTAAGAATTGAGTCAATATGTGCCAATAATACATTAAGAGCTAGATGACAAGTAGGTATTTTTCTTATACTCATATGACCAGATATATCTGACTTTATCATAAAAATCAGAGCTGATAATTTATAAAACATAAATTATATTTTCTTACAGGAAAATCCTTTAAAAATACTTCTAAGCCCAAAATATATAGTATTGATGGCAGATTGAGGAACAAATGTAAGAGCAAAATAAGAATCATTAGATATATTTTTCAGGTTTCCATCTGGATCATTTATCAACCTTTTATATTGAAGTTAATAGAAGGCTGTGTCAAGAATATTGCTTAAAGAGTGCTCAAGAATCTCAAATATTCTGTATTTCGCATAACTTTGTCCTGTTTTACTTGATATGTGAAAGGAGATCTTGCTATGTTTTCCACATTGTCTGTGGCTGACTCAGGGCACAAAGAAGAACAAATTGTGTAATTTGAGTTGAGAGCAATCATTTTTGCAGTTGTTCTTTTAAAAAAGAAAAGAAAGAAAGAAAAAAAAAACCCTCACATAAGAAGCCAAAACTTGCTTAGAGATCTGCTTCCATTGACGTCACTTGGAAGTTGTGTGGGCAGAAGCTGGCTGACTTCCTCCAGCACGTCTTTTGAAAGCTGAACATATTGGAAAAAAAGCACCTTTTAATCTCAACCAACAGTAGGGAGAGGAGCAATTTTCCTGTTCACATGCAAACACCCATCTGAGGGCCACCTTTGCAGAATAAACCCTAGTGTCCAGTAAGAGCAAGGTGTCCCCTCTGTCTGAAAAGTGGATTTTAAGGAGATGGAATAAACCATCTTCAGAAATGATCTGGTTTAATCAGACACAGAATCTGAAACTCAGAGAGATTCAGGAACATTCCCAAGGTCAGGTGGGGCCCAAGGCTGGATTAGAACCACAGTGTTCTGCTTTAGAATGCCTTGCTTGGTTCAGGACCACAGGGTGTGTAACAATGTGTCTCCACACTTCTCTCTCATTATATAAAGCACAAAGGCCAAAGTGACTGTTCGTGAAAACTAGGTATGTTATATGCTGTAAAGTTGCCAATTATTATAGATAATAAACTGAGCAGGGTCTGTTGGAATTGAATGAATTGTGGACACAACTGAGGTTCCTCAAAAGTGGCTCCCTGGAAAGTGCTACTGGCTGTCCTTTTGGAGCCAGACTGTTCACTTTCTCAGCTCCACATGCTCTACTTCCCCAAAGCTCAGGCAGGATATTTTTTGTGGACAGGAAGAAGATAGTATCCCCAATTCCACCTCAGCACACCCCTGCATTTCAGATTTATTCTTGCAAAGCCATGGTTTCTACTCATTCTTTCATGTATTCATGAACACATATTTATTGAATGTCTACTTTGAGTCAAGCTGTGAACCTCCAGTTATTGAACACATCTGCAAAGTCAAAATTTGAACAATTAATAACAATAGGTAATTACTATATTTCCCATCAAATAAAATATATACACTATAGTTACTTCAGCATTCATCACACACACTTAAGAGAATGTATGGATTTATTATACTCTTAAATACAGATTGTTACCTATTATTCATCTAGCTATGTAAGTTTAAGTCTACAGGAGAAGCTATGTATGAATGTAGTTTTTCTGTTTCTGCTTTGCTACATTCTGCTTTTTCCTAAAGAGAAACATTCTTCACTGGAGAAGGTCACACCTCTGTGGCCAGCCAACTTAGAAAACTTAGGAGTGTTTACTATTTATTTATTTATTTATTTGTTGTTAAATATTCTAGCATTCTTGTAAGCAGAGGTCCAAGGTCTCACTTTCCTCCTGCTAGCCATTGATTCTATGTTGTCTGTGACATTCAAAAATCTTTGGGAAAAAGGCTTGGAAAGACTTTTAGAAAGGCCAATGGCATTTGAGTTTACGGATCAAAGAACCAGATTAAGAATAAAAGATATTGCATCAAACCATGCAAACTATTCCAGCAAATGTTACCTAGATACTAGACATGGAGAGAGAAGAATCTGCTGATATCAACACTGAAATAACTGAGAAAGTCCAAGGTCAAATAGCCTATTAATTGGAAGTAGTGAGTATGGCAGCTATCTTATACATGAAGATTTTGAAAAAAATTATAGAATAAGAAAACAATTCTAAAGATGCAAAGGGAAAAATAGTTGTTAGAGCTCAAAAAAACATATTTGAGAATTTGGCTCCTGAAATAGGTAGCAAGTAGGCAGGTCTCATGAAATAGGAGCAGAGAGACGTGAAGAGACAGAAAAAGTAAAGAAATCAGGATGAAAAACTTGGATAAGCTGAATTAGAAAGAATTGGGTAGAATAGAGTAGAAGTGAAAGAAAGCTGCTATTGCAATAGAAATATCTGAATTCTCACTGGAAAGAATGAAAATTAGAATTAGTAATCTAGAAAAATCAAATCAAAGACATAGGAAAAACAGGAAATGGAAGAATATAGCTTAAAAAAACAAAAAATGTTGAGGATAAATATGGCAAATATATAAATTTTATTAAAAACTAAAGTTTATTGATGTTCCTAACAAAAGAAATATTGAAGGGGCAGTGATCAAGATTCAGCAAAAGAAATATTTTCATGCTAACAATATTCATATATTCAGATTAAACATGCTCACTATACCCAAGAAATTAAATTAAAAAAATAAGAAAGAGAAGTGTTCATGCTAATGAATCTCTTGGCAGAGCCTTTGCTTATTAAAAGATAAAGAAAATGTTTTCATAAAATCCAGAGATGGAGCTGTACTCGGTTAGCAGCAGAATCATGCTTGAAGAAGCATGCAGAGGAACTGTTGAATAGGAGCAAGCTTGGTGCAGTGATCATTGACTTTGGGGCCTGACTGATTTGGTTTGCTTCTTGGCTGTATCACCACTTTTGCAAAGTTAATTTTTTGAACCTCTCTTCCCTTTCTTCTTCTGTAAAATGGGATAGTAATGTATACATTGTAGTTGCAACTGTCACGGTAGATATGTTGCAAAGATTATAGCAGATACATATAAAGGATTTAACATTACCAGACATATGGAGGATAGCAAATAAATCATGACAAAGACTATCATTGGATGTTTTAACTCTGAAGATTGACCAGAGCAGACAGCAGTGGGGACATAGTAATAAGGTAGGGTTGTGGATGTGAGTCTTAAGGCTGCAGATCTAATGGAATGCTGAGGGTGACATTGGTCAGGCCAGTCACAGGGAGCAATGGCTTAGAGTAGTTTCCTTAGAGCCAAAGGTGGATTTTTATTTTCTTGGCAGGAACCCCAGAACTGTTCATTGTGTTCATATCTGAACAGGATCATATGAATCACAGCTTATACATGTTAGCTCTACCTCCAACCCTGGTAGCAAATATTTCCAAAATGTTCCTGCCCATAATAATCCTGGAGCACCTGCAACCACATTTAATTCTGATCTTTGTTGAAACATTTACAGGCAAACCAGTACTGACTTACATTGGACAAAGTACTTTTTTTTTTTTGGTACTGGAGATTGGACCCAGGGGCACTCGACCACTGAGCCACATCCCCAGCCCTATTTTGTGTTTTATGTAGAGACAGGGTCTCACTGAGTTGCTTAGCGCCTCGCCATTGCTGAGGCTGGCTTTGAATTCGAGATTCTCCTGTCTCAGCCTCCCTAAGTGCTGGGATTACAGGCTCACATTTTTCAGAGGAATGTGAATTCATTTGTGCAAGAAGAATGAGCTGTCCTCTTCCTATTTTCCTCATATGTCTATTGTTTGGCATATTCTAGATCCAACCTCTCTAGAAATCATTATGTATTTGTTTAACAGTGAAATCTCTTGTAAATGGCATTGAGTTTAAAGTTAGTCACATGAACAAATACACCCAATGGGGAAAAAGATGTTGGAAAAGATACAGTACAAAAGATAAGAAGATCAGTTCATCTGAGGAGGAAGGAATGATTTAGGATATCCTGGGGTGAGATAGGGAAGGTTACGGAGCATGTGCTAGTTTGAGAAATACCAAATGCTCTGTCTACTCTAAGAAAATCTCTTTTGAGTTCTTTTTCCTCTTTTGCCTCTCTCCCTTGGCATCTCCAAGAACACTAAAGCTACTGGCTTAGCAAGCCCGGTCAGTGTGCAACTGAAGCCTTTATTTACAAGTATAGAAAGCTCTGCTTTATTCTCATGTTTTGTTTTCATGAGAACTTATTTCCATGCCCAGGTTACAATGAGTCTACTTGGTAGCAAATATTTCCAAAATGTTCCTGCCCATAATAATCCTGGAGCACCTGCAACCACATTTAATTCTGATCTTTGTTGAAACGTTTACAGGCAAACCAGTACTGACTTACATTGGACAAAGTACTTTTGTTTTTTTGGTACTAGAGATTGAACCCAGGGGCACTCAACCACTGATCCACATCCTCAGCCCTATTCTGTGTTTTATGTAGAGACAGGGTCTCACTGAGTTGCTTAGTGCCTCACTGTTGCTGAGGCTGGCTTTGAACTCGCGATTCTCCTGTCTCAGACTCCCTAAGTGCTGGGATTACAGGCTTGCACCACCGTGCCCGGCTGGACAAAGTCCTTTTGGGGTGAAGTAGAGGGTGCATCAAGAAGGAGCATAGAAGTTTCTTGAATTACCCATTGATTTAGTGATACTGGCATCTAACAGAAAGAAATTGGGGCACCAGGTCTCTTTCAGTCCACTACTGGATTTTTTTTCTTTTGACCTTGAGCTTTTACTGCACCTCTCTGCTGGCAAGTCATCTGGTGTGTTAGTAGTGTGTTTATTTTCTAGGACTTGAGAAGAAATGTCAGCATTGAACATGGAATCATGAGCTTTGCTCACTCTTGTTTTCAATAGATTTCTAATAATTTTTGGATTTCTTTCAGGATAATGTATAGTTCTTTTATTATAAGTGTGCCTTCTAAAAGCTAAGGGCAGCTTTCATATTATTGTCAATTCAAAGCCCAAATCTCAAAGAGATTTATTTAACTCCTTTACTTTTGTTTTATCACATGCTTGCCTTTATTGAACAAACAGGATCTGTCTGCTTTATCTGATTTAGGTGCTTATATGTAACATTAATACAAATTAATTATTTTTCTTTCTTTGTCTTTCCTGGTACTAGGGATTGAGCCCAGGGTTTCCTACATGTGAGGAAAGCACTCTACCACTGAGCTATATCTTAGCCCAAGAATTCATTAATTCTTACTGTAAATCCCATCTCAAATATTTTAACACTTTCAATATAAAGGCATTCAATCAAATTATCCAATATTTTAAAAATTGAACAAAGATTTTTTTTTGTGACAAAATTTTCCTTGAAGAAAATTTTAAGGTTTTAGTTTTTGCAAGCTGGCTTAGAATTTTAATTCACAGAGTAGAAATTATGATTGAACCCACCTGGGTAAATATATTCCCACACTTGGAGGGATCCATCTAGTACTGGAGTGTCCAAAAGGTTTCATTTTCAATTTAGACAACATGTTCAAGATGTACTATACATTTCAATATAGCTGGATGGAAAGTTAAACTCGGCCACACAACCTTTTTGGCAGGTTAAGTGTGCAGAGCTCACCGAAATCATGCAATTTAGTAAGTGTTCTTTGGATGGAGGGAGAATGGGGAGGTTTTTGTCTTTGGGGTTTCCTCTGACTTCTTTGCCTCATGTTTCTCTCTTAGAACAAAACTGTTGTTTTCTTGAAGTCACCTTTTAAGGAAAATGCAAACAACATTGCTGGGACCAAAAAGCTAATTTCTCAAGTACTTAAAAGATTTTCTATATTTAAATTTATCTGAAGCTGGCAGTTAAGCTATTTTTTACCTGCAGTGAATTTTTTTTTTTTTTTGTACTAAAGATTGAACCCAGGGACACTCAACCACCGAGCCACATCCCAGCCCTGATCCTCTTTTTGAGTTTTGAGACAGGGTCTCACTAAGTTGCTTAGAGCCTCACTAAATTGCTGAGGCTGGCCTTGGACTTGTAATCCTCCTGCCTTAGACTCTCACGCCCCTAGGATTACATGCGTGTGTGTGCCACCATGTCCAACTCACCTGTGTTTTAAAATATATATTTAAATTAACTGTATTATGCTTAACATTTAAAATAATAGTACAAATTAATTGTGTAAATTGAAAGAAAAATAATATAAAATGCTGTATTTTAAATAGAATTATCTGATAGCCTAGGAACTACTTTAAAATATTCAACAAAGAAACCTCCCCAAACTCTGTTTAGTGTAGTGATAATACATGTAGATGTGGTCAATGTTTTTACTTCTAAACATTTTAAAATACCATGACAAAGTTGAGAATAAAACTTCTTGTGATGATTTTGTTTCTGGTATTTAAGTAGTTTCCATAATTGCCATTACCTTAATGGCTCTTTCGATTAATTTTTGGAAGTAGGTGGGATATAAATTATGCATGAATGTATAAAAGATCTGTTTTTTAACTAGAATAAATGCTTTTGGTGACAGCTTAAAAGATCCACTTTAAATCAGCTTATCATAGCTATTTTTAAAAGACTTCAAAACTTGAAGTTAAATGTTCTCTTTTTACTTTAGCAACAATAGTGTAATTATTCTTGGGATTAAGAAGAGATTGTCATTATTAATTTCTGGATAAAGGATTATCAATTCAAAGAGCCTATAATTGGGTACCTGCTCTGTGTGTGTCATAGCAGGAGACACAGGATGAGTAAGAGGGCCCATCCTGACAGGTGTTTGCAGTTTCATAGAAATCTAAAAGGAGACAGAGGAGGATAAGGTAGCTATAGCCCATAAGGTCGCTACAAAATCAATGTCACAAGGGTTCAGAAAAAGGAAAGATTATAGACGAGGAATAAGTGAGACACACAAGGGAATATGGAAACAGTCTGAAATCCCCTTTATACATCTTCAGCTGGTCCACTGCTGATACACTGAAGCATCAGGCATCTTCAATAAAGATACTGAGAAATAGTTAGCTTGTTATAATTTATATGAGGGTGGCTAGATGAATCTTTCAGAACATATCTTCTACATGTGAGCTCAGATGGCCAATCAACTTTAGCATCTTTACTTATTTCCATTGATCAATGAATGGCATTTTAATAACATCAAGCTGTGGCTTATTATATTCCCTTACCTGAAATTATGCCAATATTGATTGTGATAATTATTTAATGGCTTGAACTGCTTTATTTCCTTCCATGTACATCACTAGAAAATGTAAGAAGTGGCTCTTTATAATAGAATTTGGATTATAGGACTTTAGAAGTTGTATGACTCACATGAAATTCATTTGGAAAAATAAGAGATCCAGAATAGCCAAAACAATCCTTAGCAAAAAAAGGTGATGAAGGAGGCATTACAATACCAGGCCTTAAATTATACTTCAGAGCTATAGTAACAAAAATGGCATGGTACTAGCACAAAAACAGACATGAAGATCAATGGAATAGAATAAAAGACACAGAAACATACCCACATAAATACAGTTATCTCATACTATCAAAGATGCCATAAACATACATTGGAGAAAAGATAGCCTCTTCAACAAATGGTGCTGGGAAAACTGGAAATCCATATGTAATAAAATAAAATTGAACCCTTTTCTCTCACCATGTGCAAAAATCAACTCAAAATGGATAAAAAATGTAGGCATTAGACCAGAGATCCTTCTAAGAGATGCAGGATCTCTTAGAAGAAAAAGTAGGCCCAACTTTCCATCATGTCAGCTCAGGAACTGACTTCCTCAATAAGACTCCTATTGTGCAAGAAGTAAAATGAAGGATCAATAAGTGGGAAGGTATCAAACTAAAAATTTTCTTCACAGTAAAGCAAACAATCAAGAATATGAAAAGAGAGCCTATAGAATGGGAGAAAATCTTTGCCACCTGCACTTCAGATAGAGCATTAATCTCTAGTGTATGTAAAGAATTCAAAAACTTAACACACACACACACAAACAAATAACCCAATCAATAAGTGGGCAAAGAAACTGAACAAACACTTCACAGAAGAAATTTGAACAGTCAAAAAATACATGAAGAAGTGTTCAACATCTCTAGCAATTAGAGAAAAACAAATTAAAACTACACTGAGATTCCATCTCATTCCAATCAGAATGGGAATTATCAAAAATAAAAGTAACAATAAATGTTGGGGAGAATGTGGGGGAAAAGATTCTCTCATTCATTGCTGGCGGTACTGCAAATTGGTACAACCACCATAGAAAGCAGTATGGAGATTCCTCAGAAAACTTGGAATGGAACCACCATTTGACCCAGTTAGCCCACTCTTTGGCATATGCTCAAAGGAGTTGAAATCTGCATAGTATAGTGGCACAGCCACATCAATGTTTACAGCAGCTCAATTCACAAGAGCAAAGCTATGGAACCCATCTAGGTGCCCCTTAATAGATGAATGGATTTAGAAAATGTGGTATCTATACACAATGGAATATTACTCAGCCATAAAAGCAATGAAATATGGCATTTGCCAATAAATGAATGGAACTAGAGAATATCATGCTAAATGAAGTAAGCTAGTCCCTCAAAACCAAAGACTGAATATTCTCTCTGGTATGTGAATGCTAACCCACAACAAGGGAAGAAGAATAGAAATTCACTGGATTAGAAAAAGGGGAATGAAAATAAAAGAGAGGAGATGGGAATAGGAAAGACTGTAGAATGAATCGTATATAACGTTCCTATGTTCATATTCATATATGAATACATGCACAGAGTAACTCCACATCATGTACAACCACAAGAATGGGAAGTCATACTTCATGTATGTATAATATATCAAATACATTCCACTGTCATATATATCTAAAAAGAACAAATGAACAAGTTATATGATTCAAATAACTTTTTGATGCCTTAGTAATAAAAATATGTTATGCTCGTCCTGTGAGTCAAATCCAGTAACAGTGCCATTTGGGAAGGTTCTTGAGTGAGATCCTTAATACACAGTAGGAAAAGATAAAAGTAACTGGCCATTTTAATGTCTGGTATATTATATATTATATATATACATATATTATACACTATTCCTCTGACCTCTAATTATCTGTGATTTTATGTGTACTTGTCTCCACAAAGATTTTCATTTTAATGAGTCACTCTTTCAGATTCTCTTCACTCATCATTTTTCTTATTCTTTGTTGTCTTATCTTGAAATGAACTGTATTCCTTCCTGCTTGAATTTTCAAACAATATTACAATTTAGGTCATGTCAGAAAGATGAAGCAAGGGATAGGGGTACTGCTCAGTGACAAAGTTCTTGCCACTTGAGATCTCTAGCACTGAAAAAAAAAAAGAGAGAGATAAAGCAATGTCTGCTCTTGTGCTGGGAGGAAACCATCGCACCTGCAGCATAGTGCTGCCAGTGGAATGTGTCCTGTTAAAGCTGAGGCACATTGTGCTTCACAAAAATGTGCAATCTAAGTCTGTTCGTGGCAGAAATCCTGCTCATCCTAAAGAGCAGCTTGAACAAGAGCATCTGTAGTTATAGCTTATGAATGCAGGAAGAGAAAATATGTTTTTTTTACACTATTGAATAACACATGAATAAACACTGCAACTTTTAGCAGTTTCTTGAAGAAGGGGTTGCTCAGAGATAGAGCATCATGGGTAGAGCAGAAACATCCCAAATATTATAGTACTGAGTGGGTTGTAGTCATTTACTTATTAACAGTTTCTGCATTTTCTTGCATGGACCTTGAAAAGTACCTTTTTGCTTTCCTGGGTTTAGTGCAACTTATTTCAAACAACATCAATGGGTAAGTTTATAGTTGCTGCTGCTTTTGATCTTCCTTCATATTCTCCTTCTTTTCACTTTTTATGGAAGTATAATGATCTCAGGGAAGATGGTGCTGATTCCTTGGAGAGTTTATGGTGCATGTTTTTGAATGTCAGTTATACTGATTTCCATGCTGGTTACCTGGTAAGTGGAGTCAAGCTGCACACATACTCCTTGTGTTCTATCTCCAGGAGGACAAGTGCTACTGAACATGAATTATTTATATTCACTAGAGTGAGAAAAATCAATAGTACCACTCTGATTTGCTACTTTGACCTATCTGAACACAGAGATGATCTGCAGTTCTAAGTACTATGGGGAATGTTTAGAACCCGTCCAATAAACTTACTGTTAAGAAAAAAAATCTGAGTACAGAACAAATTTCTAAGGATATTCTTGACTTGTCCACCTCATCCCAACATCAATACTCTCCACTAATGGAACTTCATTTTTGAAAATGCCATTGTTTTATCAGAGCAAGTTTTTAAATTATTGTAAATCATGTATAACACAAAGAAAAACAGAATTAGATAAATCAAATAATTGATATCTCATGTCCCTGTCCTATTTACACATTGAGACTGGAAAGAAAAAGAAGTGCTACTGTCCAACTGGAGTAAGCTGGACAGTGTACTAACCCTAACCAGGGTCTTCCCAGCACTGGTGGACAATGGTTCATTGAGAACCCTTATCAGGTGAAACCTATACTCTCACAGGCCTGGAGCCACTGTTGGTGGATCAGGTTATTCAGAGCCCATGGATTCTTTAGAATGAGTTCATTTCCTGGGATTAAACTGCTAAGCAAAAAGATTCCATTTGTATTATCAGGCAAAATTCAGAACTGTAGTTCTACTCAAAATCGAAGTTGGGTTCAAAAATCAAGCAGAGTATATTGCTGTCACAGTAAAAGTTACAAATATAAAAAAATAGTTTGGCAAAAAGGCATGGGATATAGGGACTGTAGTTTAGTCCAAGAGCTGCATCTTTTATTTTTAACTTAAAACTTTATTGAAGTATAAGTTGCATACCATAA
Source organism: Xerus rutilus (assembly GCA_028644305.1). NCBI lineage: Eukaryota > Metazoa > Chordata > Mammalia > Rodentia > Sciuridae > Xerus > Xerus rutilus. The sequence goes on from CM053406.1 coordinate 25,309,536, forward strand.
AATCCATCCAGTTTGTCTACAGTTCTATGATTTTTAGTAATTTGTCCAGTTGTGCAAACATCTCTCAAACCAATTTTAGCATATTTTGTCATCCCCCATTGGCCAGTTTGCAGACCTTACTCTTGACTCAGCCTCAGCAACCACTGATCTGCTCTGTCTCCATAGACCTGCCTTTTCATAGATACTGCATATAAATGGCATGAGATAGCATGTGGTCTTTTGTCTGGTTTATTTCATTTAGTATGGTTGTTGCATGTTCACAGGGATAATACTGTCCTGTGGTATGGATAGTCCACATTTTGTTTCTTCTCTTGCCAATCAATAAACATCTGGATTGTTTCTGGTTATTGGGTATTATGAGTAAAGCTTCCATGAACATTTGCACACAAGTCTTTTTGTGGACATGTTTTATTTCTCTTGTGTAGATACCAAGGAGTGGAATTACTGGCTAGTACAGCAAGAAAGCATATTTTATTTTTTTAATAACTTGTCAGACTATTATCTAAAATGTCAGTACCATTTTACATTCTCACCATTAGTGTATTAAATGTCTAACTTCTCTGTATCTTCAGTAACACCTGGTATTTTCAGAGTTGTTGGAATATAGCCAATTTTTAACAGATATGTAATAAGATCAAACCATAGCTTTATTTTTCATCTTTCTAATGGCTAATGATGTTGGGCATATTTTCATGTGCTTATTAGCCATTTATGTCTACATCTTCTGATTTAGAGAGAGGATGTACAGATGCCTTCATGTCACCATAGGTTTGTCTTTTGGAACACTTGTGTTCCTCATTGTCTCTCTTTGGCCATTCTCTGTCAGTCCTCTTGGTTTGCATATCTTTTTTCACTTGACTTTGAAATGTTTGTGTTTCTCAAGATTGAGTTTTAATTTCTTTGTAATTTTCACTTTGTCTTCTCATTCATGTTATCTTACTTCAAATGCCATATTTGTTATGTCAGCTTCCAAAAATATATCTGTATCCCTGGCCTTTCCTCAGAGTTGTAATCAATATGTTGATGGCCCCATAACAATTTGACTTGAATACCTCACAGATGCCTTAAATTCCTAAATATGCCCAGTATTAACCAACACCTCTCCTTTGAGACTCCCTTGCCTGGCTGCCTTTCTGCTTTCCTTCCTCCCTCTCACCTTCCCTCTCTAACTCAAATTATATAAGTCAAATGACTGATATCTCATGTCCCTGTCCTACATACTGAATGTTTTTTGGGTCCCCAGAGTCAGGTCCTCTGTCCTAAGACTCCAGCAGCCTTCATAGACATAGTTCCTCTTATCTAGAGGGATGAACAATTGAGAAAATCATCTGTACTAGATATTTACTAAAATTCACTCCTAGCCTTTGGAAATCACACATGTTTATAGTGTGATTTATAGCTACATATTTATAGTGTTGAATCCTGTTTTCCTTTACTGAATGTACTTTGGGATGGAACATAAGGATCATATTCCTTATGTTTATCTTCTGGGTACCCAGTATTACGTATTACATAGTTGGGAAAATATTTATAAACACTAAAAGACAAAACTAGCATACTTCATTGTTGACATCAATTGTCTTTCACCGATCTGTATTTCTAAATAATCCAGGGTGGAAACATTTATTTTATACCCATGATAATCATAGATGAAATAAAAGCCTATACTAAGGATGTATATGTGTATATGTATGCATGTATGTGTGTGTATAATATATATGTTCTTTAAAGGAAAGAAGGTAGGGAGGAAAGGGGTAAAAGGAAGAAAATATTGTTTTAAAATGTTTTACTGACTTCCAGAGGTCCTTGGGTTCTTGCACACCTGCATAATAAAGGTATTACTGGTTTAAAATTCTACACTAAGGAGAGATTTCATGACAACCACAACATATGGACGCCTCACAATTGCCCTAAAAGCTATCACCATTATTTCATTATTTTTAATTTGCTCACCCTTTAGCAAAGACAGCTGCCTCTGACTACATCTGTTGATAGTCCTGATTGAAGCAAACCCCTTGTGTGTTCCATAAAATATAATAGGAGCTGATTGATGTTAGGAAGGAACCTGGCAGCAGACTAAAATAAGTCGAGTTGTATGGCCAGCTCAGAGCTGATAGAACTTTCCACAACAGTACGTATACTCTATTATAGACTAAGTTTTCATTTAGCATCAAAATGTGGCTTGCATGTCTATAAATTCATAGAGGTCCACCAGACCACTGTGTTGTGATAATTATGAGTAGTGACTGGATTCAGCTTTGCGTTTATATCTCACAAGTTTTCTCCCTTCCCATCACTTGGTATCACAATATGGAAAGAATGCTCCTTCATCTGGACATCTCATATGATTATTAAAATCCTATTTGTTCTCTTTCCAACCAGTCTCTCTAGCAGCTAGCTAGCTGTCTTTTCTTCTGAACTTTCACAAATGTCTAAGGAGAACTGTTTATAAGCAGATATAGCACTGGATTTCTGAAAGGTCGATGTGGGAAAAGTGATACTTCACATCATTGTGTGTAGAAGAGATTGACAGTGCGTAGAGGCCCATTGGAAAAGTCCTCACCATTAGACAGGCTAACTGCAGCCTGGTGATAGCAGTCAAAAGAAGTCAAATTGGCAACAAAAAGCCAATTCTCAAGGCATAGTGAGGAAAGGCTCTGTGAATATCTTGAACATTTGGCTCTAAGGATGAGGGGAGTGAGAAATGAGGATACATCAAGAGGAGAGCTGGATCTGGGTCTTCAGAAGATGCATCAGGTTCAAGTGAAAGAGACAGCATGGAGACCTTCCTGGCTTTCACACGAGTGTGTGTGAGCTCCCCCACTGACTGGCTGTGAGGCCTTAGGAGTGGACACTTAATTTGCTGGGTACAATATCCTCATCTGTATGATGCTAAGTGGGTTAGTTGGACATTGTAGGCCCTTCTAACTCAAAATTTCTACATTTTAACTAATTTAGTCCCTAGAATGCTAGAAGAGAGTGAAAGAGAAAGACTGGATTTGAGTTCAGAGGTCATAAAAGGAGCAATGAAAGGAGACAGTAAGAATGGCCCCATGATAGCATCTCGATGTTTAATAACTACCTATTAACTATTAAAATTAGAAATGTAGAATGTCCTCAGGAACAAGAGATAGGAGAGTTCCAGAAATACCACTGGCTGTCAACAGTGTTAAATGCCACAGTCAGCAGAGGATAAAACTCAACAAAAGTTCCTAGGTTTGGTATATAGGATGCCAGCAACATTTAAGAAGTCCTAGGATGCTGGGTATGTGCACGTTTATAATCTCAGCTACTTAGGAGACTAAGGAAGGAGGATTGCAGGCTCAAGGCCAGCATGGGCAACTAAATGAGACTCTGTATGGGGGAGAGAGAGAGAGAGAGTGTGTGTGTGTGTTTGTGTGTGCATGTGTCTCAGGACCAGATCACAGAGTTACAGACTTAGAGAACATGAAATCCAGGAGGTACAAGAAGATCCAATTTGAGTGCAGAGGCCCAAGGGACTTGAGGAGCATTTCTGTTATAGAGAATCAGGAAAATTCTGAAAATTGTGTCAAGTCAATATATACTATGTTTACTACTAGTAGGATCTTTCTCTAATGAATATGGAATATGTAAATTATGTCATCTATTATTTTAGCAAACTATGAGGCCAACATGGACCCATAAAATATATAGAAGTATTTATTTATTCCACATGGACAGTATTGGCAACTAAATGATATCCGTGTGTAGGATGCGAACTGCTGAGATTTAAAATGGGTAAAAATCTACTTATATATGCTAGGATTCAGAGATTATTTTACATAAAAATTTACAAAATAAAGTACTTAGCATGTATGAAATGAGTTCTTCCCAGAAAATACAAAACAAGACAGAAACCCAGATGACTTTGCCAATGGAGAAATAACCATGCAAATTTAGTCATGCCATTTAACCTAGTGAGACTGGGCAGAATTTGACAAGAAACCAGCTCCCTTTACTGGTGGGCTGAATCCATCTGGGATCCCCCAGTTTAAGGGGCTCTTGCACTGTGAGGGAGGCCCTGAAGCAGACACTCTGGATCTCAGTAGAGGACATTTGATGATCTAGGATTACATGCCTTCTATCCATATTCAAAGTCCAAAAAGAATCTGAACCAAGGACAGAGGACACAGCCTGGCTTAGTGCCTGGCACAGGTAAGCACTTGATGAAAGGTCTTTGAATAAAGCAGGTTTCTAGTTGACTTAAATAACAAAACTCCTTTGTAATTGATCTATTGTCTGAAGCATTATCTAGCACAAATTTGTATTTTAAGCAATACATATCATCAGATTTTACAGACATAATTAGAAATCACACTTCAGAGAAATTTATTTTCCTAGGACTTAGTGGCCTAGGAAAATTTGTGTAGCTTAATAATAAATATAAGACATTATATTATCTCACTTAGCTTTGCTGAATTATTGTTTGAGGAGTGAAAAACATCAGCAAATGTGAGGTGGGCAGGCTTCAAGGTCTCCTTCTGAGGACTGAGTATCATCTCCTTCAGCAGAGGTGTTGGGATGCATAGTGAATGTCCCATTGATGCAGCTGCCTCTTTAGCTGATAGTGACCCATGTTCTTGGGCCATGTGTTTAAAAGGTCTTTTGTGTGTGCAGGGTATTTCTTGTATATGGGATACACATTTAAGAGATGGGACATACGGGATACATTTTATACACACACACACACACACACACACACACACACGTCATAAATTGTGTATGGCCAATCCATTCCTCAAGGTCAATGACACAGTTAAAGAGGAAATCTGACAAATTAGAGTATATGAGTAAAAGGACACAATGAACTTGAACAATGAACAATGAACATAAGGGTCTAGACACTGGCACATGATGAAGGCCTGAAGTAATTCAGGATGCTCAGTCTAAAGAAGATGTCTGAAGAATATCTTTTGATGTTTCAATATTTGCCTTTTGAAAGTAAGAGTGTGTTTGTTCTTTATTATACTAATGGTCAAGAATAAACATGAATTTCATCTCCCTATGATAGAAACCTTTATAATGACTGGAAACCCAGTCATTATAAACTATTGGGGAAATATTGAGGTCTCCACTGATCATACTATCTAGGGAAATACTGAAGTCTCAGTTGGTGCTTGCAAGTGTTCAAATTGTTTGAGATGGTATCTGTTGTTTTTACCATAGAGCTCATCTAGTTAATGAACTAGAAATTAGAAATCAAACATGGCACTGAGCCTGATTTCTGAAGTTACATCATGCACTGTCAAAAAAAAAAACAAAAACAAAAACAAAGAGCACAGACACTCTTCAAGGATTGAGCACCTATCATCATCATCATCATTGCCATTATTATATTTGAAAAGTTAAAATTGCTATACATGCAAACCTCTAGGGAAAAAGACCTGCAATTCATTTGTTCTGTCTGAGAAATGTATTAATGTATTGAATAAGGTTTAAACTGAAGAGCCACTTAAGGGGAATGTGGCAGAGAATTGATGAACAGAAAGGGAGAAATTGAGAATGTTCAAAGTAAAAGAAACTGTGGAATATAATTTGATATTGTGGGGGGAAAAAGGCAGGGAACAGAAAGTTAGAGTAACACAGTGGGAAACTTAGTTGAAATAATCTTTATATAATTGAAGACTTTTTTTTACACGAAATATATAAAACATCATATCCCTAAGAGGAACTCAGAGAATCAGAAAATAATTTAACCAAAGTCTTTGCTCCTGGTATCACAATGCATGCTAATAAACAAGAACTCATTGTGCTGTGGACATCCAATAGGAGCATTAGCCACAAATTTAATGCCAAAAAGGCTTTGAGTGATTCCCCTAGATAAATCAGGTCAGCTGCTCCTGCTGGACTCATGTCTCATCCCAAACCCAATCACTTCCTGCCAATTTAAATTTGACTTGAAGAATATTTCCAAAATACATTATGGAAATTCCACAAAAATAATTTTACTTCCATTATACTTATTCTAAACCTGGTCCACAGTTCAAAAGTATGGGGGAAGATGGAGGTAGACAAGTCCTCCTCAAGTTTATTTTCAAAACTTTTTTAAAAGTTGTATCTAAGAAATAGAAATTGTACAATTGTTTCAGTTACACAGTGCAATTATTTCCACTGCATTCTCCTAGAGTAATTTGAGTTCTTAAATAAAATCTCATCTCATGCAGAGAAAAAGCAGGAAAAATCTAGAGAGATGATAGTGACTTGCAAATGGATTCAATGCTGGTGTCTACACAAATTCCTTTACTTACAGTAAACTTTGGCTTGGTTTTATTAGTTTATATCCCCTTAAGGTTTTTAGGCCTATGGCTGCTCTAGATTAACAGGTCATTGTGGTTGGTGTTTGTTATTAAAGACATAGTGCAGGACCTTGCTATTAGAATACAGGCTCCAGTAAATGACCTTACTATTTCCTTTACACAACATCGTGATTCTAGCATAAACTCTTTTAAAGATATATCCTCTGTATAGCCTGATACAACAGCTCAGAACACTTGCATATTCCAAAAATTTAAAAGCATTAAAATCAAATGATGCATGCCCTTCCTATGGGGTCTGTGTACATACAGGCTCTGAAATACACTCATGGAGGAAAACGGACAACACCAAATCTGGTCTTTAATTCACCCTGAAGTGACTCACATAAAAAAGAAAAGAAAAGAAAAGAAATAAACCTTTTCCTCACCCTCTTTGGGCTTAGCACTGTTTGCAATCTTATAATTTTGTTTAATCATTTGCTAGGCTCCAGTGTTATCTTGATTGTGAAGAAAGCATCCTGACCACTGCTCTCTTCTTCCCTGCTTCACCATCATGAATGCACCAGCCTCTTTTCTCAGTCTCAAATGGAAATCAGGCAGCTGAGCACTTTGAAACCCTTTCTTTTATGTAGAACTCTTGGCTTAACCTCCTTTGCCCACCCTCAGTTTCAGGGTCCAGTGGAAGATCACTCCAAATCCTCTCTTCAGTGCCAGGACAGGAGAATAAAGACAACTTTACTCCTGGATGCTCATGGAGGTGTTCCAAGCATCATTTTGAATCCTGTTTTACTTTCAGTTTTTCCACTTTCAACCTGAAGCTTCCTCCCAGTCGTCACACTGTCTGTGATGTTTTTCTTAGCTCTGCACATCCAACCTATCATTCCATTATCGTACTCCTGCCTGGGATTTTTCTTCCCTAACTGGTTGAAAAATGTTTCTTGGCTCCATCCACTTAAACATATGGTGTTTGGCTCATAGTAGGTATTCAATAAGTGTTTGTTGGATGAATAAACTCATGAGACACTAAGTTATACACCAACATTCTGGTTTCCAAAGCACATGACCTACAGGAGAGATTTCCTGAGCCGATTTTCTATTATTATGTGAGGTCCACTGCTCTCTCCATTTGATCTTCTCTATGAACCCCAATTTGCTGTCAGACAACTCAAGTCAAAGAGGGTCAGGCTAGGCATGTCCGGGAGTAAATATCAGCAATGTAAGTATGTGGTTTGTGTGCTGATGTTCTACTCTGTATGAAAACAAAGATAAGTGATTTTTCTAGAACATCTGCCTCCATTGCTTGCTCCCTGTTCTGCTCTCTGCATTAGCATTAAAAAAAATTAAGATTTAGGGCTTTCCTTATTAACTTTTTAATAGACACTTATACTTCTACATAATTGTATACATATAAAATTTGATTTATATCTTTCCCCATGTCTAAAGGTTCTTTACATTAGCAAATGTGATTGTGATCATACAAGATTACAACCTAAGGAATCTGTATGTTCATTTAGGAGGAATACTTGCTAATTGCCACAGGGACACTGAGTCTTCTCTTCCTAAACTCTGTTTATGTGTACATAGACATGAAAACAAATTATTTTTCATTGTTTCATTTATGTATAATTCATCTTCCAACTATAATTCCTTAAGGGCAGGAACTATGTTTTCAACAATATTTCTTTTGCATCAACAGCAAAATCTGGTAAATTACAATTGGTGTCTAGAAATGCTACTGAGATGAGTACTGGCTAAACGTTTTAATATGTGCATTTAAAAACAAACAAACAAAAAATACTCTTTGTGTAAGTCCTACAGAATTGGCTTCAGTTGATAAAGAAATGGCACAGTTTGACAGTCTCATGGTATCAGTATGTAAACAGACCTTGAATTCTAGGCCCGGTTTTCTAGCTGATCAGTTCTAAATATTATTATTTACTATACTTGTTGATGTTTTGACTGGTTTAAGTTTTTCTTTAAAAAAAGATACACAAGTTTAGAGAATTGTTATCTGTTCTCTTGTTTGCTTGTGGAGGGGAAAAGTCTATTTATTTCATTCCTTCCACAGAACAAAATATTTTATGTTTAATATGATACTCTTCGCAGCAATACAGTCGCTTATTCATCTTTGTCCCTTTCCTACATGCCATGCTATATCCAGTGCATAGTCAGCTTTCAATAAATGCTCAAATTCTTTTTATAATTAATAAGTATAGAAAGCTTTTTAAATGAATGATATGAAAATAAGAAACCACAAAGCCCAAAATGGATGAAATTGGTTACATAAAATTTTACATGGGTAATAAAACATAATAAACAAATTCAAAAGATGAAACATAAACTTCAAAAAATATACTTGAGATATAAGACAAAGAGCTAGTGTTCATGATATAAAAAGCTTTTATGAATCAAATTAAAAAATGAATAGGCCAATAAAAGTATGAGCAAAAAGCATATGAGTGACTACCAAATGACAAGAAATATAGTGATTTATCTTCCCTAATAATTAAAGTAAAACAAATTAAGTGATCTGTCACTTGTCCCTCAATAAGATTATCAAGAATCAAATAATTGATTTTATAGATTTTTGATTACAGTAAGAGAAAAAGATATAGTAAGAGAAAAAGATACACTTAAATGTGGTGAGTGAGAATGAAAAATAGTAAAAAATAATTTAAATGCATTTGGTGACCTCTTACAAAATTCAATGTGCTAAAAGCTAGTAACTTAAGCCATGGCCACACTAATACAAGGTAATAATACATGAACATAAATGATAATATTTATTACATTCTTTGTAATAGTGTAAGCAAACATCTATATTATTTTGGAGAAATAAATGTAAAAGAATGGTGTAGACTTACATGTACAGTTTTGGAAAAGTGTTAAAAGTTGTTTTGAATATCAAGGCAAGTAGTGAGTCAATTTTTTTTTTTTTTGGTGGTGCTGGGGATTCAACCCAGGGCACTGTGCATGTGAGACAAGCACTCTACCAACTGAGCTGTATCTCCAGCCCCTGTGAGGCATATATATATGATCTTAATTTACAAAATTAGGGTGTACATTAAAATATCTTGGAATTTTTTCCCCAACGATATAAGAACTGATCTGAGCAGATCACTTTCCAACTATAAACATACATGTTTTTAAAAGGACTGATAAAATATGTGATGATAAAAGAGAAATATGTTGTTGAACACAAAACAAAGAAAATCCCCCAGAAACAAATAAAAAACTTAAGCTCATGTGTTATAGTCCTGAAAACTGTGGCAGCTAACAAGATCCTGCTGCAGATGCCCAGAGTTCCACATTCCTCAGGCCTTTTAGGGTGCTCCTGTTGACTTCCAACGCCAGGATCCACTGCTCTGTAACTTAGGGCTGTCTTTCCCAGAATTCTAGAGACCTGCACTAATTGCACATGGTACAGTGGAAAGGTCATAAAATACTCTCTCTTCCTCCCTTTGCCCTAGTAACCCTCAGACAACTGAGTTCCTGGATATGGTTCATAAGTAGACCAGTTCCCTCAGCCCTCAGGATGGGTTAATTCCAAAGTATGTTTTATACAATTTCACAGTTTCCCACTTTGCTTATCCACTGAGGTCTCTGGCAGAAAAACATACACTCTGCCTGACTCCTTCATTTTCCTTTTCTTCTTTCCCCGCATTTTTCTAAAGTTCTGTGCACCCACAAGAGTCTATAATACCCTTTAGTCCTTGTTCCAGGATCTGATTTTGGGGAACAAGTATTAAGATGATTCTAAGACTTCAGATGTAAGTCGAGGGTTTTAAAAACCAAAGCAAAGAAAACTTGCACCAAGAATCTTGTATTTGCATGATTGTAGGCTGCTCCCATGGGAAAAGAGCAATGAAAGGTCTTTGTTCATCATTCTAGGGAGGTGACCAGCCAGTTTCTCTTTCTATTATACAAGGATAGGAAAAGTCAACCAACCAACTAAACTAACTAACTAATTAACAAAAAACAAACAACCATCAATCAAAACACTAATTTGAAAGTGAAAACCAAAACCTGAGCCTGTCATCTAAATGGCAGAGGAATTTGAAGTGTGGAAAATTAATGGGTAAGCCGGTTCTAGGTTGGCAAAATGTCTGGAACACTATTTAGAAGCAAAATATCCAAGAGATGAAAAAAGTAAATTTCTACTTACTATAAGCCAACAATAAAAAAAATTAAAAAGGAAACAATTCCTTAAGATGGAATCAGCCGACAGGAATATCAGAATACAAGTAAACTGAATAATTTGAAGGAATCCACAAATGGGCAGGTTACAAATTATTGGAGATAAATAAGAGGATAAAAATTATAGGGAAAGAACAGTGTACTGAAATAGGGATGGGTAGATTTAAAAATATATATACTTCTAGAAATGAAATTTGTGACAATTGACTGAAATACGGATCAAATACATTTTAGACATAGCTTACAAGATTAATGAACAGGAAGAGAAATCTAAGGAAAATTTCACAATGAAGTGGAGTGAAATAAAGATATGGCAAATGTGAATGAGTGGCTAAACATGGATGATAGAATGAGAATGTGAAAGCTTAGGAAAGAGAAAGGGAGAAAGTGGGAAGAGATGGAAATGCCATTTTCAGAGAAAACATGGCTGAAATTTCACCAGATTTGATGAAATATATGAAACATAGAAGAAATACGAGATTATAAGGCAAGATAAATAAAAGCAAATCTAGATGTATCGGTGAACCTGCAGGATACAGTGTAGCATTCTCAGCTCTCCTCTTGAGAGCTGCTGCAAGACAGCCTCCAGCTGTAGCATCCATCACAGTATGCCCATTGGAGGCCACTCTCCCCAGACTGGTGGCCACTCTTCCCACCTGGTGCTAGGCATGGTGGGTACTACATCAAAGCCTGCCCAGCCAATGCCAAAATCTTCTAACAGGGTCTTACTTAGGACACCCCATGAGTTCTTGGACTAGCTTCAGGCTGAACCTTTTCCCGCCCCAAATTTCCTTCTTCTCCTTCCCATTTCACAGTGTCAGACCTGCACAATGCTCTGGAGTCTCTCTCCTTCCACTCCTCCCGCTGGCCCCTTTATCTTTCATGGGCAATTCTCTCAAGAAACCTCCCGTATTTATATTTTGTCTTGGTGTGTTTTTTGTAGAAGACCTGACTCAACACAGAGAAAACCACAAAGAACAATCACTAGATAGTCACACAATTAACCTCACAGAATCTTTATCAGTAATAATGGAGCAAATAGCAAGTGAATATTACTCCTCAAGTCCTGAGAGAAAATGACTGAAATCTAGAGAATTCTATGTCCTGTTCAATTATTATTCAGGATTGAGGGTGAAATAAGGACATTTTACAGTGAAAAATCTCTGAAAATATTTATCACTTATAAACTCTCAGAAAATAAATGTGAACCAAAAACAAAATAAAACTAAACAAAACAAAACATAGGAAACAATGTCGAACAATGTTGGGAAATGTAGAGACAAATTTTGATAAGCATTTAATAAAAATTTTAAAAAGAAATAGCTCAGGGTTGAAAAACAAACTAGAGCTGAACGATGGACTGTAGTGATATAGCGTTAGAAGTAGTCATAATCTCATTTTAAAATAATTTAAGTAAGTTCCATATATTATTTCAAGGTGTGATAAGGATATTAAACACATATAAACCTATTTATATTTTATTTATAGTATCAAATGTTAAAAATATAAGAGTATCTACTGAAACCATAAAAAAAGTCCAATTTTCAAAGCAATAAAGGAAAAATAAATTAAGACACTCAATCCATCTGGTAGAAAACAGAAAAAAATTTAGAGAAGTAACAAAAAGGCATTAATGAATAGAAAATCAGAGTTAGAATTGAATAAACAAATCTTAACGTGTACATGGGTTTAGCTTGGCAGTTTAAAGTGTCTGATTTCATTAAAAATAAAATTTAGTTATATATTATTTTAAAAAATCATGTCAAAAATACAAATTCTCAAAACTGTTGAAAGAAAGAGCATAAAAAAGATATGTCAGGAAAATCTTAACCAGAGAGAACTGGGATAGTGGTTTTAATATTAGAATATTACTATTTTCAAGTTAGATGGAAAAGCCTTCATTGCAGCAATAAAAGTAACAACAAGAAGACAATGGTTCTGAATTTACACTCACCAGGCAAACCTCAAAGCAAAACCCGACAAATTTATAAGGAGTAATTCACAAATTCCTAATTATAGCAGGAGATTTTAACTTACATATCACAGTAATTAACCTACCATGAAAAAAATCTAGGAGAAAATTAAACAATTTTGACTATCTAATGAAATTTGATCTGATAGCTCTGTATAAGCACTATTTCAAACAAATTATAGAAAAAAAGTTATAGAAAATGTATTTTTTTTCTCCTGTATGGATTTATTAAACCAAAAATTAATGACTTAACAAGCAATATGCAAGTCTCAAAGATATGTGTGAGTCATTTTATATAAACAGCATTCCCCGAACACAATATGTTGTATTTGGAGATCAATAATAAAGGAATGTTGTCTCCTTTATACTTTCCATACTTAGAAATTTAACATAACCACTTCTAAATAATTACTGAAGAGAAACAAAGTTATGGAAACTACAAAATATTTAGAAATGAACTGCAACAAATATGTCATATCACATAGATTATAATATTCAACTAAAAAGGCCCTGGGTGAGAAATTTGTAGTTTGAATGGCATATATTAGAAGGGAAGGAATGTTAAAATGTGGTAAACCAGCTTACTGCATTCAGTAAACCAGAAGACATGAGAAGAAAGAAAATCATTGAATCAAGCACAGAAATTAATGCAGCAGAAGCAACATCAGTGCATTCCTACCTCTGGGCATCTGCAGTTGCTGTGCCCTTTGCCTAGAACATTCTTATCCCAGGTGTCTGCATAGTTCACCCCTCAGCTCTTTCAGGTCCTTTCTCAGAAGTTCAATGAAGCCTCACAAATGCTCCATTAAACTTTCATGCCCAGCCTTTCAATATTTCTTCACATCTTCCCTGCTGTACTTTCTTTCTTTGCAATTATCAACTAATGCTAGTTTTTACACATGCATTAAATTGATTGTCTGTATTCCTCTATTATCTATTTTGCTCACTGATAAATCTACAGGGGCTTTGAACAATGTGTAGATTAATCGTTCTCAACAAATATTTGTTGAATGAATGAATGTATAACTAGGAGGTGTATATAAAAATGTCCTATGTTTTCTAAAGTCTTCTGAACATTTGAAATAATCATTAAAAATTAAACTTTTTTAAATAAAAGCAATATCCATGTGAATATAAGTCAAAGTTTATGTTAATTATCCATATTAAAATTCACAATGATTACCTTCACATTTTTCTATTTTTCCAATTATTTGCAACATGATCATATTCATTTTGTAATAACAACAAAGGTAAAAAGCACCCCAAATGAATCCTATGCGTAGTTTATATTGTAAGTAAATTGTATTATCATTTGTTAGCAACATTTTTTTTCCAGAATTAGTGAAATTGTAAACATATAATGTTAAAGAACTATATAAAAATTTCATTCAGGAGTCTTTCAAAAACAATTTAGGCAAAAATTCTATAATAAAAGTATTCACAGGACACTGTGTGAAAAAAAAATTAGAGCATATTCCTGGACTCAAATGTCAAGTCTACAAAACATGAAGACAATGGGCATGGGAGGTATTAGCTAAGTATCTTTACCCCATGTTTAGATGTTTCTATGCATCATGCCATGTTGTGTTTGCAGATGGTTTAAAAACCCAGAGTGTTTACTGACAGGAGAAATTTAGAAGTGTGTAGAAAAGAAGAAGGAAGGAAATTAAATAATTGCCACTCACTGATAGACTTCTAGATCGGCTTACTCTCAGCTCAGTTCTTCCAAGCTCAGTGAAAGCACAGTAATCAGCAGCCTTCATCATAATGGTGACTGTGCACACAGATTGTTATCAGAGTGAATTTTTTATGCATGTAAAATGAATTAATTAATGTAATTAATTATAGAAAATTAATTGAAATCAGAAGATCAAACTACTAATGCATTAGATAATACATTAAAACACAAAAATTATGTCTTAACAACAGTGAGTTCTTTCTATTTAAAGGATAGTTTAAAATCAGAGAAAATCTTCACTAAGTCCAAGATTGTGAAGTTTACACAATTTATGTGAAAAGTTTATATAGAGAGAAATGGAGAACTTAGAATGTTCACTCAATAGTAATGTATAAGTTGTGTTTTCCAAAGTTTGCATGCACATTGAATGAGTTTTATTATTCAACAACTAATCAAAACTATGATTAAAGGGGCAGAAAAGTAAAGTTTTAGGTAAAACTACTATAGTTGACCTCATTTAATGTGTCTACATAATCCTTGAGCATCTTTATCTAACAGGCCCATTTCAAACAGAATGAATTTGCCTTGTGAGACTACTAGGTAGGGAAGTGCCCCATTGTCAGATTTCCTTCTGTGTGCTCTTGTAGAAAAGATGTTTTTAGTCAGCTTGTCATCACTGTCACCAAAATACCTGACAAGAACAACTTAGAGGAGCAAAAATTTATTTTGGCTCATGATTTGAGAGGTCTCAATCCATGGTCAGCCAACTCTATGGCTCTGGCAGAACATCATGGAAGAAAGATGTGGCAAAGAAAAGCAGTTCAGGACATGGCAATAAGGAAGCAGAGAGCTCCCCTCATCGGGGACAAAATATAAACCCCAAAGACATGCCACCAACTCCACCACTAACTCCTCCAGCCACATCCCACTTGCCTACAATTACCAGCCAGTTAATCCACATCAGTGGATTAATCCACTGATTAGGTTATATCTCTCATAATTTAATTGTTTCACCTTTGAACATTCTTTCATTGTCTTATACAAGAGCTTTTGGGGAACACCACATATACAAACTATAATGAAAGTATTAATCAGGCAGAATAAAAAGGTAGCTTCTGATTTTTATTCACTTTTCAATACACTACAAATATTTGCATTTGACATAGTGCTTTTCTCAGAGAAGCTGTACACATTGTGAGGCATGAATACATTTTTTTTGGTATGACTTTTTCTTTGCAGTATCTTATGTGAAATAAAAATAATCTCTTAATCCTAATTAGAATAAATCATACTCCGTGTATATATAATATGTCAAAATACATTCTACTGTTGTGTGTATCTAAAAACAACTAAAAAGGAATCTTTTAAAACAGAAATATCTTTTTAAAGACAATAGCAATGCTAATGTGATATGAATAATATCGCAGAAGAAAAAGCTTCAGCAATGTTGGGGAGTCTTTGTAAAATTGTGAAACCTTAAATAGGAATTCTTTCTGGCTTAGCCATGGAGCAGTGCTGAAGTAGTAAAAAATGATTCACAATAAAATTCTAGATTGCTTTCTGGAGGCAAATTATCAGGATGCTACTGATTATATTTACAAAAGATAAATATAATAGCAACTGAACTCCTTTTTGCAAGCTCTCAAGCCAGTAAAAAAGCTGGAATTAGATCATTTTGGATAACTCACTAAGGGATCTGTTGGGAAAAATTGGAAGAGCTACAAAGAAACTAGGTGATCTAATCACAATGTTATTATGTATAAAGCTCCTGATTTACATGAATTAGTTGTTTTCTTTCAAGTCTCATTTCTGTTATTGTTCCACATTATTAAAATCTTGCCAGGGATAGCTTCCTAAATATCATTAATTAAAAAGCAAAGAGATGATTTGAGACTATTGCATGACAATGATGATATAATGAGAACACTAGTTCATAGTTACTTAGATCTTCCCAATCTCGACCCTGTTGCACCCAAATATATATATCATATGCATAAATGTCAAACATACATACATATGCTTTATATATAAATATATTTCTGAAACAATGCAAAGAATTTTCATAGTAATTATAAAATGAAAGGAAACTGAGTCACAGAACAGTTGTGACTATTTTCAGGTCCTAGCATCTGGGAGTATCAAAGCTAAGATAGATTTCCAGGGTCCTGCCTTTCTGCAGAATTCTTTCCCTCTATTTATACAGCTAAGTTCTCTACAATCACTAACTACTTCAGATGTAAGAAACTGGACATGGAGCATCTACCCATTCCCTGTCACCCCCACTCAACAGGCAAATCTCTGTCCTTGCTTTGCTTGGTCCAAATAAGAGAAGAAAATGTATTCCTGGTATCTTAAGAAATCTAAACAAGTATTCCCACAAACCCCTTTGCTTCTGTTGTTTAGGGTATATATACTCTCTGTACTTTGGTTTCATATCCTTGTGGGTTAACCAGACTTTTGAGGGCTGACTGGGACTCAAACTGTCATGAATAATTCAGTGTCTATGCAACTATTCTTTTTCAATTTTAGAATTCTGAACCAAAACATCTTTGTAAATTGGAGATGCTCATATTTTGGTGTAAAAAAAATATAATGTTTGAAGCAATTGATCTTTATTAGGGGCCACATATAACTATAATTGCACTAAAAACATCTCAGGATAAACATGGAACAGCAGATTAATACCACAGTTTCTTTGTACTACTCTCAAGTATAAATGGAAAATTCCTGTGATCAGGGTCCGGGCGGAAGCCACAGCCCCTCACCACTAGCAATGTATAAAGAGGCTTTCAAGTCTACAGAGCTTTCTGAAGCATGCGCTCTGGCCGGGCTCCAGTGACATAGGCAGCACAATGTGAAAACCAGATGTGCACATATTGGAATAATTTTCTAGCTCCTCGTCCTTCTCGACCTCCCTGGACTGGTGGGGCTTTTCCTCTTTACATCATCTCCCTAGGTGAGCTCATCCCATGGCAAGGCTTGAAATAGTATGTGTCAACAAATCTAGGTTCAGTTCTGATGTCCCCTCTGAACTCCAGACACCTTACCTGTGTCTCACTAATAGATACCTCAACCTGAATGTTGCTCTTAACTTCTTTCCTGCATCTCTTACACCCCCAACCTGATCTTCCCTCAATCTTCCTCAACTCACTGAATGATACCATCTAGTGATAATAAGCCCAAATAGAAATTATTCACTCTTCTTAAATTAATTTTATTTAGTTTATATGCATACAATAGATAGTACTAACTACTGACCCCCATCTTAAATGTGTGTCTGCATGTGCATGCATATGTATGCATACATGCACATGTGTGCACATGCTTACCCCCCCCCACTTTATAGCAGTCCTATAAGATAAGCACAATCAGCATCTCCCTCCACTTTTACAAATGAGGAAACTGAGAACAGGTTATGCATCCAAAGTTACAAAGTTGGTAGGGGCAGAGCCAGTACAGGAACCCAGGAGCTCAGTTCCAGAATCTGGGATTGCAAGCTCTGTGTGTTGCTGTCTCTCTTTCATACCCGATCCAATATACTCTACTGTTAAACACCCACGACATGTGAACACTGTCCACCACTCCACGGTTTTAGCCTTAATCCTAGCCTTCTTCATCTTTCAGCTGCAATAACTGTCAACTGCCCACAGGGCTTCCATACCCATGGTCCAACAAGCCATTCTCACGGGGATCAGATTGATCATTTAAAAGCACCAAAAGTTTAAATCTCTTCTCCATCTATAGGGTTTCAGTGGTTTCCAATTTACTATGAGAAGACTAAGATTCAAACCCTGTGAAGGTCCCTGTGATGGGGCCCTCCTGCTTGTCCCACTCATCTCCTCCCGGCCTACCATCCCACTGGGCTCCAGCAGATCTGGCCTTTCTTCTTCCAAACTCAATACTCATTCCCTCCTCCACCTCTGCCCTTGCTCTCTCTGCCAGGAGCACTTTTCTCCTAGGTCTTTGACTGTCTGGTTTCATCATTTCACTGGAGAGAACACTCTGCTGAGCTCCTCAGCTACAAGGTTGCATCTCTTCAGCCAGCAACCTGATATCGTGTTGTTCTGCTTTCTTTTCTTCATAGATTTAGCCAAATTTAAAATTAACTGTTAAGTCTACTAGTTTATATGTTAATTGTTAATCTTCTCTCACTGGAATGCAAACTCCATGGTGATGGGGATTTTGTCTTTTCTTCTTCTTTGTCCTGAGTCTCTAGACCACATTAAGACTCCCAATATATGATTCAGTGAATGAGTACAGGCTCTGTCACTTAGAAGCAGTAACTTTACACTAATTATTTAATCAATGGGAGTCTGAGTTTGATCATAAAATGGGGATGATTACATCCATATAATGCAGATTTTCTGCAGCTATTTGAGAGATTCAAGCAGAAATCAGATTTTTTCTCATGACTATATAGATAAAATGCACTATGCATGTATAGTATGTCTATTACATATATATGCATATATATACACACTTATGAATATAATATACCAAAATTTGAATCTAATTAATAGCTTGTCACATGTGCAAATAATTAGCTTCACATCCATCAAAAGAAGACTATTAGTTATGGTTTAGATATGAGGTGTCCCCCCAAAGCTCATGTGTAAGACAATGCAAAGAAGTTCAGAGGTGAAATAGTTGGGTTATGAGAGATGTAACCTTATCAGTGGATTAATCAGATAATATTGATTAAATGGGTGGTTACTACAGGCAGATAGGGCATGGGCTGGAGGAGATAGGTCACTGGAGAGTATGTCTTTGGGGTTTGTATTTTATCCCTGGTGAGAGAAGCTCTTTCTGTGCTTCCTCTGAGCTTCTTTCCTGTGCCATGCCCCTCCACCATGATGTTTCACCTCATCTTGGGCCCAGAGCTATGTAGTCAGCCTTCCAAAGACTGAGGACTCTGAAACTGAGCCAAAATAGACTGTTCCTCCTCTAATTGTTCTTTTGGTAACAGCAATGAAAAAGCTGACTAAAACAATATACATCCCAGTTCTAAGGTCTAAACCAGCAACTTACCATTTTAGATTCTAGTAATTAAAAGACCAATTTTATGCACTAGTCATCAGTTTATATACTCTCATGTATGTACCTGTACATACATATACACACACACATACACACATGGCTTAGCTATATGTCTGCTAACATTTGACTGTTTATACATCCGCTGACATTTGACTGGTTTTGGCCAAACAATGATCATTTCAATGGCTAAGCCATTGAAATGCAGATACTCATATGTACACAACTTTGTGCAGCATGAAACACAGAATCATCTGATTATTTCTCTGAGTTTGTCAAAGAGCTAGTATTCTTAAGCCTTGTAGGCCAAACTAAACAAGACAATGTAAATTATTGTGCCTAAACTTTAATATTGGTTAAAGATGTTAAGAATTCACTTGGATTTAACACTGAACATGTTTCTGATGCTAGCTGTGCACTATTGGGAAAGTCAGAGAAGTTCCGCAAAATTACAATTCTGGGTGTTCATGGTAGCCCTACAAGCAATGCTCTTTAAAAATTGTCTGTATATATTGATTTATCACATCTTTGTGTTGATTAAATACAGACACTGGAAGGGATGATATGGCATCTACCAGTGGAACACTGGCCCAGAAAAAGGACAAAGACTCAGAACCATGTGCTATCTGGAATTTGAAACTTATCATGGCTGCAACAAAAAAAATTCCCCTAGTTTGAAAACCTAAGTGGAATTAAAAAAAAAAGAAATGTGTGTGTGTGTGTGTGTGTGTGTGTGTGTGTGCGCGCATGCGCATGTGGAAGCAGGATCTCAGAACTTTTGTAAATAGACAATACCATTCCAGTTACACAGTAAGAAAATAGTTCAAATCATCTTGCTTACTGAAGACTATACGAATAACCAAAGCACAAATCAATATTAACAGAATTATAAATTATTATTTTTATAAATTGAGCTTTGAAAATTCATTTATGCATTCATTCCTTAAGCTATCTTTCTACATTTCTGTTAAGACGCAATGGAATAAATATTTGTTTTAACAGCCAGAACAACTCATGCCCCTTTTTCATCAGAATACGAGGAAGATATAACTGCAAAGTATATATGATGGTTTTTTCCTACTTCTCTATTTACAGCTTGTAATAACTCTTTGCTATTACTTTAAAAAGTGCTAAAGTTAAAAAGTCTTGTCAATGAAAAATTTTATGGAGTAACACATAAAAATTTACTTAGTTTTTTGGATGAAATATTAAGTCAATTTTCCTTAACTTTTGTTAATGGTAAGATATATATTATCAACTGAACATAGTAATATTTCATATATCTTACTTCATATTAATGTTTTCAATTTAATGCATTTTAGCATATATTTAGTGACATATTTAAAAGCTATAAATATTCATTCTTTTGGATATGCTAATTTTCTAATTTCTATTTTGAAAAGGAAAAAAAATACCACATATTGTATGAAAACTGGAAATACACATCTGTTTCTAAGAAAATTCACCCTAAAATTTATATCAAGTGCATTTGAAACTGTTTAATATTCTCTTTACACACATATTTTTAAACTTTTTGTAAATTGCTCATATGTAATTAATGATTGGTCTAGGTTAAGGACTTAGCATAATTTGTACTTATTAGTTATAATTCAAGTTTACCTGTGCTCCAAAGGTAATCTAGCACTGGAAAAACCACATAAAGTACTATGAAAATACAAACAACCTAGAAAAGACTGTGAACTGCTAGAGTCTATACATAAATACAAAACACCAAAGACCTGGTTTTATGTAACTAAATCAGAATTTTACTATAGCCTAACTAAGTTTATTCTATGGCTTATTTTATTTGTAGCTACCTAATTTATAAATTCTATAGGACATGGTTATAGTACTGAAAATAATTTTATATGTTTATAATGTATATGGATTATAATTCAGAAACATTAAATTGACTTGTAAGCAACTAAGTTATTAAATAATTTGGATAGTGAAGAAAGTTACTAAGAGCTCATTTTAGCTAATTTATATTAGCTACTATATAAGACAACAAAAACTTTCATGCACAAAAGTCATAAATCCAAAAATCAAGAACTAAGTAATATCCTTGATTAGAAATGTTCAGTCCAGATGAAAGGCAGAGTCTATAATGAATATTTCTTTGCCCAAGAGCACTCTAGCATATCAGCAGTCTCAAAACTGGTGTTTATCAAAGTACTACTAGGAGATAACAAATATGAGATAGAATGGAATTGTAGTTTCTTTCTTTTAAAATTACTTAATAATGTTATAATAGCCACAGTGAAATACAAAACAATAACTCATACTACTTATTATTTATTCAGTTCATGATTTTGATGGATATAACTTTCCACTTTTAAATTTATTTCAGGCAGAAAAGACAAGCCAAAAATGAAACAATTTGAAAAGTTACTTCTGGTGTATAATGAGAACTTTTAATGTCATATATGTTTTCCTTAATATTTTCTTCTTGTACTTTCTTTGTCCTTTAAGAAAACAGTGAAAGAAAAAGAGAAATAGGTGCATATTTATTAATTGCCAACTGCTGCCTTAAGCACCTTATCTTCATTTAACATAAAATCAGGTTAAGACAGTTGGGAGTGTTAGTGTTGCTGGTAATTTCACGGAAGCAAGTGTAAATGCTATCTGGAAAAAACCTACATTGCACTCAACCTCAAGTTTCTTTCTGTCTATTTATCTATCTATCTACCTACCTATACATACACATTTACACATATATACACACATATGCAATGGTCAGCGCTCCATCAAAAATAACCAGGATAAAAGTCAAGACAATTTGACCCAACCAGAAGACAGTAGAAAAGATACTGATAGACACTGAAAAGATACAACTAAAACAGTTACAAAATTTTAAAATCTTATAGGGAATATGTTACACAATATGATAGACAAGATTAGAATTTTGACAGAGACCCAGAAACTACAAAGACAAAAAGCTTAGAAAATCTTGAACTGAATTAAGAAATCATTTAATGGGTTAAGTGACAGATTATATGCAGCTAAATAAAGAATTAAGAAAATAAAATAGTGGTCAAAAGAAAGTATCCAAAATGAAGAACAAAGAGATCAAAGGCAAACAGTGGAGGTAGGTAGATTCAAAACTTAAACATACACAGGATTGGAGTCCCATAAGAAAGGCGAGAGAAAGCCAGATGCAGCGGCATACCTCAGCTACTTGGGCAACAGAAGTAAGAGGATCACAACTTTGAGGTCAGCCGGGATAACTTAGCAAGACCCTATCTCAAAATACAAAATAATAAAGGGGGGCTGGGAATGTATTCAGTTGTAGAATGCTTATCTAGCATGCATGAGGATGTGGCTTCAGTCCATAATATAAGAAGAAGAAGAAAGAGGAGGAAGAGGACAAAGAGAAAGAGAAGAAGAAAGAGAAAATGGAACAGAAGTGATAATAAAAGAGACAACTAATAGAAATTTTCCAAAATTGTTAAAAGATATCAAGACACAATTTAAGAAATTGTAAAGATTCCAAATTGGGATAAATGCAAAGAATTATATATGAACAATCATGGCAAACCTATAAGAAGCCAAAAATGAAAACAAAATATTAAAAGCAGTCAGAAGAAAAAGACAGATTACTTTTTAAAGATTATTATCTGACTTACCCTCAGAAACAATGAAATTAATACAACAATGTAAAAATATCTTAAGTTTTGTGTGTTGGGGCCAGGGTGGGGGGGGGGGAGGATTACCAATCTAGAATTTTAGTCCCAAGAAAAGTACACTTCAGATATTAAGATTACATAAAGTCATTTCAGAAAGTCAAGAATAACAACTCAAATTAAATCATTACTAAGGAAAATTCTAGATGGGATCTCAGAGACAGAGGAAGGAATGAAAAAAATATCAAATTGTACAAAATCATAATGAAATTATTATTGAAAGATAATTTTATAAAATTAAATACCTAATGAGTATATAATTCAGGATGGCAATTAAGGCATTTCAAGTTCTTATAGTTTCCACAAAGAGATGAAAGTACTAATTTGCATCACACTTTGATTAGGTTATAGTTGTATCTTGTGCTTCAGTACTAATCAGTACAGTGGTATAAATGAATGTAGAAAAGACAAGCTAATGGGAAGCAATGACAAAAATTCTTAATCCTGAAGAAGTAAAGCAAGGAGAGAAAATAAAGTAGAGTGGGAAGGATAAATAGACTGTACAGAGTAAATGAGCATGCCTGAACCCAAGTGAACCAAATCACTAATTATATTGAATATAAAAGTTCTAAATACACCACTAAAAAGATAATCAGATTAAATGATAAAACAAAACTTACTTATCTCCTTGTGAGCAGACACATCTAAAACAGAAACATATAGAAAATAAAAAAGTAAAAGAAAAGGATAAACCATGTAAACACATGGGAAGTTTGTTTTATATATTTTTACTTTCAAAATAAAAATGAACACAAAATAATTGAAGAAATGTTCTATCATGATAAAATTTCACCAGCAAGTTACAACAATTCTAAATTTACCCTGGCAAGGAAGGTCTAAAATGGCCACAAAGCCAGCTAGAAGATATTGTTGGGAGAATTTAACAAAGATTTTAATTAATGGAGGGGTATACTATGTTCATGAATTGAAAACTCAGGAAAAACATCTGTTTCCCTAATTCCCAAGGGTGTTTTGGTTTTCAGGGGGGAATCTTAAATTCTCAAATATATATGGAACTGTAGGAAACAGAGAATGACCAAAACAATCCTGAAGAATAATAAAGGGAAATTTTACCAATGGAAGAAAATATTTGTAACACATATAATAATCAAAGCTGTCGAAAATAATAAAGAATTCCTGTAAATTAATATACAAAATGACTGAATCTGATACTTGACAACAAAGATATTTACATGGCTAATGTACATGTGAAAAGGTACTTAAACTTATTTGGCTCATTAATAATTAGGAAAATGTGCATTAACACCAGAAAAAGCCTCCACAACACACTTTCCAGAAATGCTAATACGTAGAATTGTGAAGAAGTAAAGCAACCAAAAATACACTAGATTTCTTTAACCATTTGGAGAAAGTTTGAATTTTCTGCTAACATTGGACATAAACATTGCCTATGGCCCAGCAACTTTATTCTTAGGTATATGCTCAACAGAAATATACAGACACAGGCACCAAAAGACAAGTACATGAATACCCAGGCCTGCATCATTTATTATTAAAAACTAACCACAATTTTAATGTTTTCCACAATAGAACAGACAAATAAGTGTTGTATATTCAGATAAATGAACATCATGCAACAATGTAAATGAAAAAAATTACAATTATATAAAACAACAAACTGAGTCTCATGATACAATGTTGAAAGAAAGAATGGAGGAAATGTGATGGGATTTCTGAGGTGCTGCTGATGTAAAAAAACAAAACAAAACTATTTCTTGACTTATTTCAGTTACACAAAGGTTCACTTACAATAAGTGTATCATGCTGTGACTTTATATGTTGGGTAATTTTCAGTTATATGTGCTATTATTTAATACAGAAGGTAAAGACTTAAAAAGAAAAAACTTGTCTTAGCCTGTGTTCTATTTTTACAACAGAGTACTGGAGACTTGGTAATTTATAAAGAAAAGAAATATATTCTTACAGTTCAGGAGGTTGGGAAATCCCAAACCATGGTTCCAGTATCCAGATAGATGTTTCACAACATGGCAGAAAGGTGAAAGTGAGAGAGCAAGCCAGCATTGCGGACTGGGTGAGAGCAGGTACCCTTCATAACAACCTACTCTCAGGGTGACTAACCCACCCTACATGGAATGACACTAATCCATTATGAGAGTTCTGCCCATCATGAACCAAACACCTCCTCCAGACTCCACCTCCCAACACCTTAGGAATCAAGCTTCCAGCACAGGAATTCTGGGGGACAACATTTTGTAGCGAAAATGTATATTTCTTAAATGTTTAGCACAGTCATCAACAGTATTTGCAAAATAGTTATAACTCCATGAAATATTTTTTAAAACTCATAAGACAATAGTGCTAGCTGATACACTCACATACTTACTCTCTTCCATACTGCATTCTAAGCATTTTAAAAATAAAATGCATTCCATCTCCTCAACAAGCTTATGAGGCCAATACTATAAACACCTTCATCTCATAAATAACAAGAGTGAGATCTGGAGAGATTAAGTAACTTGCATGTGGTTACAGAGCTAAAAAGCAAACCAAGTGAAATGATGCCAAGTTGTACACTCTTACTGTTACGCTCTTCTGCATCTCAGAGCGGAACTTCTGAAGTTTAAAGTGTCAGATTCATCCCCTGTGAATGCATTTAAAACGAAGTAATGTTGTTCCTTTGTATATTTGAACCTGCTATATATAAATAAATATGCTTTAACATTTTTGAAACAGATGTTTTTATGCTTTGTATAAATATTTTAAAAAATGTTTTGTAACTCCTGCTTAGAATGTTTAAAGATGGGTTTTAAATGTATGAAAACAATTAAAAATTGTCCCCCCAAAGCTGGGATAGAACCCCAACTCTATTAGCTGTAATTTTTCTGTGCCTCAATTTCCTTCCCTTTAAAATGGGCATAACTAATCCTACCTGGAAGCAATGATATGAGAACAAAGTGAGGTGGCATTTGTGTTGTGAATGGAGAAGTATCTAATTATGTATGAAAGCCAGAAATGACCTTAGGACACTTTGGTCAGAACCTAAGGGCACTTTGCTTTAAATTTACATTTTAGAGTCTTGAAAGCCACACATGTTAAATAACTTGCCACAAGTAACATTCTTAGCATCTGAAAGTTGAACCCAGGGCTTTAGGTTACAAGTTCAGTGCTCCTTGAAAAAAAAGTTTGGTCCTCACTTATTTCTGCTGTTCCTTATCTCCTTCTACATGAAATAGATAAACAATATTTAAAAATTACATATTGTCATTTAATTCAATAAATATATTTATTTGGCTTTAAAGATTTACATTAGAAGGGACAATGTATCTTGGTACACTATTTTCTAACTCACTCTTTTGTTTGTTTATTTGGACTTGAATATTACATACAAAACTTTTATACTCAATTTATCTTTAAGTTTGAGAAAGGCCTTGCCCTCAATCTCTTGCTCATGCACTCATGCATGGACACTTGGGGGCCATGTATTCAGTGAAAAAGAAAACAGTACTTATCAAGTATTTTGTTTATAAGTCACTGAAATAGTTTTCTTATAAATACTTTTTAGTGATTAAAAGAGATCTATACAGAAAAGTTAGAATGTTAATTGTGGCTATCAAAAGCTGCTATACCACACATTCCTGTTTGATGTTTATCCCTTTACTTTATTTTGACTTAAAAGATTATTCTTGACTCCAATGCAATAATAAAGGTCTAGAGAAACAGGGAATAAAAATTACTATGTATTTTAAATGACTAATACATTTTCCAAATCATACTAAAAACCAAATTAAATTTGGGTTTTCATTTAATTTAAAAGCAAGAACACTAGTCTTAAGGAAATGGAATTATACTATATTTCTATCACATAGAAAACAACTTTTTTTTTTTTTAGATTTAATGACCTTTTTCTAAATTGAGGCATTCTTTTAGACCTCCATATTACTGTGGCATCTCCTTTCACAAGAATGCTTTCTACACTTTTGTGAATGACTGAGTCCTTTCATCTGGCTGAACACAGCTGGCAAGTGGCATAATGAGAAAGGGAAATGAAGGCCTTTTTTTTTTAACTCCTGGAAAACCCAGATATATATAAATCATATTTAAACTAAAGTAGCATTAGTTACTTGGGTAACTGCACAACGTGTGCATCTTAATGTAAATAGTATTTTCTGTTTTGTGAAGAACTGATATTATAGTATAATTTTATTTTAAAAATCTCTTTATGGTGTGTGGTTTCTCTAAACACTATTTGGGAAAAATATGTTTTTCATGTTTAATTAATTTGAAAAATTTTAGACACTGATCAAGTCTAAAACAGAAAATTTAGTGAAAATGTCCAAACCAGTAAAATATAAGTATTCAGTTTATGGAGGAAGATCTTAAACAGTTGGGCATGCAGTAGGCCAAGAAGTTTTCTTAGACATCTATCCAAGCTGGGAGGAACTTTGAGTTTGACTAAGTCTCTCATTTCACACTTGAGGAAAGTGGTGCCAGAGGACTGACTGGCCCAGTAACTTAAGCAGGAGCAATGGACTCTCTGTATTCTCATGTGTAGGACTCCTGCTTCCAGGGCATTCTCTCTCGCTAACAATATCGAAGGCACATGAGAGCAATTCAAATTCTTCAAGAAAGGAGTTAACGAAGGTATCTAAAAGCAAAATAGGACTCTCCTTTTAATCTCCCTTTTATTTACTGTTATATTTTAATTTGAATTTTCAGAAATTTTCTATAGTGTATATGAATGTGCATTATATTTATATAAGTGTTAATGTATATTTTTTCCACTTAATGCTTCTGGAAAGTCATTCTAGATTGTTTGCATGTATATTTATTACATTAAAAAATAGCTATATGGCATTATATTGCCTTGGTTTAAATAATGTATTCAACAATTCACCTGTTTTTAACATCACATAGTTTCTGATATTTAATATTACAAAAAATATAAAATAGATAATTATATATGTTTGTAACTAAGATTTGCTATGGTTAAAAGGATTTAAAGCATTGTCTGTTTCGTACCTGCAGATATCAAGTTTTTATTAACTCAGACAAACGGTAGATACTCCATATCTATACTGAACCTATGGAATCACACTGCTTACACCAGTTTGGGGACCAGATGTAGACCCCCATTCCATACCAGAAGGAAAGAAGATTCTTAGACTTCAAAACTCTTAAAAATAGTCTTCAATATATTTGTCATTCATTTTTTGAACAGAAGACTTTTTTGTGTATATCTGAAGCAGTGGGCAGATAATGATGATTTTCATCTTGCAGAAAGGATATTTTATGTTTCTTATTTATATATTAATTATGATAAGAGAACACAGGAGATATTAATAAGAAAAAATCAGAGTAGGAATTTAAACTTTAGGCTAATTCACAAATCAATAGAAAGGAAAAATTAAAACACCTGAAATTTTACACAAGAAAATCCATCAAAACCTCATTATCAAACTTGATTTTTTACATCTGCCCCTACAGATGAAGGGAGGAGGAAGAGGAGAAGAAAGAGGAGGGAGAGTGGGAGGAGAAGGAGGAGGAAGAGGTAGGGAGGCAAAAAAGGGAGTGAGGGAGGAAGGAAGACAGGAAAGGGGGGAAGGAGAGAGGGAGGGAAGGCAGGCAGGAAGGAATTTTAAATGACATGAACTTGGCATGTCATACTGGCTTCAGCTATTATTTTCATCCTTCTAGACTATATGCAAATCAATGTAGAGAGCATTCATGATAGGATTTATATTTTAAAAAATATTGAGGTACTGACATAATAATACTAAGAATTGCATATTGCTGAATAGATTTTTTGGTGTGTTTGTCACATTGTTGGGTTTGTCCAAAATAATGAAACCTGCTCCCTATTGGCCACCATGAGTTGTTAAGCCACATTCAGAAGAGATGTCAGACAGAAGGCTCTGAGCCACCTAGGATCTACCAGTGTCTGGATTAGGCTAACCAAACTGCATCAGGTCCACACTAGAAGAGGCAGCAACCCTTCCCTCATGGGGGCAAGGTCTCCGAACAGATACTCCATGGACAACCAACACACCAAATTTTTTTCTTTTCCCCTGGCAAAACTTTAGCTTTCTTGAACATCCTAATTATTAAGAACACCATTACAAACATGATTTCAAAAGAATAACAATGTCTTCAACTGATCATAATGAAGATCGTCACTTAATTATTAACATATTTCCAGTTATTCTCTGAAGAAATTAGAATTGGAGTTGAAGAGATACCAAGTGAAATAATATAGAAAATCTAGGACATGACTGATATTTAGGAAAAAAGATGTTTGTCTCATAACATTGAAGCCCCCAGCTTTAGTGAACACAAAGCACATCTATGTGTCTCAAGAGAGGCTACGATCATGGAGAAGCATTAGCTATTTCTATTCACAGGAGAGAAATAGGGCAGGGTGGTCACCTTCCCAGGGGAGTCATAGTCCTGCTGGGGAGAAATTCTTTCAACCCAGGGCCTTGTTTTGTTTTTGCTTTTCTTTGGCAATGGGACTATCTTGGAGGAAAATTATGTAAATTTAGATAACTGAGTTATAGCAAACTATAAAAAGACGAGGTATAAGTGAAGGATGAGAGATGAAAGAATAAAAACAAATTCAGGATTAAGGATTCAATATTAATCTTTTCAGAATTTGGAAAGGCAGAGGCATCGGGCAGTCACTACTAGACACTTCCACACTGCGCCAGTGTTAGAGCTCATCTCTTCCGCGAGCCTTCCTCATTTACATCAAATGCCTACTGGAATCCTGGCTGCTCTTCCTCAAAGGACTTCTCCTTCCTAAACTCCTAGGCACCTAAGTTCAAGGAATGGTAAAGATAGTTTCAATACATGGATTCGATTTGATATCTCAGGTGGGTAGAGCAGTAGCTGAATCAGCTACTTTGGCTATCTTTAACATCCTCTTTTTAAAGAACACCATTACAAATGTGAGTTCAAAAGAATAACAATGTCTTCAACTGATCATAATAAAAATCATCGTAGTAAAAATAAATATCTAGGTGAATATAAAGTTTCATTTCTTGTACTCCAATTCACTTTTCCTGTGGTTTTTCCTCTTCATAATCTTCCTCCATATTACAGTTCAGATATGAGGTGTTCCCCCAAGGTGAGACAATGCAAGCATTTTTCAGAGGTGAAATGATTGGGTTATGGGAGCCTTAACCTAACCAGTGGATTAATCCACTGACAGATTAACTGGGTAGTAACTGTAGGCAGGTGGAGTATGGCTGGAGGATGTAGGTCACTGGGCTGTACCTTTGAGGTTTATTACATTTTGTCCTTTGTGAGCAGAGATATCTCTGCTTCCTGGTTGCCACGTCCTGAGCTGCTTTCTTTCACCACATCCTTCCACCACCATGTTCTGCTTCATCTTGGGCCCATAGTCATGGAGTCGGCCAATCATGAACTGAACCTCCGAAACCGTGAGCCCCAAATAGACTTTTCCTCCTCTACATTGTTCTTGTCAGGCCTTTTGGTCACAGTAACAAAACACTGACTAAAACACTCCAAACTTCTTTCTTTCCTCCATTCCTCTGCATCATCTTCACTCATTTGTGAATTTCTGAAGATGGGAATCATTACTTGGCTACCTGTATATTCACTTCACCTCTACACACATGGCCTTTGACATGCTGAAGGCATACAGAAATGTTTTGTGAATTAAAGTTTGACACATTTGCATTTAAATAGAGTAAAAAAGAAACCTCAGGTTCAGAATAAGGATACTACAAAAAGTTTCTAACATCCCTCTAAAGGGATGTTAGAGGGATATAATCAGGGAATATAATCAGTTTCTTTTACAAATGAAGAAACTGAAGCAAAGACTAAGTGGATAGCTTAGATCACCCAGCTAGTTAGGGCCTGAATGAGGATGTTCACCTTTATTGTCTATCTCTGTCCACTTCCCTGTCTGTTCACTGCATGTGATCACTCTCTAAGTACAAATTAAATCATTTAGATACCTAAATGATTGAGGGAGGGTGGTAGGAAAGTATGAATACTTTGATTATCTACTGGAACTGACACACATTTCCCTTTCTCTGTTCAAGTTTCTAACAGTGCCTGACACATAGTAAGGACTCATTCAATCTGGGTTTCTGCATCTCCTTTTCCTTTCTTTTCCTCAAATCTGCATATTAACCACATTAAAAACTGCTACAGTACCAAATACGCACCCTCTCATGAATCAAAGCCAGGATATTTACAGACACTGAAGATGCTTATAGAATGGTACTGACCCCATCATCTTGTGTGGATGATGGACGAGGCCTCTGAGTGTATTCTTAGGAGAAGCAGGACGCCACCATGGGGAGGTACTAATAGGAATGGTCTCACCCCGTATGAGTGACCAGGTAAATTTCCAAATGCCTAATCCCTTCTTCCTTAGCCAGATGTGCCTGCCAGAGGAGACTCCTACTTGTCCATAGACTTTTTGGGGAGCACAATTGTTAATTTTTATCCTCAAATAAAAGGTTCTTTTATAAGTTATATCCCTCAGCAATGGGAGATGAACCACTTAGAATACCTGTTAGCTTCTATACTTAGTTATTCTCAGGTCTATTCTGATCCTTAAATTTGACAGTTGTCTTTAATAGAACGAAGCCCGTTTAGTCATGCTTGGGATTCGTTTACCACTTAATAAATTCCTTCCAGCACTACGTTCCGTGAGCCAACAAGCAGTTTCCCCTGTGATTTAAGCCTGGCTAACAACAAATTAGACTGTGGAAGAATCACTACTAGGCAGAGGTGTTATCTAGGTTGTACATTTTGAGGCAACTTGGTCATTTTACTTTTGCATTTAAGATGTCCCTTTGGCTGAAAATAGCACTAGTCAATGTTTGGAATGTCCTCCTGTTTATCATTGAGAGTTGATTTCCAGATGATATTTTAGTCTGGACTAACAGTGAAAACATTTTCTAATGATAGTTAAAAATGCCATGTTTGAGGGCTGGAGTTGTGGCTTAGTGGTAGAGTGCTCGCCTAGCATGCATGAGGCACTGGGTTCGATCCTCAGCACCACATAAAAAAAATAAAATAAAAATATTGTGCCCACCTACAACTAAAAAATAAATATTTTTTAAAAATGCCATGTTTGAAATTTATTTAAATAATTTGCAATATATGCTGGGTAGTAAATTTTCAGCAACATTTTAACTAGGTTTATGGCAAGCACCAAGCGTAGCTTTATGCTGAACACTAAGGTTGGACATTAAAAGTTATACTGGTATAACTGTTTTCCTTAAGCTCAGGACTGCTTCTAACACATTTTAGATTTTTCCACCCTTGTCCTAAATAACTTGATTTAAGAAAGAGTTTCTCTAAGCTAATTTGCTGAAATAGAGTCACCACTGATTTTGTCATATGTCGTTCAACTGAGTGAGTACACTCTGAAATCAGCTTAGTGCCAGGTAAAAATTCTTATAAATTGATACCAATTTTGGAGTTGCAACTAGTTAACTTTGGGTTTCTACTTGAGACACAAAGCGACTTCATTTTATTAGAGAAAACGTCAATCAAGATGTAACTACTGACACCCGTCTTTGTTTCACTAGCCAGAAATAAAAGATAAAGCAGAGGAAATGGAGGAGCTGCAGTTAGGCATTTGCAACACACAAAGTCCTTGTTTTCCCACTAGGCGCTGCAGAAAAGCAATTGTCCATTCACAGCACATCCTCTGCATTTCAGAGCTAATATTTTTGCAGTCCTTAACTTGGTACATTACAGTTTTATGCTGTTAATTTTGTTAAACCCTTAAAATGCACTGTTTTTGATGCATTGCTTAACAGTACTGCTAACATGACCCAGTTTTACAAATTTCTGGTTCTTAATGTTGAGAATAGAAACTTTAAGAAAATCAGGTAAGAAAATTTGGAACAAGGTAATGGTTTCAAATAATCCTGTCTTATTTGCTATTGCTTAACTTAGAGAGGGATAATAAGGAAATGCATGTTAACACTATATTACCTGAATTACTTTTACAAAAATTGACTCTGTGGATAGGATTGATTTTTAGAAGGGGTCCCCTCCAACATATAATAATGTACCATTGAGAACAACACTAGCCCTTGTTTAGTTGCCTTTCCTGCAGCATTTAATGTGTTTACTGTATATAAATGTATATACAGGCATATACGTGTGTATGCTTGTCTGCCTCCTGGTGCAAAGAGCTTTACTCTATCATTGCAATGGTCACTTTGGCAGAGCACATGCAGAACAGAATTTTCAGTTGATTAATTAGTCCCTAGACTCAGTTACTTAAGTCCCTAATTAAATATATGACTCTACTTTTAACTGTTGTAGGAAAGGATAATTAGAAAAATTTGCAGTGATGATAAAGTTTTATTCTCCTTTATAAATAAGATGTAAATCACTAGTCATACAACTCAGTGCCTGCTACAGTCTCCTGTTGACTTCTAAATTCAGAACATTCTCTATAAAATGCAACAAGGTGATAAAGTGAATTTTTCCTCAAGAATTCAGTTTTCAGACACCTTGTATTGATTTTTCTACCTTCAATTTTGCTACCAGCTGCTTCTCTTTTCCTGTTAATTCTTCAGCTTGAAATCAGCTATCAACCAGCATGACAAACTCAAGAAAAAACTGATTTTCTTTTCTGTTTCTATAACAGCTCACCAAACCCCTTCCCAACATTTTCCTATCCTGTCCCACTGAAAATTGAAAAGAAAAAAAAAAAAGATCCAACTCTGAGATTGTGTTGGAGAAAAAGTATTGCATTCATTAAAAAGAAGAAAAAAATAAAGCGCAGTGGAAATGCCAGAGTCTCATTACACTGATTGGAATGAAATCCGGTTGCCCTCAAACGGTTAATTCATGATAGGTGATAATGTTTAGTCAGTTTGCCTAGAAAAGGGAAGGAAATTCAAAAGCTGGTTGCTGTAGAAACAATCACAGACAAAATATATTTATGTATATACAGACATATACATGTACAGGTTCATTTTAAATAAAAATGCTGCCATCTCTCTGTGCCTCTGTTCTCTCAAGAAAAATGAGATTGCCGCTTAAATTTGTTGTACATACCTCAACCATTAAACAAGACATTTAACCATAGTGGCAGTTCTGTGACCTTTGAATGCCGTGAAATCTCTGAGCGTTGCTGCTTGTTCATGAAGACTTGTGCTGCAGAATCCAGCAACTTCATCCAGGATTAGGAATATAATTAAGTGAAAAAAAAAAAAAAGAAAGAAAGAAAGAGAAAAAAAAAGAAAGAAACACAAAAGCACACAGAGAGATCGAGAGAGAAGGAAGGTAGAAAGAGAGACTCTCTGGGCGAGGACACCACTTTTCTCCCAGACAAGTGCTGCAGTGCCCAGACCGACCGACTGGCCGGGTGAGCAGGCAGCCGGCCTGTGAGGCTGGGAGGTGCTGTCAGTTGCCACAGGCAAGGGAAAGCAGAGACCAATCGGCTTCGAGGCTGGCAGCTTACTGGAGTGGAGCCTTTTCTGTTTATGTTTCCTCATTTCAAGAGTGACGTCAAAGGGTTTAGTTTTTCCTCTGCATGTGCTATTAATTTTAAAGTACTGTACTATGGGAAGAATGTGTGTGTGCCTGTGATTAGCCAGGGTGCCCCGCTCTCGAGAGAACCCAAGAAAACCCAGGAAGAAATTTTAAAACTTTAAAAATACCTTGTGGTTAGGTGTATAAAAAAAATGAAACAAAGAACCCTGAGCTAAATAAAATAGCAAGCTTTACATTTTTTCCTTGTGTAAGTGTGTGTGCATATGCCCACTTCCCAGCTGTTGCTTACTTTTGAACTAATTCGTTTCTACCCTAACCTAAAAATGAGTTGCTAATTAATCCTGATAGCCATGGATACAGAATTGTGCCAAGGAGCTTGTGGACCATATTACGTGCAGAGAAAAGTTGAACTTATGTAGCAATTGCTCCTGCTAGTCCATGCTTCTCCTTCCTTCCTGCATTTTCTGGGATGAAGCCTCAAGATTATTCATGTTAGGGAGATCCCCTCCTGCCATCCCCACAGGAGTCATTCAGTAAGCACGAGCATGCCTGGGGTATCCCCACGTCCGCTCCCAAAGTGTGTGAAGGTACAGTTATTTAGGGATACTTCCTCTACCAGAGCCCCCAGCTTATCCCTGTGTTTTTCTTCCTACTCTGGAAAATCTCTGTGGTAGCCATCTGTTGCTACTGCCACCCTCGATCCTCCCCTGTATCCTACCCCCCCACACCCTGAAACCTACTAACAGAAGCACTTTTTCTTCTGGGAACTTCCCTCCTCTCTCTATGGACTACACAGCCTTCCCACCAGCTTCACCCCAAGAGCAGAACTATGAAGGGGGGGTGGGGCTGTGACCCATGCTGGCCAATCAGATGCCTTCATGGTTCTAGACACAGAAAATGTTTTAAGGGTAGGCAGAACATTCAGGAAGTCCAGGGTCCTTTTTCAGATACTCATATTGACTCTTTGAGAAAGAAGGCATTTGTAACTCAGATCCTAGGTATTAGGGTTAAGCAACCCTGTGGTTTTGGGGGTTCCTCTCTGATGTTGAAGATATAGTAGTGAACATAGTATTTTCTCCCAGGGAGTTTCCATTTTGAGAAGTGGGAAGACAGGCAATTAAAGTAAGTAAATATATAATGTCAGGTGGTAATAAGGGTTTTGAAATAAAGTAAGGTAAGGGACCAGAAGATGTATGTGTGTGTATGTGTGCATGTGTGTGTGTATGTGTGCATGTGTAGTGTGTGTGTGTGTGTGTGTGTGTGTGTGTGTGGTGTTTGCTGTTTTAGGTATGATGATCAGGAAGCACTCTGATGAATTAACTTTGGGAAGATGACTAAATGAAGGTAAGACACAAGTTATGTGTCTCGGCACTCCAGGTAGAGGAAGTCCGTCAAGGATCCAAGGCAAGTGAACGCTCAAGGAACAGGAATGTTCCAGGGACAGGAGGGGAATTGTGTCTTGGACAGGATCAGAAAGTGTCTTAGAGACTGTGGAAAGGATTTGGGCTGTATTCTAAGACAGAAAACCTATGAGAATATTTTAAGCTAAGGAACACTCATGATCTGACATATGTTCTAGAAGAATTTCTCTCTCTTCAGTGTGGAAAACAGACTTCTGGAGAAGAGTAGAAGCAATGAGACCAGTATGAGGCCATTGCAGTAGGTAGGTGAGAGACCCACAGGCTCAGGTTAGAGCAATGCAGAAGGTGAGAGGACCAGATTCTGGAAGCCTATGTGTGTATTTGCAGATAGAATCGGCAGGATTTGAAGACATGAAGTATGAAAGAGAGGAATCAAAAATCATTCCCAGGTTCCTGCTTGAGCAAGTTAGAAAAGAGTTGCCGTTCACTGACACAAGGTAAACTGGAGCCTGGCAAGGAGCCTGGCTTTGATGTGAAGTAGTGATTCTGGAGTTTCATTCAGTGGAAATGAATATAGGCACTGTTCTAGATGCTGGAGATAAAGCAGTGAACACACACACACACACACATGCACGCAAAATTCTTTGCCTTCATGAGGCTTAGATTCTTCTGAATGGAGAAAGACCACATCAATAAATATAAAATTTACACAGGATGTTGGATAGCAATAACACTGTGGAGAAAAAAAAATGAGATAGGAGCTTGTGATCTTCCGAAGAATATCCAGGGAGGATGTCCCTGGGAAGGTGATATTTGAGTATAAATTTGAAATTGATGAGAGAAGAGTAGGAGAAGATCATTAGAGGCAGGGAAACATTGAATCTAAGGTCTCTGAGGAGTGACGTGGCTGGTAAATAGGAAACAACAATGGATCCAGAAGGCACAGATCATATAGGACTTTCTCAGTCATTATAGTGACTTTGGCTTTTCCTCTGAATGAAATGGGGCTTTAAGAGCTGGAGTGAGATGATCATACTGAATTTTAACATGGTCTCTCAGCAGTTGTGTGAAGATCAAGGTGGAAGAAGGGGAACTAGTAAAGGGACTATTGTAACAATAGCCAGATATCACCGTGTTATCAACCAGGATACTTTTGCTGGAGGTGGCTAGAAACTATTGTCTTCTAGTATTATTTTGGTGTCAGAGATGATAAGATTTATTAAATGGATTGGATGCTAAGTATGAGGGAGGGTGATTAATAAGAGGAAACAATGACTTCTCCAAAATTTGTTCCATCAAGTGGAAGAACAATCCTGGCATTATCTGAAAGACAGTGAGGGAAGCAGATTTTGTGAGGAAGATAAAGAATTTGATGTTGAATATGTTAACTTTGCCTATAAGACATGTTGTTTATAGGTGGTGGCATATAAAAGTCTGGAGTTCAGGTAACAGTTCTGGGCTGTACTGATGAATCTGTAAGTCACTGTCAGTGCATGGTATCTAAAGCTAAGACTGGATGAGATTAGCAAAGAAATGAATGCAGATGGGAAAGCGGCAGGCAGCCCACAATTAAGTCATCAGGAATATGAGGAAGAACCAGCAAGGGAGACTGAGCAGTCTCCAGGAGGTCCCAGAAAAACCAAGAAAGGGTGATATCTTGGAAGGTAAATTGATTCTTTCAATGATCATCCTTGTAAGTGAAATCTAGATGATGAAGACTGAGAATTAGCCCTTGAATTTAGAATCATTCCTACTTTTGAAAAAAGCAGATTTAGTGCTGTAAAAAAGATGAAAGATGGACAGAGAATGGAAGAATTGAGAACAGAGAGTATAGATCATTCTTTCAAGGTGTTTTACCCTAAAGAGAGCAGAGAAATGGGACAATAATCTAAAGGAAGAGTAGAGTTAAGGGACCATTTTTTTCTAACATGGAAGAAATATCAGGTTTTTATGTGATGAAAAAGATCCAGCTGAGAGAAGTAATTGGTAATGAAGGAGAGAGGGAAAGTGCTGAAGCAAAAATTGAATGTGTGTAGCCAGGCGTGGTGGTACATGCCAGTAATCCCAGCACTTAGGGAGGCTGAGACAGGAGAATCGCGAGTTCAAAGCCAGCCTCAGCAATGGCGAGGCGCTAAGCAACTCAGTGAGACCCCGTCTCTACATGAAACACAAAATAGGGCTGGGGATGTGGCTCAGTGGTCGAGCGCCCCTGAGTTCAATTTCCAGTACCAAAAAAAAAAGGATGTGTGATAGGAGGAATAGCCCTCCAAAGATGTCCAAAACAATTCTGATTCCTGGAACCTGGTAACATGTTACATTACATGGCAAAAGCGACTTTGCAGATATAATAAGTTATGAATCTTAAAGTAGGGGGATTTGTCTTGTATTATCTGGGTGTGCTCAATCTAGTTATATAAGCCCTTAAAAGGAGAGGATATATTTTTTTCAATGGAGGCAGAAGAGAGATGCAGTAGAAGAAATCAGAGTAATTCCAAGTTCAAGAAGGATCCAGCACACCAGCTCTGTCATAGAGCCATGAATAAAAACCACAGAGAGGTCTTTAGAGAGGTCTTTAGTAGCTCAGGGTGGCTCTCCAACTGACAACCAGTAAAAAAAAAAAAATGTGCACCTGGGTCCTATGACTCCAAGAAACTGGATTCCATAAACAACTCAAATAAGCTTGGAAATAGATTCTTCTCCAGAGCCTCCAGAAAGGAGCACAGCCCTGCTAATACCTTGCTTTCAGCCCTGTAGACTACAAGCAGAGTACCTAGCCAAATACCTCAAGAAAAACATGACCCAGTCAATTTTGTGATGTTTCAGCAGTGATGTAAAACTAAAATGGTGTTATGCTTTGGAAAGGGACAGCTGTGGCTTATGCATAGAAAGAGAAGGAGAGGCATAGCAAAAGATATAGGTGCTGGCAGGTGGCAGTGGTGATGTAAGATGTGAACATTCTCTGTGACTTCTAATTTCTCAGTGTAATAGAGATTAAGAATACTGGCTAAGAGGGAAGATAGGAGAGGTGGAAAGGGTTTGATGAGAGATAATATAAGATAGTCATTCAGTCATTCAGAATTACCAGAGGTGATGGCCAAGAGGACTAGGACCTATTTACATTCAAGCATCATAAATTAAGGTGATATCCCATAGCATGCTACCTTTACAATATCTATACGACATCACCTGGAAGTATCACATAGGCAGTTTATATACAATTCTAGAGCCATGGATAGATGAAATGGCAGTGTAAGTCATGAGAGGTCATGAAATTACTTAGGGAATAAGAATAGACTCATCAGATAAACTCTGAGATTCTCCAATGTTTAGATACTTCCGAGTTGAGGCAGATCCAGCAAGGAGGACTACAAAGGAGAAGCTGTGGAGGTCGATGAGATGACCAACCAAGGAAATGGTCTCTCAGACATCAGATTCCAAGAGTCAGTGTATAGATTGAATGGAATCTCCTCCCTACCTAAATTTATTTGTTAAAGTCCTTACCTTCAGTGTGACTATATTTGGAAATAGGGCTTTTAAGAAGCTAAAGTTAAATGAGGTCATAATTTGGGGGCCCTAATCTGATAAGGATGATGCCCTTATAAGAAAGGAAACAGACCCCAGAGCTCACTGTCCCTGCTATGTGAGGACAGACAGAATGCCACTCTCTGTAAGCCAGGAAAACAGCCCTCACCACACACAAACCCTGTGGGTACCTTGATCTCAGATTTCCAGTCTCCATAACTATGAGAAAATAAACTGTTGTTCAAGCCATCCAGTCTATGATATTTTATTATGGCAACTCAAGAAAACTAATACATTCAGTTATGTTAGTCAATTAATTCTCTTTTTTGCCTGAGGTCATTTAAGTTTTGTTTTCTGTTACTTATAATTGGAAAAGTTTCAATATGTGTCCATGTTCCTAGAAGTGACTACTAACTCCCTTCTCTCTGATACAAGTACTTTGCCACTTGCAGCCTGAGGAAACTCTATGTCCATATACATCTGTGTCTATGTGTGCATCTAACTCCACCAAACAGTAATATCAATCTAAGACTACTAAGTTTAAGAGGCATCATTATTAAATGCCAGCTTTGGAATATTCTTTGGATCACAGCATTTAAAATGACCACACTTTCTGCAATGTATTAGTTATAAAAATATTCTGAAAAAAGTGACCTTATTTCAAACCTCTTCATTTCCTTTCTTAATCCGCTTCTTAAATAGCCCATGACACATGACTCATAGAAATGACCACTCAGTCATTTCCTTTCCTTTATAATTCAACTATTTTCTCTATTAAAGAATTAGAAAATACAATTCTGCTGCTGCATCTTTAGGATAATAAATTTCTCAGTAACTTAGAGGTGTTAAATTCATTCAAGAAATGGTTGCTGAATATGTTAATAGGCAATCTGGTAGTCTATACTCAGCATACTAATGGAGTTACAGAGATCAGTAGGATGTGATTGATCTCTACGTTTAAAAGTCATTTGCTTGGCAGTGAGTATAGTAGATAGTGTAGTAAAAGTGAGGGTGCAAGGAGGTCTCTAAAGGAAGAAATACAATGGAAACTCAGGGAAAGAGAAGATTACTTCCACCTGGGGGAAGTGGGGAAGACTAATATATAGAAGATTTTTTTTTGTCTTTAACCAAAAAGGTACATGTTATAGTAAGGGACTGGCCAGTAGTTCAGAATGATAAGATTAGAGCATATGGGAAAGGACTATATTGTGTCTCCATGTGGCAGTATGGTGAAAATGATAGTAAAATGTGAAATTTGAACTGTACTCATTAGGGAATGAGAGATTCTTGAAGCTTTGCAAGTAGGAGGTTGAAATAGCATTACTACATTTCTATAAGGAAAATGGTCTAGAGATGAATAAAGACAAACATGATTATAACACAAAGGAATTAGCAGTGTGAGAGGGGAATCCAGGGTGATTTGGGAGTACATAGGAGAGAAATCAAAATATCAGATTTTGAGCTTCATAAATGTTTCTCCTTGAAGACAGTGTCATCTGAGGTAAAGTCTTCAGGACACATTGGAAGAACTCTGGTATGAAGGGGAATACCTGGGATGAGTAGGAAATATTCCACTGGAAAGACAGGAACTAGGATCACAAGAGTTTCAGGCTGAGACACCAGAACTTACACAGGCACACAGGTGAAGATGAGCGAGGTTCACTCCAGGGACCAAAGCAAGGTCAGTTTGGGTGGGGTGATGGAAAATAAAGACAGGATGGGTCTTTTTCATCTGTTAAGGAATTAGAACTTTGTTCTGAGAGAAATAGACAGATATTTAAGAGTTTTAAGCAGAAGGACAAGCTCAAATGTATATATTGAAATGTCACTTTGGAGTTGTATGGGGGTCAGACGGGGGAAAGCCTGGAGGCAGATCAGGAGGGAAGGTATGGTGTCTTGGATGGGGTTGGTAGTTATGTTGACATGGAAGCATGAGAAGATTTAAGAATTGTTTAGAAAACATCAGCAATCAGACTTGGTGATGAATTGAAGTAGAAAGATGAGGGGTTTACTATGAAGTGAGAACAAGGGATGAGAAAGACACCAGTTTCAGGCATGTCAAATGGGTGCCACTTATTGGGTTAGGTATGACAGAAAAGGGAAGTTCAGCACTGAAGTTAATACCAAAGTGAGGTTTCCTATGTTTTTATGAACCTTAGAAGAAAAACTTGTGCTAGAATAGTTTCAAGTAGCTTCATGTTAATGAATTAAGCCATATGACCTCAAGAAGTATGCTTCCAGTGAGGAGAGAAGAGGTTGGGGGCAAACCAAAAGAAATACAATGGGCTATACAATGGTAGAGAAACCTATAAAGATTTAGAAACAGTAACAATTTAAGAGGAAGAAAGGAAGAATGTAGTGTCATAGAAGATGAGGAAAATAGTGTTTTTAAATGTAAAACATAATCAATGATCTTAAATCTACTAAGAGGGGAATAAAAGAATACCTAACATAGCTTCTAAGTAGCTATAAACTACAATACTGCAGTATTAATGCATATGAACAAATTAAAAACATCAATGTAACAAAAAGAAGTCTTAAAGTGAATTAATACCTAAACTAAAATGTAGTGAATGATAAAAGCACTATTAAAGGTGAGTGGAGAAGGAAGAAACTACTTGGTAAATGATGTTTAAACAACGCTAGTCACTTGCAAAATGAAACATTAAAACAATTTAGATTTACACTCATTCCAAAATCCATGATATAAATATAAATTACACCTAGATAAAGATTTAAATATGAAAAATCAAATCTATGAAATTGTTGGAAAATATCTGGTGATAGATACAAATGATCTCCAAGTAAGGAAAACTCTCATTTTTTAAAATGTCAGATATACAAGCAAAGTCTATAAAGAAAATTGACTAAGTAATTTACATCACAATTAAAGTCTTCTGAAATTATAAAGACATTCTAAAAACAAAGTTAATAGATAAGGGGAAGATGGAAGATACATCAACATGAATAAAATAATTAAGATATATTACTAAACATTAATATGTCTATCTCCATTGGGTTTATTTTTATTTATTTATTTTAGTCAAGGAAAATTTTAATTATAACCTAAAACCAGAAGGATTCTGGAAGATATGGATTATCATTAGACTGCATTTGTTACAGAATCCATTGGGTTTATAAGCCTTAGAGAGCCTGGCTATAACAAACATGGATGAGAATATAGAGCAAAGGGAACTACCATTTGGGAGAGGAAATTGGTCCAAGTCCACAGCTCTAATCTGGAATTTTGGGGGCTAGTTTCAGAATTCAGACTTTGTAAGATTTTTGAAAGATAATACTGCCAGCGTTCCAAAACACAATGCCTTCCTTCAGTAAGATGTAGAGCAGCTTGCATC
The DNA here is from genome assembly GCA_028644305.1 of Xerus rutilus. NCBI lineage: Eukaryota > Metazoa > Chordata > Mammalia > Rodentia > Sciuridae > Xerus > Xerus rutilus. The sequence continues at coordinate 25,352,092 of CM053406.1, forward strand.
CTCTCTCTGAGCCTCCTCTCTTGGTACAACACCCCTTAACTCAACTAGTCCTGGACCTGACCCTTGGGCAACATCACCCATCCAATTCAGTCTAACAATTCACCATTTCTGTCAACTGGTGGCATATTTTATAGAAGCTTCTCTTTCTCTTTTCACTATAACCTGACTTGCCAATAGGAACTCCCCTCCCTGCTGACAACAGGCTAATGATGCGGTGAGAGCATGTCTTACTCCTTTTGGAAATAGAATTGTCACTTATTGATAGGGAAGTTATTGGTAAGCGTAAGATGAATAGCATTGACAAATATTTTTTGTGTGCTTACTGCAAGTTGTAACTTAAGAGCATCAATCACCAAATTACATCAAGAATGAATTACTTAATATTTGATAAAAGAGAAATATTCAGCTCTTCCACTGGATATTTCTCCTATGCACTTTAAATGTCTTTCATTTCAAATTGTTTCCTCTTTCTCTTCTACTAACTATTCATATTTCATTAAAAATCAACAAATTATCTTGGGACCATGTCTCCAAAGTGCTCATTTAGCCCAGAATCATGGCAAAAATATCAAGAGGAAAGGACAATTGGAAAGTAAGAAGAAAAAAATTTCATTTCAACTCTATCCCTTAAAGCTTATCGCCAAACCTTCCCCACCAGGGAGAATTTGTAAATAACGGTTTAGCTCCAGTTACCATCTCTTCCTTTGCTGTTGGCTGCCCTGCCACTCAGCCTGCAGGTATCAGGAGCCTTCCTCTGCAGCCCTGGCCTCCTGGCATCCACTGACCTGTGAGTATACTTCTTGTCGCCGCCCATCGGCAGCATTTTCCAACCTCTTTCTTCCACCCATTTCTTTCTGGGTTTCTTTTCCATGACTTTACTCTGCTGTTCAGGGAAGGAGCTGTTATCATGTCATCTACAGAAAGTGCAGAAAGTGCCTTTTTCTTGAACAGGTGGTTGTCTGATAATCTAATCTATACCCAAGTTTTTATAGGAGATGAAAAAAGAAAAAGGTTGAGTCGTGACTTCTATGGCTGTTTTCAAATTGGAATTTTCTAGAGACGTGCTGTGTTATGAGCTTGAATTTTGATCCCCACCACAAGGAAATTCATATATTGAGTTCTAACGTGCACCTTAGAATGTGATGGTATGTATTTAAAGACAGGGCTTGTAAAGAGGTAATTAAGGTAAAATGAGGTCCTTTGGTTGGACCTTAATCCAATCAACTTGTGTCCTTATAATAAGAGGAGATTCAGACATAGAAGAAACACTACTTGAAAATCGAGGGAGAACACAGCCATTTGCAAGCTCAGGGAAAAAAACCTCAGAAGAAACCAACCCCCGTCACATTGTGGTCCTGAATTTCTAACCTCCAGAATTGTGAGGAAATAACTCTTTGTAGTTTAAGCGGCTCAGTCTGGGGTATTTTGTTGTGACAGCCCCAGAACCCTGATTCACAGCAGAGCATAATCCTAAGGCAAAGACTTTAGGGGAAATCATTTCTTCAGAGAAACAGAGGTACAGGGTCTTGGACGGCTGATATATTTCTTGTCATTATAACAATGTATATTCTCCTATGATTTATATTTTACTTTTTCTTTCCAGTTCAATTTTATATTTCCTAAAATTTTATTTTCTGCAATGTAAAAATTATAATTTAAAACCGACTTATTAAGAGTCGGTTAGTTGTTAATTATATTCTTTACAAGGTTAGATCGGGATTCCTCTAAATAGCATTTGCCCTCAGTGCATTTAAAATAGAGATTCTATTTATACAGGATTTCTTTTTATGCATTTTCTAAAATGCTTGAATTTTTAGCTCTTATAAAATTGATCAACATTAAGAAGAGTATCAGTGCAGAAATTCAAATCCATATTAAAAATTAGAATTGATTATTAACTGGACAGGATTGCCTAAAATAGTAAGATGCATGAGAGTATTTAAAACCTGAATTCCATCTCACAGAGTTCAGCTCACATGTTATTTTTTAGGAATCTTCTAGTGAGTAGCAAAATACTTCACCAATATTTTCAGAAGGAATATACATAACTTTCTTAAGAATTAAATAGACCACTATTAGGAAGGAAGCTTTATGAGACCAGTTGATCAAATCTAAATAGCTGTGCGATGTGTTCCCAGTATTTAGCATAGCACCCAGCATTTAGTATTCATCAGTATGTAGCCGTCTAATATTGAATTAATGAACCAATGGGATTGGTGGAGAGAGAAGGTATGTACAATTCAAAGAGAACAAAGGGAGGCCTTACACCAGCATATTCAGTAACTCAGCAGTTCAATTGTGCTAGGAACCTCTTTTGTATTTCTTTTAGGAAATTTTGGAAGAACAACAGAAATACATGCAGAACTGCTAAAGGATGGGTGTCGACAGTAATGAGAAACAGATTGGTCTAAGCAAATCGAATGTTTATATACCAATATTCCTTGAGTTTCTGGACATAGAAGAGCCAGTTGGTTCACAAGAGGTCTCTCCTCTCCAAGTCATAAAATGGTTTTAACTAATAATTTAAGAAACAGACCCATGGAACTGGGTATATAGCTAAGTGTAGAGCACTTGCCTAGCATGCACAGGCCCTGGGTTCAATCCCCAGCACTAGAAAATGAATAAAGTTGAAAATGCCATTAAAAACAGAAACAAACAAAACAAGTCTCTGTCTCTTGCAGCTTCATACCTAGAGTGAAGACCAATTTTTAATACAATCAGGTCCACTTAGGATGTCTGAAACTTTACCATATATATTATAGAATCCCTCTACCAAAGACCTCCAAGATTTTTTCACATCTACAGTACAGTATGGCAACCTTGGACCTTGGAGAGAGGGAAGAGTGGAGGGGCCTGAGTAGAGTGTGGATCTTCCATGTTGGCTGCAACTCACATGTTTTATAAATTTTTTTAAAAAAGTTTTAGTCAAATTGTGTTAAATGAATCAGACATAAACCTCATTTTGTAACTTGAAAACCATTTTAATTATGTACAATACAGCATTTTAAATACCTAGTACAGCACTGTCATCTTATTTATTGGGGCAGACATTTGTCAACCAGAACATTTTTTTGATTCTCAGATTAAAGAATAATTAGGGGAAAGTTTCAGCAAAAGATTGAAAATATGGATGCATTTTTCTCTAGAATTGTAGTTTTTTTCTCCATTAACTCCCATGCCTATCTCTATTTCATAAAACAAGCCAACCCCACATTTCCCATGCTGCATGATCTCTAATCAATACTGACATTGGCACCATCTCTATACTTTCTGGTGATGAAAGAAATACTCATATTGTATACTTGGACTGACCAACAACTAAGTAGCAGGGGCCAGTCAGTAACTATCTACTTTCTTAAGAAGCTATAAAATTGATCCAAATGTATCATTCCCTGAATCCTATTTGAATAATATTATGCTTTTAATTATTTCATTTTTTATCATTTTTTTAACACACAGTTATATTCCCCAAGGCTATGCCAGGACCCTCTCACCCAATTCCACTGACAGTTGAGAAAGCAAAATTCTTTTCAGCTGGCTTCTCTAGAATTCACCCTTGAGTTCAGGCAAAAGAACACCACTGGACATTCCCATAATCCCCAGAGGAGTGTCTCCTCTGACTCGCAGAAATCATCACAAAACTCTCTATCCTGGTCATGATCTACATCAACTTCCTGAATCAACTTCCTAATTGGATTCTTGTTTCCAGATTGTTCCTCACTCTCTCTTTCTCTGAACACACTCTCTTCTTTTAGCGATGGCAGCTTTTCCAATCCTGATTAAATGAGCATGCTGTCAAATCCGTGCTTCTTCCAATTAATTCCGTTTCTCTCCAGCTTTGCCTTGTTTCTGGTCACCAGCCTGCAAGGTTGTTACCAACTTATTATTTAATTTCTGGATGTCCTTGCTTTCTTGTTTATCAGCCAATATTAAAAGAAAAAAATTCTCAGGAAAATTCCCTCTTCTATGTGACAACCTTTGTTTTTACCAATGCAGGGGATAAAAGGTAAATTTGTGACAGTCACATTTTGCATTGTTTTCTTAGGTAATATTATAGCTTTCAGAAAAGCCCAAATACCAAAAACTCCTACATGGAAATAGATGATCCCATAGCCATTATCATTTGTCATGTATTTCCTATTCTTCCTTATTCTGGTGGTGGTTGAGCCTGCACATGACAGGTGCTCAATTAATTATTCAATACTTTTCTCAAACACTGTTCTTCTGCTAATCCTTTTTTTTTTTTTTTTTAAATATTTTTTTTTTTAGTTGTAGATGGACACAATGTCTTTATTTTATTGCTTTGTACATGGTGCTGAGGATCGAACCCAGGGCCTCACGCATGCGAGGCAAGCGCTCTACCGCTGAGCTACAATCCCAGCCCTTTCTGCTAATCCTTAAGGCAGCATCAGATCAGATAGATAGCCTTTTGTATCTGCAGACAATATGTAACCTCAGCATGTACTGCACTCATCTCCATGGATACCAAATTTCTGTGAATGGTGCCTAGAGTGAACAAATCTATGGAGGGGGGGTGGGCATGAAGCTGAATTTTGCTTCCTTTTGGCTCAGGTCCTTCTCTTCTTGACCCTTATTTCTCTTACATTTCCCACCCCAGGCCATGTATTGCAAGAACACTTGCACATTTGGTGTAGTTGAAAACCCTTGCATTAGGATTCCAGGACATTATGCTTGTATCTTGGTGACTGCTCTGTGAACCCCAAACCATGAAAATTGAAGCTGCTACAGAAAATGGGAAGATAAAAACCTAAACCATTTTTTGGCAAATTCTAACTTGGGATTCTATCTGGAAAAGCTCAGAAACCTGGGGTTTGATGACAACAGTAATGGAGGGTGGGTTCCTAGGGTAGTTTTGCCTTTTTAGAAACTTTAATCCAAATGGTAAGGGTTAACAGAGTGATAAAATAGTCAAACTTTCCCATTTTTAATTGGAACAGGATTAACTTAGTAAATCCCTGTTGACCACAACGTGTTGTTTAAAGCTCTGGTGGATTGTTACTTTTTTTCATTAGGAAAAAACAAAAGGTATATTTATTACTATAGTAAAAGGGGATATATTTGCATGATGTAAAGAGAAGAGAAGCCTGAGTAGGAAGCAAAACAATTTTAATGCAGTCTGTTTTGCAGGTGAAATCTTGGAATCATGTCCATTAACGAAAAGAATTTTTGACAATTTTTAAAAACATTGAGAAGCACCATTCTGATTTGTTGGTTATGTGTGTTATTTTAGCACCTAAAAGCAACAGACACACTGAAGTCAATTTATAATACATTTTCAATCTTGATTATTTGTTTATTCTTAACCTAAGAAGGGAAAAAAGGTCCTAGACCACTGAGTAAGGAATCAGATAGGAATACTCAATGCCATGAAACTAAGAGGCAGGAACAGGGATATCCAAGAGACTAATCCTAAGGATGGCAAGAAGGACAGTATCCTTCAAGGCCACTGGGGCTGCTGGTGGTTGCAACCTTCAATGTGGGTGAAGGCCATTCCCCAACCTCTCCAGTCCCAGAGTGAAGGTAGATGAGAAATCCTGGCAAGACTCAAATGGCCTGTTGGGAATTTAGTGCACTTTAGGGATCATTCTAGATTGCGGCAAGGCCAGGGACAGAGTCCAATACCAACAGTTACCTCCATTGTTATGCTTTCTTTTTTTCTTTCACTAAAATACATGATAATTAATTTTTTCCCCTTAAAAGGAAATCATGTCCATATTATAAAATCATGTTAACAACAGTGACAGATACGGGTAAGAATGGCTAAAAATTTCTCTCTGCAGACAGCTACAGAATTCAAGCTCCCTCCCACATTGTCCAAGTAGCAAAAAGGTGTTTCAGAGAATATTCCTGTTTCTGTCATCCTCTCTGACATTCTGAAGCAAATCTAATGAACTTTCTTCTGAGTTAAGCACAAATAAAAGTCCAAGTGTTTCTTGCTCAGTGGAAGATCAGCATTAGATAGGCTCTTATAGAGAGAAAGGCTTTGTTTCTGATCCAAATTTAAAGCAGGAAAAGACTTTCTTAAAAGGTAGCAACAGTGTACTGGAAAAAAATAATTGAAAGAATCAGTCTTTCTGAGCATATTCTGTTTCAATATTAACACACCCAGTAGGTATAAGGGAACATGATGTTACCACAATGATGGGAACACTCATTGAAAAGGAAGAGTTTACAGATTGGATAATATCTACTAATTATATCCTAGAAAATGCCTGTCAATTCAGACAAGAACAATTCAAAGAAACACTCAGAAAAATAGACTGAGATAAACAGCAAAATATTATTCACTTCCATGAAAACTTTGGAGGATGTTCTTCGAACCAAAGGATAACAATGTCGCTTAATTCCTACAAACAGAAAATGATGTCACGATTTTCTCTGGTACCCTATGCACGACATAATTTGTTCCATTATTTTTTTTAACACCAGTCTTCATTTCTATACAAATCAGTTCTCAATAATATAAGAAAGATAGATTATTTTGTTTTCACCTTTTATCCTCCAACTCACAGGTTTACCTGCCTGAACTTTCCACAATTAGAAAAAGATGAAATAAATTCCAGCTCCAAGGAATCTCATGTCTTGTATTTTGTAAACCCCGCTGTTTCACATTGTGTTGGTCCCTTTCTCTTCTCTCCCTCTGGCCTGGCTGCCAGGAGCTGAGCAGCTTTCTCTTGCCATGCCCTTCTGCCATGGTGTTTCTTCCTTGGATCCAGATGACCGTGGACTAAAACCTGTGAAACTGTGAGCCAAAATAAGTCTATCCTTCTTTAAATTTGTTCATGTCATGTATCTTAGTTATAGTGACAAAAAATTGAAAATGCACATGTATGTTTTATTTTACATACACCTCCATACACTCATAGGGAAAGAACGCGTTGCCTCAATGTTTATTATGATTCTTTTGTTGATACCTGTAAAGGCAGAAGGAAGAGAATGACCTTTGCTGCACACATAGAAAGAGAATTGTCCCTTGCTGGTGTTTTCAAAGTAAATGAACACTTCACAATTGTAGTCCATATGGACCTCTAGGTCTTGGGTTGTTTGGCCCTGGGTAAGAAGGGAAGCAATGGCTTCCCAGAAGAAACAGCTTATCTCAGCTAGTATTCACCTGGGTGGTGTCCCAATCCAGGCTGGGGAACAGGAGTGATGGAAAACTAGCTCTAGACCTTTAATGGGCCATCAGCTCAGAAGGCTATGTGCCAAGCTGCTAATTGTCGGGGTACAGCCAGACCTTCCTGACAGGGCACACACAAGGGGGACATTGTTCTTAGTCAGACCTAGCATTATAGGAGAAAATTCTACAGCAAAATCATGACCATGGCTAGACTGTTGTGCAAAATATTGTATTGCTGCATTGTGTTCTGTCCTTGGTTTGGGGAATCTTCTATCCTTCTCTGTCATGTCAAGAAGAAGTCCCAGCATGATCAAAAATGCATAGTTTCCTGACTGTGAATGAGCTGGTGTCTTGTTATCTCTCTCTCCAAACTAAGTAATCTGTAGCAGAAATATTTTCTAATGAAAAATTAAGGGAGAGAGATTTTAATTTTTCAGGCTCTATTCTCCTGAAGTTTTCTAAAAAGGACTTTTTAAAAGAATCATGCATTATTCTGCAATAGTAATAAAAATAAAGTCTAGAAGGAATAAATTAACATCACCATGTCACATAAAGCCATTATTATAAATGAGTTTAAAGATATTAAATATAATGCAAGTGGTTTATAGAGTGCTAAGGGCAGTGGTACAATTTAATTGAGGATTTCCTGTGCTGTCTGGTGCTGAGAATAAGGGATTGTATTGTGGCCTCCTGTCCCAGCTTTTTCCTTACCCCAAAGCCTAATATATCAATCAAATAAAATTAATGTAATTAGGAAGCAGACTAAAGACAGAGGGGCTCTTCCTCTAATTTTTTTCTAATGTGTGACCATAAAACAAACAAATTTGTCTATTCATTGAAATTAAATGAATATGATCATTGTAGCTTTAAGGAACTCAGATAATTTGAGATTCATATTGTTCAAAAAGCAAATGGAATCTCTCAGAATGAGCACAAACTTTGCTTAAAAATGATCAATGTTTTCTCCCAAGCTTGGTAAACTGGGGGACTTCCAGGTATGTCACTCGTTTCTCCAATGACACTTGCTCTTGTCCCATTTCTCAACACAGCTTACCTATTTTCTACCTCAGAGAGCAGAGTTGGCATTACTTGGCCACTGGCAAAGTTGAAAAAGAATATGCCTTTAATGTCAGCCCAGGAGAGGGTAGAACTCTACTCGGGTTGTATGAAGCCTTCTTAAGTCTATAGTGGCCCCTCATCCAGCTAGGCAGAGAGCAGTCTCAAGAGAGTGTCAGGAAGAGCAAGAGGTTGAGCTGTGAATGGCGGTGGAGGAAATGGATACCTTTAGAGGGGATTCCTTAAAGACTCTGGGCTGTAGAAGAGAGCAGTACATTGAGAGAATGTCAAGTCTTAAGTTCCTTTAGACCAGGGATGAACTTGTTGTGTTGTCAATCTGAGGGGAACGGCTAGGGAAAATGGCGACCTATAGTTTCATATTCCTTCCAAAATTACATTGACTTAGAATGGATTTTTAGATTCCAAGATATTTGATCTGTTACATAAGTTTGTTTTATGAACAAGAAATTCTGTTTAAGTGATAGAATGAGTCCAATAAATGGGATGTAATGAGCATATGTCATAGACATGCCTGGACATGCCAGGGACTCACTAAGTTGCTGGCCATAAGGAACAGCAGCCATTGGCATGCTTAGTCATGCCTGCTTGTACTAGTTGCTTGCTAGGGCAACTAAACACTACAAGTAATTCACACAATCCTAGGGCAACCATGAGCCCTGAAATACCTCCAATGCGACACAACTTCTCAGCTAAAGAGCAGACGTTGTCTTTGGTGGTTCTCTTCAGTCGAAGGCTGGACGTAAGGGAATGGTGGGGCTGTAAGGGGCACTAGCCATAGGCATGCTGAGCAATAACTGGTTAGAATTGATAGGGAGCACAGCTCTATGCACATGCACAAAGCATATGCCCAGTCGCAATTACATTATCTCACTAGACATAACCAATGGACATTGACTTTCACTAGGTAAAACCAATCACCAGCTTACACCACCAACTTGGAACTGTATTTAAACTGCTTGTCTTGCACATTAGGGGTTTTGCTCCAAGGACATCAGTAAGACTGGCCACCTTGCTGTCCGTCCCTGGATCAACTTCACCATTCCCTGACGTCCAGCCATCAGCTGAAGAGAACCACCAAAAACAGCATCTGCTCTTTGGATAAGAGAAGTCGTGTAGCACTGGAGGTGTTTCAGGGCTCCTGGTTGCCCTAGGATTGTGTGAATTACTTGTAGTGTTTAGTTGCCCTAGGATAGTGTGACTCACCTATAGTGTTTAATTAGTGCACATTGAATGCTAGTTGGGGTGCTCCAGCACACCCAACACTTTTTGCATTAATTGATAATATTTGATGATTGGTGTGATTAAATATACACTTGCATTTAAAGACAATCCGCCTCCAAGTAATTACTAATTGCGCTGCTGGTGACTTGGGAGCTCTGTGAGCTCAGTCCCAGGAAGGCAGATGTTGGGGTAAGCCTGTACAAAACAGAAGATGAGCCCAGCAGTCATGCAGTGGCACAAACCCCTCACAACTGAACCTGTGGCTTTACATCTCATTTGAAAGCATCTTAAAATAATAATTTACCTTTTCTTGGTGTTTTCTCTTCTCATGATTCTCTTCATGGAATATACTTTCAAAAATGCTCTTATTTTTTTCTTGCAACACAACTCAGATAATGTCCTTTTCTAAAATAAATAAAGGAATAACATAAAACTTACTTCCAAAATCTGTAGTTCTGTTTTTTAATTGATGCTTTAAATAGATGGCCCTTATGAAATGCTTTCAGTGTGGAAGAATTGGTGGTGGGTATCTTCCTGACTATATGTTCATAAGCATCAATTTTAAGAGAGTTTGGAAGGTGTGCTAACTAGTTACTGAGAGGTTCACAACCTATGAGGCCAGCTAGTTCACTTAGATTAACAAGATGTAACCTTGATGACCTTATGAGAGATACTAGTCGATAGGAACTGAATCCTTGCCTTGTGCCTGGCTCTGAGCTAAGTGCTTTATCTAAGTTCATTCTACTCTGTGAAGTATCATGGTGCCGATTCTGTGAAGCAGGAATCAGAGGCACTGAGATGCTAAGAAACTCATGCAAATCACACAACTTACTCATAATTGTCAGAGCAGAGTCCAAACCTAGTCTTGGCTGGTCACAAAACTTTTGTACTGTCACCTTTAAAGCTGTATTCTTATATTCTATGGGAGAGGAAGGAAAGATAGAATAGCCAAAGTGAGGCTGGATACACAGAAAATGATGGACTTTTTCTAGCTGGTCCCTTTAGAATCAGAATTTTTTTTTTTTTTTTTTTGGTGCTGGGGATAGAACAACCCAGGCCCTTGCACATGCTAGGTAAGTGCTCTGCCACTGAGCCACAACTTCACTCCTCCTTACAGGTCTTTTAGGGATAATAGCTCTATACCAGAAGCCACACTAGACTATTTAAAGGCAGTCAGGACCAGCCTGGCTAGGACTTCTTAGGTCTGCTGAAATCTGCTCTTTATGTCTCCTGATTGCTGCAATTCTCTTCTGTTTCATTTTTCTTTAAAGATTGACTCACAAGCATCCAAATATAGTTAACATATAAAGATAAGGTCTGTATTCATTCCCACATCTTGTTGTTTCAGTCTATTACTTCACAATCTTTATAATCTTCCCTAAGTCTTATTTCATATTCTAAATGGCTAATATCCAGGTTACCTAAGTGAAGTACTAAGATGTAGCCCAATTGGGTTTTCAGACCCAAATAAGTTGTGGGATGAGCACTAGGTTGGTTTCTTCATGTTTCGACTCTGTGGTTTCTTGATAGAAATTGAAATCTGGGTTTTCATTCATTTGACCCTGGCTCTTCTTTTAACTCTGCATACCCAAGAAAAGATCAGTGCTTACTTGCCACTTCATGAAAGTTCCATAAATGTTAAAGGAGTGAACAAAAGTATATCAAGTGTGGGGGGCAGTGGTGCACACCTGTAATCCCAGTGATTCTGGAGGCGGAGGCAGGAGGATCTCAAGTTTGAGGCCAGCCTTGACAGTTTATAAGACCTTATCTCAAAATAAAAAATAAAAAGGGTTGAGCCTATAGCTCAAGCACAGAGGTAGATTGAGCCTGGGTTTAATCTCCAGGACCAAAAGGAGAGAGAGAGAGAGAGAGAGAGAGAGAGAGAGGGAGGGAGGGAGGGAGAGGGAGAGAGAAGTCTATCAGGTAAGCTTTAGTACACAGTGTAGTCCAGTGGATTGGATGCAATTATGCAAAGATACATTTCTGAATGCTACAGAATCTATTTTTTCTCTTGGAGGAAATAGAAGTGTCAATTGCCTTAAATCATTTTTAATGTCATAAAATAGATAAGGACAAGAATTTTTTGCATATTTTGATAGAGTTGTGAAAATGCAATTTTTAGACTTTTGCTGCCAGAACAGCTCTTGCTGTTTTCACAATCTCCAGTGTTCATCTTCTCCTTCGTGCCATGAAGCATGGAACAACTTTTTCATGAAAACAAAACCCTTCCTAGTGTTCCCAGAAATTCTAAAGAACTCTAAGAGAGCATCCTAAATCTTGGTGTTCTGATGGTTTCACAACACTCACATGGCTTCCAAGTTGCCCTATCCCTAATTTGTTCTGGTGAATTTCTGTTTGTTTTCACTCAGAGGGTTTTCTCAACTGGGCTCTGTAGCTCATGTCAGCAGAGAGAGAGTCAAAAATATGCTTCCCATGTGCCAAGAGAGTGGTAACAACACATTCACAAAATAGAGCAGCTCTTCTGGCTTATAACGCCACAGAAGCAGGGCAGATTGCTTGTAGGCTAGCTGGAAAACTTAGAAAATTCTATTCTAGATGAGAAAAGTATGAGTTCACTTTTCTTAAGTCTTGCATACATTAGCAAAGAGAGGATAAACACAGAACAGGACTCGGTGGGTTTTGCTTCTGACTGCTCCTGGTCATTTATGTGGCACATGTCTTATGAAAATAACACTGGCAAAAATGTGCCCACAAATATGTTTTGAGAAATAAGCTATAGAGTATGTACACATTATGACACATAATTACTATGTGGGGAAGTCGAACTCCGCAGAGAATGTTCTGCATTTACAGTGTAAATGATTGGCCTGTCCCTCTCCTGTGCCACCTCCCAAATATGTTTGTCTCCCCAGCTGCCCTCTTCTGCTAACTCTGTTACATTGGCAATGTTTTTATGGCATCCACTCATCAGTTAGGTCCATAAAAAATTAGCCAAATGAGTCAGTCATTTGCTAATTCAGCAACTATTTAGTAAAAAATTTCTACATGTGGATACTGCTGAATCCTATGTCCACTACGAACAAGACCTTCCAGGAAGGCGCTCGATGCCATGTGAACCTCAGGGGGAGCAAACCAAGCATAGCACAGTGCAGCACATATTGAGAGGTCCAACAAAGGGCAGGGGCTCCTTCTCAATAGCAAATTAGAACAAAGAACTTGGGCCATGATCTTAAGTACTGTGTAAGATTTCTTAGGCATGACCATTTCATTGTGTTTGTTTCTGCTATATCCCTTTTATTTAGTCTCAGTATTTAAAAAGACTGTCAAAGAACTGTTGGCCTGCCTGCAGTGTAGCCAGACAGGGAGCTCGATTCACCATGTTCTACTTTGCAGCCAGATGTGAAGACAAAACTACCAAAGGGTAGACCATATTGAAAGAGCTCAAAGAGGCCCATGGCAGTGAAAGATAAGGGATTATGGGGAGCTGGCTTGACCACCGAATGCTCACCCAGGTATACTGGTAGAAAGATTTTTTCATTTATCTAACAATTAGGCCTTAACTTCTAAGCTTTCAAAATGACTCTTTATTAATCTTTTTAAGCTGGATATCTTATTCAGCTTCTGGATCAGTTACTGAAAAATTGGATACCTAAGAGGAAACCTGTGTATGGTATTGAAGTCAATCAACATCTCTTTTATGTGACAAGCACTGTGTGGGATACAGAGGACACAGTGAGTTCATGCAGTCTTTACTCTCAAAGAGTTTACAACCAAGTTGGGGAGACAGAACAACCTGCACCCACATATGATGTAACTGATATATTCATTCTTCTGCTCTGAATTGTTGAGTTCAAGTTTTGCAAACAATTCCTCCATGTTATATGATAAAAAGAGTATTTTCTTTAAAAGATAGATGTATCTTGAATTATCATTGTTTTCGGAGAAATTTATGATCAATTTCTCAAATTTTCTTGTTGTGGGCATAGTAGATGAGGAAAATTCATTTTGGAAATTTGGTTTAAGAAAGGTTTGAGAGGCAGGAATGGAGAAATTTCATGCTGTCTTCTTTGTTCCTTTTGTAACTTTTTAAGAGAGAAATGAGCTTGGATTGGTTAATTTGCTATGGGAAAGGATGATTTGGCATAGCAGGGCAAAAAGAATAACCCAGGTGTCCTGGAAAAAGTGAGACCAAGGAAAAGGCAAAAAAGGGAACAAGAGAAGCCATGTGAATATACTTCTTATGAGTACAAATTGAGATTGCAGTCGTTTGTGGGAAAAACTATTTGTAGACCTGGTATTAGACTCTTATGTTTTTATTGGGGTTGTTTGTGTTGTGTTTTCATATGCACAATTTTAACAGTTGGAGAAGATGGGTGAAGAGTACATGGGTGCTCTTTTGATATCTTTTGTACACTTTTATAAGCCTTAGACAACCTCAAAATAATAACCACAAAAGATGGATAAATAGTAAGTTCAAACAGAAACTAATGAATCAAAATTTGGACCTGAATTTGATTCTAAAACTGTGTATTTGGACCACTACATTATTCTATCTTCTTTTTAGAATTATTCTGTTCCCACCTACTCTTTAGTAACTGCTTTCCCCCTAGAACCTTAGTTCCAGAAGGTCAATCTTCTAATCCATAACTCCAATTGTTTCTATGACCATGTTGCTTATTTTAGTATCTCCTATCATTACTTACTACTGAAGATGACTGATCTCTTCAGAGTAATTTACTTTAATCTTGGACATAGTATTATTTATTATTGTATAGCATTTTTTTCCATATATATATTGACTTAAAACAATAAATATTTTATTATATCCATGGTCACTGCTGAATTCCTATTCAGCAGTGTCTTAACTGAGTAATTTTGGCTCAAGATCTCCCATAAGATTGCAGTTAAGATATTTAGCAGAATTGTAGCTATTGAAGATTTAATGGGACCAGAGTATCCATGTCCAAGATGGCTCAAGCACATGGTTGTCAAGCTGGTACAGGAGGTCTTAATTTCTCTCCATGTGGACCCTCCCCAGGCCGCTTGACCTGGTGGTTCACTTCTCCCAGAACAAGTGATCCATGAGAGAGAAAACCAGGTGAAATTATTTTCAGACTTGGTCTTGCAATTCATGTGACATCTTTTCTACTCTATTTTATTTATTAAAAGTAAGTCACTAGGTCAAGTCCATATTTAAAGGGAGAAGGAATTAGATTTCACCTTAGGAAGGGAGGAGAAGGAATATAAAAGAATTCAACATATTTTAAAGCCACACATACAAGTTATGGCCAATTGTACATGTATTAACCATACATTATGTAATGGATAGGTCTGGCAGTAGATTAATATTTCTAATTATTGCCCTTTGAAAGAATTTGCTCCAACATTTCTTTTCATATTCATTCTAGGACTTTGCCAAATTTTCTGAATAGGATATTTGATTTAAGTGACCAAAACCCCAAGTAATACCTGCTGAGGACAAGTGGGATTTATTGACTTATGCAGCCCAAGATGTTTCGGACTTTCTTCCATGTTCTATCTCTACTCTTCTTGGGATGTCAATTTCAGTCTTTCTCATTTTTGTAGTTTCCCATACAGGCCTGGAACTATGGTTAGTGACAATTTCCAAAATTTACATTCCACAGCTTATGACTCCATTTGGTTCCAAATGGAACTCCATTTAGTTCCAAAACACTGAAGAAAACTCTGGGTGCCCACCTTGGGGCCAAAGGAAGGTCAGGGTCTTTTAATATGGTAGCTCTGGGTTGCCATACTGTGGTGTTCAGAATAAAAGTGGTCCTGGGAGCAGAGAGTGAGGGAAGAACAAACACAGAGTCCTTTAAGGAGCTTCTATAAAAAGTATTGATATTTGACTTTGATTGTGTGAATATTGAACATACAGAAAGCATTTTATTTTCACACATATTTATGTATATCCATTTAAAATAAAATAGCAATAGAAACAATATTCATGTGAAAATCACACATTTTTTTGATGACTCATTTTTGCGGATACTCACAGTCATATTTGGCATTAATGCTAATATATTTTAATTAGAAAAATGTGGTCAGTGGATAAGTTCTAAGTTTTCATTTGAACCCCTGAGGAAGCATTTCAAAACTGGTCTAACGTTTTGTCAATTATAAAACAGAGTTTCCCCTTGGGTCTTTCAGCAGTATAAGAGACAAGACACTTTGGCAGTATTTTCATCTTTGACCAGGTAGTAGACATTTTTCCCAGAAAGGCAATGAACAAACTGGTAACACTCAACTTCCAAGAAGTGGAAACCATGGAACTTTTACAAAACAAAAATTTCATTAGTGGTTATGTGTGTGTTTGTGTGTGTCTCTGCGTGTGTGTGCGTGTTGGGGGGAGAAAGACAAGGAATATTTAGAGAATACTCCAGGAGTTGTACACACACCAATGTACCTATTTTATTTTGAACTTCACATAATCAAATATGGCCAGTTTGAGAAAACAAAAGTCTTTGATAGTTGCATAAATAGTCTTTAAAAACATACTCACATCACACTTTCCTCATGAAATATACTTTATAAAATGCATACACACCATGCATTTTATAAAACTTTACTACTTCAGACACTTGGCTTTTGGCAGGCATCTTCTGCAGCTCTTGCTATGATCTGGTTTATAAATACTACCTCTCTGAGGTCACTACTGTCACTCTGAAAGAGGAAGAGCTGTTTTTTACAATTTGTGCTCAACACAGAAAACAATATTTTCTCACTTTCAGCTCTCCAATGAACATGGCATCCTCCCCTCTTTCCTGCTGACTTCTCTGATTTCTCCAGAAATTCTATTCATATATGAAGGCTCCTCTGGGTTTCTTCCATTTGGAACTGACATTTCAGTATCTATTTCTGGTCTATACTACTGAAATCAAGAGCTCTCCCTTAAGTGTGTCTTCCTAGCTGATTTGGCTACCCTCACTGCCTACATGCCCTGCTTCCTACTTCCAGTCTTCCTTCTAAGAGTCAAGGCAAGACAGAGTGTCATTCACCATGTCCCATTCCATTCTGCCATCTAAGTCCTGCCAACTAACTCCCATGACACATGATAGCTGCTGATTGCTCTTCCTTCCCTCCTCCCCACAAATTCATATTGTTGCCTTCTCCACCTCAACTAGAATCTTAAATAGTGATGTCATTCATTGATCTTTAAGTCTAGAAATAATAGACTAGAGTGGGCAGAGCATTAACAAAAAGCAGAAGTGTCCTGAACCATTCTCCTCAGAAAGACCACTTTAGCCATTGGACTATACTATGTCAATGTGTTAGTCGTTGTGGTGGCAGGAGCAAGTCCACTTCAAGAATGAGGCAAGAGTGATTGGCCTAGCTCTCTAATTTCCTTTGTCTTGTCATCAGTAAAATTGCCAAAAACCTGTAAGAACTTGCAAGTCTTGTCATTTTTACCCATTGACAAGACAAGTCTTTCCTTCTTGGTGTAAACAGCACATGACAAATCTGCAAGAATGGGGTCATAAGGATGAAGCCCTGAGGATGCTGACCCATTGGCTAGAGGAGAAAACTCCCATCCTCTAGTCATGGGCCTTTCATATGACCAAAAAAAAAAAATTGCTTTAAGCCTGCCTGGGACAAGCTCCCCACCTGCTAAATATGGGACTCCCAACCACACTGTTTTTGGAATACCTTTTCAAGGGCAAGACAGAAACAGCTCTTCCCTTGACCTTAGAGCAGATTTAGTAGTACCTGGGGCTTCATTTGCAGGTTTCTCTATCCGTTAGAGTTGGGGGTTGTAATTAACTGTGTCACAAAACTGGCCTTGGAGTGGTTAATGGATGGGATTAAGCGAGATTTTGTTGGTCATTTCCTGGAGTCCTTAGTCAAACTCAAAAAGGTATTTGGGGACTTCGAACAGTATGAAGCTGCCAACTGCCAGATTCCAAGCTTTTTTTCCAGATCTGGTTCAGGAAGAAGGCATATGCCCTGATCAGAGATCAAATATAAATGAAAGCTTTCACTCATTCATTCATTCATGCACACACACACACACAAACATACTCAGTGAATGCCAAGTGTTCTGCACTTTGCTTATGGATGAGTTTCAGGAGGATTTGACCATTATACTCAGATTAGACCTCCTCTTGGGTATGACACTCTGAATTCTTGTACCCATTCTTTCAGATCAAGGGCTTATGGTGTTCCTCTGGTTCTTCTGTCCAACACTAGACTCTTAGGGTCTAGTATATCCTCATTGGTAACTCACCTTGATGTCAACAGAAAAAAGTCACTAAAAATAATTTGAGCAAAAACTGAGAAGTAATGTGGCAAAGAGAGGTCCCATTCAAAAATTATTTTTGGTCTGGCCACATACCAAACAGGCTTACTGCTCAGTCCAATGATAAATTTGTCTCTTCTGCCCCCGCTACCCAACAAGCCTGAGATACAGGTGCATATCTTTGGAAAAGCTAGAAACTTCATTAACTCCAGATAAACAATAGGGAAATAGAAGCCTGTGTCCTTCCAAAATCTAGGCCTGGATGATGAAAGCCTTCTTGCGGTCTTATCAAATAGAAGACCTTTGAAAATATTAAGTCTTTTTCACAAAAACTTGTCTCAGCAAGGTCATTCAAAGCCAACCTTACCCATTTAAACTTCAGATTTCAACACCCTCTGCTAATAGGCAAAAACTCTTTCTAAATCTACCAAATGCTCATCAGGGATATAGCTTAAAAGAAAACACATTCATAGTTATTATCAACAAACCCATTTATGGAACTGTCCAAGACATTTAGATAAAATGAATCAAAGAAAAAATGTGTTTTCATGATTTCAAGGAGGTTAAAATGCTAGACTGAAAACACTCACAAGGACATACAGGGGTTGGTCTTTTCTCTTAAGGGGCCCTCAGGGTTGGTGTTCAGAGGTGGAACAAAGTCAGAGGATACTTCTGAATTTGTGAGGATTGGGAATATCCAGAATGTTGAGCCTGAGCCATGGTGCCCTGAGAGCTCAGAAGATGGGGCCAAAAAAACTGAACTTAACTGCTAAATTCATGGAGTAGAATGAATGCTGAACGGGGAAGTCATCACTGGGGGGCAGGAGCCAGATGGAACAGGAAATAAGTGGCCACTTTACTTTGGCAAAGAAAAGAGGGGCAGGGGGGAGGTGGGGGGAGGGAAAGGCGAATGGGTGTAGTAAAGATGGTTGAATGAGATGGTCATCACTACCCTTGGTGCATGTATGAAGACACAAATGGTGCGACTCTATCTGGTTTGCAACCAGAGAAATGGAAACATTGAGCTCTATATACGTACTATGACTTGAAATGCATTTAAATAAATTAATAAAAAAAGAAAAGAAAAGAGGGGTCTAAGGGTCATAAATGTGTTAAAGTATCCAGAGCTTGCTTTTGCCAATGTATCCATCTGTCCATCTGTATTCCAGGCCCTGGTATTGCAGCTCCAAAATGAAACAGTTCAGACTTACAGGCTGCCAGGGGAGACAGACGAATGGGATTACAGTAGTGAGGGATGAATGCATTCAGTGGTAGGGTAAGAGCAGAGGGCTGCAGGAGCCTGTGGGAGCTCTACCAAAACCAGATTTGCGAGCTGGGGTCGGGGTGGGGGGCTGTCAAGTAAGGTTTCTCAAAAGAGAAATTACCTGTGCTGAGATCTGTGTGAGCTAGCCAGTTATGTTGGTAAAGTGAGCTAGATAAAAGTCATAGGGTGGGCAGGCATAAGTTGCCCAGAATCCAAGAAAGAATTTAATAATTGAAAACATTTTGATCTTTTTCTACTAAATGTCAGATTTACTGAATACCCAACTTAAAAATATATACCATCTTTCATAATCTGATTACAAACCAAAGTAGTATAGAGTCTTCTGAATTGAAGTCATGCCAGAATAGAGAACATTGATTTGATTATAATTTCATCAGTTATTTTGAATCGTTAACTTAATAACAATGTCATACACTTGAATGTGAAGTAAATTCCAAAGTTGCAGTTTGGGTTTACCAGCATGTTGGTAAATTGGTTAATAGGCTTTGGGTGGTATCTGTGATCTAAGAGGTTATTTCTGTTACCCAAGATGTTATTTCTGTTATTTCAGTGTTTTTTTTTTTAATTTAAAAGTTTTCAGTTGTAGATGGACACAATACCTTTATTTTATTTATTTTTATGTGATGCTGAGGATCAAACCCAGTGCCTCCCTCACATGTAGGAGGCAAGTGCTGTACCACTGAGCCACAACCCCAGCCCTTCAGTGTGGTTTTGAAGAATTCAAATTATTATTAATTATTTAATGATAATTAAAATTTAGATCATGGATCATCTGTGCAAGACACTGTCCTAAGTGTTTCCTATGTATAAATAACAATGCTGAGAATGATATAATAACAAGAAGGTATGTAAGTATTTACTACGTTCCAGGAGCATCGGTGGGGGAAAAAGTGTTGTAACCTGAACAGTGCTGTCAGGAAGCCTCCTGGGAAAGAGGAATAGAACAGAACCTAGAGCACTTGCAAGATGTGGCACTTATGCAAACAGATATAAAAAGAAGAAGCTCAAAGTGTGGCAGGTTTTTGGTTTGTCTATTTTGTTATTTCAGGTATGTTCCATTGAATCTTACAGCACAGTTGTTCCACTCATGATGTTAAAGGATGACCTACTGGTGATGTGATACCCAAACCTTCTCTAAGCCTATTTTAAATAACTAAGAAAAGTTTCCAGGATTTACAGCTATTGAATAGTTCTGAATCTTTCTGTTAGAAGATTCTTGATATTAGTGATGTCTAAGGCTGGCTGTAGGTTTCCTGGGCAAGAACAAGCAATATTAGTTTGCACTGGCTCACAAATCCTCTTGGACATGGAGGAGTTAATACACTAAAAAGAGAAAGTATGGGGGAAAAAATCTTAATTGGATGAATAATTGTGAAACTGCGTTGTAGGTAATGTCAGTACCTACTTGTTTTCTTCAGTGGTTTTCTAACTCTTACATGCAGAACAACTACCTGGGAAGGGCAGGGGCATTTTTTCTGAACTTCTGACTTCCAGAGAGTATGATTCTCTCAGTAGTGCTGAGGAGTGGCCACCGGTAACTCTTTTGCAATGAACACAAAAGTGATTCAGATGCAAAAGTCTTAGCAAATACCATTGAGAAACACTGAAAATTTCAGGGAAAACACACACACACACACACACACACACACACACACACACACGGAGAAAATCATCAACACAAAACATAAAAGGAAGAAAGATGTCAAGAGAAACACAGGATCCAGTACTAGGAACCCAAATAGGAATTATATTACAAAATCACACAATTAGTGGTGTATTGTGATAGGAATTATGATTATTTGATTAGTCATTGTTTATGCCCTACCTATTTCCATTAAAGTAGCTACAAAGGAAAACAAAGCAAATATATATTCTTTGCATTTATTTATACATATATACCATATATATGTATTAATTTCCTTTTATATGCTTGGTAGAAAGAAAACATTATCTATTTTGATAGAGGGTATGTAGGGTAAGGAAAGGAAGAAATGATGAAAAATATAGCACCCACTACCCGGTGTGAATGCCATGTGCTATACTGGACATCCAGCCAGCTTTAATTGCTTGCTTTAAAATTGCTTGCTTTATAAATTGCTCTATATTCCTGAGCAATTTCTTAGCTGCCAGGATCTAGGGTTTCATTCAGGTGTGTGATTCTGACTAGATCAAGCCTGGTAGGGTAAGAAACATACAAGGAAATGAATCATTACTGATAAAATTTCATGTTTGAGAAGGAATGTAATAAATACTTAACTTCAAGGAAGATTAATGAGAGAATGTCTATTTTAAAGGAATTCTTATTATTGGAAATGTAAAATCCAATAATTACTTTTAGTACTATATAAAATAAAAAAATAAACTATTGTCAGTTTTAAAAAAAGAAATAGTGACAAAAATAATGGATGTGATTATCTAAGTAGTATGTACTTTTAAAAACATATCTATAATCTTTTAAGAACTAAATCAAATGCATAAAGGGATTCATTGCCATGCCTAAAACGAATGTAAAGAACCAATTAATTTGAACAAAAAGTAAAATTTATATACTAAATATATTTTAACTCTGCAAATTGTCATTCTTTAGAGTCGACAATTTTTAAAAAAATATCAGCATCTTCAATATCCATTCTATCACATTTTGTGAAGAAAGCTACACATTTTTTTTCAGTAGTGTGTTTTTGGCTTATTTCACCAAAATGCACTGTGTACTTAAATAAAATTCCTTAAGAAGTGCAACCAGCCATACTTGATGAAAAATGAAGAACAAACTATGAAAATACCTTGGAGTGAAAAAAAAATAGACATCAGTAAACTGTTGCCTTTTTAAAGCATCATTTCCCCCTGTAATTCAAAATTCCTTTTCTGCTTTCTGCCCCACAGTCCCAAGGGCCATGGAGCTGCCAGCGAGAGCCATAATCATGGGCAACGCAAGCCAGACACAGGGTCAGGGCGAGCTGGAGGCCAGCACTGCTGATGGAAGGGCCAGGCCTCCCTCCCTGGAGGATTGGCTCCCTGACACGGTGAACATTAGCAGAAATTTGACTTGAAAGCCAATTACTTGTGCAAGAGAAGCAGATTTCAAGAGAAAAACTCAAAGAGATATGGAAATAGTAACCATTGCTACCATTGCCTTTTGTTTAAATAGTAAATGTTCAAAACAGTAAAGCAAAACCAAACCAAACACCAAAAAACAAAAAGATACACTACCACCAGCAGAACATACATGGAAAAGTCCAAGGAACTGTATCCCAAGTCGACCTGCTCTTTTCAAAGATGTTTTGTGTAAATAAAGCAAAACCCACGTACCTGCACCAATCGTGCCAGACACACATAGTTTGATAGAGCAGAGTGAAGTTGTGTGGGAGTTATATACACAAAAACTTGCCCACCGCTGGATTGAAACAACCAAGCGGAAGGGTTGGGCATGGTTTTGGGGTACAAAGAATAGGTCTCCAGGGTCCACTTACCCCTGACCTATTTGCAAAACCTACTATTAGTGGCGAGTGACAGGGGCAAGGGGTAAGTTGGAGAAATGTGAAGACTTTCCCCTTAACAGCATATTGGCAACTAATGTCATATAATTTCCTTTTCACTGACCACAGAATTGCTAGTCATTATAGCTTTCAGGCGCTATACATTGTTCTTGTCATCTATTACTATACACAATAGAGTGTACCGCAAATAAGGTCTTGGAAATTTAAACAGCAAAATCCTAGGAAAATACTAGAATTGTGGAACAATAGTGCAGCAGGAAGCAGACGTGTGATCCTCTATGGGAATTTACAGTAAGTGCAGAATTGTAATGATTGTGAAGGGCATTTGTAATGTGGCTTTGAGTAGAAAAATTCAAAATAAAAGGTAACAAATTAAAGTACTCTACATTAACACTTGTAATCATTTCATGCAAAAGTACTTATTTATGTCAGTCCTTTTGTTTGATCCTTTCCATCCTGGGTACAAGTGAGCATTATGTGAAGGTTTTATTTGATATTCCCCATCTTTCCTTCCTCCCTGTACTCCTAAAATATCTGAACACTTCTCCCCTCAACACATAGATTGAAAATCTTCCTCTAAGAAGGACTCTGAAGACTGAAACTCACTAACACACTGACAATGATCTTGATGTTCCACCTGCTTCACAACAGTAGCAGTTTCTGTTTCAGAAGGCTTTACATCAAAAGATTGGATTCCTGCAAATTTCTCCAGAATTTCCACAATCCCAGTTGGCTTCTTCTTACTGCCTCAAGTAAGACCGTAATTTCTCATTTTTCCTTATTAAAATGCTGGTATGCTTGGGAAGAAACATTTATTATGCTTCATTAGCCAATAACACACAAGTTGAATTTCTAAGATCTTTTCCTCTCCGAAAATTAATCAAATGTGGTTTTGTTAGGAAACAAGACAGTGAGATGCTCTCCAAGGGGAAGGGAAGGAAGTTCATTTACTGAGGTGGCTGTATGCCAAGCACGTGCCACATGAATGGAATAAAATGCTACATATATTATTTAATTCTTACTTAAGTGTCATGATGCAGGGACTTTCTTCCTTTTTGTAAATGAGAGCAATGAGATTCAGAGAGGTAAATTCAATCATCGAAACTCACAAGTGATAGAGATTCACATCTAAAGATACAGAAATACAAGGGCTTTGCTGTTTTGAGGAGAACTGAAGGCTGCAGACACTTGAGCTCCACATGGAGTCCAGCAGACCTGCCCTGCCACTGGCTCTCAAGACTGCAGCAGGAGCACATCTCTGATTTCCTGACTCCCAGCCGACTTTTCTCTTTCTAGACCACACAGAAGGCTCTGATGTAACAGGCAGGATCAGGGTTTGGCTCTTTTGCCTGCCAGCCCACGCTAATCACCATGAGTCAAGCCAGTCCTTTCATTCTGGTCTGAGGTGACCAGAGTCAACCTGTGCCATGCCTTTTGTGGAAATGGCGAAGGAAAGGGAGCATCTGAAATTTGGTTCCCTCTCCAAATACCTTTAAAAAACTGACAATCGTTCAAAGCAATTGTTATATGTGGTATTGAGATATGGTGTGTGAGGCCCTTTGAGAGCCCTGGCATTGAAAGTAAGTCCTCAATCATGGAGACTTATAATACTTACTTACTCCATTAAGAAAGTCCACAATCATGTGCCTGAAAAGCACTGCAGTTGGGAAGACCATCAAAAAGAAAACAAAAAACAAAAAAACAGGACATGGGAGAGTTAGAGCTCAAACAATTTAGACAAGATGTTGCATATCAGTTAAAAAAGCAAAGCCTAGAAAACATCCACTTTTTATTTGTTGGTATTACAAATCTATTTCAAAATACATCCCCATAAATCAGTTTGCTCATGTTCCATTTTTATGAAGTTTAAATGAAAGGTACCAAAGAGATTTCCTTTTTTTTTTTTTTTTTTTTGGCCATGATGTGGATTGAATCCAGAGCCTAACACAGGCTAGGCAAGCACTCTACCACTGAGTTACACCCCCAGCTCTGGAATTTATTTTGTAGTTAGAGCAAAGCAATAATATGAAGTGAGTTCTTAAAACAAGTAGCTTTTTAAACACTGTTTACTGAGTAGTTGACTCAACCCTCATATTGACTTGCAATGACATTTTTTATTATATCAGATCATTATTAATATGTTGCTGGGCTATATTTTTTCATTGATCTTTCTTAATCTTATGTATTAACACAAAAAGGTAAAATATTTTTAAGTATGAAGAGTCAAGTTTAACATTTATTACTTTAACTTCCGAATATACATATTTAAAGATCCATACATACATACAATCCTTATAAGGGTTGGTGGTATTTTTCTTTACAAAAATAAAATTTTGCTTTATGTATTACTTGATTCTTTCATGCAACAACATGAAACACAGTCAATAACACAGTCAATATAATACTAGCAATTCATAATAACTAACATTTGTAGAGGGTTTGTATATGCTAGACACTATGAAAAATATTTTATACCTATGGTTAATTTTATGTGTCAGCTTGGCTGGGTCAAGATGCCCAAACATGTAGACAAATGTTATTCTGGGTGTTTCTATGAGGATATCTTTGGGAGAGAGTGACATTTAAATCAATGGACTTCTAGTAAAGCAAATTGCCCTCTGTAATGTGGGTGGGCTTATCCAATCAGTTGAAGGCCTGAAAAACTTCACTTCTCTGGAGTGAGAGAGTCCAGGCAGCAAGTGGCCTTTGGACTTAAACTGCATCATCAGCTCTTTCCTTGATCTTCAGCCTGTTGATCCACCCTGCATATTTTGGATTTGTCAGTCTCCAAAATCACCTAGGCCAATTCCTTAAAATAATTCTATTTCTATATGCCTATGCATCCATCTATCCATCCTATTGGTTCCATTTCTTGGGGAACCTTGTCTATGATATATGTATTAAGTCATTTGTTCATCCCACTCCCCGCAAAGGGGCTAAAGAAATTCTTATTTTTATTTTGCTGATGAGGGTATTGATGCCTAGAAGCGTGCTCAAGATCATGTAACCAATATACCAGTATGTGGCAGAAAACAAGGGGATTCAAACTCATTGCAAATTCAAACTCAATTACAACCTTTAACAGTGCAAATACTCTTTTTCAGATCAATGAATATAACTTTTAAAATCCTATGATAAATAATAATTCCTTATTTTTATTTGAAAATTTTTTTATCAAGATCAAAATATTTTAGAGCCAAAACAATTCCCTAGAAAATAATCTTAAAGAAATTTCCAAGTAGCAAATATTGAGAAGTTATTTGCCTTTGTTACTCTTAGCATACAGTGGAGTTATTCAAGAGCCATATGACATCTGATGATATTGTTCTGATGTTGAAAAGTAATGGATTTATTTTGATTAACTTTAAATGAGTTAGTAGGCACTTGAAAAACTTTCCAAGTTTAACTTTTAATATAGTAAATATATAATTACATAAGTTACATAACTTACATAATTCACATGAACAGGAGCCTTTGGAGTCCAAAATAATTCATGAATTTAATGGAGTCCTGACACCAATAAATTTAAGAACTATTATTTTAGAGGCATTACGAACTTTAAGATATTTCCTGTGAGATTAATCCAGTTATCAATAAATTTAGCAGATTTATTTTTATAATTAATTTTTATCAATTTTATCCAGTACCTATTGGACAACTGTGACTGTCTTACAAAGATGAATAAAAGGCTAGCAGAACGCTTTCCCAACTTTCTCAAATGTCAAGTAATGGGTATTTGTGAGAGAGCCACTGAAAAAGTATGTGGTGGAGAAAGACCTGCTTGCTGGTGCTCAGGCACACAGTGACTCTGCACTTTCAGGTCCAGCTTCCTGTGGGCTGCCTGGGGGCGTTCCACATCCTCTGGGCATTCTCCCAAGTGTGAGGCAACAGCCCTGACAACCTCACACCACTTTATTGAGCATTTGAGAGAAGCAGCGGCAGAGCTGCATTCAGGGGTCCTAAGTGTGCATAGATGGGGGAACCTCACTTGGAGATGCAGCCCAGAGTGGCTCCAGGGCAGACGGGCAGGGAATGCAGAAAACTCATCTTCCCTTCCATGTCTAGCAAATGCGTGTTCTCCTGGTCTACCAGGAGGCACACTGCCTACATCTCTGCTTCAGTGTTATTAGGTGAGTCAATAAGATGGACACAGGAATTCAGGACTTATTTGCTTTTCACGGCTATTTCTGGAGAGTCTTGTTCTATCATATCACAATCAATAATACCATAATTCCTTATGTTTATATAGAATGCTAGTGTCGGTTTACATAATGCCATCACCTTCCATATCCCTCAAGGACACTGCGTAGACCAGGCATTGTTATCTTTATTTTACAGATCAGAAAACAGAGAATCCAGAGGGACGAGCAGTTTACTCTATCTAGGTCAGGGAGAGCCAGAGCCTTGCTAGGCCGGGAAGGCAGCTTTTCTGGTCAGTCCCACACTACCGCCACAGACTAGGCAGATGACATACCAGGAAGACTTCCTCATTCTACCTGAAGTGATCTCACCACAGGGAAGTTTTTCACACAGTGTATTTGCAAGGAAGGTAGAGAGACAAAAAGAAGGCAGTGGAGATGGAAATGGAAGAGAAAACAATGATCAGAGAAAAACCACTCCTTTTATAAAATTTGCAACAACTCTCACTTCTTCTATAATTACACATAGAAAACCTAAGGTCATTGTCATCAACTTCCAGAGATTTTAAAGTCTTGGTGTCAACAACCAAAATGAATCAGGGTGCTGAGGAGATAAGTGTGAGAGAGAAGTCTTTAGTGAGTATTCACTGGGATTCTCTCTGGGTCCCCAAGCATGCAACAGCAGTTACCCAAGCCCAAACCTCATGCTGATGCAGAATGGCCTTGTGTGGGACGTGCTGGAGTTTCTTTAGCCATTAATTATTTTTACAGCTGCTGCTCTAAAAACAGAAGGGACAAAAATTGCACTTTTTGTTCCACTGAAAGTGCAAAGAGAACGTGCGAAAAGAAATCCATAGGCTCTGCCTTGCAAATGAATCAAATAAACTTCTCCTTTAATGTAGTTTTTATTATTTGAATGTCATTTATAAAATAATGGTAACTAATAAAAAGCATTAGCATCAAAAATGTTCAAAACCATTAATAAGGTAATAAGTAAAACACAATGGCCCAGTGAGTGCAAAGTTAGCAATTAGTCTCACACACACACCTGCAAGAAGTTTAGATGTAAGAATCTGGAATGCTCCTTTAGCCCAGGTACCTGATCATGTTTCCGTGTTGGTGGAATGAGAGCTCATAATACAAATGAAAAGGTATTTTATAAAGAAAACTAGAATGCATTTCCTCTTCACTGTATTTCATGGGTTCAGATTTATATTCTCCCATCCCACCCTGATCCTGAACTTCTCCGTGAGCACCATTACATCTGTGCAGAGTCATCTCTGTTGGCTATTTCAACTTTAAATTCCCTTTCCTGAGCTTCCAGTTTCCGCTTCTCCATTTACCAGCACTAGCTTTTCACAGCTGCAGTTTCAAGGCCAGTCTCTCCTCCCTCAGAGGAACATGCATTTGCATAAAAACTGCAGCTTCCAATTACTCCACTGAGTAAGTGCCACTTAGAATTCTCATCAGTCTGTTGTTGCTATTATCCCAAAGTAGTAGCAACCTTGAATGCCATATTTCAAAAATGTGTTTGAGACTGGGAGAGACATTTTAGAAGAGATTAGATGAAATGTCTGCTCTTCCAACAGTTCTATTTTGTGGGTCTTTCAAATGATGAGTTGATTCATGATATGAAAATCCTTCACCAAAAGCAAGCGTATCAATCACCATGCTGTTGATATAGTGCCTGTGCATAACTTACTTCTAAGCACTCTTACTTATATCAGATTGAAAAAAAAACCTCTTCTTTCTGCTTTATAAAGTAATTGTTGTATATATATTTAGACATCTTTATGGAGTGTGCCATAATTTGCTGATGCTCTGTCCAAGAATTTATACCTTGAAACTTCTGTATCTATATCTACATCTATATATATGTTTATAACCGGGCAAAAAATATATTGGGTAAAGTTCAAATCTTTTGAAATGATACCAAAGTCTCTCTAATAGGAAATATATTATGCTCATGTTTTAGTGGATTAACGAGTTTAACAGTCTTTGGATTACATAAAAAAAAATCACAGACAGCAACACTCCTATTTGAAAAGCAAATTATAGCAATAAGTAAGTCATTGATTATATATAAGAGAGAATGTCAAATTGTTCCTCACATGTTTTTCTAATTAGAAAATTTTAAAATGCTTTTATAATTCATTATTATACCATTATTAAAAACAGTTAAGAGTATGGGTTCTCAATAAAACAGGCAGGGGAAACAATGCTGGTCTATGTCCTCTTATATTCTGTAACTGGGGCCTGTGAATTAAACAAGGGTGAATTCATGCCCTGCTTTTAGGAATATAGGGGAAAAGGCATAGATTTATTCCTTGGTCTATTTTTTCTTAGTTGTCTTCAACTCAAAATATTCCTTATGTTTATTTGAGGGTGACACATACTGATTCCTTTCAAGCTTTATGACTTTCAGCAAGTTCCTATATTCTTCCAAGTCTTAGCCTCCTCCTATAAAGAATGGAAATAATAACGGGAGCTATCTCATAGGGTTATTGTGGGCATTTGTTTTAGTCAGCTTTTTTGTTTCTGTGCCTAAAAGACCCAACCAGAAAAATTGTACAAGAGAAAAAATTATTTGGGGGGCTCATGGTTTCAGAGATCTCTATCCATAGACAGCTGGTTCCATTCCTTGGAGGCTCAAGATGAGGCAGAACATCATGGCAGAAGAGTATGGTGGAGGGAAGCAGCTCACAGAATAATCAGAAAGCACAGAGAGAGACTCCACTTGCCAGATATAAAATAAACACCCCAAAGTCATGCCTTCAGGGGCCCATCTCCTCCAGCCGCCTCAAACCCACCTTCAGCTACCACTCACTTAATCTCATTGATTGAGTCAAGGTTCTCATAATCCAATCATTTCTCCTTTACATTTTCTCACATTATCTCATGCCTGAGCTTTGGGGAGACACCTCACATCCAGACCATAACATCATTAAATAGATAATCCATATAAGGAACTCACCATTGAGGTTGGTACATAGTAAGTGTTATGGTTTACATATGAGGTGTCCCCTAAAAGCTTATATGTAAGACAGTGTAAGAAATTTCAGAGGTGAACTGATTGGGTTCTGAGAGCCTTAACTTAATCAGTGCATTAATTCACTTGAATGAATTAACTCAGTGGTAACTGTAGGCAGGTAGAGTGTGGCTGCAGGAGGTGGGTCACTGGAAGCATGCCTTGGGGTATATATTTTGTCTCTGCTGAGTAGAGCTGTTTCTACTTCCTGATCCTCATGTCCTGAGCTTTTCTCTGCCATGCCCTTCTGCTGTATGATATTCTGCCTCTCTCAGGCTCAGAGTGATGGAGTTGGCCATCTATGAACTGAGACCTCAGGAACCATGAGCTCCAAATAAACTTTTCCTTCTCTAAAATTGTTCTTGTCAGGTGTTTTTGGTTACAGCAGGGAAAAAAAAAAAAAAAAAAAAGCTTACTAGAACAATGAGTCCAATGAAGGACAACTATCATTCCTATTTTTATCTCTAATATTCATTTTTTGCACTTTAAAAGATATAACAGACTATGAGCCTAGCAACTCTGCCTATAAAAATCCATGGATTCAGGAAAAGGGGAAATGAGAAAAATAATATCATAATCAATTTGCCTATAATGTAATGGGTAACAGGGATATAAACATCAATATTAAAGCCAGAGATAGCACAAGAGAGGAGGATTAAATTTAGGATATGAAATTTAGTTTCAGATTAAATAATTTAGTAACCGAAACTCCTTAGTTACGTGTGTTTATGTGTGCTCATTATCTGCTCTTAAAACCAGGGTCATCATTTATATACTCCATTTCAATCAGTCTCTACTTTGTGCCAGTGTTCTCTGGCTCACATCTATTACTCCCTTTCAGTTGCCAGTCCTATCCTGTTAGACCTAGATTAATGTAAATGCCCTCTTAGAAAGTCTGTTAGAATAGAACTCCTTCCTTTAAATCCTATATTCTGACAGCAGATTGATTTTCCTCAAAAACTGCTCTGCTTAATCACTCTGATTTCCAACCACCTACATAGTAAAATTTTAATTCCTCAGTTTAACTTTCAAGACATTGATCCATCTTTAGCCCACCTTTCCAGCTCCATCGCCCCCAGACCCTACCACTGTAATCCACTCTAGTAACCAGGAAGTGCTCTAATGTGGGAATTAAATGGAGGACTCCAGGAAGGCTCCCTAGGTGAACTTCAGCTCCACCACCAACAAACTTTATTGTGAATTGTGAAATAAGTAATACATGTACCTTGCTCAGGGTGGAAATGTGGACTTTAGGATGTGAGACCTGTGACCATGGATAAGGGTCTTCCCTAAATTTTTAGGGTAAACAATGAATCTAATTTCTTTTTTTAAAGTAATCAACTAGATGGAGATTTCAAATGCTCCAACTCTGGAGATATAGAGGATGGCTGATAGACAAAAGAGGGATTTTAGGGAATCAGCAATAAGAATTTTTTGAGTCCCTTAGCCAAGACCTAGTAAGGATTTCTGACCTCTAGGAGAACAGCTCCTCCTGACTCCCTTAAAGCCCAATACCTCAATTATTCCCAACTCTCAGCTCCAATACCGTTTGCTCATGGACTGATCTTAGGGGTTGGATGATGTTTCAACAATCATCTGCCCAGGATCCTCTTTCTTGGATGATATTTATCAATATGTTTTTATATCACCAGATAGTTTTTGGAATAATAAAAGTTACACTTTTTGATCGTCTTCTATATTCTAGAACCTTCTAGAATCTTCATACTTCATTCTCATTTTACAAAGAAATTGGGGTATATTTAGTTTAAGTGGTGGAGGCAGTACCTTAATCAACGACTGTCTCCCTTCAGAGAACTAGGTTTTACAGCTTTCTTCATGTAGATCAGTATATCTATTACTTCCCCCATCCCCATTCCCCATCCTCTGCAGCTTAATCTTTCTTACTTGGCAAAATTTGGATTGTAGAATCTGCCTCTGAGCTGAAGGCATACTTCATGAAGTTTTCTATTGCTGTTTCTCTGTCCTCTTTTAATATAGGATGGTTGTAGAGGCAGACTTGGATGTTAAAAATATAATTCCCATGTTATCCCTTGTAAAGAGAGAATGTAGAAAGCAAAGCAAAGCTAAGCTAATAACTCAGTGTGTCTGTTAGTTATAACACAATAAAATAGAAAGCCAGTCTCAGAACATAGCCAAAAGCTACATTTAGAAGATAAATGCAAGATATTTAGAAAGCACCTCATAAAAAATTTATACTATTATGGCTTTCGAGCCAAAGCAGTCAATGCATCAACAAATCTTTATAGGGAAACTATTATGTGACAGGCATGATCTAGGTGGTAGCAGTACATCTGCCTTGCTTTATGAGTTTCATCTTTCCTATGGAGTTTCTTATAAACTTTGCAACATTCCTATGTTTAAGCTACCTATCATAAAATATTAAATAAATTATATCAAATGGCAGGCTAGCAGTACCAGTGAAATTTTTTAAGACTGCACTTTATTAGATCCATTCATTTTTATGACTCTTTTGTTTGGAAAGATGAAATACTTTTTGATATATAATGATATTCCTATAACTTATAATTTGGCTAATAATTATAGCTTAGTACTTTATTTTTTTACTTCAATAACTGATATTTGAATGCTGGATGAAATAACTAATGACTTTTCTCCAGTTTTCATTTATCCAGACCTGTTTAACTGAAGCTCTGTTAAAAAAAAAAAAAAAGACAAAAAAAAAATCATACCTCAGCTCTGGCACACAAGTTTTACCAGACTAAAATCCAAGTTGTCAAAGATTTTAATGGGTCTCAGATTTTTAAAAAAAGTCTCAATACATTGTACTTATTAGAAAATATTTCCTTAGTGAATAAATGTTTCATTTTTAAACTTGACTTTCACCACTCATTCTATGCTTTATGCCCTTTTGATGCCTAAATTATTCACCTAATTTGGTCCTGTGCCAAGGTGCACACTGTGGAACCCTCTGAACATTGCACTGACTAATATTCTACCTGTTTAGTGCTGTTCTTGGCTTCCCTTTTATCTTCTCTTGTTCCTCCTTTCCCAGCAGTGTTATGATTCTGTGTGAAGCTCCCAGTCACAGGATCAGCCTATATACAGGAGGTGCACATGCACAAGAGGGCATCTACCAGGATCTAGGAGTTCTTTCTCTGTAAGACTGGTGACAACTGGCCTTTTGTTTAAAAAACATTGGTCCTCTTGCACTTAAAACCAGGCAGCACTCCAGCTGAATCCAGTTGCTATTTTTTTGGTATCCATTCTAAGAAGTTATCATTTTCATGAGAATGAGGTTCTTATTCTACCACAGACATTTCAACTTTGGAAAGCAACTCTTTGTAGTTCTAATTTCTCCAAGAGCAGTATTTTCCAGGCTTGTTTTTGTCTTCTACACTTAAACATCTGAGTTTTCACTTTTTGAAGCTTTTGTTTTCTGCATAATTTAGCCCACTGTAGCTGTGCCAAAATTTGGTAGCTAAAGTTTAAGCTGAAATAATCATAAGGTTAATTTACACAATTTTACCTTATTTAATGTTTTCTTTCTCCTCTCTTCTCTCCCTCCCTCTCTCTTTTCTCTCTCTCTCTCTCTGGTGTGCGTGTGTGTGTGTGTGTGTGTGTGTGTTACTAGGGATTGAATTCAGGGTCCATTCTACCACTGAGCTATATATCCAGCCCTTTAAAAATATTTATATTTTGTTTTAAGACAGGGTCTTGCTTAGTTGTCGAGGCTGACCTTGAGCTTGTGATTCTCCTGCCTCAGCCTCCCAAGTAGCTGGGATTATAGGCATGTGCCACTATATGGGGCTAATGTTTTCTTTTCATATATCTATAAAATTGCTTCAAATTACTATTTCATTTTGGCAATGCTAAATTTTTTATACAATTCCAGTACTCTTTTTTTGTCCCTCCTCCTGTAATACAGAGACTGGACTGTCTATAATAGTATGGTTGATCACTATCACATCATATGCTTTCTTTAATAACAGTCCCTAACGTAAGTACTATTAATAAGTTTTTATCAATAAGTTTCTCTGATGTTTAATTTGTATCATATTTAGGCAATATATTGAACTTGTAATTCTTTCTTTCTCTCTTTTTCTTTCTTTCTTTTTCTTTTTCTTTTTTCTATTGTGGGGTGGGGGTATCAAACCAGGGTCTTATGCATACTAAGTATGTGCATTACCACTGAGCTACATCATCAGCCTATTGTAATCATTTCCATTGGACACAATGGCCTAATTTTCTGATGAGAACTCAAGCTTTGAGAATCAGATATTTGTTTATTAACATTAAATAAAACAATATGTCATTGATTTTGAGGTAAAATGTAACTGACATTTCAATGACTGTTATGGACTGAATGTATGTCGCCCCTCCAAATTCATATGTGGAAGACCTAACCCACAATATGTCTATAATTGTAGATGAAGCTGCTAATGAAGATAAGTAAGGTTCAATGAGGTCATAGAGTAGGTCTCGATCCAACAGGATCAGTGCTCTTACAAAAAAAGAAATTGCAGAGACCAGAGAGCACTTGGGCTTGCATGAGCTTCACCTCTACCCTTGCCCACAAACCAATGCTGCTGGCACTTTGATCAGGGACTTCCAGTCTCCAGAACTGTGAGAAAATAGATTTCTGCTGTTTAAGCCACCTAGTATATGGCATCAGGTTGTGTAGCCTGAGCAAACTAAAATAATAACTTGTTTTCTTGAAAAAGTTTTGAACTTTCTTGAAAAGTTTAGCAAAATGAACATAACTCAACCTTACATTTTCCAAAATTTTCAAAATTGCTTTATGCTCCAGAGTTTCTCTGTGAAATTCCACTATAAAATGAATATGATTATTGAAATCTCACTAAAAGACACTTAAAGCTATTGATTTAGATATATCTCAGCAAAGACATTCAAATTTTGTGTTAGTTTTAAATTTCCAAACAAGATGTAGCAAGACAGTTTATTGTCATATGTAAACCTATAGAAATGGCAAAGGAATTGAAAAGTGAAGAAAAATAGTCATGAGTTCTAGGCAATTTACAAAGTAAAATCTCACTTTCTGTTATTTATTCATTTAATTATTTATAGTTATGGAATAGTAACTATACAGTTCAATAATATAGCTAAAGGTTAGACCACTAAAATTAAGCAAATTAAGTAACAATTGCACTTGCAATATAATTTGTATTGTAGTTAAAATGTACCAAACAAACCTGTAAAAATAATTCGCTTGATAAGGAAATATGTAATTCATTTGATTGGTATAATTTCTAGCATCTTATTTAATAAAGAAAGTATTTTTTTCACTGTTTTCCCAAAGAATGAATAAAGCATAGTTTTCATCAGGTCACAAGATCCTATCTTTCAAGAAAATAATTTCTTAATGATAGGTGATATTTTAAATCAAGTTGTAAATGTTTATAATCCAAACAATAAAAACTGGAACATTTCCATAGTAGGCAAAAATATCATATCAATAAAGTCAATACCAGCAGGATGAACTGGAGTCAATGTGACTAAAATACAGCAATACCCCAAAATTGTACACCTGCAAAATTCAGACTAATTCCTGGAGCTAGAATAGGCCTTGACTAAATGATGTTTCTACCTCCCAACCCAATTAATTGGTATTGAAATATTCTCTTGCTTATCTTTGTTGTTTCTTCATGACCTTTGCCATATTTGTAATTAAATAATCATTTGTATGATTATTTGTGTGACAAGAGGTTCTAAGCTCCATTGGGCAGGGCTACATCTGGCTTTTCCACAACTATATCTCCAGTACCCACAGTAGTAAGTGCTCAATGACTATGTGTTAAATTAATGAGCAAATATTTGTTAGATTAATGAACAAATGGAAGAGGAAAGTCTGACTATAGCATTATAAATGAAGGCAATACTAGCAGGTTAAATTGTAGGAGTGACAGACAAGGTTATCCAGAATTCAGAAAGTAAAAAAAAAAAAAAAAAAAAAAAAAAAAAAGAGGACATTTGGAAAATGGTTCATCCTATTTCCTGAAGGAAACCTCTCACCTCCTAAGTTCAACCTATTTATTTGTAAGTAAGAAATCTGATTCAAAGTTAAGTTTGATCATGAAGCATTCTGACTCCCATTGTTGCTTTAAGAATTCTACAGGTATATAAATATTCCCAACAAATTTAAATATATAAACGAAGAAACAAAAACAACAAAGTATGTTCTATAAACTTAAAGTATTTCTTGGTGTAGCTAAGATTCATGTGTTTTTTCTTTTAAGAAAAATTGAATGGCGCCATTCAAAAACTTTTAGTAATAAAAGAAAATGGATATTTTGATGGCTTTAATAATGCTTGTGTGTATATATGGTCTTTTTCTGCTCATTTTTTTCTTTTTTTTTTTTAGGGAGAGGCTACCGGGGGACATATCCAGCCCTATTGTGTGTTTTATTTAGAGACAGGGTTTCACTGAGTTGCTTAGCGCCTCACAATTGCTGAGGCTGGCTTTGAATTCGCAATCCTTCTGTCTCAGCCTCCCAAGCCTCTGGGATTTCAAGCTTGCGCCAATGCTGTCGGGTTTTTTCTTTTTCATTTTTACCTTGTTTTATTCTTCTAAAAATATTTTAATTTTACTTATTCCCTTTCACTATCCTTTCTTGAAGCACTGCAATTTTTGCTTGTTGCTATAGGGGTTGATTT
Organism: Xerus rutilus; assembly: GCA_028644305.1. Taxonomy (NCBI): domain Eukaryota; kingdom Metazoa; phylum Chordata; class Mammalia; order Rodentia; family Sciuridae; genus Xerus; species Xerus rutilus. The sequence goes on from CM053406.1 coordinate 25,388,352, forward strand.
CATTCACTGGTTAAGAGTGACAGAAATTCAACAGACATTATGGGAACCTGTGGGCAGTATTAGAAATTCTGAGGTTTGACACCATGAATAGCTCCTTAAAGACCAGTGGACATTGATTATAGCCTGGGGAAGGAGCATGTGAGGTTAAACTCTAAGCCTGTTTCTGGGCATCAAATACATAACCATTGCAGATAGAATCTTACTTTATATAAAGTTGCCCAACTGATGAGAACATATAACAGGTAATTCTCCAAGGTTTATTTAGCCTTTGGAAATGAGGACCCTTTTTGCTGAATTAGGAATTTAGCCTGAAAAGACATGGTTTACTGTGGCCTGCAGGTGAACTTACACAGACCATTTTGACTTTCCTGATCTTAGGAACCTTCTTTACTCTGGAATACATCATGGATCAGAAGAGCTCCGGGAGAGCTGGAAGAGATCCTGAAGCAAATGCTCAAGTTCCTGAGATGATAACTATTCCATAGGGGTTGGACGGGAAAATACAAAGACAGGAAACAACAGCTGAAGACAGTATACAACTTTTAAAAAAATGAGTTTAGGAGTATAGTAAAAAATAATTTAGTTTCAAGTTAAGAAAATGTTCTAACATCCATTGTAGGATGATTCCCACAGAAGTACAATTATAAAATTAAAATGGTAGAGAGTAATTGAAATGTCTATTGAGTGCAATGTTTGAAAACTGTGTACCCTTGAAAAGCACATATTAACTGAGATATAGCACATATCTATAATCCCAAAATGTTCTCTTGTGCCATTTCCTAGCCAATCTATGCCATTTATCCAGAAATAACTACTATTCTGAAGTGTTTCATTATTGACTAGCAGAATCTTACAGTGTGTATATTTGTGGTTTGCTTCTTTCACCCAACATATTTTTTGAGATTTATCCATGTTCTTGTATATTTTCAATAATTAGATCTTTTTATTGATAAGGAGTGTCAAATAAAACCAGAGCTGGGCAGTACATAAAGCAGATTTATTTTATTCAGAAACTATTGCATAGGGGAAAAGAGACCCTGGGGTAAAACAGAACACAATTCTGAATACAGCAAAGATAAGTGAGGACTTATACCCAAGGAGCAGGGTGGGCATCAGTGGATAGAAAATTACTAAAGGGAAATATCAGGGGAAAGAGGGGATTTGGGTTAAACAGACTAACAGTATTCTTGCTCAAGACAGTTCAGGGTGATATCATCTGGGGGATGATGAGGGATGAGGAACTTGATCAAATATTGAGGACATTCAGATATTGCAGGTGGGGGATTCTGGCTAAACAAATTTGATGAGATTTTTGCTAAAACTGGGCGATACAAAGAACATGGAAGCTCACAAGTTAGGGTTTAGTTGAGTGGTCTTTCATAGGGTTATCAAAAAAATCATCCTCTATGTTTTCTTTAAGAAATTTTAGAATTTTATTTTACCATTTAGTAGTATCATCTATCTTGAATTGACTTTTTATAGATGGTTTAAGGTGCATTATTTTCATATAGGTAAGCCATTTTTTGCAAAACCATTAAAAAGACTTTCCTTACACCATTAACTTATGTTGGTGCCTTGGTTAAAAAGAAAAAAATGAAGTGAGTATGTACATGTGAGTCTGTTTTTTATACTCACTATTTGCTTTCATCAGTCTATTGATTATCTTTATGTAATACCACATCATCTTGATTGTAGAAAGTTGAAATCAAGTTGTATAAGTACTTCAAAATATTCTTTTATTCTAAGATGTTTTGGGGCTACCATGGATAGCTGTTATTTCCATATAAATTTTAGAATCACTTTATCAATTTCTTAAAAAAAAACCAGACTTTGTTTGCAAATACTTTAAATCTATAGGTTGATGTAGACAGAATTCACTTCTTAAAAACTTTGAGTCTTCCCATTCATGTACCTGTATTTATTTGAATTTATTTAGGTCACTAATTTCTCCCAATGATGTCTTATAGTTTCAGTGTACAGATCCTATAAATATTATTATCCCTAAATATTTTATGTTATTTTATGCTATTTTAAATGGGCTTGTATTTTTATTTTAGTGTTCTTCACTAGTGGGTAGAAATAAAATTTATATTTTTATGCTGACTTTGTCTATGAAATTGATGAAAACATTTATGAGCTCCAGTAGTATTTTTAAAAGATTATTTAGAGTTTTTTTTAATATACATTATCATGGTGTCTTTGAATAAAAGCTTACTACTTTCCTCCCCAAATTTATGCTTTTTGTTTGTTTTTTCTTTTCTTCCTTTTTTCTTTTTGTTTTTATAGCACTAGCTAATTTTTTCAGTAGAACTTGGAATAAAATAAAATACAAATAAGAACTTCTTCCTGTTCTTTTTTTAAATTTTTTTTTTTTGGTACCTGGGATTGAGCTCAGGGGTTCTCACCACTGAGCCACATCCCCAGCCCTATTTTGTATTTTATTTAGAGACGGGGTTTCACTGAGTTGCTTAGCACCTCACTGTTGCTGAGGATGGCTTTGATCTCACAACTCTCCTGTCTCAGCCTCCCAGAGTGCTGGGATTACAGGCATGCACCACCGTGCCTGGCTTTCCTGTTCTTATCCTTGGGGAAAGTTTAATCTGAGAGAAGAAATGATCAGACACCCATCAATTTATGGGCTGTGGCTAATGGTTTGGTTGGATGATTCTCAGTAAAAATAACCATGATTGAAAAATGGATAGATAATTCAACACAGATTATGAAGATGTTTGTTTCCTACATCAATGCTCACTGAACAGACACTAGCAGAAGAAATGGACATTGTGAGTCATTCTGTGGACTTGTTTCTGCAGCTACCTCTGTCTTTATCCAGTGAGATTATAATCAAAGTGGCCATGGGCAGCAGGAAAGGAGGTTATTTAGGGAATAAGCAATAGACACACTCATCAAGGCTGATCTGAAAACCGCTACTGCTATCAGAGATTAATACTGAGCCCCAATATAACATTATTACCAGGAGAATCAGCCAACTACCTGGTAGCAAGTAGATTTTATAAATTATTTCATTGAAAGAGGATACTTTATTTTCACTGGAATAGAAATTTATTCTCTGTATTCTCTTGCCTGCCTGCAAAGCTTCCGCCAAAATCACCCTCTGTGGATGTTAAAAATGCTTTATTCACCACCATGGTATTCCACACAGCATTTCTGACCAAGAGATTCATTCTACAGTCAATAAGATGTAGTGATGGCTCCGTGTGTATAGAATTCCCTTGTATCATTATCTTCTCCATTCCTCTAAAGCAGCTAGCCTGAGAGAATGGCCTTTTGAAGACGAAATTATGGTGCCAGATGCATGGCAACATTTTGCTGGTCTGTAATATGTCATCCAAGGTAGGTTATATGCTCTATATCAGTGTTTAATTTATGGTGCTTTTTCTCTCAGTTTACAGACCTGGTAACCAAGAAATGGAAATAGGAATGAGTGGCTTAGCTCACTGTTTACCCTTAATGCATTGCTAACAAAATTATTCTCTCTCTTCTCTGCAACCTTAAGCAGACAACATGTCTACAGGTTTTAGTTCTCAAGAGAGAAATGCTTCCACAAGGGGACATAGTAATGATTTTATTAAATGGGAGTTTGACACTGTGGTAAATCAACGGGTAGAGAAGGAAGATTTTGTGCTGACTGGAGTGTTTGATTCTATCAAGAGAAAATTAAATTTCTACTGTACTATTAGTGTAAGGAGGAGTATTTTTGTAATTCATGAAATAAACGTGGGACACCTCTTACTACTTCCACACCTACAGGAAGTCAACAAAAAACTATAGCAAAACTGCTAGTGGTTCATCCACACCCCACAGCAATAAGTTTGATTTATCCCACTAGGCAAAGAATCATGCCCAGTCAAACTGCTTGCTTCAACTCGAAAGGAATGAGTGGTTAGCCGAAGGATAAAGTCACAAATATTAGCTGAAATCACATGACCAGTTGCAGAAATGAACACTGTGTTGAGTATTTCTTCTTTGTTTCTATATGAATATATTTTAAGTTATTACCCATCTTTTTTCTTTCCCATCCCACTCATAAGACATAAGATAAATAAATAGGAACTTAAGTTTTTTCAATATTCAAGTTATAGTTTATCAAACAGAGAATGTAATTCATATAGAGGAAAAATAAACATTAAACAAAGAGATTTTTATGCTCTTTTGGGGAGAGTTTTGGCATGTTTTTAGTTGTAATGAATACTTGCATCATATTATACAGTTAAATTATTTTAATGAGTTTCTTTCATTTATATGTTAAATATGGTTAAAAAATGTGAAGATGTGAAGTAGTAGCCAGTTTTTAAGCTGGTTAACTTGGGGCCAGGCACTGTTGTATCTCATGTATGGTTTTACTGATCAGATGGTTCACCTACTTGGTGTTGGAGAGAATTATCTGGGTTTCTAAAATATTCTTTTTAGATTGTTTGAATCCCAGGCCAGATCACATATGGTTCACAGAAAAGTGTACTGCATTAGCTTGTGGCTTATTCACATCATTAAATGTGAGGGAGCAAGACAGACTTGTTCCTATTTGTTCAGGTAGGTTCTAGTTTTTCTTCACAGATCTCACATTTCCACATTTCTCCCCACAGGTTCCCTCAAGGTTCAATCTCGATGTCCTAACTTCATGTCTCTATTTCTTTGCTGACCTAATTCCAGCACAGAGGTAGTTTGTAGTCTTTACAACCTGCTTGAACAGCTTCCACAACTGCCTGAAAGCAAATCCTCAAAATAAATCCCTTATTGTATATGGCTCACAGTAGGTCTGTTTACCTGACTGAACCCTGATTAGTATGCTCTGGAATGCTTTGTGTTTATTCTGCTCAGATTTTGTAGACTTTGTTGAGTTTCTTGGATTTACTTTAAAAAGTACCAGAATAATAAGATTCTATTATTATTTTTAACTCTTTTTTGGTTTTGTTTTGTTTTTGCTTTTTTTTTTTTTTTTAGCTTTCAATGTTTCAGTATGGATAATTTCCATTGTTCTATTTTTAACTTTACTGAGAGTTTCTTGAAGTGTATAATTTGCTGATGAGCTTTTTGGTAAATTTTAAATTTTTATATTATATGTTTTTGTTGGTAGTATTTATTTTTATTTAAATTCTGTTTCACTAATGTGATTTCTTATTTTCCATTCTTTATTTTCTTTACTTCCTTAAAATTCTTCAATATTATTATAATATCTCTTTTAAAGACATGGTCTACTAATTTCATCATCTGTACCATTTCTGATTCTGGTTTATTGCATGGTTGTTATTCTGGTTCTGGGTCACATATGTAGAAAATGGGGGAAAATTTCCTTCCCTCCTCCAAAGTTTCCCTGGAAAGAATTGACAATAGACCAAAAAGTGAACAAAATTATTTCATGTGCACTGGGGCGTCACAGAAATGTAAGTGCCTAATACCCCAGTGTGGTTCAATTACTTTTATACCCTTCTTCACATAGGAGAGAAGAATGGGGAAATGTAGGCAATTTTTAAGAGGATTATTAGGGGTATGAATGGAGTAAGAGGGCAGACAATAGTTGCAGTCTTTAGAATGGAAGGTCCTGAGTACATTCAATTGCACTGGACAAATATGCCCAGGTATAATGACATTCTTCAAGCTTCCTTCCTGTAATATGAGTTTAGTTAATGAAACCTCAAGGAGTGTATCAGAGGCAATTGTTTTCCTCTTTGATAGGTCCAATATGTACTGAGTTTCAAGGGCTTTTAATTTAAAATAATCAACATCCCAGGGTGTCATATTTTGGGGAGAAATTCCCTAGGCTCTTTCAGTTGCATGTCTAGTAATTTTTATTATATACTGAACGTTATGGATACTTCATCACTGATTGAATTTTTATCACCATCCATAATAGAATATTGTGTTTCATTCCATAGGCAGTTAATTAACTTGCAGATGACCTTGATTCTTTCCAGACTTGTCAAGGTAAGTAAAGAGTAGCCTTTTCCTTAGGACTAGATTGTCCCTACTTTTGAGGTATGGCTTTTGTGGAGTTTCTATGAGATCTGTAATGCATAATAAAGTCTTTTCACTTTGACAGGTGCATAAATAGAAGGAAAAAAATGTGATGAAAGCAACATTGAGATAGTTTTTCAAAATGTCTCAAGAGGCCATGTAGAGAAAGGATTTATGCATATCTCAAGCTGCTGCCTGGGAATATGAACTTTTGGTCACCTTTATGCTTTGACTACAGGTATCTGGAATGAGCAGATAATTACACTGTGTCCTGTGAGTTTGAATACATGTTAAAATGTGGTCAGACACTTGTTTTATGGATATTTTTACTATGTAGTTGCATTGTTTTCATACTTTCACAGTTTCTGAGCTTGAATTGACCAACACTGCTCAGTACACAAATGTTTTCCTGCTCTTCCCAGCTCTGGGGTTCAGCTCCCAGTTGTTTCATTCTTGTCCTTTTTCTAGCAGCTATCCTTTGTCCTGCCCCAGGCAGTTTCAACCTATACATAAAGAGCCTACCAGTCAGCCAAAGATTCAAGGGAGACCTCTATACAGATGTCTGGATCTCTTCTGCTCAGCTTACTTCCCTCCTGACCATGTCATACAGATTCCAGCCATCTCAACGGCCCGGAATTCTCATCTTGGCCTCAGCTTGGGTGGATGGCTATGTACTGTTCTTCTTCCTGAACGATAGTCTAGGAAGTAATGCCAGGCAGAGAGCTGATACAATGACAGGGCACTAATATTTTGTTTGTCTTTTGAAGATCACAGTCATGTGCTACCTGTTGTTCAATATCTGAAAGTAGTGATTTCATATACTGTGTCCACCTTTATAGTTGCTTATGCTGGGAAGCCTACTGTGACTGAATTCCTCCACCGTGGCTGGAAGCAAATTCTGTTTGCTCTACTCCTGTTTAACCTGACAACAAACAATTCTATTTACATACATTATATTTTTAGAGGCTTAACATTAAACCAAAGATAATAAACTCCAGAGCAAGCAGAATCATTTAAATTCTCTTCTCACTCCCAACACCATATACATCTTAGGATTGGATGGTTATCTTAAGAGCAGAATCATCTGAGTACTCATTTGGATGGAAATTTTTATTTTGTTCCTTTTGTTAAGCTTAGAAGCTATCAAAATTTACTATGCACAAGACTTACTGTACAACTCAATGATCTCCTACTTAACATTTAAAAATTGTTTTAAGATAATTTTGACTATACACTAATTCATCCTAATGTGTTGAAGCTCACTTTTAGTCTCAGTATAAAATGTGAGTCTATCATATCTCTTTTGTGGACATTGGGGTATTTTATTAACATTCCAATTTATTTATCCTCTGAAAAGTTTCCAGGGCAACTCAGTCCTGTGGAGAGGAAATGGCCTAAAAAGAAAAAGAATGCACAGAAAGAAAACTAGAACTGAGGTGAAGATTTAGATAGAAAGGAAAACATACTCTATGTCTTACTTTCTCTTTCAGTCTCGATTACAAACAAGATATGAGGTTGAAAGAGAGCTCCAGAAAGGTGGTGTTAAACAATCCTCTGCAAATAGACCACAACACAATAATACTTGGAGACTTTAACACAGCTCTCTCACCATTGGACAGGTCTTCCAAATAAAAACTTAATAAAGAAACCATACATCTCAATGAAACTATCAATAATTTAGACTTAACAGACATATATAGAGTGTTCCATCCATCAACAAGCAAATACACTTTTTTTCTCAGCTGCACATAGATCCTTTTCCAAAATAGATCATATGTTATGTCACAAAGCCAGTCTTAGCAAATACAAAAAAATAGAGATTCTACCCTGCATCCTATCTGACCACAATGGAATAAAATTACAAATCAACGAGAGATTAAAACAGAAACTACTCCATCACCTGGAAACTAAATAATATGCTATTGAA
>CM053406.1:25396751-25569073 GCA_028644305.1 Xerus rutilus
ATAGCTAAACTGTGGAACCAACCAAGATGCCCTTCGATAGATGACTGGATAAAGAAACTGTGGTATATATACACAATGGAATATTACTCAGCAATAAGAGAGAATAAAATTATGGCATTTGCAGGTAAATGGATGGAGTTGGAGAATATCATGCTAAGTGAAGTAAGCCAATCTCAGAAAACCAAATGCTGAATGTACTTGTTGATAAGTGGATGCTGATCTATAATGTGGGGAAGGACATGAGAACAATGGAGGAACTCTGTTCACAGGAGTGTAAGGGGGGAGGGGACATGGAGACAGTAAAGGTGGTGGAATATGATGGCCATCATAGCCCTAACTATGTATGACTGCATGTATCACTAACAACCAGATAAATGAAATGTTATCCTCTAATAATAATAATAATAAAATTTTAAAATTTGGAACAAAACAAGCACATTTTTGAAGCAACTTCAGAGTTTTGTTATTCAAAAAAGAGGGAATTTTTATATAGTTGAATGTAGTCCAATGATAGATTCCAACTGTAGACACAGTGATGTTTAGGCAAAAAATAATAGACTTGGTGTGGTAAAAGTCAGTCAATCCACTCTGACTTCATGCTGGAGGGGGCATCCCTGCAAAAGACATGACTACTCTGATGTTATGAGTATCTGATTGGATTCCTTATGCCCTGCATCCAAATATTTGTGTAGGAGGGAGTACTTCATAGCACAGTGAGTTAAAATGTGGCTTCCACAGGCTGTGGTTGTAGCTCAGTGGAAGAACACTTGCCTAGCATGCGTAAGGCACTGGGTTCAATTCTCAGCACTGCATATAAATAAATAAAATAAAGGCCCATTGATAACTGAAAACAAATTTTTTAAATGTAGCTTTCAATGTTCATATGACTTTGGGTCCTTAGACAACTAATATGACATCTGATGTGCCACAGTGTTTTTCATTTGTAAAGTGGTGATGGATTAAATGAGCTTGTCTATGTGCATCACTTAGACTAGACAGAACAAGCACTCAAAAATGTTAGCTATCATTCTTACTCTGGATGTGAGTACTTTTGAGTTTGTATGTATGCAACTACAATCTTCTCTGGTTCTTAATGGTGCCACAGCCGTAGGGGATGTCCTGGACTTTCAGCTTGAGGTTAACCCCCTGCTCTAATAGTTTTGTATCAATACCTAGGGTGTACATTCTCAAATATGCTCATTTCAAGATCCTTCAGCAGAGAAGCACTGTATTTTAAAATGCTCTATTTTGGATACAGTAGGGGCATCTGATTGGAAATATGCCAAGTTTTCTGTTCCAGACATATAATCAACAGCTGGCATTCTTGGCTAAATGTTTGCAGTGATATTAATGTGAAATCTTTTAGCATTTAATAAACAAATAAGAAGATGTGAATCAATTTAACTAATGGAAGTGAATTTTTTTTTATTTTATTTTCTTTCTTTCTTTTTTTAATAGCTTTATTTATGTGTTCTTACGTGGTGCTGAGGATCAAACCCAGTGCCTCACACTTGCGAGGCAAGTGCTCTACCACTAAGCTACAGCCCCAGCCCTGGAAGTGAATTTTTTAAAATAATAAAAAAGACTGATTGGAATATTTATTTTTTGAAATACACACCAATCCTTGAATTGACATATTGCATACTCAGTTTTATAGAATGTATCTTTATTTCATTCTATTCTGCTTGAAAAAACATTTGGATATGCTTATGCTTTGGGAAAATATTTGTCTTCAAATCCTCTAAGATTAGAATTTTTACATCTAGTAATTGTAATCTCAACTAGTTTTAGTGGATTATTAGTTTTGAGAAAAAGGTAACACTATTTTTAATGAGTTCCAAACAAGCATTTTTGCATATACAATATTTATTTTACTGTTTTTGAAAGAATAATATGCTTTTTACATTTCCCAGAACTCAATTGCTGTGAAACATTGTGTTCTGAAGAAGGAAAAAAAACATGGAGAGAGTTTCATACATTTGCTAATTTTTATTAATTTAAAGGAAAATTGTTACATATGGTTCTGAAACATTAAAAATGCCACTAAATCGCTAGACATAGGAAAATTCAAAAAGGTCTTTGTCTTGCTACCATACTCAGGGCTCTAGTTGAATAAAGAAATGGAGTGCAAATTTTGGAAAGCAAATTTTTCTTGTTTTTATGCTTGCAGAATTCTGTAGCTCCCTTATTCTGCATACTCATTGAATGTTTATAGCACCTGAGATAATTTTAGAATTCACTGTTTTTATTATGTCCAAAATTTGAGTTACATTAATGAGAATATTTAGTGAGTTTGTAGTCTGAATTATAGAATAAAGTTTTATTGTCTTAAGATGCAAATACAAAAATTCAAGTTATACAGAATTTTTCACTAATGAATAATTTAACATTACCTAGCAGGGTGATAGACTTTTTTTCACAACACGTTATTCTGAAGGAATAACTAGATTAAAACATGCTAATATTTTATTATGGTTCATTTTTTATGATTTAGTATAAGTATGCACAACTGGTCAAAATCCAACTTTCTGGCTATAAATTTGATATTTAAAAAATAAGTTAACAATTTATAAAGTTCATTATTTTTATAACTCTCCTGAAAATACATGCTTATGAATGTTTTGAAAGGTTAATGTGAGGTTAAATGCCAATTGTGTTAAATGCAATTATTATGTCCATGTTTTCTAGCCAGAAATAGAATCAAATAGTATGACTTATGACCTATTGAATGAGGCAAAATATTTACCATTGAGAAATGTGCTAACCATAAATTTATTCGCTCTGTGATGACTCTGAGTTGTGAGGAAACTCCTATTTGCTAGCAAAACAGATAACACTCTTTAAACATGTAGACTTCAGAGCATTAAAGACTTTCTGTCCACACTGGCATAACTAATTAATGGAGAACATCATTTCAACCTGAAGATTTGATTTGATAGTATAGGCTGTGCATTTTACAAGATTCAAAAGAAGCATAGTCAAAAACCTGAGCTTATTTCATTAGTTATAGTTAAAATAGGTAACTGTTTATTTGTGATGAAAAAAAAAAAGCAAACTTAAAAACTGGAATTAAATTTATGTGTTTAAAATTTTAAAAATGAAAGGGTTTATGATATGCATTCATTATTTTGATTTCTTTCTTCTAGGAAATTAAATACAGAAGATATACTACAACGCCTAGCTTTGTATTTGGTATTTTATATTTTTCAAATAATTTTTAAATAGGTAATTACATTTGATTCTTGCCACAGCCTTTAAAATGAACCAGGATATATATTGTAGGCAGATTTAGACATGGGTAAATTGAGACAGAGAAGTTAAGGATCTTACCCATGATAACTCAGATGTTCAGAGTAAGGGCTGGATGGTGTCTTTGGGCTTCTATGCCAGAGCTTGTGCTCCATTAACCATGTCCGTGAAATGTTAGATTTTTGCAGAAGTTTCCACTCTCTATGTCTGTAAAATTAATTATTCCATGCAAACTTATTACTATGTCATTTCAATATGGATAAAGTATGCATTTGCATGAGGGACAGAAAAGCATATGCATAGGTAGAATTTTTTTTAAATTTAATTTAAGGTTCTAGTTTGGTCAATAGAATTTTGCCATTGCTAATTTTATTTAAATTGCATATTTACATTTAAAAGAACAAACATCTTCATTTTGATTTAAGTTAATGAAACTGATATTTTTAAACAAAACAAGGAATATTGTCTTCCAAGTTGTTACATTTCAACATTGAATACATATTCCAAAGATGCTATTATAAAATATTTTCATAAACTTTCTTAAAAAATTACTCATTTCATTTTTTAGCTATACCCCCCAAATCACAATCAATTAGAATTATCAAAAACTAAAAATAATCTCACTCACATACAGAATCCATATTGTTCATTGTATTTGTTTTAATGGGAGCATCCTCAGAATGCAAATGCTACTTTCTAGGTGACCATCTAAAGACACATACCTACTGGAATATTTAGGTCTCCTGGAATAAATTTTTTTAAGCAATTGCATTTTGCCTCAAGTTATATCTTATAGAGCACGATCTTACAAAACAACATTATTCCAGTTATATATTTTAGATACCTAAAAATTTTAAATGAGGATGTTATTTTTAAGAAAAACATTTTTTGTCTCTTTGATCTTCCTCTTTTTATCATTTTGAGTATGTCTTTTCATACCTACACCAAATCCCACCCAGATAAGGAGCGGATCCACATACCTAGTATGGGGTCATTTGGTCCCTTCCTCACTTTCTACCTCATAATGATACTCTACCATCACCACCACCATCTTTATGTGCCTCTGTTTTTGCAAGGTGTTTTACAAATATTGTCATATTTAATCTATAAAACTTTAGAAACTGTGTTTTTGTAGTAAGGAGACCAAGTACTAGAAAAGTTCAATAACTTTCTCTAGGTGACAATTGGTTAGTATCAGAGCAGGAATCTGAGTCTAGGTAATCTAACTTATAAGTCATCTATAGTAACTTCCATGCCTCAGCTCAGGTGTGTAGGTCCCTGGACAGCTCTCCCTTGCCTTTATCCTCCCTACATAGACAAGTTACACTTTCACTCTGTTCCCATAGAACCTGGAGTCATCTTCTGTCAAGACACTGTCTCCTACATTTTAAATTAATTGTGTTAGAATCAAGGAATATACAAATGTAAAATCCCTTCTTTCTTTTAGCCTTTGAACACTGTCAGTCAAGAAACACAGTTAAAAGTGTTCTCTAGAAATTCCCTCATGTAGAACACAAGTAAATAAGCATTTCAGTATTAAAAAATTATTCTATTTGGGTGTAGTGGCACATACCTGTATTCTCAGGGACTCAGAAGGCTGAGGCTGGAGGACCCCAAGTTGGAGGCCAGCTTCAACAACTTAGTGAGATCCTGTCTCAAAATAAAAAAGAAAAAACTACTGGAGATGTAGCTCAGTGGTAAAATGCCCCAAGGTTCAATTTCCAGTGCTAAAATAGTTATTCCAGAAGACATCTCCTTCAAAATTCCTATTTTAAAGTTAATGAAAAAAAATTTCAGACCTAAAATTGTTTATAAGTTCACTAGAGCAAGGCTCTAGAGAGTATGAAATTCTATTTCCCAAAGCATTTATATGATTCTATGCCACTCTGACAAATGCTTAACATGTTTCTTTATTAAACAAGCAAAGAATAATATTTAGTTTGAGTGTGTTGATGGTTAATTTTATAAGTTAACTTGGCTAGGCCACAGTATTTAGAAATTTGTTCAAATGCCAGTTTCAATGTCTCTGTGAAGGTACTAGCTTCCATAATGTGTGTGGACCTTGTTTAGTCAGTTGAAGATCTTAAAAGACTGAAATCTCACAAAGAGGAAATTCTGCTTTCAGAATGTCTCCAGAAAGTACATGAAACATTAATACTTCCTAGGTATGCTAGTTAGCTTTGACTAAAATCCGTGACAAGAACAACTTGGGAAAGAAAAGTTTATTTTGGGCTCATGGCTTCAGAGGACTCAGTCTGTGTTTGGCCAGCTCCATTGCTCTGGGCCTAAAGTGAGGCAGAACATCATGGTGGAAGGGCATGGTGGAGTAAAACTGGTCAACTCATGGTGGCTGGGAAGCAGAGAGAGAGAGGAAGAGAGAGGATGGAAGGTGCCAGGGGAAGACAGAACCTTCCAGGGTATGCCCCTAGTGACCTACTTCCTCCAACCTCTTCCACTCAGCCATCCATGTATTAATACACTATGAGGTCACAGCCCTCACGATCCAATCATTTAACTTCTGAACATTTCTGCATTGCCTAACAAGTGAGCTTTTGGGGGACACTCCAGATCCAAACCATAACACTGGGTCTCCAGCCTGCAGTTATGTGTGTGCTCACATACCCACACGTGCACACACACACAGCCTACTAGTTTTGTTTCTCTGGAGAACCCTGGCTAATATGAACATTATGGAAAACAAGGGTACTACTTATTTTGAGACTGTAAATCATTATAAAATCCACCAATTGTTTATTTGGTATTTTAAAGGGAGCTGTGGAAGATGACTAGACTCATAATTATATGGAATTTACTTCAAATTAATTTATTTTCAAAGAGACATTTCTGTCTCAGTGTACAGAAACGATGAGCACTAGATGAGGACAGAGTGGGCATGCTGGAGACTGGAAGAGTGCCTCTGAAGTGCTTTTCTGAAATCTTCTGTCAGCTCTTGCATTTCAGGGAAAAGACTATCATTGATCAGATGGTATATTGCGAGCCTCATTGTACCAATGGTACAGGTTGACAAATGCCCACTGTTGATTGCTTTGAAAATATTGTTCCTCCAAAATGAAGATATTTGTTTTATTATTCAAAATGCCTGACAGTGTCATTTTAAACAGTTAATAAACTGAACAGACTAAACAATTACACATATTGATTTCGAAGTATAGCCTGTAGGATACTTGCAACACATAAAAAGTGATTTAATAAGAAAAGGGAAAATCAAATAAAGAATTTTAGAAACTTCAATTTAGGATCATAAAACTAAGAATTTCTAAAAATATGGAAATTAAAGTTTTATCTTTTACTAAATTTGGCAGAAGAAGCTGTTAGTGCAGAAAGATCAGGACAGCAAACTTCATAAGTCATTTCAGCGCTTCATTCAGGAATGGAGCTTCATACAGGAACAGGGGATGTGGGAACAAGGTGATGCAGTGATGGGACCCAGTTTCCTGTGGAAAGTGAGCCCCAACAAAGAAAGGGACTGGGTTTTTATAGGCTATTTTGGCAGGTGGTCTAGTGAAGAATATGCCGGTTCTCTCTGGGCACTCAGGAATTTGGGGCTTGTTTATCAATTCAGTGGGGTAATCAGTTTACCATTTCAATATGGTGGGGTGCTCCTTCCTCCCTGGATTAGCATCAGAAGGACATAGTTGGGGAAGGTGGGAGCTGTCAGCATAATTAGCATCAGGAAGACATTTTGGGGGGAGGTGAAAGTCACCAAATGCGTGGCTATTTTTCTTTTTCTACACCTATGAGAAACAGAAAAAGGGTTTTTATGCTATGTATATAGATGAATATATCACAGCAAATTCTGCCATTATGTGTATCTCTAAAGCCCAATTTAAAAAAATAAAAAGAAAAGAAAGTTTTGTAAAAGAACATATTTCTTTTCATAATTGCTACATCCCTTCCCCTACAATGGACAAGAAATGGGCACATAGAATTTGAGAGTTTATAAGAAGTGTAGACTATTTATTCCCAAACCCTTATCACACAGAGGAAGGAAGGAATTCCATTAGTTAAGTAACTTGCTACATCATCAACAAACTTATAACAAATATGGGATTAAATCTCAGATCTCCCAGTGTTCAATACACATTATTGCCACATTCTGATCAACTGGGGTCTTATGCTTATGTTGTATCCCTCTGGTTTTTTTCTTGGATTCCTCTTTGCGTGTTCTTGAGTATTATCCTTTAGTCACCATATGGAGACAGAGAGATAGAGCTCACTCACAGACCTGATGTCTCACTTTGGGGAAAGAAATTTAGAGTGAGCCTTCAAGTATCTCTACCATCCAACTGTACTACATACATAGAATAGATTAAGTCAATCCCACTAGAAGCATACTGAAATGGAACTGTATTAGGAAGAAATAGACAGCTAATATTTAGGCAAGACCTAGCATAAGGAAAAAGTCAGACATATTTCTGTTTGCTATGGAAATAGCCAGGTCTATGCTATGTTATTTTCCTCCCCAGCAAATGTGTGTGTGTGTGTGTGTGTGTGTGCGCGCGTGCACGCATAATTCACAAGTAAACGGTAGTTTGTACTACTCTAGAAATAACTATATGAAAAACATTCCAATCCTACATTCTCCAAATTCTATGAACATTAAAAAATATTTCAACACCTAACTTTTAGGTTAAATATTTAGTCTATAAACTTTCATTATTTAGAAGTTGAAACTACTTTTATTTATGTCTAGAGGGAATAAAAAAGACTCATCAAATTCCTAACATTTATGGAAATAAGGAATCTTTCAAAATCTTTAGGAAGAAGTCATGCGTGAAAACGCTGTAATGCCCAAGCTCACAAGTCCACCAGAGACCACCAGGAGACCTATTCCGATGCAATCACAAAAGGGGTCTTTATTACAAGCTTGTGCAGGGACCGCACACCTTCCCGATGCAGCAGGTAGGGAGGTGCGGCCCCGAGTCTAGGGAAACCAGGATTTTTATGGGTTTCAACCGCAAGCAGGGGAGTACATGCCTTGGCATTACAAGATTGGATAAGGGAAAGTGTGTGCAGGGGGACAGCAGTCTTTCATTCTAGGATTGGGTAAAGGTGAGTGTGATCAGCGTGAGGTCAGTTGACCTTTAGGCTGATAGGTTTGGCTGAAGTGGGCCCAATATCTAGTTTCCTAATTAGTTGGCCCAAATCGCAAAACGACTTACTGGCACCTGAGCAGGATGCTGTTAAGGGTGTTGCAACTTTTCAGGAACTGGGTGGACAAAGGTCAACAATCTCAAGATGGCGTTGGTCCTGTCCTCTCAACGCAATTGTAGCAAATACACTTTGAACAACAACTATATGCTAGGCAGTTTTAGGCCTCAGGAACACAACAGGGAACACAACAGACAAAATTCCTAGAAAATCTTTTTGCCAACTCTTACCAGGAAACAACATGAGCTCCATCACTGTCAGGATTTTTGTCTGTGTTTGTATAAAGGATCAAGGTGAAAAAACCTTAGATTTATGATTGCTCTTTTCTGTAACTAGCAGGTACCCAAACTGCAGTAACCAGATGTTGAGGAGGAAATAAACCAAATTTCACTCCATCTAAACATGCATATTGATTCCTAAACATAACAAAAGAAGTAGTATTTCAGGATGTTACACCAAAGCATGAATTTAAATGGCATTGAAGAAGTGCTTGTTTTTTTCTTAGAAAATGGAGCCTGTGAATATGGTCCCTTGTCCAGAAATACCAGAAGGTAAAAGGCATAATCTAAGTCCCATTCCCAGATATAAGGTCAGCTTCAATCTTACCTCAGTGAAAGAGACAATGACCATGGGCAGTCTGCAACCATCTCAGTTGGATGTAGAAATGGACGAGTACAAGATTAAAACTTTTCCAATCGACTGTCATTTGGCTGAATATTTGAGGGTATTTTTAAGATTCTACCCCAGAAGACTACCTATGCAATTAAATATTTGGTTTAAAATATTGAATGAAGAGACACTGAAGATATATGTAGAAATCTGTATTCATAAAGGACAAAAATTTTAAAGAAGAAACCTCTTCTCTATGATATTTAATATTTGGCTGCTTTGGGGACTTTAGCCTCTGATATTTGTACTCATAAGTGTTAGGGTTAGGGTTAGGGTTAGGAAAGCCTCCCTCTCTGTTTCCTTATCTTAAATTATTATTATCATACAATTATTGTTGAAAAGTAAGAGGGAAAAGAAAAAGTGATGTACTCCTCTTTAAGGCAGGACCACCCAAGCTTAAGAAAGATAAGAATCCAGCTCTAGTGTCAAAATGTTCAGAAAGAGGCACATAAAACTTTCTTTGCAACCTATGGTCATATTTAAAATGTCATTAAACTGGAAAAATGAGCTTTGTATTTAACCTAAATTTCCAATTCTATTTATGGAGGCAGAAAACAGCTGGATCTCATGCTTCACACAAAAACTAAATCACTTTTCTAGCTTCAAGCTGAATAGTCTTGTTTCCTTAAAACTTCCTTATTATGAAATATTTCAGAAATGCTGGAAGGTAAGAAAGTACTGTAATAAACACCCCAAATCTATCACTTGGTGTAAAATATTTAAACATTACAAATGTAATCAAACGTTTCTTTTTTTCTCTCTGAATATTCTTTCTGTTCTCCCCTCCCCCCACACGAGCACTCTTCTGATTTCTTGCTTATTGTTTTTATTCTTACATTTCTATTTACCCAGTAAAAAAGATATAATAGTTTTAATTGTTTTTTAACCATTAAAAATAGTAATGTGGCATGTATATCTCCCTTCAACTTCTTTTTTTTTTTCTTCTCAATAAAATGTTTTGGAGATATTTGACACTGAGCCAAATTGCTCTCTAAACTTGTGGAACTAATTTATATAATCATAGCCTTCTTTATGTATTAACACTTTTTCCAGTTTTTTAATAGTGTTCATATTAAATAGGAAAGGATATGGAATAAGAATGGAAAAGTAATAAATACTTAATGAATAAGAACTAATAAATAAGAAAGAATTTTATAATTGAAAGTGATACAGAAATGTCATCTGGTTCATTATTCTGCATTTAAATTATATATCTTAGCACAACTAATGATGTTGTACCTAACTAGTTGAGTCCTCACATTATTAGTCATGAGAAGACAAAGGCCAGAGAGGCTAAAGGATGGCACTTTTGCATTCTGTTTGGGACAAGCACTTGAACCAATGCAAAAGGGCACACAAGATATTCTTATTTGTGATTACAGCATTAAACAATAAACATCATCTATATTTACTGATTTCTATCCTACTCAATTCCCTTATTCAATGGTTCTTAAACTTATTTGTTCTTTCTTGTTAAGATTACTTTTTGAATCAATTTTGTTCTTTCTTGATAAGATTACTTTTTGAATCAATTTTGGGTTCCAAATATAGTGAAGTATATTTTCTCAATATCTAACACATTGCTCCTTCTGTGTCCATTTAACAATATTCTGCCTTTATATTTTCATGTTCCTCACATGTGGGAACATCACTACCATCCATATCTTTTCAAGATTTTTTTTACCTGATATTTAAGAATGATGATGTGAAATTTTCACAAAAAAGTATTAGTCTATCCTTGGAAACTTTTATTCCAAATACAAAACAGAACAAGATCAGTAAAATGGCACATTTGGAAACAGTTAGCTACTTTAAAAAATATTAAACTTGGAAGCAGACATATCTCTGATTTTTGGCTTCTATGTCTCTGCATCCTCCGTAAAAGATGGCCCCACCTCATCACTAGCCATGAGAAGCATTATGTTCTAATGTTTATATTGCATTTGAGTTGCTTCTGAGCTACTCATCAAAACCTTGACTTTGTGGTTTTCACATAATTTTCATAGAACTATCAAGACCAGATGTATGAACCAATCGGAACAAAAAATATGTAAATAGAGCAATTAAATCAGTGTAAATAAGAGTAGTCAACATTTTTTCTGACAACCACAAAGAAATATAAAATCATTTACTCATTGGTGTAGAAATACATTCTGAAATAAAAACAAAAGTAGTATGTCTCTGTGCTTTTTACAATTTCACATAACTCAGTGGTATTAATAGAAATTATTATAGCATAAATATGTGGCAACTTTTTCCTAAAATGTAATTAGTATAAATTTGTTTTTCATTTACTTTAATTAAAAAAATTGTTCTCAAGTCATGAATTGCATTTCCAATGTTAAAATAATTATGTGTGTGTCTGAATATAATTTGTCTATATAATGTAATACATTCTTTTAGTGAATTTGCATGAAATGTGCAGTTAGAAAATGTTTTTAGATGCTCTGTAAAGAGGCATTAGGATTCATATTACTTTTCTTCTACTCTATATCACAATTTCATACAAAGAACTTTAGAAGTAAAAGAGTCCTTCAAGATTAATTTCAACTACCATTTTGACAATATTGATTCTGATTATTCAAGAACAGGGAAGGTCTTTCCATCTTCTAAGATTTTTCATTTCTTTCTTCAGTGTTCTATAGTTTCCCTTGTAGCGGTTTTTCACTTCCTTGATTAGATTTATATTACAATTTGTTTTTGAGGTTATTGTCAAAGGGATAGTTTTCTTGATTTCTTTCTCAATAGATTCCCATTATTATGGGAAAGTTATTGTTTTGTATGTTGATCTTGCATCTTACTACTTTGCTGAAGTATTTATTACTCTAGAAGATTTAGCTCTAGAAGATTTCTGGTGGAGTTTTGGGGTCTTCTAGATATAGGATCGTGTCATCAGCAAATGAGAAACAGATTTCTTCTTTTTCTATTTGTATCCCTTTCATTTCCTTTTCTGACCTGATTGCTCTGCCTAGAGTTTCAAGAACCATGTTGAATACGAGTGGTAAGATTGGACATTTTATTCCTGTTTTTAAAAGAAACACTTTCAATTTTTCTCTAGTGTTATGTTAGATTTGGGTTTGTCATATATAGCTTATATAATGTTGAGGTAAGTTCTTCTATCCCTTGTTTCTCCAGCATTTTAAACATGAATGGATGATAGATTTTGTCAAAAGTTTTTTCTGCATCTATTGAGATGATGATAATTCTTGTTCTTAATTACATTTATGTGGTGAATTACATTTATTTGATTTGTGTAGGTTGAACCAAACTTTCATCCCTGGGCTGAAACCCTCTTGATCTTCTTGATGATTTTATTAAAACATGATTTGCTGATCTTGTATTAAGGATTTTTGCACCTATGTTCATCAGAGATATAGGTCTGTAGTTTTTTTTCCTTGATATGCCTGTCTGGTTTTTGTATCAGGGTGATACTGGCTTCAAAGAATGAATTTGGGAGTGTTCCTCTCTTTCAATTTCATGTATTGATTTGGAGAAGACTGGCATTAGTATTCTTTAAAGGTCTGATAGAGCTTGGCTGAGGATTCATCTGGTCTTGAGCTTTTCTTTGTTGGAAGGCTTTTGATTGTTGCTTATATCTTATTACTTGATATTGGTCTGTTTAGGTTTTCTATATTCTCATGGTTTAATTTGGGCAAGTCACATGTGTCTAGAAATTTGTCAGAATCTTCTAGATTTTCCAGTTTACTGGAGTATAAATTATCAAAATAGCTTCTAATGATTCTCTGGATTTTAGAAATGTCTGTGGAGAGATCTCCTTTTTCATCTTTAATTTTATTGATTTGAGTTTGATCTCTTTCTTTTGGTTAATTTGGTTAAGAGTTTATCAATCTCACTTACTTCTTCAAAGAACCAGTTCTTTGTTGCACTAATTGAGATTTGACAGCAAGACAGTTGCACAGATAGTTGAGAAGGGAAAAATCAGATTTTATTTTACTGATCTCTGGTTCTTTGGTACTTCTTATACAGTACCTGTGGGGGGCGGGAGGAGAGGACAAAATTAAAATCTAATTATTAAGTTTTATTATTTAATCACAATTCTAATAAGATCTTGATTCACAGGTCTAAGGGCTTATTCATTTGGCAATGGTAACAGACGTTTCAGTGATTGACTGTTTATATTGTTGTTAGTCAGGAATTCAGTCATTTTACTTTTCATGTTTCTTCTTGGTATAAGTGAGAGGAATGAAGTGGAATGGTGAGGCTCAGGGCTCATAATAAGTAACAAAAATCAAAAGGAAAAAATAAGAAATATTGCACATAAACATCTCCCTTGGTATTTTCTATTGCTAAGGACAAAAACAAATTCTGTTTAATTCTAGAGAGCCATGTGCCAACCAAATGATGTCTATATTTGTTTCTAATGTACTTTCAGACAAAATGTGGACAGCCTCTTACTTGATATCTAACTATTGGCATCTTTCTTACTTCACACCCAGTTGTCAAATGCATTTAATACTTATGCACATGAGGCTTATCAAACTTATTTCAACAAATTATGTTTTAATCTCTCTATGCATTATAGGCAGTCTGAGAAGGCCTAATTTAGTGTAAACTGAGCATTTGTAATTAAAAATTCATATAACTCTTGCTACTTTAGACATTTGACTTTATTTGTAATTAACATAAAGTTTTGAAAGATATTTAATTGGATTTTGGTGAAGGAGTCCTGGATAAGGAGCTTTTAAAAGGATAACCTCAGATAAAGAGGAAATTCTTTTATATTGGAAATTTGTAACTTACATAATTAGTGATAATATTAACTGCTTAAAATTTGCTTTATACTTCAATTATTGAACTAATTCTACAGATTTATTATTTTTTTCTTTTGAAGAAGTCAACTTTATTGAGGTATAATTTACATCAATAAGATAACCTATTATATAAGTACAGTGTAATAAATTTTGACAAAGTTACGGCAAAGTGACTTTGCTCAGAGAAGGGCTATTTAGAGAAACTCAGTGGGAAAACTCAATGACAATAATAAACCAACAAAAAATTGTGGTATAGTCTAACTTTTTGGAGCTTGTCCCTTTTTCTTGGGCCCAAGTTTGATAGGTTGGACACATGAATGTACATAAACTCTTAAAGGACACAGATATTATTAAATTCTTTTACTGAGTAACTTTTCATAATGGATTGGCAAGAAATATAATATTATGCACTTTATAAATATATACTATTATTATCATTTATACATATAAACATTATAAATGATTACAGGGAAAATTTTGAATCATGATAGGAAGACATAAAATAAATTCTTTCAAAATGTCTAAAAAATTAGATGGCAGGATTAAGATGGAAAAATACTTGCTAGAAAGGGAGTGCCACCTCTTCAGGAGATGCCATATATACTGGGTCAGACCTAGGGAAATACCAAAGTTAACCATACTTTAAATGTGGGAAGAGTTCAAAAATATACAGCAAAAGCATAGTTATTTCCATTGAAATAACTAAATAGAATGTTGCTAGAATAATCAACTTGTTCATTAGAAAGTACTATATCCTGAAATTGTACAATTTTTTTTACATATTATAATACAGCACAGAAACCTATTACAAGGTCTTCCATGAGAATAATGCAAAAGAAGAAAATCATGACTTTTTATCTAAAAATACCACACAGCAAAATCCCCCAACTTTTGGTCCTACTTGTCAATAATTTTCAAATGTATATATCAATATTTAAATGATTAAATGTCAATAATTTTCAAATGTATATATCAATATTTAAATATATCAATATAATTAAAAATATATATCAATATTTAAATGTTTAAATATTCAAGAGGACAGAAATATTAACTTGTGTTTTAGGAATGATACTCTGACCAATGAAAATAGTAAAGGATGATGTAGTCTGAAATGGATCTTTCTGATACTGTGAAGAGCAGATTTGCATGTTAACCAGCAAAGTTCCAAAGCATACATGCGTTAAGGGGAATTATAGGATATACCCTAGATAACATGTATAATATTACACATACTTATATTATTACCTTTGTATATTTATGCAAATGTACACATACATCAATACAAGCAGAGAACTAAATAGTGCAGAGCAGATTATTAAAATTCAGGAATAGAGCCAGGTGCGGTGGCACATGTCTGTAATCCAAGAATTTTGGGTGGCAGAGACAGGAGAATTGTGAGGCACTAAGCAACTCAGTGAGACTCCCTCTCTGCATAATAGACAAAATAAGGCTGAGGATGTGGCTCAGTAGTTGAGTACCCCGAGTTCAATCTCCAGTACCAAAAAAAAATTCAGGAATAGAAAAGATTATTATGAGTTTGGCTTTTCCATATACCCCACCAAACTCACCCTATCTTTCTGTTCAAATCTCCTCTTCTCACATGACTCCTTTCACTACAGGGGTACCTTCTCTACTGTTCACTCATTAAACTATGAGGCCATCTCCTATTTCTGCTTCCATTTGTTTCCATAATAAACCATTTGTCAAATCTTGATTCTGTTTCTAAGCTAATTTCTGTTTTTACTAGCTCAATTCACAGAATCATGGCTTCTCCTTTACCTGGAAAACTATGTCTATATCCTATTGATTTTCCTTCCTGCTGCCCTATCCTATCCAAATGGGCTTTTCTTTGCTGTCACAGATATCACCCTACATTTATTTGATGCTTTAATTCATATACTTAAAATCTTTAACCAGATTAAAGATGGTTATGGTATGAATCCAAATCTCAGTTTTGTGTTCAAGGCTCTCCACAATCTCGCTGCAGACTGTGTTCCTAAATTCATCTCTTTCTGCCTTCTACCTACACATCCAACTTCAACCATATGGGCAAAACTCATCTTCTTCAGTAGTTCAGTTCTCCAGGCCTCTGGCCATGCTATCCTATTGGTATGCTCTTCCCTAGCTCCTCACCTGCCCTAGAACTTCTCAGACTGCAGAGCTTCAAATCTTATATCCTTCAAATGGTTTCCAAGATCCAACATCAAAATTCTTTTTTTTCTCACTTGTTATCAGTAGTGGGAGAAAAGTTTAAAGCTTCCATAATATTTGTGCACCAGCTTCAGTTTCATTAGTTATGGCCATGATTTATCTCTTCTAATACTTTGTTAATTGTTATAGCTCTCAGTGTACACAATACAGCATTTTGCACACATTCTCAATAAATGTTCATCAAGATGAATGCATGTGAAATAAGGCTGTGGTCGCTACAGACAGACTACTTTGTTCAAAACACAGTTCTGTTACTTAATACTCATGTGACTGTGCCCACTTTCTCCATACGTAAAAGGAGAATGATAATAGGACCTACATCCTAGATGGTTGTGAAGAGTAAATGAATTAGTACATGTAATTCACTTAGAATTCTTGGCAAATAGTGCTAATTATTAGTAAAATAACAGGAAATGTTTAAAAAAGATTGATGAGTAGCCCTCCTTCATTTAATTTCTTTTTAAGCTTCAGTTTCTTTCTAAACACAGAGGTCTGCAATACCAGCCCTGTTTATAAAGACAGTTTAAGGGGATCAGCTATACATGCAAGTCAAATCTAAACTTTCAATTTGCTACAAAAGCAAATTTTCATCATTTTTCCTGTACTAAATAGAAAACCAAATAGATATACCTAAGGAAAAATATAGCAATTAGTTATCAGATCGTTGGCTATTTGATTAGGGCAATTGAAAGCCATATGTGTCATTCTAAGAGTCTCATTAGCTAATAAAACTCATTGAGTTGAAAATTAAGTCAGATATGACTAAATATGCATTTACTATAAATGCCCTCTTGTGACAAATGAATTTTTTGAAAATATTTATTTTTTAGTTGTAGGTGGACAGAATGTCTTTATTTTATTTTTATGTGGTGCTGAGGATCGAACCCAGTGCCTCACGCATGCTAGGCGAGCACGCTACCACTGTGCCATAACCCCATCCCGACAAATGAATTCTTTATTCGTAAAGTGAACATAATTTGAGACTCATTTACTTCAATGGGGAGATGCTACAAACAATAGATGATCATTCAGCATATGAAACAATGGAAGAAAAGTTTAAAGCAACAATGACAATAAGTTAAAAAAAAATACCTGCCTAACAATTACCATGTTCAAGAGACAAGGATATGGGTACAGTAAAGATGGTTGATTGAGATTGTCATCACTACTCTTGGTGCATGTATGAAGACAAAAATGGTGTGACTTTATCTGGTTTGCAACCAGAGAATTGGAAAAATAGAGCTCTATATATGTACTATGACTTGAAATGCAACTAAATAAACTAATTTAAAAAAAGAATGGGAAGTTATACTCTACATATGTATAATATTTCAAAATAAATTCTATCATGTATAGCTATAAAGATCAAAAAGTACTCTTTAGATAAAAATTGTAAATGTAACATTGAAATTTCAGCTTGAATATATATGCAATATTCCAGTTGGAATGGCAATCATCATGAACACAAATAATAATAAATGCTGGAGAAGATGTGGAGAAAAAGAAATATTTTTACACTGTTGGTGTGGTTGTAAGTTAGTACAACTACTATGAGGATCAGTGTGGAGGTTCCTCGAAAAACAAGACACAGAACCACATATAACCTAGTCATACCACTCCTCGGTATTTACCCTGAAGAATTAAAGTCATCATGCTACAATGATACATGCATAACCATGTTTATAGCAGCACAATTCACAAACTGTGTGACCAGCTTAGGTGTCCATCAGCAGATGAATGGATAAACAAAATTTGGTATATATACACAATGTAGTTTTATGTAGCCATAAAGAAAAATAAAATTATGGCTTTTGGAGGAAAATGAAAGGAACTAGAGATGATTATCTTAAGTGGAATTAGCCAGTCTCAGAAAGTCAAAGATGATATGTTTTCTCTCACATGTGGAAGCTAGAAAGGAAAAAGAAAAAGTTGTGGGGGACAGGATCTCATGAAAAGCAAAGGAAGTTCAGTAAAATGGAGGAAGGAAGGGGACTGGGCAGGGGATAGGGCGAGAAGGAGAAGGAGAGGGAAAGGGAGAATGCTGGAAAGGGATACCGGCCAAATACTATTACCATATTGTATGTATGTACAAATATGTAACAACAATCCTCATCATTATGTACAACTATAATAAGCCAATAAAAATGTGGAAATAGGAAAAAAAAAAAAAAGAAAGTCAATGCCTCTTTGTTTCCAGACAGCACCAGGGTCAGGATCTGAATCAGTTTAATTTAATGTTCCTAAATGAATGATAGGTTAATGTTAAAGTGTAAGTGTGACTTAGAAACAAAACAAAAATTATTCATTCCTTATTGCTTAGGTTGAAAGAATGGCCCCATCACTTGAAGAGGATGAAAAAAGAGCGATTTGATTTTATCAAGATACAAAAAATAAGGCTTTGTTCAAGTACTGGCAGATTTTATGACCTATTCAAGAGTACTAAAAACAGCTCACCTTTAAGAAATCTACTTATAAATAAAGATAATAAATAAGGAAAGAATATCTCTACTTCTTGAAGAAGATGTATCTGAGGATATAGAGAAAGTAAAGCCACAAAACGTTGATATTTCTTCCGTCTTCTCTCACAAAGAAACTGATCTTCAGATTAAAAAGGGTAGAACAAATGTGGTCAGAAAGGAATTGAAGCATATCAGGGTCAAAGACACTGTAAAACAAAACCTGATTGCTTTAGCACATTTAAATTCCTGGGGAGATAGATTTCAACTAACTTAAGATAAATATCTAACCATTAGAGTTGTCTAAAAGTAGCAAGGACTATCTTTTTAAGGATGTGCAAACCATTCTTCTATAAATAGTTGAGTACATACTTAAAATAATAATAATAATAATAATAATAATAATAGAGAAGAGATGAGTAGAGTAAAGGTGGATCTGGGGAATGGAGGAGGGGAAGGAAAGGAAAGGCAATGGGGAATGAGATTGATCAAATTATATTGTGTGTATCTATGAATATGGCCTAATGAACCCACTCATGTTTAATGCATCAACAAAAAATTAAAAATAAGTAAATATTCAAGTGAAAGAGGAACAACTGGGAAAACTACATCCTTTCAGAGATGTAACTTGTTGTTTTGAGGGACATGCTAAAATAAGTGGCCCCTATGTTGCCTTGCATTTAAAATTCTTCAATTTTATGTAAGAAAGTAAAAGAGTTAGAATCATGCTATTTGACAAGTTCTATGTGGCTTCTATTGATGGATTCTTTTACTGAATTTTTGTATCCAAACTAAGCATAGAAACAGTAAGTTGATAAATACTATGCTTATTCTCTGATAAGCTCCAAAAACTTTTGCTTTGGTCTGTAGAACTAGCATGGCTCTCAAAAGAATATCAAGTTCCCATGTTATATTTAACTGTGGCCTTGGGAAAGTCATACATGGGGTCTCCATTTCCCTGTCCTTTTCATGTATAGGTTTTTACATAGACTCAATAAAATAACAATATGAGACTGTTATATGAACTGTCTGATAGCATCTCAACATCAATACAAATAACTTTCTTATTGCCAAGTTCTTAACCTAAATAATTCCTCATTATATTACTATAGTGGAGATAATTCTTCTTTGGCCACTGATTTATTTTTATAAGGTAATTCTATAAATTATCAGTGAAAACTAGTGATATCTGGTTTTAATAGTAATATAAAATGTACTGAAATTAATGTCAAAGTTAACTGTATTTATAAAAAGAATTTATTTCATGGGAGTATGTATTATATGAAATTGAATACCACCTATTTCATTTTGGTATTCATTTGGAGGTAGTTTTATTAATAACTGTAAGCTAAGCTTATAAAAAATGGACTCTAAAGTGTATAATACTTAATATATTATCAAAAATATTTTCCAGTGAATGCTCTAGCATCTTCAGCATGTGGCTCCTGAGGTTTGCATAGTTGTCACTTTCTCAATTATCTGAAAGAAGAAAAGGGAATGAGACAGTATATGTAGAGTGGATTTTAAGATCCGTGCCTGGAAAAAACATGTATCTCTTCTGTTTACATTCCATTGGCTAGAACTCAGTCACATGCTACACTTAACTGCAAGGGAGACTGGGAAATGCACTATGACCATGAGCTCATAAAGAAGAGGAAATACATTTTGGTGAATAGATAGTATTCTCTTTTATAGTTTTGTGCATTTTCATATGAACAGATTACTTTTCTGTAAAAGGTTAAGTGTAATAAAGGTGTTGTATTGCAATAATGAACTAACATTCTATATGTTAATATTCTGTAACAAATTAATATTCTCTATATATAATGAATTAATATTCTACATATGGGAATTTTTAAAATGCAGTCACGATAAGGAGGTGTGTGACGCTCTAAACAAGAAGTCATGGTAAAAGGAAGAGATGAGTAGGACTGTTTCGCAGGCTGAAGCATATACTTTCATTAGATGAAAGCAGACACCCACGTCATATGAAAAAGCCAAATATTTTATCAAAATATAACTTAACCCAAGATTGTCAAAATAATTTTTTTACACTTTAAATTATGTAATTTATTCTCAACATGTAGTTGTTTTTCTTTCTTTTATATACACAAAGTTTCTGAATTCTAAGACCATTTAAAATTAGTTTTCCTTACTTTAAGGAAGTCTGTATTTTTACTGGCAGTAATGTTTTATCCTGTAATTCTATAAAAGTTATATCCATTATATGATAATGAACTAAAATTTGTAAGCATCATATACATTTTATGTGCTATTATATAAAATATGGTTCTAATGGACATTTTCTAAGGAATCATACACATTATTTTCTTCTATAAAAAGGAGAAAACAAAAAAGCTTGCTTAATTTCCTATATCTTATATTCCCTAAACTGCTAGCATATACTAACCCTCTTTCTGATCTTGGTCCACTGACTATAATATGATTTTTTACCTTCTTAAAAACATAATTTCACTTGGAAATGAATTACTGCTATCTAGGCACCAGGGTCTTATAGTTTTCTTCTTGCTGCCAAATTTACTTAACATTACGTTAACAACATTAACTTTTGTGTTTTAAGGTATGTGTTATATATACTTTGAAAAGCACTAAAAGAAAACAAAATATTCTCTCTTCTGAATAATACTCAAGTTAAGCACACCTCAAAACTGTGCTCAACGAGAAAACATATTGCCTTTGGGAATCTAGTGAATTTCATAAAAATCAAAGACTAAAAATTCACAAGAATATCAGGGAGAACACTAAAAATGTGGAAAGAGCTTTCTAGAAAAATAAATAACTAAATGGCCTTTAACACTTGTTTCATTCAATATGAAGTGTTGAGAACATAGAAACAGTGAGAATAATAAAGAGTAGCTTGGAAGCAAGCTAAAGGAATGAAGAGTCTTAGGTAGGAAAAGAAGACCGGAATCTTGTTTCTCAGGCTTTTCTTCATCCCTTTCTTCTGCCAAGTAACATGTGTCATGATCTAATTCCCCTTCTCCTCTTTCAATCTTATTTTCCTTGCCAAACACTGAAGTGGAACGTTTTCCTCCAGAAGTTTCCATTTCCATATGCTTCCTAGTGCCAGGGTTAAGGTGCTCCCTGCTCTGCACCTACCATGAACTTGACCTGAAAATGTTATTTCAACAGGTACTTAGTTCATGCCAAAAGGGGAAGGACCCCAGATTCTGGAGCACATTTAACAAAGTTAATGACTTAAGCAAAAAAAAAAAAAAATCCTTTTACACCAGGAGACACAGGATTGAAGTAGAGGGCAGAAGGATCTTGGGGACAAGAATTTTCTAAGAAAAGGGAAAAAGGGGGGCTCTTTAGGGCAGAGGAGGGTAGCTAATCTACATGAAGATTAGCTTTAGCTCTTTTAGGAGTCAACAGCACAAGGATCACAACATATAAAAAGTGCAAAGAATATTGCCAAGTGGCTTTTTTGTGTGCTTAGTGGTGTTTTCATTGTTTCATTTTATTTTCCATACGTAGATTTTGTGCTTTTTATCCCAAAATGCATACACATCATAAAACCCCTGTAAAGTACCATCATAGGTGTAAATTGAGAAAATATTTCCATGACTAAAGTTTTTTTACACTAAATATTTACCAGCCCACATTTTCCACTTTAGCTGGTCCACCCTGCCACAGGGGATGCTCAGCCTGTGAAACAGATGAGCTCACCATTCTTTTCTGCTTGCTCAATAGAAACAGTCATTTAAAATCATCTGAGGGACAGCTGATCTCTTTAGTAGGTACATTGTCTTGTTAAAATGAGGCCTATAACTGTGTGCCTGATTAATAAATCAATTTGTTGTAAGATGCTTCCTCTGTGTTTATTATTCAGATGTGTAAAGACATCTATTCTCAAAAGCAGGCTAGCCGGCAGAAATCAATTAACACAAAATGTTCAGTAGTTCAAATTTAGTTCAAATAAGCCAGTATTAGTTTAACTCCTCTGTTGACAGAAGGAAATTTGTTCTCAATGAGGATAGGAAGGCAGTACAAACAAAGAAGAAAACAAAAATATTCATTTATTCATTTCTCTGAGTACACACAGAGAACATGTGCACTTCCTTCCAACATGTGTGCATGTCTTTCTCATTCTCTATATCTCTGTCTTATCTCATCAAAACCCATAGTCTTTTCTATGCAGTAGTCTATTTTTTACACTGCTTATCTTAGTCCATTTTCTGTTGCTATAACAGAATGCCTGGGACTGGGTGATTTAAAAAGGCAAGAAATTAACTTACAGGTCTGGAGGCTGAAAGTCCAAGACCCAGCAGGGGTTTCTGGCTAGAGTCTTGTGCTTCATCATAACATGACAGAAAAGCAGGACAATTGTGTGTATGTGGAAAAAAGAAAACACAAGGGACAGACTCACTTTGTAAGAACCCACTCTTACGGCAGCTGATTCATTCTCACAAGAGCAAGAACTCACTCATTCTCCTCGGTTTATACACAAAGGACTTAAAATCAGCATACTATAGTGTCATGGACACATCAGCAGCTCAATTCACAATAGCTAAACTATGGAACCACCCTAAGAGCCCCTCAACAGATGAATTGATAAAGAAAATAATGTGATATATATATACATACATATATATACATACATACATATATACATATATATATACATACACACATACACACATACACAATGGGATATTACTAGCTTTAAAGAAGAATGAAATTATGGCATTTGCTGGTAAATGGATGGAGTTGGAGAATACCGTGCTAAGCGAAAAAAGCCAATCCCCCAAAACAAAAGGCCAAATGTTTTCTCTGATATGCATATGTTAATTCACAATAAGTAGAGGGGGTGCTAAAGAAGAATACAGTTACAGGTGGAGGAGAGTGAATGGAGAGGAGAGAATATAGGGATAAGAAGGATAGTAGAATGAATCAGACATTATTACCTTATGTACATATGACTGCATGACCAATTGTACATGTAGAAACAACATGTACAATCAGAAAAATGAGAAACTATACTCCATTTACGTATGATATATCAAAGTGCATAAATACATTCCACTGTCATGTATAACTAATTAGAACAAATAAAAATACTTATAAAGAAAAAAAAAGAATTAACTCATTCCCTGAAGAGCAGCATTAACCTCTTAACAAGGGTGGAGCTGAACACCTGTTGAAGGCCCCACCACCTCTCAACCTGCTACCTTGAGGGCCAAACTTGGACACAAGTTCTGGAGCAGAGACGCTACATCCAAACCATAGCACCACCCACACAGCAACACCTTGAGGCCACACCACCCTTTGTGTTCTCTCTTTCCCCCCAATTTTGTAAACCTCATTCCTTTTTGGGGGCGCAGTACTGGGGATTGAACTCAGGGGAACTCAACCACTGAGCCACATCCCCAGCCCTATTTTGTATTGTATTTAGAGACAGGGTCTCACGGAGTTGCTTAGTGCCTCGCAGTTGCTAAGCCTGGCTTTGAACTCACTATCCTCTTGTCTCCTTTTTCTAGTTGGTTATTTAGCAAAGAATTAAAAGAAGCTGTTTTTAAATAATTTATGTTGTTATAAATGTCTTCTAAATTTGATTTTGCTGATGGTACTTTGATATGATTCACTAATTTGGGATATTTCAAACCATGTAGTAAAATGAAAATTTCAAAATTTCCAAGTTTTTTCAAAAAGTCATTAAATTCTTCTTAGAATTGGAAAGAAAGCCTGTGAGGATGGGCCTTGGGACAGAACAGGGCAACAAAAGTATTCCTTTGAAAGTACATGAAGTTTGTAAGTGAACAATTACTTGAACTACTTTAA
Organism: Xerus rutilus; assembly: GCA_028644305.1. Lineage (NCBI taxonomy): Eukaryota > Metazoa > Chordata > Mammalia > Rodentia > Sciuridae > Xerus > Xerus rutilus. Next base: position 25,421,086 of record CM053406.1, read on the forward strand.
TGTAAATACCTACATGCTTAGGAAGTTCTCTTCCTTTTTATTATAAATTTATTCATTTATTTAATTTTTTAAAATTTAATTGATGTATTTTATTCGTGCATATTCTATGGTACAATGTGATTTGGGAGCACATGTATACAATGTGCAATGATCAGATCAGCATCATTGTTGTATCCATCTCCTCAAATATTTATATTTTCCCTGTGCTAGTAACATTCAAAAATCCTCTCTACTAGCTATTCTACAGTGGACAGTTATTTATTGTCAACTGCAATGCCTGCTATGTTGTTGTTGTTGTTATTATTATTATTATTAGAAGCTGTTCACTCTATACAACCATACCCCTAAACCCCTGAATCATGCTCTCTCTATATCCCTCTCCCCTCCTGACCTTCCCAACCTCCGGTAACCACTATTCTACTTCATACTTTTATGAGATCAACTTTTTAAAGGAATACCATTTATTAGGTATTTCTATAATAGAGAAGAAAGGAAGAAAGAGCATAAACGTTTTTTCCAAGGATATAACATTTCCAGTTAAAAAGAAGAACTAGAGTACAGATAAAAATAAAATCAGTACCATTGGTCTTCTAGTCTTAGAAATGGTTGCTTGCATTTTACAGGGAAATATTTAGAGAATGTCTAGAACAAAGTTAAATATAAAAGGAAATAATATGATGAGACAGCCCAAAGTAAGTTAATTGAAGGCTATACTGATTTTAGGCCTCAAGCTTAAGGTTAAACATTGATCATAACTATATACAAGGATAATTATGGTCTATCCTATTCTCATTTTGAAACTATATTTCTTGCATCTAGGCCTCTTAGTGTTTCTTTCAGTTAAAGGTACATTTACATGCTGAAATTGATAAGTATTAGTTTCTCAGGGAAGCACATGTTTTGATAGGAGCTGAAATAATTACCTAACAATGGAATTTTAGAACTCATGGTGTTTGACTCATTCATGCAAATGATGACTCCTGAAGTCATTTCACCTAGGTAGCTGCATATTTCATCCACTAGAACATCCAGGCTATTGTACTGATCACTTTTATAACATAGTTTGGGCCAGTTACCAATCATACACTCTGTAGATTCATTGTGTCAGAGCCTGATAGCATTAATAATACTCAAGTAAGTTTCCATACTTACTTGAAGTATTAAAAATATCCCTTCATGCTGATTCTCTGGCAGTACAAGAATAATAAAATTTTGTCAGTAGGGATTTTTTCTCTACTGTGTTATTGTCTTATTCTGTTCAGACAGCTGGGAAGTCCAAGATCAAGGTGCCAGTAAATCCTTGTGTCTGGGAAGGGCTTGTTGATCATTGATGGTGGCTTCCCTGGGTTCCCAAATGGCAGAAGGGGCAAGAATGCTCCATTCTCATGATTTAATCACTTCCCATCATACTAGGGATTAAACTCCAACAAATAAATTGGGGATGGGGCACCAACATCTTTGACATTTATTTTCAGATACCTGCTTTTATAAATATAAACTTGAATCTAATATTTATTCCTAATAGTGTAACTCATTATTGATACATCCCTTTTACTTGTATTTAAAAAGTAATAAATCTGGCATATTTTCAATTTAAAGAAAATTCAATTTGCAATTACAAGTATAGATGGGCACTAGAAATTTCATTTCATGTGATTCTTTCTGCTGCCATAAAAGCCATAAAATATTCCACTCTGGGATATTTTCAATTCTTGTGTTAGAAATTAACATGACTCTTTTTACATTTTCCACCCTTAGTAGATTGCTTCTTCAATAACTTAGATTCCATAAAAGACTGAACCAAGAATACAAGGTGAAAAACCATGATATTTGCCATCAAAGTTCAATATGGTTATTACATCTCACTGACTTGTTTACTTTAGTAATTAAAGGCAAAACTCTGGAAAATTGCATTTTGTTATATAATATTGAGGAAGGAGGAAAAGAAAATTAGTATCATTCTTTTTTAGAAAATTATTTCATGAAACATGAATCAAATTATAATTGCTACATCTTACCATGATTTTTTTTCCTACTAGGGAATCAATTGTGTGTGTGTGTATGAAACAGAACTACATTTTAAGCCTTGATAATTTGAGTTAATTCCACAAATATGGAACACTTATGTGCAAGGCACCATGTAATACCCTGCAGGGTATTCAATTCTAGAGAAGACAAAATCCCTGCAGCTGGAGAATTTACCACCTACCAGAAAGAACTGGAAAAGCATAAAAATAATAAAGCACAAGGCCGACTAGAGAGAGCTATTTGGCTTAATGGAAAAAACATAATCTTTATAGGGAAACCACACTTACTTTCAAATTGGCTCTGATATTTATTAATAGCATATCTTTGCACAAAATACATAAACTTTTGAACTAACTTTTTCTCTTCTGCAAAATAGAGATATCAATAACTGCCTTAAAATCTTATGGAAAGACTTGTTAGGAGTAATAGATATGAAGTTCCTAGCAAGCATCAGCTTCCCTGGAAAGTAGACTCTAAAATGAAGAAAGATTTCCATGCAGGAAGTTAAGTAGTATTGATATATATAGTATTGATACATATATGGGAATGAAAGAAGGAAGCACAATCTGGGGAGATGGTGGGCTGTGAAGAAGATTCAATGAAGATCTCACATATTGCACAGGAAATGCTAGAGCCCAGTGTTCCCATAATATTGTCTCCAATCCTCTGAAGAGGGACAGGCCTTCTGAGCCCCATAACTAGTCATTGGAGCTAGACTCTCCTTGGGAATGAATGGGTCATGACCTTGGAAAAAGCAACTCTCTTCATGAAAACTTTTACTTGGGAAAAGGTGACTGATAGAGTTGGGAAAGAGGGTCCAAACTGTGGGCAGTCAGTCTGCAGTACTTCCAGCAGCTGGGGAATGGGAACCAAGGTCCTAATACCTGAAGTCAGTGGGAACAGAGGGGAGGAACCTTGGGAGCATAGCACATAATTCATTTGAAAATTTAAAATTAATTGTCCAGACACTTCATAAAAATTATGAACACAATGCACGCACATGAAAATTTGGAAAATGTGGTAAAGGCTAACATTTTAAAAATTTATATCAGCCACAAAGCAACAAAACCATTGTAAATATTTTGGTGTATGTCTTTCTAATATTTTCTAAGCATATTAATTTTCCTCTAAAATAATGACATTATACTGGAAGATTTGTTTTGGTTTTTGTTTTTTCTTATATGAATATTTTCCCATGTGAATAAATATTCTCTTTGTAAGATGATTTTGGCTTTACTGTCTTCTGTTATACCAAAATTTACTAAACAAAAAATGTGTTATTGGACACTTAGATTTTTGTTGCTGTTGCTGTGTTTGTTTTTTGTTTTTTGTTTTTATTGGTACCAGGGATAGAACTCAGGGGCACTCAACCACTGAGCCACATCCCCAGCCCTATTTTGTATTTTACTTAGAGGCAGGATCTCACTGAGTTGCTTAGCACCTCACTGTTGCTGAGGCTGGCTTTGAACTCCCCATCCTCCTGCCTCAGCCTCCCAAGCTGCTGGGATTACAGGCATGCACCACCACACCCAGCCTGGACACTTAGATTTTATATATATATATTTTTACTTTTAAAAATGCTATAATGAACAATGTTCACATATCTCATGAAAATGAAAATTGCTATACCCAAGACTATTTGCATTTTTAAGGTTTTGATATGTGTTGCCATTTTATCCTCTGGAAATTCCTGTCAATATTTGAGACTTTATCTTTCCTCACCTTTGCTAAGATAAAAAATTATCATTCCTTTTAGACTGCCAATTTAAAAGGTAACTTTTATAATTTATGCATACAAATTCAATAAGAGTAGCAGAACTCAGAAGTATTTATTATATCCAATCATGGGGAATGAGAAAAGACTTCCAAGAAAAGGAGAGCAATGATGGTCCTTAAATACTGGACAGGGTTGCAACAAGTAAAGATGGAAGGGATCTCAGGTAGAGAAAAACATCAGGGACAAAGGTAATATTTAAAAGTTGCATTATTGATTGTTTCCTTTGCTGAGAAGAAGCTTTTTAGTTTGAATCCATCCCACTTATTGATTCTTGATTTTAATTCTTAGCTTTAGAGGTCTTGTTAAGGAAGTCAGATCCTAGGCAGACATAGTGAAGGTTTGGGCCCACTTTTTCTTCTATTAGGTGCAGGGTCTCTGTTCTATTGCTAAGTCTTTGATCCACTTTGAGTTGAATTTCGTGCAGGGTGAGAGATAGGGGTTTAATTTCATTTTGTTACTTGTGTCTTTCCAATATTCCCAGCACCATTTGTTGAATAGCCTACCCTTTCTCCAGCAAATGTTTTTGGGGCCTTGTCTAGTATGAGATAACTGGGTTTGTCTCTGTGACTTCTGTTTTGTACCATTGGTCTGCATGTCTGTTTTGGTGCCAATACCATGCCATTTTTGCTACTATGGCTCTGTAGTTGTCTTAGTCAGTTTTTCGCTGCTGTAACTAATGGGTCTGACCAGAGCAACTATAAAGAAGGGAAAGTTTATTTGAGGGCTCACAGTTTCAGAGATCTTAGTCCATAGAAGGCTGGTTCCATTTCTTGGGGCTCGAGATGTGGCTAAACATCATGGCAAAGCGTGCGGCAGAAGGAAGCAGCTCACATCATGGTGATCAAGAAGCAGAGAGAGACTTCACTCTTCAGATACAAATATATACGCAAAGCCATGCCCTAATTCCCACCTCCTCCAGCCGCACCGCACCCTACCACTTCAGGAACCACTCAGTTAATCCTTCTCAGGGGATTAATTCACTGATTGGGTTAAGACTCTCACAGTCCAATCATTTTTCCTCTGACCCATCTTGCTTTGTCTCACACATGAGCTACTGGGGGATACCTCACATCCAAACCATAATAATAGTATAGTTTAAGATCCTACAGAATGGAAGAACATCTTTACCTCATGCACCTCAGAGCACTAATCTCCAGAATATATAAAGGACTCAAAAAATTTAACACCAAAACCAAATAACCCAATCAATAAATGGGCTAAGGAACTGAACAGATAACTTTACAGAAGAAGAAATACAATCTATCAATAAATATGTGAAAAATGTTCAACAACTTTACCAATTAGAGAAATGAAAATCCAAACTACTCTAAGATTTCATCTGACCCCACCAAGAATGGCAATTATCAAGAATACAAGCAACAATAAATGTTGGTGAGGATGTGGGGGAAAGGCACACTCATACATTGGTGGTGGGAATGCAAATTGGTGCAAACATTATGAAAAGCAGTGTGGAGATGCTTCAGAAAACTTGGAATGGAACCACCATTTGACCCAGCTATCCCACTTCTCAGTTTATACCCAAAGGACTTAAATTAGCATATTACAGTAATGCAGCCACATCAATGTTTATAGAGGCTCAACTCAAAATAACTAAACTATGGAACCAAACTAGGTGCCCTTCAACAAATGAATGGATAAAGAAAATGATAAATATATATATGATATATATATGATAGAATATTACTCAGCTTTAAAGAAGAATGAAATTATGGCATTTGCCAGTAAATGGATGGAGCTAGAGAATATCATGCTAAGCAAAATAAGCCAATCCCCCAAAACCAAAGGCCAAATGTTTTCTCTGATATGCAAATGTTAATTCACAATAAGGAGAGGCGGGCACTAGGGAAGAATACATTTATTTTAGATTAGATAGAGGGGAGAGGGTACAGGGGTAGAAAAGATAGTAGAATGAATCATACATACCCTATATACATATATAACTATATAACCAGTGGGATTCTACTGTACATGTACAACCAGAAGAATGAGAAATTATATTCCATCTATGTATGATGTATCAAAGTGCATTCTACTGTCATGTATAACTAGAACAAATTTTAAAAATGGAGAAAAAAGAGTTGTGAATACACTGCTTTGATTAGAGTATAAGGAGAACTAAAACTGAAAGTAAGATAAGACTACAATGTAGCACAAAAGTGGCAAGTGGATTGCAAATCTGAACAATAATCAATAGTTCCCTGATTTTTGTATTGATAAGAAGTTGGAAGCTCTGATATAGTCATTCATTTCTTCGAAAAAAATCTTGTATTTACCACCTACAATATGTCAAGTACTTATATCACTAATGAAAGTATATAGAAGTCCCATCTTCAAGTGGATGGGAAGAAAGCATGTAGAAAAGGAAAAATAACAGAAAGCAAATTATGTTTGTAAATTGGAAGAATACAAAGCCAGATAAGAAGCAAAGTGAGTGTTATGAAAAGGGAAATAAGAAGACTAAAATGCTGTGGCCACTAATGTAGGAAGAAGTATTGAGATAAATGTAGGAATTGATGACCTCAGTGTAGAGAAATTGAAAATTATAAAAAACTGAGAAAAAAGCTACTGAGTTTGTCATATCAAGGACCATCAGTAATATTTAGTTTTTCTACTTAGAAAGGAAGGGAGGCCACAATGTGAGGGAATACAGTAGATGATGTAGAAATAGATGAAACAGACTCTTCAAACTGGTCATTCAAAAAATAGTTTAAGAAATGAGAGTAACAGGATGAAATGGAGAGAGAATTTTTTTTTTTTTTTGGTACTAGAGATTGAACCCAGGGGCACTCAACCACTGAGCCACATCCTCAGCCCTATTTTGTGTTTTATGTAGAGACAGGGTCTCACTGAGTTGCTTAGTGCCTTGCCGTTGCTGAGGCTGGCTTTGAACTCGTGATTCTCCTGTCTCAGTCTCCCTAAGTGCTGGAATTACAGGCTTGCGCCACTGCATCCAGCTGAGAGAATGTTTTTTAATTAAAGTATCTAGGAGTAAATTTAAGAACAATAATAAAAAAGTTAAAGCATTGTGGAGTAATTATATAAATGCCTGAATGATTGTAAGGGAAGGTTACTGTACATTTAGGAAGAGAAGATCTACCAATATTTTTCCTTTTCATTGGTGAATTACAATTATACATATTTTTACATATTTGTACATGCACACAGTATATCAGTATAATTTTGTCAGTTTACCTCATTCTAACACATGAATTCAATGAAATACTGAATAAAAATCCCAACTATATATATATATATATATATATATATATATATATTGGTATCGAGGATTGAACTCAGGGGGACTCGACCACTGAGCCACATCCCCAGCCCTATTTTGTGTTTTATGTAGAGACAGGGTCTCACTGAGTTGCTTAGCACCTCACCTTTGCTGAGGCTGGCTTTGAACTCATGATTCTCCTGTCTCAGCCTACCAAAGTTCTGGGATTACAGGCATGTGCCACCACGCCCAACTCTAATAAAACTTTTATAAAATTCACAGATGAGTTTGTTGCAAGAAAATATAAGAAATTTGTGAAAAATGAGTCAATGTGAAATTTGTTCTACCAGATATTAAAACTCATAATACAGTTATAGTGAGAATATAACATTAGTGCAATATTAGAAAAGTCTATTCTGTTTGCCAAAGAGAATAGAATTAAATATATGATGGATATTGATGTGTTGCAAATACACAATACACAATACATTGGAAATACATGATAAAGATGGGGCATTAAGAATCATAAAATTAAAATTTGATCTCTACACCACAATATACAGAATGATTAATTTTAAGAAGTTTAAAAAATAGAACAAACAATTTAATCCTTTAAAAGCATCAAAAGAAGGTCTAGTGGTATCAGTTCATGACTTCAGGGTAAGGAAGGCCTTATTAAATCAGATATAAAAGCTAAAAATAATGATATAAAAGATGGACAAACTTCATCATATTAAAATGTATGAAAAAGACCATATAAATATAACTGAACACAGGTGAAGAATGAAATTGTGCTATATAATAGCATTCAGAATGTATAACAATTTGTACCAATCAAGGAGAAAGGAACAAATAGAAATGAGATTGATGGCTAATTCAAACAAATAAAAGGCAAACAACTGATAAATTTAAAAATGTGCAGTTACACTAGTAATGATAGGAAAAAAAAATCTGCCAATCAAAAGAGTGAGGGATCATTTCTTTTTACCCAATAAGTTGCTCAAAATTGAAAAGACTGGTAATATAAAAATGGCTGAGATAGAATTTGAAGTTAAGTCTCTTTATTCCAAAGTCTCTGTTCTTAAGCACTAATTTCTCTAATGAAAAAAGTTTTATTATTGAACAAGGACAAAGCTTCTCAGTGTGGTTCCCCTACTAACAGCATCAGTATCACTTGGAACTTGTTAGGAATGCAAATTCTCAAGCTCCACCTCCGACCTATGGAATCAGAATTGTCAGATGGTTATACACTGAGGGCCTATGTTTCAACAAGTTTGAGAACCACTGGAGTAGAAGGTTGGAGGACCATTAAGGACCTGAAGTGGAAAAGAGGAATAACCAATGGATTAGTAGAATAAGAAATGAATGAAACAGAAAAACAAGACTTTGTGTCAGGCAGAGGAAATGCTAGAATTTGAGATGTTAGTAATAAAGCAGTTTTGAATAATGATGAGATTTAATTTATGATCATAAATAGAGTGGCTAAATTGGAATGGAGATGGAAATGATGGTTTTTGTGACAGGGGTAAGGCCAGGGAGTTGGAAGACAAAATGAGTAATGTTCAAGTTACTGTGTTAGCCTAAAGAATGAAAAATGGGTGTATGCTTCACTATTGAAGCTATGTAGAAACAGTGGAGTGTTCCCTGAATACCAGTCGGCATTCTCTTGTTAGATAGACTTCAGTTGGAGAAGTCCGGATTACTTAAGTGACTTCTGAATCTATAGAGAAAAGACAAGAGGCTTCCACTAAAAAGGTTTTTGCAATATGCCTTTAAAATTTTTTCTTTTTCTTTTTCTTTTTTTTTACTAATTTTGGAATTTTTAACATCAGTGATTGGGAACTACATTTAACGCATAATGAAACACGCTAACCAAACTTATGCCCACTTTCATACATCGTTTCAGATCCCCGTATCTGGGATTTTCTAGAGTTTGATGTTTAGGAAATAAGTGGTTTTTGTTGTTGTTTTAAGTTGAAAAGTTGAGCCATTTCTACTTTTAAGTCTTTTCTATTTATCTAAGTTGAACCATTTCTACTTTAAGTCTTTTCTATTTGAGATGAAATTTGAACTAGGTTGACCAGGCTGGTCTTGAACTAGCTGTGAATATCCTGTCTCAGTCTCTTTTTTTGTTTGTTTTTTAATATTTTTTATTAGTTATTGATGGACCTTTATTTTATTTATTTATATGTGGTGTTGAGAACCAAACCCAGTGCCTCACACATGCTAGGCAAGTGCTCTACCACTTGAGCCACAACCCCCCTCAATCTCTTGAGTAACTGGGATTATGGGTGTGCACCACCACACCTGTTTCTACTTTTGTCTTATCTTGCTGAACACAATGAAATTACAAGAGATAATCCTCAAGGAAACTTCTGTTGTCAAACTTTTGCTTTCTGTCTTTCCAGTCCTATGTAAGTAACCTTATCAGAATCCTCTGATCTGACTCCTTATTATGGACCTGAAGGAAGTTAACATTCTTCCTGTTCTTTCTACTTCTTAGAAACATGTCATTTGCAATGGTTTCCTTATCCTTAAGAGTTGAGAGTTTAAGCTATACTATTCCTTGATATTTATCCAAAAGAATGAAATCGGAATATTGTAGCAATGTATAAACATATTCATGTTTATCACAGCAAATTACTAATAGCCAAGTTATGGAACCAGCCTAGGTGTCTGTCAACAAATGAATGAATAAAGAATATGTAGTGTATATATGCAATGGAGTTTTATACAGCCATAAAGAAGAATGAAATTATGTCATTTGTAGGAAAATGAATAGAACTGTAGACAATAATCTTCAGCAAACTAAGTCAGACTCAGAGAAAAGTATCATATGTTGTCTGTCATATGTGGAAGCTAGAGAGGAAAAAAACAAAAACAAAAACAAGAAGAAACAAAGAAAAGGACACCATTAAACTAGAAGAGGAGACCAGTAGAATACAGGGAGGTGATGAATGGAGAGAAGGGGAAGGAGGGGAGATATCGGGGGCAAAACTGATCAAACTATGTTTTTATGTATCAATGCAACCCAGCATTTTGTATAATTCATATGCACCAAAGAGAAAGAGAATGAGAGATAAAAAGTCTAAGGTTTATAATGAAAACTTTAGTAGTGCAAGTGGCAGATCCTCATCAATCACCACATAGAAGGAGAAATCCATTCAGTGGATTAGTGGATACGATAGCACAATGTGAAAAACCCCACAAAATGTCAGTTTCAGAAAAAATTCTTCAAAATTCAAACTGGCTACAGCAGATTGTAAAGCTCTTTATAAAAAGGAGAACCACTACATGCCTTCTTCCCCTAAAGACTATGGAGGCAAGCTTCCAATGTTCACCACGAACCAGTGTGTGTAAAGACTGTAACATCAACCCTGGAATTAAAAAGCAAATAAACAAAACCCTTTATAGGGTCAAACTGAAAAGGACTGTACTGTTCTCAGAACAGAAATGAGGCTGCAGGCTGGTATTTCAAATGAGCCACAAATTCTGTATCTGTCCCAAATGGGAAATTACTTTATTGAATAATAAACTAAAAATGAATCCACTTTTTTTTGTACTTACAACTTAGAAAGTACTTTTGATATAACCTTTGTAGCCAGAGTGGAATTCTTCCATTAATGGATGAAAGAGGTTGTATAAGTCTATGTGCACAACTATCCAAAATGAAAATATAAGGATAAAATGAAAGAAAGTTTCAAGGAACTTTATTTTTTTAATAAAAAACAATACAACATTCTTCAGGGTTTCAAAGATGCTGGTGGTGTAGGTATTGCCCCCATTAGATTTCAGGCCTAATGAGCAAAAACACCAGGGCAGCTTTAATTATCCCTCCATATCTATTTACCAGAGCAAAACACAAATACATTTTTAAAGGTTGGTTTAGGATTCTATTGCTTTTGGCCATAGACAGTGGAGTATAGAGTCAATGTTAAATGATTATTTAAGTAAAGATCAAGAGGGAGCAACGTTGAATGCTTCTTCAGTAGGTAATATTTTGAAATGTAACTCAAAATACAGATTTATAACAGACAAGAAATTAAGGTATTCAGTTTTAATGTGAAAATGTGATTCTTATTTTTTTCTTTTTTAAAAATAAGTTCTAAGTTGTAGATGGATACAGTAACTTTATTTTATTTATTTATTTTTATGTGGTGCTGAGGATCAAACCCAGTGCCTCACACATGCCAGATAAGCACTGAGCCACAACCCCAGCCCCAATGATTCTTATTTATTTATTTATTTATTTTGGGTACTGGAGATTGAACTCAGGGGCACTAAACCACTGAGCCACATCCCCAGCGCTATTTTGTGTTTTATTTAGAGACAGGATCTCACTGAGTTGCTTAGCACATCATCGTTGCTGAAGCTGGCTTTGAACTCACGATTCTCCTGCCTCAGCCTCCCTAAGTGCTGAGATTATAGGATTGTGCCACCACGCCAGGCTATGATTCTTATTTTTGAGTCAAGAAATTTTAGAGTTTAGATAGTAAGATATAGTTGTAATAAATCATTTTGTTTACTCCCATTAATATTTTTAGCTTTATTCCAAATGTACATAGAAGACTAACATCCAACATGAATGGCCCACAAGCCTAAAGAGGTTGTATGTACAATCTTGGAAATGTGGAGTCTAGAGATGCCTACTTTGAGTTGTCACGAACATGGATCTAGAACAAGTTTTTCTCAGGTCTTAGAGGTCTCAGACCACTTTGAGAATTTGGAGAAAGATACGGATCCTCTTCCATTGACAATACACACACAAACACATGTACAACACTGAGCATAGCATTTCATGAGCATTGCAGATCCTTTGACACCTACCCATGTCTCCTCAAGGAGTCCAAGTACTCCAGTTTAAGAATGCTTAATGGCTGTGGGGCACCATGGTGGACGCCTATAAATCTCAGCAGCTCTGAAGGCTGAGGAAGAAGGATCACAAGTTCAAAATCAGCCTCAGAAACATAGCAAGACTGGGTTGGGGCTGTGGCTCAATGGTAGAGAGCTTGCCTAGCATGTGTGAGGCACTGGGCTCGATTCTCAGCATCACATATAAATAAATGAATGTCTATCAACAACTAATAAAAATATTTTTAGAAAAAACAGAAAACATTTTAAAAAAAAAAAGAAACATAGCAAGACCTTGCTTCAAAATAAAAAAATAAACAAGACTGTGGATGTGGCTCAGTGGTTAAGCCCCTCTGGGTTTAATCCTCAGTACCAAAGTAAAAAAAAATGTTTACTTGCTTATCTGAGTTTAAAAATGTCAGTGTCTGTATAGAATCATCTACCAAAATACATATTCACTGTAGCAAATTTGGGAAATATTAAAATAAAGCTACCATGATCCCATCACCCACACATAAATTTATTTAACATTTGGAAACATATTTTTTTCAATTTCTTTTCCAGGTATATTTTTGCACAAAAATATCACATTTAATATGATATTTTATAACAGCTTTTTATAAAAAAGCTACCATCATATTCTCATGATGTCAAACATTCAGTGACATTATATTTCATTGCAATAAATTATTGAATTAGATTTTATTATAAACATTTTTATTGTTTTAATTTTAATTCTATAATCACTATTGCTATGGAAATAAATTTTAATATGGTTCATGTTTATTTACCAAGATAACCTTAAATAGTCCTTCATCTTCTAAAATAACTTTGTTCCAAACTGCCAACCTATTGAACACTGAGGTCTAGTCAAAATATTTATTATGTCTTTATGAAATATTATATAAATATGGGAAGAAGGTAACTAAATCTTTCTGCAGTCTTCTAACTTAAGGACCCGTGAATCAAGAAATAGTATTAAATGAGAAGATAATTCTTATAGATCACTTTGGTGGTGGTGGGGTGTTTTTGTTTGATTTGGTTTGCTGTGGCTTGGTTTGGATTTTGAATTCTATAATCATTTACAAATATGTTCTGATTGAGCAGGGTTCAAACTCTACAAATTAAAGTTTCTGTGATACCGAGCATCAATGTTGAAGGGTTGATTTTTCTTATCTCTTCTTATGATTTCCATATTTCTATCCTGGTTTATCTTCCTCATCCCTCATTCTTTCCATAGGGCAATACAAAGTAATAGAAAGGATGACAGACAAGGAGATGGGACATCTAACTTGGAGTGAGCCTTTGATAAATTAAAGGCTCTCTTATTGCCAAAATATCTTTTATTCTAGACAGGAAGTGAATAAACACAAAAGTTGATGATATTTGTTTTGGGATAAGGGATATGTATGATATTTTCTTCCATTTTATATTTTATATTCCTTCTACATTTTCTAAAAGAACTTGTATTGAGTTGACAATCAGAAAAAAAAGCAAAATACTTATGTGTATCCTGTGATCTTTCCTTAACAATGCTAATCTCATGTTCAGTTAGTCCTCCAGTCCTAATGTCCCCTAGTCATTTGTTATCCCAAACAACAGACTCATTTTCCAGAAAACCTGTACTGTAGACTTATAAATATGGAGAATTCAAGATACCAAATATCTACTCCCAGATTTAAAATCCAGAATAGGTCTGTTCAAGACAAAATGGAAACAGCTGGGAACCATTAAGTAGCTGCAATATTTCCAGCATTTTCTCCATTCTTTGAACATTTTGGGTCTGAATGAAGATATAAGACATGTGAATAATAAAACAAAAGCTTTAAATTTTAGAGTCAGGCATTTATGTTAGCTTAAATCTTTCATTCTCCTATATCAGGCCTTGTTTGAGTGCCATTCCTTCTAAAGGGCCTCCTTTGACCCCCCTCTGGTTGTACACCATGTAGTCACACCATATGTGCAGTCATACATGTACCTAGGGCAATGATGTCCATCTCATTCCACCATCTTTCCTGTCCCCATGCCCTATCCCCTCTCCCCTTTGCTCAATCCAAGGTCCTCCATTCTTCACAAGTGCCCCCCTCCCCCCTTATGGATCAACATCCACTTATCAGAGAGAACATTCGGCCTTTAGTTTTTTGGGATTGGCTTAGTTCACTTAGCATGATATTCTTCAACTCCATCCATTTACCTGCAGATGCCATAATTTTATTCTCTTTTAATGCTGAGTAATATTCTTTTGTGTATATATACCACAGTTTCTTCATTTATCTACCGAAGGGCATCTAGGTTGGTTCCACAGTTTAGCTGTTATGAATTGAGCTGCTATGAACATTGATGTGGCTGCATCACTATAATATGCTGATTTTAAGTCCTTTGGGTATAGACTGATGAGTGAGATATCTGGGTCAGATGGTAGTTCCATTCCAAGTTTTCTAAGGAATCTCCATATTGCTTTCCAGATTGGTTGTACCAATTTACAGTACCACCAGCAAGGTATGAGTGTACCTTTTCCCCCACATCCTCACCAACACTTAGTACTATTTTGCAAGCATTTTCCTTTGTCACTGAATAGTATTCTAGAAATTCTGTCATGTAGGGTGTTTTTTTTTCTAATTTACTTTTCAGCTCTATTATTTCACAAAATGATTCTTAATTTTTCACTTATTTAAGTAGAAACATAAATATTGTATCTTGTGCAAAAATCTTAGCATTTTGTTTATTTAGACTAGATTCATACTGAGTCAAAATGTAGGTCTTTTTAAAAGCTCACATTTTAGAAATGTACCAATTTTTACTTCCAGCAACAATGTAAGAAAAGAACACATTGCTACATAAACTTTTGAGTTAAGTATTATTTAAGAATTTCTTATGTAAAGTGAAAAAAATGGTATTTTTGCTGACTATTGATTTAGATATTTTTCATTTTTTATTGGTCTTTTCTAATTCTTATTTGTGTCTCCTTTCTCCTTTTCAATTCTTATTTCACATATTTGTATTTCTTTTTATTAGATTTTCCTGACATTTGTCTATTTCACTAGCTTTTAGCACTCTAAATTCTATTAATTTTATCTGTAATTTATTTTTTCTTTTATTTACTTCTCCATTATTTTCTTTTATATTTTGACATTTTTTACTTTTTAAATAAAACATTCAGTTCATAAGATATTAACTCCTTATTACTTAATAATAAAATCACTTAAGCCTGTACATTTTTCCAACTTACAATTTTGTTTTATTTTTTAAATTTTAGTATTCTATACTATAATATTTTCTGAAAAATCTAATTATTTTCATCTTTCAAATAATGATTATTTGAGAGAGTAATCTGAAAACAAAATTCCTTAGACAAACTATTGAGTTCAAGCATTTGTTATTCATTTCTAGATTTCTTGCTTTTGGAACAGAGATATCTTTATGATTTTTTGCCTTTGTCACTTATTGAGAGTTTGTGGTATTAATGGGATTAATACTCTAGAATCATTGAAGGGCAGGATATACAACAAACTTATTTACATTATTCAAATAATGATTTATTTATTTTTTGTTCTGTTAAATCTGTCAAATGCTAAAGTAGATATGTTAAAACCTGCCAGACATTTTTCACTTAACTTCTATATTTTGTCTATTAGTTTGATGCTATGTTACAATTTATAATTTATATCTTTTTTTAATATCATAAAATAGCCATGTGTTTTATTTTAATCCTTTTTGCTTTCATTTTACTTTGTCTGAAATTTACCCGGCTTCCACTGCTTTCTATTGAATAGGACAGTATCCCCAGCAGAAGTTCTGCAGTCACATAGCCTTTCTTCTGGCTCTGCCACCAATTTAACATGAAGCAGGTTGTTTGACCTGTGTACACTTAACTTTCAAAATCTGTAAAATTGGTGAAAATGAAATGAAGTTTTATGAGAAAATTTGTGATAAATTAATAAAGCTAACTTACTTAAATTGATAAAATCTTCAACAAACATACTGAAAAGTAAAATATTAGAGTATTACTTTGAAAATCAAGAATAAAATAAGGTTGTCCTCTTTTACTGCTTATGTTGAACACTTAACTAAGGTAATGGTCATCTTCATAAGAATAGAATGAGAACTAATATATATAAAAAATGTAAAGAATTATAAATCTTGAAGAAAATATAATATCCATAGAAAATCCAAGAAAATCTACAAAGGAATTCTTTAATACAAGAACACTCATACATTGTTAATGGGAATGAAAATTAGTACAACCACTCTGGAAAGAGGTATAGAGATTCTATTGCTTTTGAAAATACATATAAAATGTAGTAAAAATGGGAATAGATTTAGGTTAGTGATAACTGGAAACGTGGACAGACAGCACAGAAGAGTACACAGAAGGACCAACTGAGTGTGCAAAATAATATTTTATAAACTGGGAATAGATATCTGGGTATTTATGGTTTTATTCTGTTTTTGGTACATTCAACATATGTTATAATAAGCAAATAAGACTTGGTAATAGTTCATATAAAAATGTTGGGGAATTCTTTTAAACAATAAGTAGTATGAGTCATCAGTAAGATGCAGTTATTTATAACTAAGGCAATCTCGAGAAGCACTAAAAAAACACTATCACTCAGAGGTAGTACCAGGGACCCATTATTTGTAGATTCTCATCTATTTCCTTCCACTCGAATATAAGTTTACAAGGGCAGAGGTCTCTGATGTATCTCAAGTTATTATACTGGTGCTTGACACATACAAAGCTCTTGGAAGTATTTGTTAAATGATGAATGATTTTGTATTCTTGTGTATAAAACAAGCATGTTTTATTGGGTTCTATTTGCTAATATTTTGTTTAGGATTTCACCATCTGTTTCACAAATCGCATTGTGCTTTTCTCATACTGTTTTCATCTGGTCTTGGTATTGACGTTATTTTAGCCTCCTAAAATACACCGAAGGAACTGTTACTCTCTATTATCTGGAATACTTTGTCTAAGATTGGCATTATGTGTCCTTGCAACATTTGGTAGAAGTTCCTTCAACTTCCCCCTGATTTTTTCCATTACTTAAAAAAAGAATTCTTAATGTGCATGTTTATCTCATTAATACTTAGATTTTCTTCTTTTCTAATGCAATTATTTGTATTGTAGATCTTTCTCACAAATTCCAGTATTAAGAATCTATAAAAGAATACAGTTGTTTCCTAAGTTCTAGTATTATTTCTTCTTTCATGAATTATGAATTTTTTAAATTTTAATCTCTAAATGAAGAGGTCTAAAAGTATTTTCTTGTTATTGATTATTAATTTAATTTAATCAAGTAATCAAGTCTATACAATGTTTCTATCTATTGTAATCTGTTAGTGTAAATGGTAACATTATAAATATCTTACCACTGTTACAGTATTTGTGATCTTCTGGCTACACTGCAATGATATCCCCATACATCTTCAGATCCCTATGCAATTGTTAAGTTTGGTAAAAGGAACAAAATAAAAATCAATGCTTTTCACTTATTTTGTAATTTCAACTGTGAGCATGGAGAAGTGAATGTTTGCATTTGTTTCTGAAAATATCACATTTTCACACTTTATTATTCTGTCATAGGGCATTGTTTTGTAAAACTGTTCTGCTCTGTGATTCTAAGTATGCCAGAGTACAGATCTTTAAAGAAGAAATACTACCAAAGACTAAATTACCAAGTATACTAGGACTGAACCTAATGGACATGGTCAGGACATTGTATGAAGGGTCATAAAATTACATCTTTATTGTTCTGAGAGATTTCTAAACTCTGGACTTAGGTTGGACCGCACTGGAATCCCAACTTTGCCTTACTAACTATAAGATGTTAGGTGAGGTGCAGATTTGCTCTGCTATTTAACTTCACTTTTTAAAACAGAAATGATACCTAGAAGGATTAGTGTGTGGATAGAGGAAATGCCTGTTATCATTTTGCACATGACACATACAATAAATGATAGATTCTATTATAACTTCATATAGCAAATTTTAATAAATTACTCAAAGTTTTGATTTTTTTGTATTTGAATCACATATTTATTGTGCAACGATTCCCAAACACCCAGAGAGTTTACAAAACAAGCAAGATCCCCAATCTTCATCCTAGAGACTATGAGGATTGGTTAGGGACTGAGGCTGTGACTTTAGACCCTTTGTTAACCTCCCCAGTTCTTTCAGCTGATTAGATAGTTTGGGCCAGATTAATGAACTGTTTGAAAGCTAAATTCCACAATTTGGTTTTCAGCCAGAATTCTAGCAAATAGTCTGTAGTCATATGTAAGAGTCAACCTTGATTAATTCAATGAGAAGGGTAATTATATTACCAAAGTAACTTAATTCCTCTCAGAGGGCTCATTTCTTATTAAGCCTGTTCATTAATACAATTGTGTCTCTCAATTGCGTTGGTCTGAAAATTAGCATACATGCTTTACTCATTTTACAAAAGCTATTCTTACATTTTGACATTTCTAGGAGAGTGGGATATATCACTCTCCTAGCCCACCACCGGCACTATATTATTAGTACTGTGTGTGATTTTCAAGCACAATAATGATCGATGAGAATATGACTTTTAAGGTATTATCAGCTGCTATTAGAAATCTTGACATCTATTCCTGGGATCGTGTTAGCTCCAGATCTCTTTTCTGTATTCTCTTTTTCTACTTCTCATTTTTCTACTTCTACTTTCACATTCCTTGGTTAAAGTGCCTCTTTTAATTCTATTTCCTGTTTTTTCCAATGGCCATTTTCATTTAAAAGATCCCCATCTTTGGTCACAAATCTGGAATTAATAAACCTCATTTACTGTAAATATCAAAAAGTGTCCTGCAGACTTTAACATGTCCACATACTCTGTGAAGCACATGCTAGAGGGATAATCACTCTCTTAGGAACAGAGTTGGGCTATTATCCCAGGCCACAGGTTCCAAGATTCAATCTAAGATCCAAGCAGGTCATGTTTATAAAGAATTTAGAATATAACAACATGTACATTTACATGAAATGCCAAGTAATTTACAGTGGGAAAATTAGTTAAGTGTTTAAAAGAATAAGAGCTTCATTAAAAATATCTAGATTCATCAAATTCTTAAAGTTTGGAAGAACATTGTTGAACCAGACTTTTACATTTCTGATTTTTAGCCTTTTTCCATTAAAGAATTGTTTTGGAAAATTTGAGTAAGATCTGTTTAGCAGCTTTCAAACACACAACGAGCCAAAACAAAAAGTGAATAAAGGATGCAACAGGATGATTTGAAAGCATATTTTTTAAAATGACATTTTGAATGGAGATTACTTATTACAAGAAAATATAATCTCAAAGAGCAGAGAACTTTCTTTTAAGGTGAAATTTTAAGACAAAAAGCTCACACTTGAAAGCATAAGAAATAACACAGAATAGCAAAGCTGTTCTATCGGCATTCAAGATGTCAGGATATTGTTTCTTTGTTTGTTTCATCTAGAGCCATTAGCATAAATGGCCATTTTTCTACCAGCAAAATACTGCTCTTGGTATAGACATTAAAATGGATTAACAGCACATTGAGTATTGTATCCAAGAGAGATTTTCAGGTCTTATATCAAATAAATATTCCAGATTTATAGTTAAGCAGTTTTTACTAAGCAAGAAAACATCTTGGGCTATTTCTCTAAAAATGTTTGAAAATTTTAACTTAAAGCAACATATAAACACATACAATCACATATACATTGTTAGATCTACTTGTAATCATATGCCAGCATCAAAGGCTATTTAACTGCTTCTTTTGGCTTCGATTCTCATTCACTATAAAATGCCATATGATGTGAATTGTATAGGTTTTCCTGTGGGTTTGACTTCAGTCCAAGTTGGAGTTATTAAAATTGATCGAGGAACAAAAGGAAAAACTCACATTTGTTTTTTCACAACTTTATTCCAAGAAAGTAACAGATTGCCATGCATTATAACTTAAAACAAACAGGGAAAAATATTAATAGACATTTTCTCTTTTTCTACCAATGCTACCTAACACTGTATATAAAAAACAGACTTAAGCCACTAGAAATATCATAGAAAGTCTACAGATGCTTTCCTTATTTCTTTAAAAAATAATGTTTATATTAAAATAATTATAGAAAAATACATAAAAAGAAAAATACCCATACTTTCACAAAAATTGAAAAATAATTTCCTCACATTTGCTTTTTTCCTTCCAACAAAAATTATAAATAAAGTTGAGATCCTCTTTGTCCACTACTCTGTTCCCCTCCCTCTTCCTAGAGGGAACCACTATTGTGAGTCTGATGTGCCACAGTCTGGCTCTCTGGGTTTCACGGCTCCAAACTTGGCCTTAAATTAGAGCCTTGGACTCCTATTCCATGAAAGTTACGCAATTTTGGAATCTGTACAAGTGATGTGGGCAGGACTCCAGCCCTTCATGGGTGATTCCTCCTCTTCATCAGCTGGAACTCATTCAGTACCCCAACACCACCACCTCCAGCCTTCCACTGGTGGTCCCATTCTGGCCCTCCTCCTTGGCCAATGCATATTCAGCTTCTCCTCTTGGGCAGGAATTGAAACCCCATCCTCTTTGGTTCTAATGTGATCCTGGTTTGCTATTGGGTATATAGCTTTCTTTAGCCCCAACTCTAATATACTTTCTCTTTTCTAACTCCTGGGAATCAGTCTCTTTCTCTCTCTCTCTCTCTCTCTCTCTCCAGAATAAATTATTTTTTTACATTTGTAAAATTCATTATGATGTTTCTGCTTTTGGAGTGCAGCAAGTGGTTTTAATATATCCCACCACTTTTTTTTTTTTTTTTTGCCACCAGGGATTGAATTCAGGAGCTCAATCTATTCTGTGTTTTATGTAGAGCCAGGGTCTCACTGAGTTGCTTAGCACCTCACCATTGCTGAGGCTGGCTTTGACCTGTCTCAGCCTCCCAAAGTGCTGGGATTACATCATCACTTCATTTTTGAGTGAAGCTCCCTACTATCAAATTAAGTAAAATTCATTTAAAAAGAGTTAAGCTTTAAAAGAAACAAAACATATTGATAATTTTTTTTAAAAAACAAGGTATATATATAATCTACTACTATTTGTTATGATTTGGATGTGAAGTGTCCCCCAAAAGCTCACATGTGAGACAATGAAAGAAGGTTCAGAGGAGAAATTATTGTTTTGTGAGAGTCTTGACCCAATTGGTCAATTAATCCCCTGATTGGGATTAACTGAGTTGTAACTGACGGTGAGTAGGATGTGCCTGGAAGAACTGGGTCACTGGGGACCTGCCTTTGGGATATATATTTGATGAGCTGAGCTTAGTCTCTGTCTGCTTTCTGATCATCATGTGAGCTGCTCCCCTTTGCCACACACTTCTGCCATGATGTTCTGCCATACCCTGAGCCCTGAAGAATGGAGCCTCCTGTCCATGGATGGATATCTCTGAAACTGTGAGCCCCCAAATAAACTTTTCCTCCTCTGAAATTGTTCTTGTCGTGTTTTAGTCATAGCAGCAAATATTGTTCATTCATCACACAAATACTTAGTTCATTCATTGTATAAATGTTCATGAAGCAACTATTATCCACCAAGGAATTAATCTCTAGCCACCAAGTTTATAAAAATGAAAACAAGAAAGAAGGGTAAAAAACATGGCTCTCATTTTTGTGTGGAAATATACACAACAGATGAATGAATGCATAAAGGTAGATAGAATTCTATCTTTATAGCAGTATCCTCTCCATTTGAGCAAATTTGCACTCTTTATAACTCTGTTTACTTATCTATCTAGCAATTTTATGTGTACAAAGTTGGGGTGTTGGACAGTGCTGGAGTTGAAAAGACATTTGCAATTTCAGAGAGACAGGCCTCACTCTGAAGATGGGGAAGGAACTAATATGGCAGTCCTGTGATGGAAACTGTAGACAGGGAGGGTGTGGCTGGAGAAGGGAGGTTACTGGGGGTATGCCTTTGGGGTTTATATTTTGTCCCCGGTGAGCAGAATTCTCTTTCTGTTTCCTGATTGCCATGTTCTGAACTGCTTTCCTTCTCCACACCATCTCACCATGATGTTCCGCCACAGCCCTGGGCTCACGGCAATGGAGTTGGCTGTCTGTAAACTGAGACTTCTGAAACCATGAGTCAAATAAACTTTTCCTTCTCCATTTGGTTTTGTCAGGTCGTTTGGGCACAGTGAAGATAAAGTTGACTAAAACAGTTCATGAAGAAGACTTTGACTTTCACTGAGATAAGAAACCAGTAAAAAATTAGGGGCCAGAGGAGAAACACCTGGTTAGTTTTGACTGTTATTATGTTATTAGTTTTAACTGTTATTATGATCATCCTGGCTCCTCTATGGGAATAGACAAGTACAGAAGCAGTGACTAAATAAGTAGTTCTTACATCATCCAGCCAAGAAATGGTGGTGGCTGAACCAGACGATAGTGGTGGAGGTGGTACAAAAATTTTTATTCCAAAATATTATGAAGATAGAATAAACAAGATTTTCTGATAGACTGAATATTGGGCATGAGATAAAAAGACATCAGAATAAAGGTTCTGATCTTAGCAATTGAAAAAAACAATGGAGTTGAAATGTAGTGAGTTGGAGAAGACCACAACAGGATGAAGTTTGGTGGTAGAAATCAGAGCCTCATTTTGAAATGTATTAATTTTGACATGACTATTAGACAACAAAGTAGAGATCTTAAGTAGGTAGTTGGATATAAGAGTTAGGAGTTCCAGCTTTGGAGATAAAGAATATATATCTTTGTAAATGTGCAAATGGTATTTAAGACTGGAAGAGATTACTAAGGGTAGTGAAGCTAGAAAAGAGGAGCACTCCAAAAATTGAACTTTGGGATATGACAGCATCCAGACATTAGAGAAATGAGAAAAAACAAACAAAGGCAACTGAATGGAGTAACAACTGATAGAGGAGATCCCCCCACCCCCCACCCCCCCAAAAAAGAATGATGTCCTGGAAGCCAAGTAAAAGTTGTTTAAAAGCATGAAATGATGAGCCTTGTAAAATGTTATTGACCAGTATGAGGAGAAATGAGACATGAAACAGTCATTAAATTTAGCAAACTGGTAATCATTGTGACCTTGACCAAAGCAACTTTAGTAAAGGACTTGGGTCAAAAATCTATTTTGAAAGGATTTTAGAGAGATTGGGAGGGGTGGAATAGTGAAAGAAAGGAAGAATGTGTAAAATTGCTTTTAGGATGTTTGCCTGTAAAGAGAAACAGGAAAATTGAGGAAGTAACTGGAGAAGGGATATAAGGTCAAGGGAAGGATCTTTGTTTAACCACTGAATATGAAATGTCTCTTCTGATTGAATTCACAATAGTAAGAAGTAGAAATCCAAAAGCTGAGGGTGTAGATGGGGCAGAAGATATTGTGAGTTTAAGGGAAAAGATAATATATGCTGCCCAGAAGCAAGACCAGTCAGAATGAGTGTAGTTACTTTGCAGTGATATTCATGTTAGGGTATGCAGGTTTAGAATACACAGAGCTGAATTTTTCTAGCATAAGGTTCTACCAGGAGAGTAATAAAAAAAATGTGAAAACAGGTAAGAAACTTCTACACAGGAGAAAGGAATTCATGTAATAATGAATCATGGAGTCTAAACTGTATAAACAAGTGGGATATGATAAGGTAAGCTGATGTGTGGTTTTTTTTGATGATGAGTTGTTCAAGGCTGATTTTATAAATGGATGACTGTTGGTAATGATAAGGCCTAGGGTGTGACCATAGAATGGAGACTGAGGAAAAAGAACAAGATCCTTGGACGGGAAATAATGAGGAAATGAAAATGTTAACCCTCTGGATAGATGATGAAAGTGAGCCTGGGGCTACCTCATGGAAGGAGAATTCGTGAGGGGGCGGGGGGAGGAGCTGTGCATGACTGATAGAGGGTTGGAGCACAGGACGGCATAAGATGGTGGCATAACATGAGAAGATGAAGGAATGGTCTAGAACAGTACTTCCATAGGTCTTTGTGCATTAATGGAAATGTCCTGTAGCCACACTCTCCAATACAGTAACAATCACTAGTCACATGTGCTGTTTGAGTTTTTGAAATGGGACTAGTAGGACTGAGGAACTGAATTTCTAATATCATTTAAATTGAATGAATCTAAATTTAAATAGCCACATGTGGCTGGTAACTACCACAATAGGCAATGAGAAGAAGCAAGGAGGATGTCTACCCTAACATAAGTCTCAGTGAACAGGGATTTAGAGAAAAAAGCTCAGCTTTTTTTTCTTTTCTTTTTTTGGTACTGGGGATTGAACTCAGGGGCGCTCGACCACATCCCCAGCCCTATTTTGTGTTTTATGTAGAGACAGGGTCTCACTGAGTTGCTTAGCACCTCGCCATTGCTGAGGCTGGCTTTGAACTCGCGATTCTCCTGCCTCAGCCTCCCTAAGTGCTGGGGTTACAGGCATGCACCACTGCGTCGGGCTAAAAGTTTAGCTTTTGAGCCAGCCTGTGAAAGAAGCATTGTCAGACGAGAACCAGGATCAATTAGAGAAAAGAGAGGTTATAGAAAATTCATTTTTATGAATGACTACAAATTCCAGAGGGCAACATGGAAAATTTTCAGGAATTAGGATAAGTGATAGATATGGAAATAAAAAGAGATGTGTGCATCATTATATGTGTGTTATAGTTATTGCAGACAGGTCCTCAGGAATTTTTGAGCAGAAAGTTCATGTTCTATTAATTTACTAACCCTCACAAAAACCAACACAATGCCTTGTATGATGTTGGTATTTAATAGATACTTGTCAAATAAAAACTTAAAAATTTAAAATATCTGGCAGATATCTCTGATAGCCTTTAAAGTACATAGTCTGAACAATAGTTATAATACACTCTACACTGATTACCTAATGGGAAAATGATAGTTAGGACTGCGAAATTCATCCAAATTCCACTATGTTAATAGAAGGCAGCAGTTACCACTTATAAATCAAATGATCTTGTTCAGAAAGTAAATGTTTAATGAGATTAATAAATGCTAGTTATTGAATTCTTTCCTTGAATAACTTTATAGATATTATTTCATTTAATCTCCTAGCAATCTTTTGTTAGGCATTGTTATCCACGTGTTATAAAGGAGGCTACTAAAGCTTAAAAAGTATAGTCATCCTGTCCAAAAGCATACAGCTATTAAGTATAAAGGCTGAGGTTAAAATCAGATTTTCTGTCTTTGCAGCCACATTTTCTCTTTCTCTTTTTTTCTTTCTTCCTTTAATTTTCTTTTTTCCCCTTATTTCTTTATTTTTTTCCTCCTTTCCTTCTGCAATCTTTCCTTGATCAAAAGTTAGTAGGTCTTAGTGTCTGGATTTAAGTGTAAAATGTATCATTCAAAACTCTTCTCCATTAAAATACTGTAATAGTCTGTTTTCCTCTGCTATAACAAACTGAGGCTGGATATTTTATGAAGAAAAGAGGTTTACTTAGCTCCCTGCTTTGGAAACAAGAGGTCCAAGAGTGAGTGGCCTCATCAGTTCAGTCTCTGGTAAGAATTGCTTTGGCTGTGTCATATCATGGTTGATGGCATCATCTCTCAAGAACTAACCAGGGTCCTTTGAGAACTACCTCAATCTTGGGATAATAGCTGTAATGACCTAATTACCTTACACTAGGGCCCACCTCTTAACAATTCCACCACCATTCAACGGTGCCACACAGGGACGAAACATTCAACATATAAGCCTATGGGGAAACACGCTAAAACCATTACAAACTGTGGCAAATGCCATTTAATAAAATCTTGATGCAGAAGGATAAAGAACAAGCATGTTAAGTACTTGTTTTCATGTTATTTTGACATTTTCAATAATGGCTATTGTACTTTGAGAGGTTATGGATTGTAATTTGCAAAATTGTGACATTCTCTAGCAGTCTATAATGTTCTAGGTAATGAGAGGGTGATTTTCCTGCAAAAAAAAAAAAATTATTGTTTATCATCTAGGAATCCAGAGCCTAATACAATGATTAGCATTTAGGAAGGTTTAGGTTATCAAATGAATGAGAAAATAGGAAAGATTCCAGCCTCCAAATTTGGTGATATGAAACCATAGTTTCTGTTCTTGTTATGCCAATTACCTTTCTGACTTTCTGTTATTTCTTTCTGGGATTTGATTCTATCTTCTGCAAAATAAGGGGATCTTAGACAACATAGAGAGACCTTTCCAGACCCAATAATAGTCTATGATTTTAAGTACTACCTTTTTCCCCTTTTCCTTTTTTTTAAATTTGTGCATTATAATTGTACATAACACTGAGATTTATTGTGTCATATTTGTACATACTCATAATATTATTTGATCAATCTCATTTCCCAGTACTTTCCTTTTCCCTTCCCTCCCTTGACCTGCTTATTTTACTGTACTTATCTCCTTTTTGTTATTGGTATTGTTATTTTAATCAGTACATGATAATTATGTATCTATTAAAATATATATACTATATGATGAGAAAATGATGTAATCAAGAGGGGTGGTAATCATGAGATGTATGAGTCAAATACTGTTGAATAAAATCTTGGTAATATGAAAATGTCAAATTGTATATGATAACAAGCCCTGGTGTAACATGGCATAATGATATATATATATATGATATATAGATATATAGATATACATGTGTATATATATAACATATATATAGTATGTATATATATGGAGAGAGAGAGAGAACAATATTTTTCACATAAAATAGTGAAAAAAGTATAGTATAGTATAGTAAATACATACACTAGAAACACAGTTATTTATTAGCATTATCAAATATGTACTGTATGTGATTATATGGCTATAATTTTATATAACTGGCAACACAGCAGGTTAGTTTACAACAGCATCACCACACACAAACATGGAGGATTGCACTAGGACATTGCAGTGGCTATGATGTCACTAGATGAGAAGAATTTTTCAACTCCGTTAGAGTTTCATGGGACAACCATTGCATACGCATCTGTCATTGACAAAACTTCCTCTTGCAGCACTTGATGATAATTTTTTTTCATAATAACTATTTTTTATTTTGGTACTGGAGATTGAACTCAGGGGCACTCAACCACTGAGCCACATCCCCAGCCCTATTTTGTGTTTTATGTAGAGACAAGGTCTCACTGAGTTGCTTAGCACCTCGCCGTTGCTGAGGCTGGCTTTGAGCTCGCGATTCTCCTGTTTGAGCCTCCCAAAGTGCTGGGATTACAGGATTGTGCCACTGCGCCCGGCTCATAACTATTTGACTCATTACTTTCAAGATTTTCCTGACCCCACTGCACTTCTGAGAGGTCACACAGATGCTGGTTTCTTTCAACAATTCTCTACTTTTTGCTTCTCTTTTCTTTTCTTCATTAAGTACCATTGAAATTTATCTTCTTTACCTGTGACATGTTCTCTTCCCTATCCTCCTTCACCTCAGTGTAGCCTGCTGAAGATCAGCATCTTTGTAAGCTTGTATTCCCTGCTATACTTCCAGCACTAAGATAAGCCCCTACCCTGTAGTAGGTGCTAAACAAATGTTTCATTGAGTGAATAAATGAATAAATTTCTCAAGAGGAAACAGGCTTGTACATTTTGTTCTTTGATACTAGTAGTTACTGGCATGTGGCACCTTATCCAATAAATGCTTGCAATTTTCAGATTAATTTTGAATAAAGGCAAATATTTATGTTGAACCAAAAAATAATACTGTTATTTTGAAAGTTTTTCAAAATTTGTCTCCAGAAAAATACACACAATTGATTCTGAAGAAAAATGCATTTTTATTAGGTAGAGAAAATTAAAAGAAAAATGAAGTCCACAGAATTATCTTTGCAATATAAACAGTTTCCAAGTGGGGAAAAATAAATTGTATCACCAGATTTTTTGATTATCATTCTTTGAAGTCATTTTGTAATATTAATATCTGTAATTTATTGAGCACAAACTATATGCTAAATACCCATATGCACCTTAAATATATCCTTTGAATTTTGCCTCACTTAATCCTAAAGACCTTTTAATATAAGTAACCTTACTATGTAGCCGAGAAAAATAATGTGGCTAAGGCCAAAGGAAACTGTGAGCTTTTAGTTCCAACTTAGGATGCTTCCTCCAAAAGGGTCATTCACCTACTCGAAGCCCATACTTCAAAAGTCACACCCTCAGAGTTCTGTATACTCCATTCTGCAGTTCCTTCCTAAAAGGCTTTCTTTCATCTCCCTGTTTCTAAGTAGATAAATATCTAAACTCAATATAGGCAGTCTAAAAGCAAATTCCAAAGTAGTAAAGAACAGCATGTAGTGGAGAACATTGCTTCTTCCTTTCCTAACTTCTGTGTCAAAAATCAGCATATTCAGGGACTGTATCACCTTTCTTAGCTTTGAAGCTATATCTGACCAATCATATTCCTTTTCATGATTCTAGCTACTACCTATGTACTACCAATGACTCACAGGACCTGGCTTCCACACCCTATTGCCAAATTTCCATTCAGTATTTTTAAGCCCCAATAACATGCCCCAAACTGAAATTTTCAACCTCACTCATAAACTGTCACACCCCTATTTTACATACTTAGACCCATGACATTGTTAAACAGTTTCTGAGATGAACTTTAATAGTTCTTGACACTTTCCCTTTGTCATAGCCTCCAACCAGTCACCGATCCAAATCCATTCACTTTCTGTCATTCACTTTAGGATATAATAGCTATTTACTGCCCTGGTTGTCTCTGCTGCCCTCTGCTGCATTCCTACCGTCTCCCTGAACCAAGGCCCTCACCACCACTTCCTTTGGTTTGAAAAATACCATCCTAGCTTATGTACCAGCTTCCATTTTCCTGACATACCCCATGCATACTTTCTACTCTCATAAGAATAATGTTCCTAAAATACAAGTCTAATATTATAACTATTGATTTTAAAGCACTCCTCTCTCCTTTGGGGTCTCATAAGGTCACATCTTAGAATAGCATCCATAGTCCATTACACTTTGATTCCAGCCTTCCTTTCCTGGTTTATCTTCTGATTCCACCTACCCAGCTCAATCATCTCTAAAAGGCCATTGCTTCTCAGGCACACCAAACACCCACCAGCTTGTTTCTTTGCAAGTGTTGTAATCTCTGGTAGTGATGTCTTTTAAATTTCTCTTTACCTTAACCTTCAAGATGTATCTTAAATATTTCCTTCACTGTGAAGACTTTTCAGATGTGCCCAGGAAGATTGGATCACTCGTTTTGGAATAAAGGGTATAACACATTTAGTTTATTACCAACAGATCGAAGATAAAAAAAGAAAGTAGCTAGAGCATATATGAAAATAGAACTTTGGCCCTCAACCTGAAGCATCCTGCCCAGAAAATCAACCCCTCTTATCTACAAAAAATAGTTTAAAAAGCCAGTCCACTGTAAGTCAGACATGTGAAGTCAGGCTGCTGTTTCTAGTAGTAACCCAAGAAACTAAAGAACAATTTGTATAAAAATCATTCCTAAAATATCTACAACTTAATAATAACTGAAAGCTTCCCTAATTGTTTCCCTCTACTTCCAAATCAGGACCAACTAGACAAAGACAAATATGCACCCAATCAATCACATAGGATGCTGTATTTCTAGTTATCATCCCTGAAATTTCCTCATGTCAATAGCCTCCAGTCAGGACATAATTGAAGGCTTTCTCTTTTTTCCACTATAAAGACTCCCACTCCTTAGCCTTTACGTCTCTGCCAAAACGCAAGTGATGCTATTTTTTCAGGTTCACAGTCCTATCCTGCTTGTTGTCCAATGTCTGAAAAGAGTTGTTCTTCCACATTTTGCCCCTTCTTATAGTTAATTAACACATGAGGGTAACTCCAGTTCCTTTCACTCTGTAGCTACAAGCTCTGCCATCACTGCTGGTCCCCTGAATTCCATGTTCCATGCTGCTTCCATGCAGAAGGATCATTCTAAAATGTAAACTTAAATATGCCACTTCCTTGATGAAAGTTTGCAATAATCCCACAGAGTGACAATATTTCTAGCCCTCAGGATAAATTCTAGTACTTTAGCATGTCATGCCAAACATTTATGCTTCAAACTCTACCTTCCTTTTTATCTTCTTGCCATAGGTCCCCCACCTCCTTACTGA
Organism: Xerus rutilus; assembly: GCA_028644305.1. Lineage (NCBI taxonomy): Eukaryota > Metazoa > Chordata > Mammalia > Rodentia > Sciuridae > Xerus > Xerus rutilus. The sequence goes on from CM053406.1 coordinate 25,451,100, forward strand.
TCTCTTTACTCTAAACTTCACCTGCATTTCTAGTTCCTCAAATTCTCATACCTCTTTACATATTTGGGCCTTTGTCCTTATTTGCTTCTCCATTTACCTGAAATACCCTGTACTCACTCAAACTAAAATTTTGGAAATTTTTCAAATCATGTTTCTTCCAGGAAAGCATATCTGACCCCTGAATGTTATATTCAAGTAATGCACTTCATAGAAGGGTATGCTATTGCACAAAACCCTGTTATATTGAACTAGAATTGTGTTATGGTTTGGATATTAGACATCCCCAAGAAAACTCCCATAACAAGGAATTTTTGTAGTTGAAATGATTAGATCATGAAACCTGAAACATAATCAGTGGATTAATCTATTTGATGTATTAATAATTTCAAAGGACTACTATACTGGGTGGTAATTGTAGGTAGATGGGGTGCCACTAGAGGAAGTAGGTCACTGTGGGTCTGCCTTTGGGCAATATTACTTATCCCTGGCTTCTTTCTCTCTTCTGTTTCCCAGCTGCCACGAGCTGAGGCCCGTGGCAATGGCATCAGCTGACCATGAACTGAGGCTTCTGAAACCATGAGCTAACACAAAGTCCCATTGCATTGTCCCTTAATCGTGCATTTGCTCTCAGACTTCCTCACAGAAGTGTAAATTTCTTGATTGCAATGTCCTTGTTTAATTTACTTTTCTAGACCTGGCATCCACAGAGATGGTCTGAATATTTGTGTCTTCTCTCTCCTAGAAAAAATTCTTACGTTGAAATCTATTTCCCACTACAATAGCATTAAGAACTAGGGCCTTCTGGAGACAATGAGTGACCTTATAACAGACACTCAAGGGAATTATTTGTCTGTTCTGCCATATAAGGGTGCTGCGAGAAGGTGCCATTTATGAAACAGAGAACAAGACACCACACAAAAAGCCTGCTGAGGCCTTGATCTTGGATTTTCTAAGATTCAGAACTGTGAGCCAGAAGTTTTTGTTGTTTATAAATTACCAGTCTAAAGTATTTTGTTATAGCTACCCAAATGGTCTAAGACAGATACCTCACACATAGCAAGTACTTAATAACTGTCTGTTGAACAAATGAAAAAGTGAATAATCCTATTAATTGAAATACACATCCAGTTTTTAGGAGGCAGCCTTGTCTGAGACTGTGGAAGAAAAAAAATGCACTAGAGCATAGTTAGAAAACATGTTCTATAAAGTTGCAAACAGAGTTTTAGGCTTTGTAGGCTATAGGAGCTCTCCCTATGCCTTCAACTCCTCCCTTCCCTTTTTTCCTATTCTCCTCATTGGTTGTAACCTCAGGGCCATGATTGGTCCGAGGACCCTATATAAGCCTCTGTATTTCCTGGGTTAAACGGGCTCTGTGTCTCATTCCGGCAGAGTAGTCTTACCTACCCCTGGAGTCTGGGTGGAGTGACTGCGTGGACCGTCCCCCCTAGCTTTGTCCCGGGAGACCCCACTTCGTCTTCCCTGAAGACCCCTTTTCGTCTCTCAGGACCCCAAATCGTCGAGGAGACCCACGAGGCCTGACCCCAAACAATATCTGGCACCCAACGTGCTCTGGGGCTTTCTCGACCCTGTGGAGAAAGCCTACCCTTGGAGTCTGGGTGGAGTGACTCCGCAGACCGTCACCCCTAACATCATCGCCAGCCTGGTTCACAAGCGCCTCTGGTGGTCCTGCCCATACCTGCCCTGTGAGGGCGGGCCCCACCTTGGGATTAGGCGTGCTCTTGGACTTAAGCCAGCAAACACTGTCCACACTGCCTTATTGTGCTGCCTTAAACTGCCCCGTGGTGATTTTCTTTCTGAGTCTAGTAGAGAAAGGTGGAATTGTCAAGCTCTCTGCGTCCACACCTCCTCTAGCCAAGGCCACACCCTCTTGCCTCCGGTAAAATGCCTAACGCTGCAGGCGGCCCATCCCCAGCGCTCGCTCTGCAAACCTAACATCTCCATCCCCATTCAACATGGGAAACCTATTCTCCTGGGTCCTTTCCTTCTTCATGGAGGATGAAGACAACCTCAATGAGGCTGTTCCCACAGCACCCCTCCAAAACCAATCACATAGTCCTAATAGTTTGTCCTCAACTTCCTGTGAACACCCACTTCCTGGAGATTCTCCTCCCTCCAACCCCCCTCCTATTTTTCCTGCTCTGCCTTCAGCGCCCCCTGCAGTCACTCCTCCTCCTCCCTACTTTGCTTCTTCTGCTTGCGACCCATTCACTCATCTCTTTCCTTCCAACCCTCTTCGCCTGACCTCACCCGCCGCTCACCCTGCTGCCAACCCCGCCACCCAGGCTTTCATGGTTAATCTTCAGGAAGATGCCAATGTATGCCCCTGGATCCCCACTCCAGCTTCTGAGCTTACTCAGCTACGTAAGGCTTGTTAAGACGCTGGCCCTTCCTCTCCCTTTTTTCTACAACTTTTGGAGTCCTGGTCCTCCTCTCTTCAAACTCCCTTTGATTGGTTTTCCCTTCTCAAGGCAGTTCTTTCCGCTTCCCAATACCTTCAATGGAAGGCTTCTTATCTAGAACTTGTAGAAGAGCGGGCTTGTCACAATATAACACAAGGTCTTAATTTTTCTATGGATATGCTATCTGGCAGGGGTGACTTTACGTCCCCCCGCTCTCAGGCACTTGTCGGTAATCTTATTTACTTTGAGCAAGTCAAAGACAGTGTCCTTAGAGCCCTTCAGGATTTGAGCCCTCCCACTTCTCAGGAACTTTTCAAAAATCTTGTTCAATGTCCTGATCAATGGTTTCCTGATTTCTTGGCTTGTGTCATCCAGGCTGTTGAAAAGAAAGTAAATTCTGGCCCAGGCCAGGACGCCCTCATTTGGCAACTTGCCTGGGAAGGTGCTAATTCTATTTCTAGAGCGGCAATAGCCCCAGCGAGACATGAGAAACTCAATAAATGGGTTTCTGCCACTAAGGATGTTTCCACCCATAACTCAATTTCAGCCCTCTCAGTTGCCTTCAAGTCCTTCCAACACTCCCTCAACCTTTATGGGCCACACTAAAGCCTCTATTTGTTGGGGATGCAATAAACCTGGGTATATAGTTTGCAACTGTCTCTTTAATCACTCATGTGAGTTACAAAGGAGGCCCCGCATCCCATGTCCTCGTTGTAAAAAGGGGTATCATTGGGCCCAAGACTGGTGCTCCAATCCTTTAAACTCCAACAGGGCAACCCTCAGCCCTGTTAAATAAGAGGACCCCTATCCCTAGGGTCAATTGGACAATACCTTTGCTCCTCACAAAACCTAGTATAACCATTAATCTCGATGGGAAACCCATTAGCTGATATTACTATTATTGACACTGTAACTGCCTCCTTGTTCCCTTCCTGGAAATTCACCAGCAGGCCTAACATCCTTGGTGTTGGCAGATTCACACCCTCTCATAGAGTAATTTCCCAGGTGACATGGAGGGACCCTGATGGCAATTCTGGATGTATACACTCTCTCATAGCTGACATTCCCAACATGCTTTGGGGATGAGATTTACTTTCAAAAATGGATTTAGTCCTTACCACAGATGACAAGGCTCCTCATGACGAGTTACAAATGCATGACAAAGTAAGCCTCTTTGGGGTTACCCCCAAAGAGGAACCCCCAATTTTAATGGCCACTGCCCCACTGTCGGATCTCATCTGCCTTAGCTGGGTGGACACCTACCTCACCCTGCTGGATGGAGCAGTGGCCTCTTCTTGAGCCTAAGCTTTCATCATTAAAGAATCTTGTCTATGAGCAATTAGCCTTAGGTCATATTGAACCTTCAATTAGCCCTCATAACTCTCCCATTTTTGTCATTCAAAAAAAATCAGGCAAATGGAGGTTATTACAGGACCTTAGACATATCAACAAGAAAATGAAAAAAATGGGCACATGTCAAGGTGGCCTTCCTTTCCCTTCAGCCATCCCGATAGATCACTATATTGCTATTATTGACATCAAGGATTTCTTTTCTTCCATCCCTCTTCTGAGGCAGACAGACCTCACTTTGCCTTTTCTGTCTGGGAACCTAATCATGCTAACCTTTGTGAGTGATATCAATGGAAAGTCTTGCCACAAGGAATGAAAAACAACCCTACCATTTGCCAAATGTTTGTGGCTAAAGCCATTGCCCCTTTAAGGAGCAACGACTACATCATTCATTATATGGATGACATCTTAGTGGCTTGCAAAGACCAAGCATCCAAAAATGCAAACATCTGATTCGTGCATGCTCCTCTTGTGGCCCATTGTTACCACTGGGCCCACTCCAACCACAGGGAGTCAATCCCCATGGGCTAACGCCCAACTCCCTCTGGCAGATGGATATTACTCATGTCCCTACCTTTGGGAAATGTAAATTTGCACATGTGATAATTGACACATATTCCTCCCTTGTATATGCTACTGCCCTTACAGGGAAAAAAGCAACCCATGTAATTAAGGCTCTAAAGCAAGCAATGCTATTCATGGGTGTCCCATGGTCAATCAAAACAGATAATGGCCCAGCCTATATCTCCCTCATATTGAAGGAATTTTTGACTTCCTGGGGAATTTGCAATACCAAAGGGATTCCCTATAACCTTCAGGGACAAGCAGTCATTGAAAGAACTAATCGCACTCTAAAGGAGATGCTTCAAAAATTTGATTCTACAGAGAAGGACCCTTCTTTGAGATTGTTGGATGCTTTATTTACTCTAAATTACCTCATTTTTGACAAACAAGGCCTCAATGCAGCAATCCGACGCTGGGGTCCATTTACTTTCCCTACCCCTCTTCCCTCGGTGCGATGGAAAGATCCCTTAACCCTTCAATGGAAAGGCCCAGACCCTTTGCTCACACAAGGGCAAGGCTATACTTGTTTCTCCCCTCCACCCCCCACAGAGTCTAAGCCCCTTTGGATCCCAGCCAGGAATATTCATCCAAGCCTCTCTCAAGAAGACAGTCAGCCCCACCTGAAGAAGCCCCTTCCGTGAGTTTCTAAATTAAAGCTAATGTTGTTGTTGTTGTTATTATTTTAACCCTTATTGGGTTATCATTGGGCTCAGTGTTCTAAGCCTTTTTTTGGTTCTTTGCTTTGTTAAACTAAATAAGTTCTCAGTTTGTATTGTTAAGGAATCACAGAAATACAAGAAAATCCCTGCCACATGGATTGCAGCCCTCGAGAATATGTTAGAAGTTTGTCCACCTCATCTTCACTGGAAACACAAGGCTTCGCAGCTTCAGCCAATCCTAACCCCTTCCCTTCTAACCCCTCCCAACCCCATCACCCCTTCTGTTGGGAGAGAGCTCATTTTGGGCCATGTGCGTACAGGCTGGCCAGCCAATGATGGGTAAGATGCCCAGAGGGGCACAACCTAAGCCAGGCACAGTCTTGTTTGCCTCTTCTTTTGTGCATGAGCTGATAATCGATGATGAGTAAGATACTCAGAGGGGCACAATCTAAGACAGATTATAGCTTCATTAGCATCCCCCCCTATCACATGCAGCATGTAGAAGTCTGGAAAATCCAGCGGAATGATTCTCTCCTATGAGGAGATTATCACAGATCCCTCCAACATGCTTGCTTATGGGCCATACAGGCCCCACTGACATTTTAAATAAGAGTAAAAATGGGGATATGTAGGAACACTCCCTATGCCTTCAACCTCTCCCTTCCCTTTTTTCCTATTCTCCTCATTGGTTGTAACCTCAGGGCCATGATTGGTCTGAGGACCCTATATAAGCCTCTGTATTTCCTGGGTTAACTGGGCTCTGTGTCTCATTCCGGGAGAGTAGTCTTACCTACCTCCGGAGTCTGGGTGGAGTGACTCCGCGAACCGTCACCCCTAGCTTTGTCCCGTGAGACCCCACTTCGTCTTCCCCAAAGACCCCTTTTCATCTCTCAGGACCCCAATTTGTCGAGGAGACCTACGAGGCCTGACCCCAAACAATAGTAGGCCATATGTGGTTTCTGTCCTATTTTTTAACAGCTCTAAAAACGTAAAAATTGTTCTTAATTAACAAACTCTCTGTCCTAGATTTATACAGACGTGTGTTTAAATCTTGATTCTTAATTATTAGCTATATAATTGTAGTCACTTCCAAGTTTCTCTGATCTGCCATATGAGACTAATTATAATTTTTTTCCATTAATGTTGTAAGGATTGAATGAAATTACATATGTTAAGGGCATAACACAGTACCTGGTATACAGTGATAGTAATATATAATATTTATTGAACACTTATGTGCACACTATTCTGAGCCTTTTTATATTATTTAATCATTTAGTACTACTATAACTCTGTGATACACATACAACTATTATCCTCATTTTACAAGAGAAAAACAAAAGGCAACAATTAAATAAAACTTACACAATGGTGATATATTGTAACAGTGGCATACAAATCTTGTCAATCTTATATTCTAACCTTTTCATAATCATTCCTTTTTAAAATACTCTCATGATTACATCTGACAGTACTTCCAGTTTCTATCAACTTCCTTTTCAAAGATCCTCCTTGCTCATTAGTGATAGGCAGAAGTAGCACAGTAAGTACACTGACCACAGATTACATATGACTTTGTACATCTAGATTCTGTTATTTAAAACAAGAAAACATGTACTGCACTTATATAAACTTCAATTTTCAGAAATCAGTATGTCTGTAACATATATGGATTTTTATTGACAAACATTGATGGAATATAACAATAGAAAATAGCACAGATGTATTATGAGAAGTTGTATAAAACAAGAAAACTATTTATATTTATGACTTTAATTCTAGTCACTAATCACTTTTATCCATTTCAATAAGAATTTTTATATTTAACAGATTAGCCTATTTGAATGATTTCTGGAACACAGTCAAGATATACTGAATTCAGAAGTCAGCTCTCCATTACTCACAGTGGACTTCAGCATAAAGTTTATCAGACTAATAAGTAAGTCAGGGCCTAGAGGTATATAGCTCAATGGTAGAGCACTTGCCAAGCATGTGCAAGATCCTGGGTTCGATTCCTAGCAATGTGCATGCACACACACACAAAGTGAATCAGTTTTGCCACAGGCCCAGGTTTACTAAAGCCTGCCCGAATTTGGCAACATAGCTAGAAATTATAGGCTGGTTTCAGATAACAAATTTTGAAAATTTCAGGAAGCTCATGTTCTTGAGTCACACAATATATCTTTAAATAAGCTCTGTGTTTAGGCAGATACCTCAGACACTTCTTTAGGTTTGTATCACAAAGACATAAGTGAAAATCTTTTATTTATCCTCACTAAAGGATCTGTAAAATTTTTCAAAAATTGACTTCATTTGCAGCAAATGTCACCAAAATACTTGAAAACTATAATTCCCTTGAAGCTTGGGGAAATTTACTAACAGATAAATGTTATCCTCAATTACCTTTTGCTTAACACACACATACATACACACAAACACACATACTACATATTTACATATACAATATACAACATATTTACACATATGTATAATATTATATATTAGTATATTTCCACTTCAATACTGAATGTAAGCAATTTCTAGAACAAATCATTCATATTTTGTGGTGGCAATTTTCTTAAAGCTTTAAGTTGTAAGAAAAAAACTGTCAAATAATTGCTTAAAAAATAATTTGAGCCACTGAATTTCTAATAATTTAGGTCATTCAGATTTAAAATTTTTAAAGTCCTTTCTATTTGGCAGCAATCTAATGAATCTACTTGGCATGTGTACCTAGCTACATTAAGGCTCATCTCTATGTTCTGGTCATTAAAATCATTTGCATAGTGGAAATTCCCAATCTTTATCCATACCTCCATTTTGCTGTGGAATGGGTTTGACTAATAAAATTCAACAAATAGACTCCATTGACCAATGAAACAAACGTGAGTAGAACATAATTTTTAAGCTACTTTCTGGTGATAAAGTGAACACATGTCCATTATAGAAATTTTGAGATGTAAATAAAAGTATAACCACAGCAATAAAAATAACCTAAATAGCCTACATGTCTGGTAATAATATTATTAGTATGCATAGTAGCAATATAACTATGTCGATGCATCCTGTTGAGTGTCATGTACTTCCACTCCCAATTTCCTTTTTGAAAAGATTGTTGAAATAACTTTCTAAAAAAAAAAAAATCATCCCTTTGCAAGTGTCTTCTTCAATTCCAGCAAGTGACCTCAGCTTTTCAGTGTTTAGGCCAACCTCCTGGGAATGTGGTTAGTTTTTATGAGCTCATAGGCACTTACCATTTACTTTATTGAATGAAGTCTTCTGCAGTTCCCACTTGCAGGCACAAATACTCCTGTAATCCATCAATGTAGTCCTATGGACGTGTTCCTTTGTAATGGAATGTGTTTCAATTCCAAATTATTTTTTTGCATATTCAAAATACCACATACTAAACCGGTTCACAATTTATTTTTACAATTGAAATATTTATATTATTCTTATGCTGGATTTTTTAAAATATTAAATTCTTGTAATAAACATACAAGTTAAATATTCAAGTTTAACTTGTATGTTTATTTCTTGTAATCACTTGCCCACTTTCTTGTGGAAGTGTTAATGAGCAGTGAAATACACAGTCTTCTAGACTGGCTTGTTTTCTAATAGATTTGGCTCATTGTACACAAAATTCTCAAGTGCCACATAATATTGTTTTAATCAAAACAGACCACATGTATATACAATGATGGTTTCATAAGATTATAATGAAGCTGAAATATTCCTATTACCTGGTGACTTTGTAGTCATTCTCACATAGCACAATACGTCACTCGTGTTTGTGAAAATTCTGGTGTAAACAAACTTACTGCACTGCCAGTTGTATAAAAGTATTGCTCATAAAATGATTAACAGTACATAGCATTTGATAATAAAAATCAAATATGTGTGGGGTAATACATTTACTATACTATATGTTTATCATTTTATTTTGGAATATACTCCTTCCACTTATTGAAACAAAAATTTCACTGTAATAGTATCTTGTTATTCTGGAGACATTTTTGTACATCTCATGTTTACTGCATCTCTAGACTGCATCAAGAGGCCACCGTGAGTGACTAATTTACACAGTCTAGGTGTGTGTACGTGTACTCTGCACAATGATGAAATTGCCTAACATATTGCTGTCATTAAATGATAAGTGATCGTACTTACAGATTTATTAGACAACTTTTCACAATTAACATTACAATTATAACATTCATAAATGTCATTGAGAAACAGAATGAGCATATATGTTTTTCTGTAGAGGAGATACATAAAGTAATCCTGAAATAAATACATATTTTATCTAGACACAAAATTCACCAAATAATGGTGAACCACTTGCTAAGTGGTAGAAAACTGTCCCCCACACCTCACCATGAGCCTCCACTCCCTCCTTGCCCCTCATTTGACATACTTGATTCTCATCTGCCATCAATGCTTTTCCCCAATTCCTGAGACAGTTCTCTATCTTAGTTAGACACCAGGGATTAATTACCTTCAATCCAACAGCTTGAGGCTCAGCTACATATTGCCCTTCTCGGTAGTCTTAAGTTTTAACCCTAATAAGAAGAGTTTTCCTTTTTCCTGAGCTTCAAGTCCCACCTTGATCTCTGAGCCATAAATAGATTGCTAGCTTATTTTTTAGTGGGTAACTGAGCCCTTATCTCTTGGAGATCCACTTCTTGCCTTATTTTTGCCAGTATCTTCCTTCCCTTGAAACCCACCTTGGTAACTGAGACCACATTTCATGCTTTCAAACTTTCTTAAAACTGATCACTTGTCCAAAAACAAACAAAAAAAATAATACACCTCTGAACTTCTACACTGAAGACCTAATTTCTGTAGTTATCCTCTTCAGGACATATTAGGAATATTTTGAATAACTGAATATTGGCAAATAACTTTCCCTAATACAAATACACAGAAGTTTTCTCCTAATCAGGCATCTTTTCTTATTCCCAAAACTGTTTTCCAACTACTCCTAGAGCTCTCACTTCAGCCTTGAGGACTGGGGAGGATATACTATGGATTTTCTGGGGTGTCTCAGGTTCATTTTTACCATTTAGATCATAAATTTTGCTTTAAAGTATTATGACATGCAAAATAATTGACATACAAACTTTCCTCCCATTATGAATTGTATACACAAACCTGAAATTTGTGATAAAGGACCAAAAACTTAAATGGTATTGAAAAATATTAATGTGTGGAATATCATTTTGAGTTTCAAATAAGCAATTTGAAAGGATGAGACCTTTTTCAATTATGCTTCATAGGTAGCCAAAATTATTTCATAAGTTTTAGTTGTGTATATAACTTATTGAAGAAAAATCTGTAATTAAAGATTTCAAGTGAAAGCATCAGCCTCCATGTAGGCAGACATACAATGGCTAATTTGATTTTGGTTTTGATTATTAAAGTAGACCATCTTGGAGGCCATGTTTGTCCCAATTCTTTCATCAGAGCATCAACCCCATCGGGAGAAAAGGCTTCCAAGTAAGGAGGAAGTAAGTTTTGGTTAAGTTTAGCGTGTGGAAGGTGGTCTGTTCCCACCAAAAACTACAGATGGTTCTCAGTAGAACTTACTATCCCTATACCACAAAGAAAAATTAAAATAAAATAGAAATATATAAACCAGAAACAATGGATGTAGATCTAGTGCTTCACACAGTATTTATTCTTTAATATAGTGTGAAGAATTAAAAGAACCAATTCAATTCAATCTGAACCAATTCAATCTGAACTTAAATATAAATCATCAAATTATGAAAATGCTAAAAAGAAACAAGAGAATTCTTGGGAACTCTGGAGTGGTGAAAAATCCTAAGAAAGACACAAACTTAGAAACTATGAGAAAAAAACACTAATAAATATGACCATATGTAAAATATTCTTGAAATTATTATGTGACAAAGGAAGAAAAAAGAAAAAGTTAAGTTAAAATGCAAATAAAAAAAATACCAGGAAACATACAAGAGCTAGTCACATACTAGACAAAAGTTGATTTTTTTTCAGTCCCTAAAATCTTCCATTAATTGATAAAGTGCAGGTCAGGGTTGGTGCAGAGATCAATCCAATATATAAGTAAGCAAAGATTAAGTACATATAATTAATAGTAAACACAGATGATTTTAAGCATATAAAAAGAGTCCTAGCTTCTTTTCTAATAATAGAAATAGGAATGTGGGGAAAAGGTACACAAATATATTGTCAGTGAGATTGCAAATTAGTGTAATCACTATGAAAAGCTATGGAAAGCAGTATGGAGATTCCCCCAAAATTAGGAATGGAGCCACCATTTGACCAATTATCCCACTCCTCTGTAAAATCCAAAGGATTTAAAATCAGCATACTACAGTGACACAGTCACATTATGTTTAGAGCAGCACAAGTCACAATAGCTAAGATGCAGAACTCACCTAGGTGCCTCTTAACAAAGAATGGATAAAGAAAATGTGATATATATACACAATGGAATATTACTCAGCCATAAATAAAAATGATTTTATGATATTTGCCAGTACATGGATGAGGAGACTATCGTGTTAAATAAAACAGGCCAATCCCAAAAAACCAAAGGCCAAATGTTTCCTCTGATATGGATGCTAACCCACGTAAGGAGGACAGGGATGAAAAAAAAAAAAGAAGTTCAGTAGATTGGACAAAAGGGAATGAAGTAAAGGGAGGGGGAAATAGGAAAAGAAAAGACAGTAGAATGAATCCAATACAACTTTCCTATGTACATGTATGAATACACCCCAGTGAATCTCACCATCATGTGTATCCACAAGAGATTAATTTAGAAAAAAAATAACTATGGGTAAATGGCAGAAAGATCAGTAGAGAGGGAAGGGAGCAGCAGGTGAGGGAAAGGGATAGGAAAGGGAGGTACTGTGAACTAAAATAGAACGAGATATATTTCATGCTTTTATAATTATGTCAAAATGGATTCTACTGTCACGTATAACTAAAAATAACAAACAATTTAAAAAAAAAGAAATAGAAACTGCAGAGCATTTTGTGCCTATGGCTCCAGTTGAGCCTTCTAATGATGTGACCACAGCCAACACCTGGCTGCATCTCCACAGGACCCTCTAAGTCTTGGATTCCTGATTCTCAGAAATTGCATGAGATAATGAATATTTGTTATTTTAAGTTGTGAAGTTTTTGTGTAACTTTTTATCAGCAATTGATAACCAATGTACATATCTCCTATCCTCTCTCCATCTTCCCTGCTGCGACCCAGAGACCAGATGACCATTCACAGCACCACACAGCATTGTGTGTTCTTCTGTGTGGTCTATCTTCAGGGCCAAGGAGCTCCAGTGGTTTATACAGCCACAGTGGAAAAAGAACAGGTAGAGAAAGGTGATAGAGTCACAAAAACTTCTGGAAGGAGAGACAAAGTGTATCAGAAGATCCCTTTCACAATTCTCAAATTTCTACTTAGCTTCTCTCAGAACCTGCTGACTAGGACATCTCCAGCTGTTTTCTTTGACACTTCCCATCTTTTATCCACCTGCCACTCATCCCAGGTGTTACATGCTCTGCCTTTTAGAGAAAAGCTGGAAATGCAGGAAGATCCAGGGCTTATACAACATTGCGACATCAGTGAGGAGATAAGGAGCTAGCATAACTGGCTACTTTTCAACTACATCCTTTTTATAAATACATAAATTTTGTTTCAGTCAGTTTCGCCTACCACATTCTGGAGCAGAGTATGCAGCATTGAACAATTGACCTTATATGACCTCATATTCTCTCTCTCTTTCCACCTGTCCCTTCAGCCCCTTCATCATCTCATTTCCATCTCATAATTTGGTAGTTTTACTTCTGGAAACTTTGTCTTTTAGCATAATTTCGCTTTTTAAATTCTGAGTTTTTATTGACATATATTTGCGCCTATTTATAGGGTACACCATAATAATTCAACACATGTAATGGAGCATGTAATGATTAAATCAGGATAATTAGCATTCCTGGCACCTCAAATATTATCATTTCTATGTGTTGGGAGGCTTTAAACTTTTCTCCTCTAATTATGTGAAAATGTATGGTTCACTGTTGTAGACTGTAGTTACCCTGCTGTTCTGTAAAACATTAGAACTACTTCCCCCTTTCCAGTGGTATTCTGGTATCCATTATCCATCCTCCAATATCCCTAACCCTATTCTTCCTACTCGCTAGTGAGCTTTCTTCTAGTACGTACTCTTGTGAGATCAAATTTTTCAGCTTCCATAAATGAGGAAGAACGTATTGTGTTTGTCTTTCTGTAGTCTCACTTCACTTAACATAATTTCTTCCAGTTTCATCCATGTTGCCACAAATGATAATATTTTATCCTTTTATGGCTGAATAATATTCTGTTGTGTATGTATATCACATTTTTTAAAAAATTCACTCACCTATCAGTTTGACAGCTTAGGTGATTCCTTATCTTGGCTACTGTAAATAGTGCAGCAAGGAATACAAGAGTGCAGATAACTTCTTGATATAATACTTTTGTTTCTTTTAGATGTTTACCCAGTAGTGATACTACTTGATCATATGGCATTTCTATTTTTGTTCTTCGACAAACATCCACACTATTTTTTTTATAATCACTGTACTGATTTACATTCCCACTAACAATGTATAATAGTACCCTTTTCTCCGCATCCTTGCCAACATTTAATTTTTGTCTTTTTGATAGTAGCCATTATAAAAGGGATGAGATAAAATTTCACTGTGGTTTGGATTATCATTTCCCTGATGATCAATGACGTTGAACATTTTTTCATATACTGTTGGCCTTTTATATATCTTCTTTTGAGAAACATTTATTCAGATCATTTGTTCATTTTTAAAATTGCATTGTCATTTTGCTGTAGAGTTTTTTGAGTTCATACGTATTCTAAATATTGACCCCTCATCAGATAAACAGTTTGCAAGCATTTTCTCCCATTCTGTAGGTTATCACTTAACTGTTATTTGCTATATTGAGGTTTCTTAGTTTTGATATAATAGTTTGGTTTGATATAATATAGTTTGGTTTCTTGACAGTGCTTTTGTGTTCTTATCCAAAAAAATATATTGCCTAGCCCAAGGTCTTGAAGTGTTTCCTCTCTGTTTTCTTCTAGTAGTCTCAAAATTTCAGGTTTAACATTTAGATCCTCATTTTGATTTAGGTATGCGATATCTCCCAAAAACTCATGTATGAGACAATGAAAGAATGTTCAGACATGAAATGATTAGACTATGAGAGTTGTAACCTAATCAGTGAATTAATCCACTGATATGGATTAACTGGGCAGTAACTGTAGGCAGGTAGAGGGTACCTGGAGGAAGTAGTTCACTAGGGGTATGTCTTTGGGGTTTATAGTTTGTCACTAATGTGTGGAGCTCTCTCTACTTCCTGGTTGCCATGTCCTGAACTATTTCCTCCACCATGACTTTCCACCATGATGTTCTGCCTCACCTCAGGCCCAGAACTATGGAGTCAGCCAACCATGGCCTTAACCTCTGAAACCATGACCCCAAATAAACTTTTCCTTCTCTAAGTTGATTTTGCCAAGTCTTATGGTCACAGCAATGCATAGCTAAGTGCGAGGGTCCCTGATCCATTTTGAGTTGATTTTTCTCTTAGGTGAGAGGGAGGGGTCCAGTTTCATTCTTCTGAATATGTTTATCCAGTTTTCCTAGCATCCAGTTTTCTTCTTATTGAAGAAACTCTCTTTTCTCCAACATGTTTTCTTGGTGCCTTTGTTGAAAATCAGTTGGCTATTGATATGTAGATTAATTTCTATTCTGTTCCATTGGTCTATATGAGTCCATTTTTATACCAATATCATGCTTTCTTGATTACTACATTTTTGCAGTACATTTTTAAGTTATGTATTATAATGCCCTTAGGTTTGTTCTTTTGGCTCAAGATCGCTTTGGCTACTGAAGATCTTTCATAGTTCCACATGAATTTTGTAATTATTTTTCTCTAGTTCTTTGAAGAATGTTTTTGGTGTTTTGATGAGGATTGTATTGAATCTGTAGATCATTTTAGGTAATATAGACATTTTAACAATATTGATTCTTCCAGCTCATGACCATGGCATGTTTTTTCCTTGTGTGTGCATGTGTGTGTGTGCACATGTATGTCCTCTTTAATCTCTTGGCTAAAGCTTTCCTGACACTTCACACTTTGACCAGAAAGAGTAAAAAGTTTCCTCCATCAGTATGCCTAGTGGCATGCCTTTAGAGAGATGCCTGTGTCCATTTTAGACCCTGTGGCTTTTTCTTAAGGTCTAAATACACCTTACTCTTGTTTGTTGCTATATCAACTGACATAGTGGTTAGCAAATAAGAAACGTTCAACAGGCTTTTAGTGAACGTTTATGGATGGAGGCAGGGACAAAGGGAGGGAAAGAGAGATGGATATATGATAAGGAGTAAGAATTTTCCAGGGTTTCCAAAGTGGTAGATACTGTGCTAGTTTGTCTTAGCCTGATACATATTGGGACTTACTAAATGTAATCATCGTTATTACAATGATTTTTAAATGTTTTATTAGTGTAGTGTAGTTATACATAGCAGTGTGGCTCATTTTGACATAATCATACATGTATGGAACATAATTTGTGCCATTTTAGTCTCCAGTACTTCCTCATTCTTTCCCCTTATCCCTACCCCTGTTCCCTTTCTTTTACTCTACTGGTCTCCCTTCTATTTATTTAATGTTTTTTTTCTTAATTAATACTTTATAGATTTACATAAAAAGTGGCTTCACTATGCTATATTCACATATGCATGTAGTGTAATTTGGTCAATTTCATTCCACAGTTTTTCCATGTTCCCATTTCTTCTCCCATCCCTTCAATCCCCTTTCTCTACTCCATTGATCTCCCTTCTATTTGTATAGAATCCCCCACCTCATTTTTCACCCTCATTTTGCTCTAGCTTCTACATATGAGAGAAAACACTTGACCCTTGACTTTCTGAGTCTGGCTTATTTCACTTAGCATGATGTTTTCCAGCTTCATCCATTTACAAGCAAATGAGATGATTTCATTCTTTTTTATGACAGTAAAACTCCATTGTGCATATACTCCACATTTTATTTATTCATTCAACTGTTTGCAGGCACCTGGGCTAGTTCTATAACTTGGCTGTTGTGAGTTGCACTATTGTGAACAGCCTTCATACTGTCACAGAGATTCTGATATGTTGTATGTATGTTTTCATTGGTTTCTAAAATCCTTTTTATTTCTCCACTGATTTCTTCTATGACCCACTCCTCATTAAAAGTATGCTATTAAATCTCCAGGTGTTAAAATGGTTTCTGTTTTATATCTTGTTATTGATTTCAATTTTCACTCCATTGTGATTTGAGAGGATGCAGGGAATTCTCCTAGCCCCACCATTGGTATTTGATGAGACTTGTTTTGTGTCCTAAAACATGGTATATTTTAGAGAAGGTTTCATGTGAAACTGAGAAGAAGTGAATATTTCTAGGGTTTCTGTTGGTTCTTTTTCATAATCTCTGTCTCTTTATTGAAATGATCTTTCACTTCCTGTATTTTTTCTCTTAGTTCATTCCTTACATCTTCTTTTAGTTCATTGAACATTTTAACTATGAGTTTTCTAAAAGCTTCAGCCAACATTCCCTCCAATGTTGTGTTAACAGGATCAGTTGTTGAAGTGTTGTGGCTTGCTTCCTTGTTTTTACATATTGTTTGTGGTCTGCCCACTTGCTGGAATCATTATCTCTTCTACTTTTATGCAAGGGACTATTTAGTGAGCTTCTTAATCCTAAATATCCTAGGTTGTGTGAATATCCAAGTGTTGATTCTCTGTGTGCCCTCTGTTATGCAAAGGAATTAGTTATTAAAGATAGTAAAATTACCGTTACACTGTATAGGGATTGGAAAGGGAAGGAGAGAAAATGGGCAGAGAAAAAAGAAAAAAAGATAGAAAAATATAAACTAGGATAAAAGAAAAAGCAGGAATGGAGTTTCAAGCAGGAGGAGGTGAGGCAAGAAGGAAAGGAGGGACTAAGAGGAGTAAGTATAAAGCTAAGCTATTATAGCAAGCACAAAAAGAACAATTCCACTTAAAATGGTAGAAGAAATGCAATCAATTGGGTTGAAGGAATTAGTTTCAAATAATAAGGGAACACCTATGGATTCAATATGAAAAGAAGTATCTGTAAGATCTTTAGAGCTATTTATGATATTCCATGCTGAGGCAGGTAGATTTCTTGTTGAGTCTTCCTGATTTGGATAGTATCAGGATTTGGGGCCTATAGAAGATGCCCACCACTCCTTGACTTTACCTCTAAGTTTTCCTGGGTGTGGTGATGGTGATCACACCAGCTCACCTCTGAAACAATTCTAGGAGGCCCCCTCGATCTTTGGTATGTCCAGGAACCTACTACTTTCTAGTGGATCAGAGAAGATAGTCCCTAATTGTCTGTGACTTAGTAGCCAGGTTTATCCATGTTGGGGAGTCTTGTATGCCCTCCTGAAGAAAAGTTCCACATATCTAGTGCTGTCATATCCAGTGTGGGCTCTCCCATGTGTGTTTTGGAGTGTGCAAGAAGTGGTGGTCTAATTTAGAGATACTTCAACTGTCTGGTTGAGGTGGCTGTGGGTAGCCCAGGGGAATTGCAGGACTGGAGCCCTCTCTGTAGTGTACAAGTTGTAGGCCCATGGGATTGTGTCTGGGCACACTGAGTGGTAGTTGGTGTCTGTTGGATGTTCCTCTGTAAACTTCTTTGTGGGATGTACTGCCCTAAGTAAGTGTGAGATTCTCTGCTGGATGCTTGGGGTTAACCTCAGGAAATGCTTTCAATGGGTCCATAGGACTAAATGAGAATTGAGTTAACTGGCAACTCTGGAGATCACAGCTATGGATGCTCCTAGAGGTGCTTGGGATCAGGAGCTACTTCCCTGGTTGCTGTAGTTCTCTTGCCAACTGGTGCTTGTTAGCCATCCCAGAGGCCCAAGTGTACGTCTTTAGAGGATGATGTGTCTGCTGACTAGTTCTGTTGGGTGCAGGGCTCAGGGTGCAGGGTTCAGTGTTGTCACTGGCTGCTATGGAATGCTGTGTGCCCACTCCCTTCTGCTGAAACTTGTTTGTAGATCTTACTTAAGCACTTGGTGGCTGTCTCCAACTGTGAGACCTGTGGGTGTAGCCTCTCTTCGGGCAGACTGTGACACAGAAGCCTCTACCCTGGCTAATGTAGATAACTGAGGTACCATTTCATGACTGGCGTAGTTGTCAGTTTGTCCACCTTTGTCTGAACACTTATGGCTGGCAGTTGTGAATCACTGAGCACCCACTCCCATCTGCCAAGGCTTCTATCTAGGTACTGTGTGACTATCTGCAACTCTGGTACCTGCAAGTAAGGCTCTCTGTGGGCACTCTGTGGCACAGAAATCTCCAGTTTGGCTGCTACAGATCACTGGGGTTTTACCTGTTACCATCGCAGGGCTAGGATGTTAGTTGGTCTATCTGCCTGAGCTCCTATGGAAGCTGCTGGGAGCACTGTGTTGGGATTTACACTCCTTGGGAGTGATCTGCTCTCAGATCAAGTCCATTCTCTCCCCTTGTCCATGATGAGGAGTCAGTTTTTTTTGCTTCAGCTAGCAACAATCCCTATACAAATTCCTTCTAGATGGTTTACTGACACCACCTGTTTCAGAGGCATTCCCCATGGTTTTATGTGTTACTATCTATAGTTGGGGATAAGCCATATTGATTTAATACGGCCTTCTTGGGAGGCTGGCTAGCTATAGACTTTACAAAATGGCTGCCCTGCCCTGCCCAGCAGAACTTTCTGTCCACAATTTGGGCTAAACTGTGTGATCTCCTTCACTGTCTTTGTTGCTCCTGTCACATTTTAACTTGGTCTACTTTTCTTTCCAACTGTTGTTAAGGAAGTAAGCTTATGGGCTTCTCCTGTCCCTCTTTCTCCCTTGTTACCCCCCCCCCCCCGCTACACCCTAAGGAATTCTGTCCTTATTTTTGACTCTGGTAACCAAATTTCAAGTCGCTCCAAGTTTCATGCTGTCCAACATTGAGTCTGAGTGTTCACTCTGTCACCTACCTCTCTGGTCAGCTACTCTTTCACTGTTTTGTTTCTGGACTATGGACGGGGTTAAGGGTTGCTGGCTAGATTTGCTCTGCCATTGTCTAAGGCTCCTTGTTCTAGGTTCATTATAAATGCCTTGTATATGCACATTCTCATCAAGAAGATAATGAAACTGAGGATCAAAGAGCTTTAGAAGCATGCTAAAGTTCATGCATTAGTGACTAGTGCAATTGCCAAAATTTGGACCTGAGTCCATTTGACAATAAAGTCCATGGGTTCTATTTTTTAAAAAAATTTTAAAAAATTAAATTTTTTTTATTTCTGCTGAATATCACCACAACAAAAATAACATATTTAACATACTATTTTTAAACAGAAATATTATGAGAACAAGTTAAAATTACCATACCTTAAAGGAAATGGTTAGCACTTAACTAACCTTGTTTTGCATTTATACATGCCAATAACCTACTGAACTATAATGGGGCATCCTGAAGGACTTAACCACCAAGATATAATACTTGAGAAGAATTTGAATACCATTTTTTTCCTCTCACTTGTGTGGATTAGTGTGGATCTTATAGTTAGACACATACAGATCTGTTAGTTTTTTGTTTTTTGTTTTTGGTACTGGGGATTGAACTCAGGAATACTCGACCACTGAGCCACATCCCCAGCCCTATTTTGTGTTTTATGTAGAGACAGAGTCTCACTGAGTTGCTTAGTGCCTCGCCATTGCTGAGGGTGGATTTGAACTCGCTATTCTCCTGTCTCAGCCTCCCTAAGTGCTGGGATTACAGGCTTGAGCCACCGCGCCCGGCTGGATCCGTTAGTTTTCAAATCAGGTCTGTTTTAACAGTAACTGATTATCTAAGGTCATAACACTCTCTGAACCATGGACAGGACAAAGCAGGAAGAGAAAGAACTACCTCATCTCCAAGCCTGCAGAGCTAAGTCCTGTGCTCTGGATCTAGACGGGTCTAACAGGGAAACTAGTGGGCACCTTTTTCTTTCAGATGCAAAAGCCTTTTAGGAGGACAAGTCCAAGGGCCATAAAGTAGTGGTCAGCTACACTGCAATCTGTTGCTTAGATGACAAAGGACAGAAAGTACAAACAGAGCAACACAGAAGGCCTCAGTGAGAAGCACCGGGCGATCCCAGTGTTGCCCAGTGTCCAAACTGGGTCATGTAACATCTTTGCTTGGAAGCCCTCAATCAAGCAGGACTTCTGAAGCCTACAACTGTTATTTCAAACCACAAGAGGAAACAGAGCTCTCTCAAACTTCTATTTTGCTGAAGAAGTGGACTTAAATAAGTCTGTTTGACACATGCCTATCAGACTTCCCAGTCCCCACAGGTTTCTTGCAAGTCAGCCGTAAATCTATTCCCCACTTGTTCTAACAGGATTTATGCATTCTACATCTGGTGTTCAGCAAGCATATTTTTCTTCCTTTTTCATTGAACTTCTGCCCATACACACATACAGGGTCTCATTTTAATAGCGGGATTATTCCCTGTGTATTTAAATACACAGGAAACAGGAAATCATCTGAAAGAACACAGTGATCTCATGGTTATATCACTTTTCCCCCACAAGCCCATTTGGAATCAGAGACAAAGGCAAGATTCTGGAGTGTATAGCTTAGAGTTACCCAACCTGAGAGATTGATTGACCTTAAGTTCCCTTTTCTGGTTCTGAACATAGTACAAATTAGGAAGATGAAATAGTACATTTATTCTAAGAAACAGGAAAAAAAGAGGATTTTTTTCCCCAAAAAATAAACCTCTCTTCAACTCTTTAGAAATGTAAGAAGTCACTCCCATTTGACTTCTGCTTCTCCAAGAAGGGTCTGAGGGCCAAGGGAGAGTCCTCCACCAAGGCATCAGAGACAGTCCTAGGCATTCAAATATTGCACACAGTTTGTCACAGTTTCTTTCAAAAGTGTAGCCATAATATAGAAACCTATACACTTTAATGAGCACTAACGTTTCTTAACCATGTCCCATTTAATCATCACCCAAACCATGAGCTAGGTATGATTAGCCCCATTTTACAGACGAGGGAAAGAGTTTTGGTTCTTAAAGGCTTAATTTATTGCAAGGAAGTCTTTCTACAAGTTGGAAATTCTCTTCATGGAGGAGGGTTTCCTAGGATGTTCTCATATTGCAACCTTGGAGAGTAGCTTGAGAAAACACTTTTCTCATTGCACACTGTGACTGAAAATTCACAGACTCGATCACCAAATTCTACCAAAACAGGGGCCAAAGACTCTCAAAGCCATGAGATGTGGCAACTCTAGAAGTTTTTTCTCCATCAAAGAAAAAATTAGATTCTGTGTACTCTGATATATATATATATTCTGATATATAAAATTATTGATATCTCTTATTGGTATATATGTCAAATTTCCATTAATTTGAACATTTAATATGAATATTTTATTCCCCAATTATGCTGGAAATAAAATATTCGTGAAAATAGGATGTCTTCATTCTGCCCTGGACCAACCACCCTACTCCCAATATTTTGTAATTCCAAGGTTTCTCTCACTTTCATTTAGCACCAGATCTTTTGCTGACTTTTTTTTGGTTTTTTTTTTTTGGTACCAGGGATTGAACTCAGGGGCACTGACCACTGAGCCACATCCCCAGCCCTACTTTGTGTTTTATTTAGACACAGGATCTCACTGAGTTGCTTAGCACCTTGCTGTTGCTGAGGCTGGCCTTGAACTGGTGATTCTCCTGTCTCAGCCTCCCAAAGTGCTGGGATTACAGGTGTGCACCACCTCGTGTGGCTATCTTTTGTTAGTTTTTATCCTATTTCCCTTCCTGTGATTATTTGCCTTTCCCACTCATCCAAACCCATCTGTGTCAAAACCTGGTTCAAATCTTGCCCAAGTCTCCATTATTGGCCAACGTGTCCTTTATCTTCTTAAATCTACCCTCTCATTAATCTATAGCCTGAGAACCACATTATTTTTGTGCCTATTCTCAATAATTTGTACTAATCTTCAGTCATTTTTCCTGTAACATTTTTTATAGGAAACCTCGCTGAAATTCTTTGCAGAGTGGAACAATATCACTCTATGTAAAATCTTGAAGTAGTACATGTTTGTAGTAGCACAGATCCAGGGGTGGGCTGGAGCTGGCTCATACCCACCTAGAAAACCATTTGTGTGCAGCATGCTGAACATCTTTCCTCAACCCAGTTTTCAGTGGCATTATGTAGGTTTTGAACATGGCCATTATAAGAGTATTCCTGTCATGGAAATTAGCAAATACTACAAATCAGGTCTTTTCCCTCCCTGGGAGAGCAAATTTACCAGCACGGTGTAAACCTTGCTATTCAAAAGTATGGTCCACAAGCCAATAGCATGGACATCACGTTAGAGCATACTAGAAACAGAATCCTGCACTCACTTTAGGCCTCCCAAATCAGGTATTTGCATTTTAACAAAAATCTGTGGTGATATGCTTGCATATTGAAATGTAAGAAACAAGAAACTCTTTAAATCACCTCTTACAATCTAGAATCAAGTCACTTTACAAAGACTGTGCTAAGTGACTGTTAGAGTTGATTATAATCTAGAATGTGAAGTTTTTTCAATCCTCAGGGCAGCTGGCCAAAGGGCTGAGGTATATTTGTCCTACATACATACTTATTACCATAATACTCTGATGGATTTGTTTTTTAAAGTACAAAATGGGACAAAGTCCAATAGCTGGAAGAAATCTAGATTTTTAGTACTAAATTAGGGGCATGCCAAACTAATAAAGGAAATTAAAAGAATTTTTAGGCATGAAAAGTTTTGGCATGGAGAATCTTTTCTTCTTTCTACATACAATCCTGATGCATTTATGGTACCTAATATATTCACAAGTCAGAGAAATTTTAAAACCATGGAATAATATTAAGAAAGGAGTTTTAGCATCTTTTTATTACTATCTTCTCTAGGGCAGTGGTAGAAGAATCCAAAATCCGTAAACTCTGTGTGTGTGCGTGTGTGTGTGTGTTTAACTCTGGGGTAGACATTAAGAGTAAACTCAGAAACTCACATGAAACTTGCAAGACTAAATTCCAGTCTGTAGTAATTGAAATTTCTGAAAAGCTTCATTGGTTGAATATTTGTGAAAAAGGACTAGATTCTGGATAGAGCGAGAACTTTAGGGTCAAACTGTTGAACTCCAAGCTTTGCTACTTACTAGCTGTGTGATCCTGGGAAACTTGCACTGTACCTCAGGTCCTTACCTGTAAAATGAAAGTGTAAGATTATTACCTCCTCTGTGTTAGCTAGTAGTGGTAACAACTGTAACTGGTGGTCACCTGTGGTCAAACTTGCTGACTCTGAAACCAAGGTATCTCATTTGAATCTTGACCCTAACACCAACTGTGTAACTTTGGACAATGGCCTCATTTGTAAGATACCATACATTAAATAAATGAATCTCCCATATAATGCTTTGAAGAGTCCCTAGAGCAAGGAAAAGGCTCTAGTACCAAGGAGTTTCATTAAAAAATATCTGTACACCTTCAATAATAATTATCTGCCATCAAACAAATCAGAGTAACTAAAAAGACATATATGTCCTCATGTCTGCAACTCCATAATACCAACTAAAATAATGCAGATTCATGAATGTCTTAGGTAAGTATGTGAGAGCATTACAGGCTCAGGCAGTGTGTCCCCAGGTCTTCTGGGAAGCCCAGTGGGTCCCAACCCGAGAAATCATGATGCAATTGGCACAGGCACTAGGATTTCAAAAAGCTCCCAAGGTGATTCTAATGTTCAGTCAGGACTGAGAACAGCTGGTCTGGGGCATGATTAAGCAGATGCATAAACCAATTAAGAAACAAACAGTGAAGTAATTTGAGGGAAACAGATGGACAAACTGGAATGACCTGGATGTGGCTGTTGCCGTTTTTGTTTCTAGGGTCAGCCTACCAGCTTTGTAGGTCTGTAAACTTGATGGTGGCATGCCTATCTCCAGCAGAACAGCTGGAGTGGGAAAGGGAGGGAACAATTAGCTCCCACTACTTAGACTCTCCAAGGACTAACTTGACTAGAAGGTTGATTCACCATTAGCAGTGAGTACTCTTTCAAGGAGAAAAATTGTCTGCTTAGGAACATAACATCAGAAAGTTGCTTAATAAACCTATGAAGTCAGGAAGAGGCCCAGGAAAGAGAGGAGGGTGTGGCCCTGAAGAAGTAATAAACCAGATTATTTACTGTAGACCAATTATTCTCAACTTTTGCTGCATACTGGCATCATCTGGCTTGACCAATTAAATCAGTAGCCCTGGATCTTGCTCTTTTAAAAATTCCCAAATGTTTTCCAAGGACAACCAAATTTGAGAACCAAGGAGATTATTATTCTTTCCACAATGATCTCAAATCCTTCTTTGCAATGTTTCAGTTTGTTTGATAACAAATACTTTGAAAGCCCTTAATTGATATTGAAAATGTGTTAATTGCTTCAATTCCCTCCAGCAAATAGAATTTTTTTTGATACAAAGTCTTGTCAATAACGAGAATATAATTTGTTGTTGAGTTCATATAATCTATTAGGCATGATGGGAGCATTCCAAATAGCAGAGTTATGGGAAGTATTAGATAATGCATGATTTTTAAAAGATAAGTGTTATTTACTTGATGTTAGTTTGCATTTATACTGTGAATCTTAAAGTACAGAGAAAAAGTCACAAGGTTTTATGACTTATTTATAGTGCTATATTTCAACTACAAATGATCAGTGAATTGCAAGAACAATTAGCAATGAAGCTTGTAACCTAGGGAGCCACTTTTTCCTTCAAAGAATTAATATAGAAAAGAGAGTTTCTACATCTCTCTCATGTTCATCTCCACATGCAGTGGACTGCAAATAGCAAGTACTCAGTAAAGTTTTTAGAGTTAAATTATGTTAAAACCTCTTCTTTAAAACAAGAGGCTTTGCCTCTTGATTGAATCATAAATGTTACATGCTTACGTTATTTGAGTGGTGCCAAGATTTTGCATTTGGAATTAAGTTTTATAGCATTCCATACTGTCCAGAGTGATTCCTCCTCTCAGCTTCAACACTGTTGATTCAATTTGAGAGTACTGGACAGTTGCCACCTCTGCTACCTGGCTCCTTTCTTTCTTGCCTCAAATCCTCTCATTCCTGATGGTTCAAGGCACCTAGGCAAAAGTCAGGAGAGTCACTGTGACCAGAGTTCCCAAACTCTAGACGTTCTTTAAACATATTTTTGAAGAAAAAAAATCTTTGGACTCATTGCTGATTGTCACACTGGTCTTTGTGATTGCATCTATTTTCTCTGCTCACTTTCTGAAATTGTATAAATAAGTAAAACTGATCTTACATGCATGTGCAAAAGTAATTTATTTTTCTCTATTTTTATTTATGTGGAGTTAAATGAAGACCACCAAACTGAAAGCAAACAGAAGCTGTTTATCCAGGGGCTCATAGAATGATTTTCTGCATGTCCCCAGATAGTCAACAATAGGCATCAGGCTTACAAGAAAACAAAGTGAGTTACAGTGTTGAATTAGTCAGCTTTCCATTACTATACAAAAATACCTGATATAATCAAGTTTAAAAAAGGCAAGGTTTATTTTGGCCCAGATCTTTAGAGGTTTCAGATCATGGTCAGTTAGCTATGTTGCTTTTGGGCTTGTGGCGAAGCAACACATCATGATGAGAGCACATGACACAGAAAGCCATTTAGCTCATGGTGTGTACTTCAATGTCATTCCCTCCAGTGACCTAAGTTTTCCCACTAGGCCCTTCCTCTTAAAAATTTTTACCACCTTCCAATAGTTCCACAGGCAGACACCCAAGGCTTTACCCCATGGAGTTTGGAGGCTTTTTAAGATCCAAACTCTATCAAGAGAGGTGTGAAGAAAGCATGAAAGTGGCTAATGGTGAGTTTTGGAGTCACTGGTTTTAGATTTACTTTTAATCCATATCCAAAGTGTTAGACAGCATTCATTATTTTAAACCTAGGATTAGTGGTGATATTGGAGTGTCCAGAAAAAGAGGCTTAGAGGAAATACATAATCAATAGATGACAATAGGAAGTGATTAAATTTAGATATCACTCAACCACTTCCTATTAACCAACATGGTTAAATTTACCACCACTGTTATTTTCCTCTCTCATCCTAATAAAATATAAATTCTCCAAGAGAATCCTACAAATTTATATATACATAATAATTTATATATAATATCTATATCTATCTATCTATTATATAGTAGGAGGATAAAAAGAAGGCCACAGGAATTCCACAGTAATTTGCCCAAGTCACAGAGTAGTTTAAAATGAACTGGACAAGTTAATTAACTCTTCTATATATCAGTTTTCTCCAGCTGCAAATGGGAGATAATAAAAGTCATGACATTATAGGACTATTTGGATCTTATTAGAGATCATTGTAAAGTAGAGGAACATAGCTTGAACCAGGCAATCATACAACAAATACCTTTTTTTTTTGATATTAGGGATTGAACCTAGGGATACTTTACCACTAAGCTACATTCCCCAACCTTTTAATTTTTTACTTCAAGACAGAGTCTTACTAAATTGTCTTGAACTTGGCTGGTCTTGAACTTGGGATTTCTCCTGCCACAGCTACCCAAATAGTTGGGATTACAGGCATGCACCACCATGCCTAGCAAAATATTGAGTATTACTTTTATTGATGTAATATTTTCCAAAGGATCATAAAAATTTGGCTAGAACTGAAAAAAAAAGCACCATGTGTTTTTCTGACAAGTTATGGGCCAGAGCAGAGGTATGTCCAAAGTATTTGCATTTATAGTTGAAGGTCATTTACATATACTTACGCCTGGAAAGGACACAACCTTACCTGAATTTTATTTTCTTTATAGACTCTGTTACTATAAAAAGATACTTCTTAAAATTCTACTTAATTACATATCCAGGAATCTTGAGAACAGTATGTCTATTTTTAATTTGAAGGTGCCCTTGGGTGTTCCCATGTTCACAGTGGTAGCTAAAGACCTCAAAAGTGTTTAGGGCTTGATTGGTCAGTTCAGGGTTGGAATGTGATTTGCATCCCGTACCTTCCTGAGCTCCCGTGAACTGGAACTCAGAAACTGCCGAGCACTGGGAAGCAGCTGTTTGTTTATTTATTTACTCAGGACCATATTCTTTTTTTTTTTTTTTTTTTTTTTTTGGTACTGGGGATTGAACTCAGGGACACTCGACCACTGAGCCACATCCCCAGCCCTATTTTGTGTTTTATGTAGAGACAGGGTCTCACTGAGTTGCTTAGCACCTCGCCATTGCTGAGGCTGGCTTTGAACTAGTGATTCTCCTGTCTCAGCCTCCCTAAGTGCTGGGATTACAGGCTTGAGCCACTAAGCAGACACCCTCCAAAGTAGACATTCTCTCCACTGATTTAAAGAAGCTTCTTTTAGTGGCACAAACATAGTCCCTGAGATTGTATCTATTATATTAATCCTACACATCTTGATGTAAAATCCCTCAGTTCCCTTTCAGTAACCTAGGATCTTGTATGAAATCTCTCTGGACTTATAAATTCATGAATCTTAAGTAAAATGAATAAGCAGAACAAAAAGGGAAAAAAATTCAGACAAATCCTGCTTTCCTGGGTGCTTGAATCCTCTTAAATTGAACTTCAGACACTATAAAATTATTCCATTCTATTGTGCCTTTTCCTTTAATCAGTCTTCCATTAGGAAAAACCCCGTGTGTGAACAGTTCTGCACGACTCGCTGTTGGAGACATTTAAGAAGCTTAACAAATAGGCCCAAATTTCAAAGATCTTATAATCAGCAAGAAGACAAATAATACCCGGTAAGAAATTATAACAGAAGATGAATAAAATATCAAGTAAATATCAAAGGAGTTCAGAAAAGGAACCGATCAGGGGTTAATTTGGTCCTTAAAAGGCGCGGGCGGGCGGGGGAGGGGGGGTGTTGCGATCCATAGAACTTATTTTCAGCAAGTCCTTATCCTGGAAGAATGAATGAATTTGCAGAAGGCAGAAATCATTTGAGACATTATTCGAAATGAAGAGAACAGCAGAAACAAAAGAGTACATATTTAGAGAGTCAAGAAATAATGGGCATTTCCTAGGTATAGTGGAACTGAACACAACATTTCCAAACATAGAAATAGAATTTTAGATATGAAAAAATATAGCAGAACTCAAAAGCAAGAAAGGAGATCTCCAAATGCCAGAACATTGAAGGAACATGACAATCAGGAACTAGGAGAGGTGACAGATCTCAAAGCCTGGCCATTTCATGTTCATTCAGGCTAGAATATGGCTCAGGAAAATATATTCATAACAAGAATAACAACTTGGCTTCCTGTGCAAAATTAGAACTCCAGAAAGTACTACACTGATCTTGAAAGAACCAGAATATCTCTGCCTGCGGGTCTAAGGTGGCTGCTGGAAAAGAGCCAATGTCTCCACCCTGTGGGTAAAAAGGAGTCTTCCAGGGAGATGAGAACCCGGGACTGAACTGCATGTGGAAGTGGGAACTGAACTCTCCTTATCAATGCACTTTGAGAATCCCAGGATGAAACAATGATTCAGAATCAGCAAGTCTCGAAGGTGCTTATGGACAAACAGGTGGAAAACACCCCAGGGTAGAAAAGATAATCCTGAAATAAACTCACAAGTAAAACTAACACAATAAACTAAAATAAGACACTTAGCACCATGAAATATGATTTGTAGGACATGCAAAACCAGCGATAAGAACATTATGAAAGGGAGTTTACAGCAAATTTGCTTATCGTGTTTAAAACATAAAGGAAGAAAGCATATCTTTAAAGTAAAAGCAGGGAATTACAAAATGCTCTAAAAAGCCAAGTAAAAGCATAGTCATTAAGATTTTTTTTAATTTCTGCAAATAGATTATGTAAAAGACAAGTCATACTGGAAGATGAATTAGAAGATTGAACAGAACATCTTCACAGCATGGTGAAGAGAGATAAAGCCATGAAGGATATTAAAATGTTAGGAATCCCAGAGACTCTAATATCAGCATCATAGAAATCCCAAGTATGGGAACAGAGAGAGGATAAACAATATTCTAAGGTATAATGCTGGAGAATTTCCAGAAATTAGAAGGTATAAATCCTTAGATTGAAAATATCTACCATGTGCCAGGTAGAATAAATAGAAACATGAGGAGAAAAAGGTTTAAATGAGGCACAGAAAGTTGTATTGAAGATTAGAGAATGTGTGGCCAAGAAAGTCATTTGGGAAGGACTTGTGGGATAACATCTTTTTTTCCTACTCTCTTCCTTCCTTTTGGTCTATTCCATTCTTATTATGGTGGCATTTTCCATTAAAGATCTTTTTACCTAAATTATTCTTTTATACTTTTTCCATATTTCATATTCACATTTTTATTTACATTTTAAATTAGCATCCTAGTATTCTGAAATGTTATGCTCAAAAATATGGCATTTACAAGGCCACTAAATTCGAAAAATATAAAAAACAAAAAAATCAAGTCATATAAACAAAAATTCAAAAAGTTGTTTAGTCTGTATTCATTGACCAAACTTTTCAAATGAATCAGTGAACAATTATTTTAACCATCCTCAGAAAAAGCGACATTCATTCATGTTCTTATTGAACAACAAGATTAAAGGTCAACTAGAGTGCCTAGGTCTGAGGAAAAGGAGCTGAGCTAGCCAGCCCCTGTCCGCGAGGTGCTTGCTCACCATCCAATGGGGGAAAATAAACTGCAACATCAATTAATAGAATAATGTGGGATATATGCCATCAGAGAAGTTTGCATTTGTCATTATGGGAGCCCAAGAGGACTTCTAGCTGAAGTAGTGGAGTTCAGGGAGTATTCTATGAGCAAGTTGTGCCCAACTTGCACCTTGGAAGTTGAGTGAGCTAAGCAGAAGCACTGGACCTCCAGGGCATTGCACATTCAAGGTGTTTGTTATGACAGAAGCACAATCAACAAATGAGACCTCCTGAAAAGAAGGCTGTAGAGAGGGAATAGACATCAGATCATGAAGGGCTAAGTGCTTCTTTAAAGTTTAACTTTATACAAATGGTGATAGAAAGTCAATCAGTGCCAGACTTGAATTTGTGTTTTAAGAAGGATCATTTGGGGAGCAATGTGGTAGGTGAATACAAAGGGGTAAGACCAGAAAGGTAGGGAGACCAATGAGAAGAATAATAGAATAACCCAAGCCTTGGCTAGGGCTTTTTTTAACATTGAAGATAAGGAAATCTTTTTGTTTTGTTTGTGGTGTGGAACTGTTTTTGTTTTCAAATGAAATCTTGTATGAAACTCTACAATATAAGGCAAACGGGGTTGGAGTATGTGAGTCATTCTGCTCCATCTTTGGCTGGCATCCTGCAGCAGCTCCTGAGGTCCCTCGTGAAACACAGTTTGAAAACCACTGTACTGCAGAGTTATATCTAAGATGTAGAATCAGCATTCCCACCCATTTTATTTAATAAACTCTTTTGGTGTCTAATCATCTATAGGATCAAGCTACTCTCCACTCTCTAAAGTAAATCTCTGCAAGAGATTCATAAGAAGCCTTGTTTTATTTCTTTAAATGTCAAATAAATATTGCACTCAATAAAGCTCTCAGTGTTTCTTTCACCTCTGCAACAATAAATCAAACCAGTTGAGTATAGCCTTGCACAAGCAGACATTCTGACCCTCTGTTTCCTGAATCAGCCTGGATGTGATGACTCTGGGTCCAGACTGCATAAACAATTCACTTTTTGTAATCTCAGCGAATCTCAGTTTTATTCTCTCCTGTGGGACAGTCATCTACCCACATGTTTTCAGTCTCTCCTGATAACTATGTAATGATGTCCAAGTATCAGTAGTACTCCAGGCTTGTAGTTCCTACTGGACATATTTGAGTAGGCTCTGCAGACAGCAGTATTGGTCAAAGTGAATCAGATCACTTTCTACCCCACAGGTACTTCATCAGTTTTACTCATTAAGTTGAGGACACTGCCACCAGTGAGAACCCCAAAATCACCCATGCCACTCCTCTCTCACCCTAACCAAATTACTCAGTCCACCTCACTTCTCCCTTATACCACCTTAGGACCACTCACAGCTCCTTGCCTCCTCTCCCACCCTCTGCAATTTTCATCTAGTTACATGAACCTCTCGTGGCAGAGATTGTGGTGGTCACCAAGTATTCTATCTGTGCGCTCCATTTTCCACCCTACTGAACTAAGGCAAAGACATATAATTGGCTGTGAATTGCAGGAGGAAATGGCATGTGTTACACCATTGCAAATCACCAAAAAAAGCCAGTGCACAACTTTGTAGTTCTTTCTTCCTTGATGTGGTATCTGAAAAGGTCATATGTTCCAGTTGGTGCAGCCAAACTATGGTGGAGCATGAGTCGCTAAGTGATCTTGTGTAACAAAGCCCGAAAGCAACCCTGTGCAAAGCACAGAGAAAAAATAAGAAGTATCCTTTTGTTGGACTAAGCCATGGAGAACAAGACATCATTACTCCATCCCTATCTCCCTTTAACTTTCCCCATTCTCTGGTAACCACAATTCTACTCTCAATTCTATGAGATCAATATTTTTAGATTCCACATATGGGTGAGATCTGCCTTGCTTATTTTCTTTAACATAACAATCTCCAGTTACATCCATGTTGTCACAAATGACAGTACTTAATTCTTTTTTTTATGGATGAATGGTATTCCATTGTGAATATTCATCACGTTTTCTTTACCTGCTCATCAGTTGATGGGCACTTAGATTGTTTCCATTTCTACTGTGAAACAGTGCTTCAAAAAATAGGAGTGCAGGTGTTTCTTCAACATACTGATTACCTTCCCTTTGGAGATACACACACAAACACACACATATATACATATATATCCTAGATATATCTATATCTAGGATATCTATATAGATAGATATATCTAGGATATATATGATGAAGATATAGATAAATATATCTAGGATATATATAGATGTAGATATATATGTATATATATCATCTATCTATATAACTATCTATATCTATATCTATATATAAATATATCTATATATTCATATGCATATATATACATACATATATATGAATATGTATGAATGAGTGGGTTTGCTGAATCATATGGTAATCCTCTTTTTAATATTCGGGGAAATCTTCATACTGTTTTCCATAATGTTTATCTTAATTTACATTCCTATCAGTAGTGTGCAAATGTTCTCTTTTTCTCCACATTCTTACCAGCACTTTCTGGCTTTTGTCTTTTTTTTTTTTTTTTTTTTTTGTACCAGGGATTAAACTCAGGGGTATTCGACAACTGAGCCACATCCCCAGCCCTATTTTGTGTTTCATGTAGAGACAGGGTCTCACTGAGTTGCTTAGTGCCTCGCCATTGCTGAGGCTGGCTTTGAACTCGCAATTCTCCTGTCTCAGCCTCCCAAAGTGCTGGGATTACAAGCGTGAGCCACCGCGCCCAGCTGCTTTTGTCTTTTTAACAAGAGCCATTCTTACTTAGAGTGAAGTGATATCTATTATGGCTTTGATTTGCATTTCTCTGATAATTAGTGATATTTAGATTTATTGCCCATTTTTTAAATCAAGTTGGTTTTTTGCTGTTCAGTTTTTAGAGTTTCTTATATATTTTGGATGTTAATATCTTCTCAGATGTATTATTTGCAAATATTTTCTCCCATTCTATGGGTTGTCTCTTCACCCTGATGAGTTTTTTCCTTGGCTGTTCAGAAGCCTTTTCATTTGTTGTCATCCATTTGTATATGTTTGCTTTTGTTTCCTGTGCTTTTGGGGTATTGTCTAAAAAATTGTCACCCATTCCAATGTCCTGAAGTGTTTCTCCTACATTTTTTTAGTAGTCTTGTTGTTTCAGTTCTTACATTTAAGTCTTCAATTCATTTTTATTTGATTTTTGTAACGGATGAGAAATAGGTGTCTAGTTTCTATGTATTTAGGTCTTTACTACAATGTGGATATCTTTTCTTAACACCATTCATGGAAAAGATTGTCTTTTCTCCACTGTGTGTTCTTAGAACCTTTGTTGAAAATAAGTTGACTGGGCTGGGGTTATGGCGCAGTGATAGCATGCTCGCCTAGCACGCGTGAGGCATTGGCTTCAATCCTCAGCACCACATAAAAATAAAATAAAGATATTCTGTCCACCTACAATTAAAAAATAAATATTAAAAAAAAATAAGTTGACTGTAGATGTATGGCTTTACTTCTAGGCTCTACATTGTTCCATTGATACTTGTGTCTATTATTATGCCAGTGCTATGATGTTTTGATGTTTATGGTTTTGTAGTATATTTTGAAGTCTTAATAACACTGCTTTATTCTCTTTGCTTAAGATTGCTTTGGCTACTTAGGGTATTTTGAAATTTCATACAAATTTTAAGATTTTTTTCCTAGATCTGTGAAGAATCTCCTGGGTATTTTGATACAGATTACATTGAATCTGTAGATTGTTTGGGGTAGTCTGAACATTCTAACAATATTAATTATTGCAATCTATGAACACAGGATCTTTCCATTGTGCTTGTGTGTCTTCTTTGATGTTTTTGCATTAATATTTTATAGTTTTCATTGTAGATATCTTTTCCCTCTTTGGTTAAATTTATTCCTACGTATTTATTACTTTTTGTAACTGTTGTAAATGGTATTGCTTTCTTGATTTCTATTTAGATAGGTTGCTACTGGTGTATATCAATGCTATTGACTTTTGTACGCAGATTTTGTATACTGCAACTTTGTTGAATTTTTTAGTTCTAATAGTATTTTTTAGTTCTAATAGTTTTGAGGATTTTCTATATATATGATCATGTCATCTGCAAAGAGTAACAATTTGACTTCTCCTTTTTCCAAGTTGGATGTGCTTTCTTTCTTGGTTTGGCCTGATGGCTCTTCCTAGGGCTTCCAACACTATATTGAATAAAAATGGTGAAAACAATCATTCTTTTCTTATTCCAAATCTTAGGAAGCTTTTAGCTTTTCCCCATTAGTTCACTGTTAGCTGATTACATACACCCTTTATTATGTTGAGGTGTGTTCCTTTTATACCTAATTTGTTCCACATTTTTATTACAAAGGAATGTTGAATTTTATCAAATGCTTTTTCTTCATCTATTGAGATGATATAATTTTGTCCTTTATTCTGTCCATGTGGTATTTTATTGATTTTTGCATTTTGAACCATCTTCACATCCCTAATGAAACTCACTTAATCATGGTGAATAATCTTTTTAAGGTACTTTTGAATTCAGTTTGCTAGTATTTTGTTGAGGATTTTTGTGTCTATGCCCTTCAAGGATATTGGTCTGTAGTTTTCTTTTCTACTTTGTCTGGTTTTGGTATAGTGTTTTTAGAAGAGTTCTTCCCCCTCTTCAATTTTTTAGAATAAATTAAGACCAGATATTAATTCTTCTTTAAATGTTTGGTAGAGTTCAGCAGTGAAGCTGTCTGATCCTGGGTATTTCTTAAATGGGAGATATTTTATTATTAATGCAGTCTCATTACTTCCTAATAAACTGTTCTGGTTTTTTATTTTTCATGAGTCAATCTTGGTAAGGTGTATATGTCCAGGAATTTTCCCATTTCTTCTAGGTTATCAAATTTGTTGGTATATACTTGTTTAATCAGAGTAATCTTTATTTCTCTGGTATCAGTTGTAATGTGTCACTTTTCATCTTTGATTTTATTTATTTGGTTCTTGTCCTTTTCTTAGTCTGACCAATGGTATGTGTACTTTATGTATCTTTCCAAAGAATGAGTCCTTTGTTCATTGATTTCTTGTATGATTTTAAGTCTTTATTTTATTTATTTCTGCTCTGATCATTATGATTTTTTTTCCTATATGAATTTTGGGTGTGGACTTTTGTTTGTTTTTCTTAGTTTCTTGAAATTCAGTGAATGGTTGTTCATCTCAAATCTTTCTCGGACATTTTCTCATATAGACATTGGTAGCTACAAACATCCCCCTAAGTACTGTTTTTGCTGCATCCCATGGTTTTGATATGTTTGTCTCCATTTTTCATTTATTTTAAGAACTTTAAAAAAGTCCTTCTTGATTTTTTCCCAATTCATTAATTGTTCATGAGTAAGTTGTTTACTTTCCATGTATTTAATATAGTTTACAAAGTTTTTTTGTTATTGATTTCTACTTTTATTGCATTGTGTTCAGAAAAGCTACTCAATATGATTTCAATTTTTAAAATTTTGTTGAGACTTGTTTTATGCTCTATCATTTGATCTATCCTGGAAGATGTTCCATGTGTTGATGAGAAGAAATTGTATTCTGCAGCTGTTGGATGTCTGTTAGATCAATCTGGTCTAGGGTGCAATTTGCCTCTGCTATTCCTTTTGATTTTCTGTCTGAATAAACTGCCCATTGTTTATTAGAGTCCCCTACTATTATTATATTGGGGTCTCTCTCTCTCTCTCTCTCTCTCTCTTTCTCCTTTTATACAAATTAATAGTTGTTTATATATTTTGGGTGAAAACTACAACATATTTTAAAGTCAGGAAGTGCAATGCCTCCAGCTTTGTTGTTCTTTTTCAAAATTAATGTAGCTACTCATGGTGATTTGTGGTTCCATATAAATTTTAAAACTGTTTTTTCTGTTTCTTTAAAAATAGAAAATTGAGGTTTTTGTTGGGGATTGCACTAAATCTATAGACCACTTTGGACATTATTCAGATACTTTCTATTCCTGTAAATTCCATTCCTGACTCCAATAGGCAGAAGTGGCTCCAGCTTGTACCAAGCTTCACAGCATTCTGCACTAAGCCCCACAACAGATCACACAGAAACATCTGTTACCTTTATTTCCTAATTCTCTGTCTTTTGGCTTGTACTGTTATTATCACTCATTCCCTATCACAAAAAAATAATCACTCAGCCAAAAAGAAAATGCAAAAAACAATACTAAAGCTTTGACTTACTGCATTTTACAAAATAATGCATCAAGTTGTTCTCCTTTCTTTTCAACTCCATTTATTAAAAATATAGAATGTGCTTCTTACACATAACACAGGATAAATTCATATGCTTTTAAATATTATGTTCATTTGTTTTTAATAATGAGCATAATTATATGGAAGGACCTGAGTGAAAAGAGGAATTAAGCAATGTTTAATTTTATCTATCTGACTATAACTGCTATTGATATGCTTGCAATTCAAAACAATTTCCATTCCCTATATCGAAAATTATTGTCTGTCACTTCCATAAAAATGTTTTTACCTTAGTAATATGGAATATTGTTTGCTTTATTTTAGCTTGAATGTTTTCTATTCTTTGTCTTGTTTGTCTTTATTAAAGAAGTAACATAAGTTGATATCAAATTTTGATACATCTAAAACATATTATGGTTTTTATTGAATATGCATAGAAAATATGTCTTGGGAAAATTTTAGGAAATTGATTGTTTTTTTGCTCTGTTTAAAACAAAAATTATGGGTGTGTAACCAAAAAATTAATTCTTTCTCTTCTTAATTTTCTGCCTAGATACTCCTAGGGAATTTTATCTAGGGATTCTTAAAGAATCACTTACTTCCAGCAGAAAAGTGGGAAAGTCTCTGAAACTAAATGATTTTATGACTTGTAAGAGTTTAAAGACTCAAAGAGCTATAATTTTTAAATTCCTTATGTTGTTTGACTCTAAGGCAAATGCACACAAAATTTCCAAAAACTAAAGAAAGAAAGAAAAGACTAATCTACAAATTAAAATTACCTGGTGCTCTGACACAGTGTTAACACTAGTTAAAGTTAAATCATACCAAAATGTGTGGAAAATTCTAAATTAAATAGAATTTCTCCTCTGTGGGGATGAGGTAAAGCAGGAAGTAGGCTCAAATGATAAACTTGTCCTTATTTTTTACTTCTTTAATCTGATATTTGTCTATCTACTATTTTAATATCCATTATTTCATTAAGCAACAATTTATTGATCATCTGTATTGTGCAAAGCATTGTATGAGGTCTTTTTTAGAAAACATTTTTATTAGTTGTTGATGGACCTTTATTTATTTATTCATATGTGGTGCTGAGACTCGAACCCAGTGCCTCACACATGCCAGACGAGTGCTCTACCACCGAGCCACGACCCCAGCCCTGTATGAGGTCTTTACTTAAAATCTTATGTACTTTAGGATTATGCAAAATAAATGCTAGTGAAAGAGGCAGTTATGTCCACCAATTCCATATGCTGGCTCTTCATGGTATTCTTGTCCTCTACATCTCATCTATTTAAATGGAATTTACAAATCTTCACATTAGTTTGGACAATTTTGGCAAGAATTTGATTTGGCGGCTTAACATATAACATTTTCCTGCCCTTAAAAAAGTAATATAGCACTCTGTAGTTATAACATATATAACCAACTTTTTCAACCCATCTGAAATCTGTGAGTACAAATGTAAACAAGTTTGAAGGAGATGAAAGGGAAGGGAGTGGGTATTGGAAAGAGCATATGCACAGGTTTCCTCTCTCGTTCTGAAGGCCAGGCACATCAAAGAGCCTTGGGCAGGGTGGGTGCCAGCTGGCCAGCAACAGTTGGACTGTGGAGTCAGAAGCCTCTCTGCAGATCTGCATCCTCTCTAATCCCACAGCTCATTATGTAGTCTGCTCCCTTGGCCTTCCTTATGCTGTTTCCCTCATTTCAGTGCAGAGAAATTTCTGCATATCACATTAACTTTATCTCATCCTATTTACACTGAGGAAAATGGAATGTGGTTTAATTCTCTGATTTGTTTCCGTTAAACTCTGTTCTTTGTCAGGTTAACCCCAGGAAGGATCATAATAGGTGTATGTACACTGCTTCATGTTATTCTGTACCTTGTCACTTTCATTTCCTTTTTGAGTCACATTTTGTTGGTTCCACTTCAATTTATAAAATGGATTGCTCCCTAGAGAGTATGATATCATGCATCTTTAATGGCTCTGACATGGAAATTAAATGCTTTTAAACCCTTCTGAAACAGTAGTAAGATGGATCCATTACCACACTGATTCCATTTCTTGTACAATATTTAATTAAAACAATTGTAGTAACATGTCAGTAAATGGCAAGCCTCCCGCTAATGCTCAGAAAAAAATACCTTTAGAAAAAAAATGTGTGGACAGTAATGCAAGATCTCCTTGTCAATGTGATCCATCCTCATGTGTGTGTGATATTCTTCATATGGTCCAGGAGCACAGAAAACTCTAATTCCAATCATTTTGCATAGCTCTGCTATCTGACTTCACATATAGGGTCGAGTGGGTGTCTAATAAATATTGGATGAAAGAATGAATGAATAAATGATTGGACATATAAATGTGAATAGTCTTTTACAGAAAGTAGAATGAAGATTTTCTTTTTTCAGCTTCTCCAGATGAACGCCACTGGCTAAAAGGTTTTTCGGTTTTTTTTTTCTTTTTTCTTTTGTCTTTCAGAAAAACAAGAATACAAAGTTGAATAGTTGCAACCTCTCTGATGTCTCTGGATAAAATTCCCTTTGGCTACATCTCTGATCTAATCCTCTATGTCCCTACCCATACCCCAAATCACTTCCAGTATCTTGGCCTCTACCAAGAACGTGCACATGTCAGAGTCTTTGTTCTTCCTGTTCTCCATTGGGTATTCTTTTCTCTCCAATATCCCCCTGGCATATATTCAGACTTCATTGAGGTTCTTGTTTAAGTTTAATCTCAAAAATTCCATCTCTAATCACACTCCATAAGTTCACTTTTTCCATTTCTTTCTTTCTAGTATTTGTTGCCATGTGACATCATGTATGTATCTCTATAATTTTTTTTCTGTCTTCCTTACTAGAATGTGAATGAACTAGGACTTGTCTACTTTGTTCACTGTGTAACCTTGGTATCCAGAACAGTGACCATCAATAAATATTTGGAGAACGAATAAACAAATTGAGGACTTGTTTGGTTAGTATGATGTGTAATCAAGAGGTTGCACTTATGGTAGAAAGAGAACTAATTTGGGGTAAGAAGGGTAATTTGGGGTAAATCCTATCATTTACTAATTGAGACCTTAGACAAATTATTCAACCTCAATGAGCTTCAGCTTTCTATTTAATAAAGAAAGAATAATAATCCCTGTGTTGGAAGCACATGAGAGAAACTTCAGGAAGGAGCAAGACAGAGTCATGTTTTCCGGAACATGAAACCATGCCTGGTTGGGGATGAGTAATACTAGATTAGATGCAGTGAGATTTGTAAAACCCTGCATCTTATCTATAATTTAGAATTTATACCTCAGTTGCCTTCAAAACTGCTGTGACTAAAGGATCTGACCAGAACAATTTTAGGGGAGGAACAGTTTATTTGAGGGCTCACAGTTTCAGAGGTCTTAGTCCATAGGCAGCTGGCTCCATTCCTCAGGGCTGCAGGTGAGGCTGAACATCATAGCGCAAGAGTATGGCAGAGGGAACCAGCTCACATGACAATCAGGAAGCAGGGAGAAAGAGGTCTCCACTTACCAGATACAAATAAATACCCCATAGCTACGTCCCAAATGAACCATTTCCTCCAGCCACAACCTACCTGCCTCTAGTTACTGCTTAGTGAATCGCATCATGGATTAATTCACTGACTAGGTTAAGACTATAACACAATCATTTCTTCTCTGAACCTTCTAGCATTGTCTCACATGTGAGCTTTGGGGGAACACTACATCTAAACCATAACACATAGCAAATTAATGCAAACAAATACTTAAAATTAAAAAGTTACAAAGGTGCTTAGAAAACCTAAAAGGTCCTATAGTTCACTTAGAAGCAAGAAGTGCAGGACAAATTTTTCCTGAATGTTTTCCTTGAGTCCCTTTGCCGACTCCCCTACCTGACCCCATGTAGTTCTGGGGGTCCTTCTAATCAAGGTCTTCCCCTTTTTCACTAGAGGATATGACATGTGACTCTGGCTGGCCAATTAACATCCTTTAATCTGGGACCAATTTAAGTATTGGCAACATATCAGATGTTGTTCCTTCTGGAAAGTCTATGCAAGCTGTTTGCCATATTTTTTACCTCATGGAAAGGACCCAAAAGCAGGAATAATGCCAACTTAGAGAAAACAGACTTGAGAGATAAAGTCTTGATGACATCTAAACATGTCTGAAGTCAGTTCTACCTTTTCTACCCAGACTTCAAATTATGTGAACCAACAAATTATCTTTTGTTTAAATAAGCTAGTTAGAGTTGTAAGAGGCTAAACATACAGAGGCTATAGGGAAACCACAGAAAACAAGATAGGACTTCATCAAAAGCACAGAAGCAATAGGATGGGAAAATATTGAATTCCTGAATTTCATAAAAGAAAAGTCATTTTATTACCTACCCTACCCCAAGTCCCTGTTTTCATCACATTCTCTTTTCTAGTCTGAGGCAGAGTAGGAGCCCCAGTATTACCTTAGAGCAGAGGAAATCCCAAATTTCAATAAAAAGTGATGTTGGGTAAGAAGTGATGCACGGACAGAGGTTCCAACAACACTGCTGGTCAGCAAGAGTCCAGGCTGGACTCTGGATACCTTTCCACACAGAATCATAAATACTCCAAAAAAATGGTTCTGAAATACAGTTAGCGCAGGTCAATTGAATTTAACATGTAATCAGGCTGCTTACAAGCAAACAGTTCAAACCCACTTCATTCCTAAATTTGCAGACTGTCCTTTTTTACCACTGTAAACCTGTGTGTGTATGTACAATACATGATTAGTCATACATTCTCAGTTATAAATGGGTAACAGTTTTTTAAGTGTGGTACAGAGACAATTGGAAAACCTTGATGCCCCTTCCAAAGGACATAAAAATACGTATACAGAAAATTCTAAGAGATTATTTAGCCATTTCACTGTCATTTTTTTACAGACATTAATGGAGATTTCTAGGAACTTATATCCCTTAGTGACATGTGACATTAGTTTGGTTACAAAATAAATATGAGATCTAGCTGTCTCCTATCAAATTAGATATT
This sequence comes from Xerus rutilus, assembly GCA_028644305.1. Lineage (NCBI taxonomy): Eukaryota > Metazoa > Chordata > Mammalia > Rodentia > Sciuridae > Xerus > Xerus rutilus. The sequence continues at coordinate 25,492,159 of CM053406.1, forward strand.
AAAGAGACTTGCAAAAAAATCAAATAATGAATGTCATTTCAGAAAATATAGCTGACATAAAATATGTTATTGATATTAATGTGAAATAGGATTAATATTTTTAAATTATCAATAAATACATATTTAAAATTTTTCTGTTATTACAATAAAAATATTTATAGATATTAATAAGATATATTTAAATAAATAAAATGAACAGAAATAAAAGATCTTTCAAGTCCTCAATAATTTTTAAGAGTATAATGCTTTCTTGAGACCCAAAAGTTTGAGAACTGCTGTAATAGATGAACCAGAAGAAAATATACTCAGATAAAACTTGTTATAATGGAATATTATATGTTTGCTATTAAATCTAAACTATATATAATTTTTAAAGTCTTAAAATCATTATGTAATCTTTAGGAAGAAATTCTTATTATAGTTCATTAAAATTGGTTTGTTATGCCATTTTACATTGACTTTAAAGTGTTTATAAAAGACTGATTTGCTATGGAATGCTATTATAGTTAATGCTCTGTACTAATAAAAAAAAAGATGGTACTGCTCTTATTTTCCAGATGAAGAAACTGGGCCTTTTCAGCAGAATGATCTAAAGTGGGGTTTAGCAAACTCTTCATGTAAGGGACCAGATAATAAATATTTTTGGCTTCGCAGGCCATGTGATTCCTGTTTCCACCGCTCAACTCTGCTGTTAGAATATGGTAGGAGTCACTGGCATTATGTACACCAACAAATGTGACTGTATTTTAGTCAAACCTGATGTAAAAGAACATCAAAATTTGAATTTCACATAATTCTCATATCATGAAATATTCTTCTCTTATTTGTAAATATGTAAATATTGTAATATGTAAATGTATGTGAAAACTGTTCTTAGCTAATGGTTAGTACAAAGGGAGGAGACAGGTTAAATTTGTTCTGCAAACTGTAGTTTGCTAATCCTGTTCTAAAGTATGTTACATTGAGCTCTAATCCTTTGAGATCCCCTGTGGCAGAGTTCCATGACTGACTAAGTTTGGGAAATGTTGCAGTAGAGATTCAAACTGTATACTATAATTTAAAGTCTCTGAAACACCTTTTAGATGTTTTTGTTTCATTCAGCTTTATCAAATCAATGGATTATATAAACTGTTTTATTTTTTAAAATAATACCTGTTTTTAATTCTCAAACTACTATTCCATGGAATTTACATTCAAAAAATTATTTCTCTAAAGGAGCCCAGATTCAAATGCCCATAGATAACCATGCATGAGACCTATGTATGATTTTTCCTATGTGATAAAATAGAAATTAAATCTGTGCATGCCTTCCCAGTACCACTGCCTTTTAATCACATGCAGGATAAACAAAATAACAAACAAAACATATCTCCAATCTATACATAGCCCTCAGACACCAGTGTACAACCATGGGTATATGGTATATTATGGAAAATGACATCAAAGTTTCAAGATTCACAATAAATGGGATGAATTCAAACTAAAAAGCTTCTTCTCAGCAAAAGAAACTATCAATGAGGTGAACAGAGAACCTACATTCTGGGAGCAAATTTTTGCCACATGCACATCAGATAGAGCACTGATCTCCAGGATATATAAAGAGCTCAAAAAACTTAACACCAAAAAAAAAACAACTCAATCAATAAATGGGCTAAGGAGCTGAATAGAAGCTTCTCAGAAGAAGATATACAATCGATAAACAAATATATGAAGAAATGTTCAACATCTCTAGCAATTAGAGTAATGCAAATCAAAACTACTCTAAGATTTCGTCTCACCCCAGTCAGAATGGCAGTTATCCAAAATACAAGCAACAATAAGTGCTGGCAAGGATGTGGTGGAATAGGCACACTCAAACATTGCTGGTGGGACTGCAAATTAGTGCAACCTATCTGGAAAGCTGTATGGAGATTCCTTAAAAAACTTGGAATGGAACCATCACTTGATCCAGCTATCCTACTCCTCAGACTATACCCAAAAGACGTAAAAACAGCATACTACAATAATGCAGCCACTTCAGTGTTTATAGCAGCACAATTTGCAGTTGCTTACTGTGGAAGCAACCTAGCTGCCCTTCAATACATGAATGGATAAAAGAAACTGTGGTATATATATGCAATGGAATATTACTCAGCAATAAAAGAGAATAAAATGAGGGCATTTGCAGGTAAATGGATGGAATTAGAGAACATCATGCTAAGTAAAGGAAGCCAATCCCTAAAAAACAAAGGCCAAATGTTCTCTCTGATGAGTGGATGCTGATACATAATGGGGGTGGGAGTGGAGAGCATGAGAGAAATGGAGGAACTTAGGATGGGGTGAGGGAAGGTGGGGGAGGAGGGTAGAGGGAATGGGAGTAGCAAAAATAGTGGATGAGATGGACATCACTACCCTAGGTACATATATGAAGACATGAATGGTATGATTCTACCTTGTTTGCAACCAAAGAGATGGAAAATTGTGCTCCATATATGTACTATGACTTGAAATGCATTCTTCTGTTCTAAAGATAAATTTTTTTAAAAAATTCAAGATTCCATATACAAAGATGCAGTTTGGACTGATTACTTCTTGTGTCATGGATGATCCCATTTCATAAGCATCTATGTCCTTAGGTAATAATTAGAGAAGGACACAGTAAAGATATGATCAGAGTATAGAAATTGTGCTTTTGCTTTTGCCATTACATAGCTCATTCTATGTGATTCCAGGATGATGATTCCCAAACTTCTATACAAATTACCTGGGATTTTATTGAAATGCAATTTCTGATTATGTGGATATGCAGTGGGACCCAAGAGTCTACATTCCTAAGAAGTTCTAGGTAACGTTGATTATCTATGGATTCAGGATTCAGGAAGAAACTTCTAGCATTTCACAAATTCAGTGAAAGTAAATGACTATGAAATACAACCTGTATATTCATAAGATAGCCAGCGGGCTGATACACACATTCAAGTCTAAAAACCTCTTCTCTGGAGCTCATTTCCATGAACAAATGTTCTGAATTCACTAGTCAGTCCAGCCATACTAAATAATTCTCTACAATATTGAAATACAATCTGAGTATCTTCGGATAAATATAGAAAGAAGGGAAGAACAGAATTCCCTTTTAATACTGACATGTAGGCATTATCCTCACTCTGAAGAGCCTAGAAATGATTTATGAGATAACCCTGGCCTGATATCTACCAGGAAGTGCAGAGCAAGAGCTCATAGGTTAGTTACAAAAGAAATTCTGATAAATAGGGCATTGGCAAAAATAACTACATGGTGGAGCCATAAAATATCATTTTAGCAATACTTTGTTCAATGAAAATGTTCTCATGAAAACTGGCAGGATCCCAGTAGTGAAACAACAAATCACACCTGCAGCACATCCTTTGGGAAGCTGCCACAAGGTGATAATTCAAACCCAGAATGGCATGTGGACATCATTACAGGCACATGTAAAACATTTGAGGATATTTGATAAATATTTTTTGAATGAGCTCAAGAATATCAGACTTGTGTCTGAATAAACAAATTTTTATTTGTGTGATTGTTCTGGTTTGGGGGACACAATTGCAATGTTCCTCGGCCTCAGAAGTGCTATGTTATCATTTAAGCTTTATTTGTGGGGAAGTAGAAAGGGGGTTGAGAAGGGTACTATGTTTATAATGAAAGTATTAAAATCACTAAGACACATTTGGACACAATGCTAAGATGCTGGGGGAAAAAATAAAACATGTTTTTGTTAATAACAGTACTGAAAGTTCAAGAATGGAACCAAGATTGAGCTCTTGAGAAGTAGTACCTACTCGAATGAATGAGAGCAGCACAATTTCATTTGGCTCTGAGCCTCTCTGGCAGACTGGTGCCTTTCAAGGGCCTTTGAGCCCTGGAGAGCACTTCCTGGTACTGCATGAAGGAAGGGACCTGGTACATTCTCTTTGTTCACAGACCTAGCTTCGTAAATCACCCAGTTCTATTACTACGTTTCTCTTTGTTTGTTGTTTTCATTCCTCAGTTACAAGCCTACCTCCCCCAACCCTAATAACAATTATGTTTTTATCCTTAGTCTTCAGGCACAATCTCTCTTCTGGCCCTGACCCTGGCTTCTCATAACAATAATTTGTCTTCATTTTTCCAATGAACTCATGACCTTCATTGGGTAATGCTTCTCTTTATATCAGAGTCTCAGAATTGTTTGGTGCTTAACCATCTGTTCTGCTTTTTAAAGCAGGGTCAACACACTCTAGATTTGATCAGAACAGACAACATTTCATAGTCTGACCACTATCCTTGGTTGACCTCAAGCTCCCATTCTGCATTTTTTCATGGATATTTTCAGTTGTGTTTCTATTGACTTTACCTGCAGATCATTTCTTATTTGAGAGAAGGCCTTTCTTATTTTTAAAGTCTCAGAGACAGCATAAGCCCTATACTTATATTATTTATCAAATAATTTCTCTCTCTTTCTTTCCCTTTCTTTCTTTCTTTCTTTCTTTCTTTCTTTCTTTCTTTCTTTCTTTCTTTCTTTCTTTCTTTCTTTCTTTTTTCCTTTCGTACTGGGGATTGAATCTAGCAGCACTGTACCACTGAGCTACATGCCCTGCCCTTATTCATTTATTTGTTTATTCCATTTTAACACAGTGTCTCACTAAGTTGCTGAGTCTGGCCTTGAAATTGTGATCCTCTTGCTTCAGTCTCCCATGTAGCTGGGATTACAGACATACACCACAGCACATGACTAATTCCTAAATTTTTATGATTAAGTGACCCTAAGGAAACAAAAAAAATGTATTTTGAATGTCATCCCATGCCCAGACTCATAATAGGTGCTTAGGCTTTGGCTAATAAATTTTTCAAAAGAAGCAGAGGTCACTCATGTATTACGAAAACAACATCCATCCACCAATGCATTTTGCACATCTCTTACCGGGGTCAAAATAAAAATAAAAAAGGGCTGGGATGTGGCTCAAAGGTTGAGCACCCTCTAGTTCCATCCCTGGAACCAAGATAAAAATTAATATTTTTTTAAATCAAATAAGTGGGTAACTTTAGTCCAATAGATGTGCCTTCCCACAACTTTGCCTGACATACTTTATACCTGTATTCATTATATAGAACAAAGCTACCTAAAACTACTTTTTCATTTAATTCATTTAATTTGTAGCCTCGTTGGATTAAAATTATTGACCCTTAGCTAGGCACGGTGGCACAAGCCTGTAATCCCAGCACTTAAGGAGGTTGAGACAGGAGAATCACAAGTTCAAAGCCAGCTGCAGCAATGGCGAGGCGCCAAGCAACTCAGTGAGACCCTGTCTCTACATAAAACACAAAATAGGACTGGGAGTGTGGCTCAGTGGTCGAGTGCCCCTGAGTTCAATCCCCAGTACCAAAAAATAATAATAATAATAATTGACCCTTGTTCATAAAATAAAATAATAGCAGTTTAAATAAATAGAATACTTTTTCTAGGACTAGCTAGCTGTTCATTTGTATACACATATTACAATGTTAAAATATTTCAAGGTCAAAAGATTACATTTTCACCCCTAAAGTATAAAATTCTATGTATGCTAGGAGGTTTTTCTCTATGAGTCAATACACAATTGATCAATCTCATAGAGTTTCAGCTTATTTTTTTATCTCTTTATTTTTTAAAATGAATGCATTTCAAGTCAGAGTACACATATGGAGCACAATTTTCCATTTCTCTGGTTGTAAACAAGATAGAGTCACACCATTCGTGTCTTCATATATGTACCTAAGGTAGTGATGTCTATCTTATTGCACCATTTTTGCTATTCCTTGCCCCCTCCATCCTCTACCTCCCCTTTGCCCTATCCAAAATTCCTCTGTTTCTCCCATGCTCCCCACTCCCACCCCCATTATGTATCAGCATCCACTAATCAGAGAGAACATTCAGCCTTTGGTTTTTTGGAATTGGCTTACTTCACTTAGCATGATGTTCTCTAATTCCATCCATTTACCTGCAAATGCCATCATTTTATTCTCTTTTATTACTGAGTAATATTCCATTGCATATATATACAACAGTTTCTTTATCTATTCATCTATTGACAGGCATCTAGGTTGCTTCCACAGTTTAGCAATTGCGAATTGTGCTGCTATAAACATTGAAGTGGTTGCATTACTACAGTATGCTGTTTTTAAGTCTTTAGGGTATAGGCCGAGGAGTGGATAGCTGGGTCAAATGGTGGTTCCACTCCAAGTTTTTCTTTTTCTTTTCTTTTTTCTTTGCCTCATTTTTTATTATTCAATAAAATATGTCTGGCTTTCAACAAAAAATTACAAGACAGGCCAGAAGACACTAAAATGTAGTCTGAAGATAAAAATTGGACACAAATATATCATACATGTTTGAATTGCCAAGTTAAAAAAAACTAAAGTAATTAGGATTAATATGTTAAATACTCTAATGGGAAAAAATGTACACAGCATGCAAAAGCTTATAAACTATGTTAGGGAAAAGGGAAACTTTAAGAATCCAAAAAAAAATTCTAGAAATCAAACATGCTGAAATAGAAAGGAAGAATGCCTTCTAATGTCATCAATTAAATTATGGCCAAGGAAAGAAGCCATAATCCTGATGATAAGTTAATTAAAAATTTCCCAAACAAAAGTACAAAGGAAATAAAAGCAACCCAAGAACTCTGAGACAATATCAAAGAATAAAGTATGCTCAATTAGAATACAAAATGAAGAAAGGAAAACAGAGCAGAAAAAATATTTGAAGTAAAATGATCTGAAAATTTTTCAAAAACTAACATGAGATAAAAAGCACAGATTTTGAGAGAATATCAAGTAGGATAAGTACCAAATATAAATAGGTGAATAAATAAAGTAGTACCTGACCATCTCATATACAAATTTCAGAAAACCAAATACAAAGAAAAAATTTTGAAAGAAGAAGAAAAAATAATTGCCTTACTTATACAGCTATAGAAGAAGAATAATAAGAAATTCATTGGATAGAACAGTAACCAAGTTTTATCTTCAGCTGATGTTCCTAACACAGTCCTTTTCTCCATTGCAGGCATAACCCTGAGCCAACATCCATGTGAATTCCACAATTTGAGTCTTTTTAAAATTTAATCTGCCAGTCTATGTTTTTAATTGATGGGTTTAGGCCATTAACATTCAAAGTTATTATTGAAATATGGCTTGTATTCCATTCATTTTATTTTTGGTTTTTAACTTGACTTGGTTTCTCCTTTAATTGGCTTTTCCTTTAGTGTAGTTCCTCTCTTTGCTGATTTTCATTATTGTTTTTCATTGCCTCCTCGTGGAATATTTTGCCAAGAATACTCTCTAGTGCAGGCTTTCTTGCTGTAAATTCTTTTAACTTTTATTTATCATGGAAGGTTTTTATTTCATCATAAAATCCGAAGTTCAATTTTTCTGTATATAAGATTCTTGGTTGGTGCCCATTTTCTTTCAGAGCTTGGTATGTGTTGTTCCAGGATCTCTTGGCTTTGAGGGTCTGGGTTGAGAAATCTGCTGAAATCTGAATTGGTTTCCCCCTGTATGTAATCTGAACCTTCTCTCTTGCAGCTTTTAAAATTCTATCTTTTATTGTGTATGTTAGGCATTTTCATTATAATGTGCCTTGGTGTGGATCTGTTGTTGTTATATACATTTGGTGTCCTGCAAGCCTCTTGTATTTGATTTTCTAATTCATTCTTCATGTTTGGGAAATTTCTGATATTATTTCATTGAAGAGATTGTGCATTCCTTTGGTTTGTTCCTCTGTTCCTTGCTCTATCCCTGTAATTCTTAGATTTAGTCTTTTCATGTTATCCCATAATTCCTGGATGTTCTTGTTCAAGGTTTCTCATCATCTTCATTGTATGTGTCAACTATATTTTCAAGATTATGTATTTTGTCTTCATTGTCTGAGGTTCTGTCTTCCAAGTTCTCTAATCTGTTGGTGATTCTTTCTATTGAATTTTTTATTTGGTTTATTGTTTCCTTCATTTCAAGAATTTCTGCTTGGTTCTTTTTCAAAGTCTATATGTCTTTCTTGAAGTAATCTTTTGCTCCCTGTATTTGCTTTCTTATCTCTTTGTTGGAGTGATCAATGGTTACTTGTATTTGCTCTCTAATCTCTTTGTTGGAGTGATAAATTGTTTCCTGTATTTGCTCTCTTATATTACTCATTTTAGAGTAATATCAGATCATTTTATTTATGTACATTCTGAACTCCTTCTCTGACATTTCATCTACTGTGCTGTCAGTGGATTCTATTTTTGTAGCATCTTGGTTTGTTTGGGGCATTTCTTCCCTTGTTTTTTCATGTTTTTCATGTGTCTTCCTCTCTAGCAATGCCAATCTGAGGTATTATAGTTTCTACCTTATAATCTTGTAGTATACCTGCAAGTTACCAATACCTCAACTCTGGTATAACTGGGCCTACAGGGACCTCAGGGATGATCTTCCTGGTCCTGGCTGTTGACTCTAGATGGATATAGACAGAGACAGACACTGTTGGTAGATGGGGGGCCACAGCATGGTCAGTCTCCTCCTCCACCCCATTCCAAGTTTTTTAAGGAAGCTCCATACTGCTTTCCAGATAGGTTGCACTAATTTTCAGTCCCACCAGCAATGTTTGAGTGTGCCTTTTTCTCCACATCCTTGCCAGAACTTATTGTAAGATAAAGCAAATATTAAATTTATTTCATATGAGAAGCAGAGCTTCATGCAGCTATGTGTGACCTGAATATGTGAATAAATGGAGATAGGTAAATAGGGTATATTACTCTCTCACTCCTTTTGGTTTCTCCAAAACTGAATAAGTTTACCTTTGTGCAATTATGTGCATAATTACAAAATAATTAGAAGGCCTAATTAGGATGAAAAAGTTACTCTAAGAATGCCTTTGAAATCACTTGTTTTCCTTGCTAATATTTAGTTTAAGTTAGTTGTTCATAGCTGGCATGAGGGATTTTGTAATAGTTGAATGTATTCTTATGGCTCTTAAATATTTACCCAATGTCTGTCTCCATAATGTAAAAAGCTTTTCATGGTGGAAGGCACTGCTACCTGCCTCTAACTTGGTCTTGTTCTACCAGCATCTTCCATTCTGAATGTTAGAGTAAGCCTAAAGGTATTGGGAGAATAAAAAATAAATCATCTTTCAAGCCTTTTCTACGTGCAGGCACTTTTGCTATGTGTTACCTTATTGAAAGCACAGCATAGTAGCTGTAGCCAAGGATTTTAACATTATCCATACTACCAAACTGAAACTCAAAGAGGTTAGTTAGCAGCTTTATCCAAACTCACAAAATTAATTGATTAATAAGTGATGAAATTACAACCTCATCTGACTCCAAACTACAAGTATTCAATAATGATAAAAACAACAAATATTTACTGAATATTACCTACCAGCTGCTTTATTGACTATGTCCCAATATTGTTAAGTCCCAATAACAGCTTGAGGTGGATTAAATTTCCCTGCCCTTTTCTTTTTGGGTATTAAGGATTAAACCCAGGGCCTCATGAGTGCAAAGTAATTCCTCTTACACTGAGCTACATTCCCAGTCATTCAGTTTTCTTGATGAGGAACCTAGGTGGAGAAGTTGAGTAGCTTGCTTAAGTCTACATTGCTAATGAAGGGTAGCATCAAGATTTGAACCAGGCTGGACTGAATCTAGCTACCTGCTTAATCAAAATTCTCAGTGACTGACACCTATTTTATAATGTATCTTAAATTATACAGTCACCAATGCTATTCATATATGTGTGTGTGTGTGTGTGTGTGTGTGTGCGCGCGCGCGCGCGCGCACGCGTGTGTGGGTATGTGTGTGTATATATATATGTATGTATATATATATATACATATATATAGTGTTATGTCAAAAATTAATATATTTGTATCAATGAATATCTTTATTAGCCCCTACCATGTGTCAAAAATTGCTAGGTTTTAAGCATATGGAAACAAACAAGACACACTCTGTTCTTTTCTTTTCTTTGAGGTTTATAGTAATACATAATAGTTGGGTTTATCCCAACAAACTCTTACATGAATGAAATTCTCCTACATGAATGGAATTTGATTTCAGTTCATGATCTCTCCCTTTTCCTTCCCCTTTTTCCTCTTGTCCTCCTCCCTTCCCCATTCTCCTTCCTCTACTAGACTTCCTTTTGCTCCTCCCTATATTTATATTCAATTGGTTCTTTTTAACTACAAATAAAGGAAAGGACACTCTATTTCTGATCAGAAACTCACAATAGATTTAGAAAAAATGCAAGCTAATAAATGCTCTTGGAATTGATAAGAGAATTCCTCATTCCTACAGCAGCACAGAAATGTTTTCTATAAGAGAAGAGATTTAAGTTATGGGTGAAATTGTCCAGCTGTGCACAACCTCCCCACCACCAAAATCTCACTCCAGAGTGGTACATTTTTACAATCAATACACCTATACTGATACATCATTATCACCCAAAGTCTGTAGTTTACATTAGGGTTCACTCTTGGTGGTGTACATTTTGTGGGTTTTGACACACATATGATGATTTGTATTACCATTATGATGTCATACAGAGTGATTTCACTACCCTAACCCTTTGTGCTCTGCCTATTTATCACTTCCCCTTCTCTAGCCCTAACAACCACTGAAAGGAAGCATCCTTTTTCAGTTTCTGTAGTTTTGCCTTTTCCATAATGTCATAGTTGGAATCATACAATATACAGGTTTTCTACATTGACTTTTTTCACTTAGTCATATTTGCTGAATGTTCCTGTTTGTTTATAATATGTGGTAGTCAGCTTTTCATTGCTGTGACCCAAATACCTGAAAAGAATGACTTAAAGGAGGAAAGATTTATTTTGGCTCATGGTTTCAGGGGTCTCAGTCCATGGTTGGCTGACTCCATTAACCTGAGCCTAAGGTGAAGCAGAATATCATGGTGGAAGTGCATGACAGAAGAAAGCCACAGGGCTTGTTGGGAAGCAGAGAGAGTGGAAGGGGTTAGGGAGAAGCTAAACCCTTCCAGGAAATACCCCCAAGGATCTACTTCCTCCACCTAAAATTCACCTCCCAGTAGTCCATTCAACTATCAATACTCAGTCAGTAATGCATTAATGAGGTCAGAGTCCTCAAGATCCATCTTTGAACCTTTTTGTATGGGAGACCAGGCTTTCACCACATGAGCTCTTGGGGAACATTCCAGATTCAAACCAAAAAAACAGCTCAGTAATTCATTTCTTTTCAGTGCTGAGTAACAGATCATCATCTGCAGATTATTCATTTACCTACAAAGGACTCTTGGTTGCTTTTAAATTTTAGCAATTATGAATAAAACTATTATAAACATTCATGTGCAGGATTTTTGGAAAATACAAAGAAGTGCATCTCTTGGATCAAATAGTAAGATAATGTTTTATTTTTTTAAGAGAATCTCAGAATCTCTTCTAAAATAACCATTTTACAATCCTCCTAGATATAAATGGGAGTTCCTGTTACTCCACATCCTTGCCAACAATTGCTGGTGTTAATGTTTTGGATTTTGGTCATTCTGATAGGTGTTTAATAGTAATTTCATTGTTTTAATTTGCAGTTCCTCAAGGATATATGATGTTAAGCATCTCCTCATATGCTTAATTATCTATACATCTTCTTTGGCAAAGTGTCTGTCATGTCTTTTGCCTAAATTTTAAAATCAGAATTTTTTTTCTTATTTTTTTTCTTAAAACTCATTTCAGTTTTAAGAGTTCTTTGTATATCAGTCCTTTTTCAGATATGTCTTTTGTAAATATTTCCTCCAAGTCTGTAGCTTGACTTCTCATCTCTTGATAGTGTCTTTCACAGAGTTTGTTCTAATTGTCTTTTTTTTTCTTGTATGAGTGGATTTATAATAGTGGGCTTAACTATTTCTCTTTGTATTTCTAACAATTTTTGCGTCACATATTTTGACAATTATTAGGTATATACACCTTAAGAATTGTCATGTCTTCTGGGAGTATTGACTTTATTATCATTATCCAATGCCCCCCTTACCCCTGATAACTTTCCTTTTCTGAAGTATGCTCTATCTGAAGTTATGTAGTTGCTCTTTATTTTGATTGATAGTAGCATAGTATATTTTTCTTCATCCATTTACTTTTAATCTATATGTGTCTTTATACTTAAGGTAGATTTCTTTTAGACAACATATAGTTCAGTCTTGTTTTTGATCCACTTTGACATCTTTCTTTGAATCAGTGTATTATAAATCATGGAGGCTTAAGGTGATTTTCAATATATCTAGGTTAATAACTACCATGTTTATTAATATTTCCCTTTCATTGCTCTTGTTCTTTGTTCTTAACATACTAGTTATATTTCTTTTCATACTTTTTAAGGTGATTTCCTAGAGTTTGTAATACACTAAAACTAATACGAGCCCATTTTCAGATAACATTATACCATCACATTAATGCCAAGATTCTAAAATATTCCTAATTACTCCCTCTCATTCTTTGTATTATTACTGCCATTTATTTCATTTATAGATAAGCAAGAATAAGCATAAATATATATATGCTACATAATCTAATAAATAGTTTATTTCATCTTCATTTTTGAAGGATCGTCTCACAGGGTAAATAATTCTTCAGTGTTTTTTTTTCTCTTAACATTAAATGTTTCATTCTACTGTCTTCTTGTTTGCATGCTTTTTGAGGAGAAGTTGGATATAATTATTATTTTTTATCCTTTACAGGTAAGATTTTTCCTATGTTTTAAAAGAATTTTTCTTTATCTTTGATTTTTGCAATTGAATATGATATGAGTAGATATTTGTTTCTAAATTTTGGTTTTGTTTTTATTTTTGACATTTATCTTGCTTGGTGTTCTCTGAGCTTTGTGGATCTGTAATTTGGTATCTGACATTAATTTAGGAAAAATTATCAGTAACTATTGCTTCAACTGTTGTTTCTGTTCCTTTCTGTTTCACTTCTCCTTTTGATAGTCCCAAGATATGTATGTTACCTTTTATAGTTGTCCCATAATTCTTAGATATTCTGTTCCAGTGTTTTGTTTCCTCTTTGCTTTTCAGTTTTGAAAATTTCTTTTAACATGTTCTCAAGCATAGAGAGATTCTTTGCTCAGCTGTCATCAGTTCAATAGCCCATCAGAAGCACTCTTCATATCTGTCACAGTGTTTTTCTCTCTACTGTTTTTTTTTTATTTATTTTTTTTTTTTATTTATTTTTTTTTTTTTAATATTTTTTTTTTTTTTAGTTGTAGATGGACACAATGTCTTTATTTTATTGCTTTGTATGTGGTGCTGAGGATCGAACCCAGGGCCTCACGCATGCAAGGCAAGCGCTCTACCGCTGAGCCACAATCCCAGCTCCCTGTTTTTTATTCTTATAATTTCTATCTCTCTGCTTATATTGTGCATGGTTCTTGCATGTTCATTAGAGCCTTTGCACACTAATCAGTTTTAAAAGTTTGTTTGATAATTTTGATATTCCTGCTATATCTGACTCCCAGGTCTTATGCTTACTTTGTTTGTTCAAACTATCATTTTGGCCTTTTAGTTTTCTTTATAATTTTTTGTTCAAAGGTGGGCATGATGCACTGGGTAAAAGTAAATGCATTGAATGGGCTTTTAGTGATGTGGCGGTAAGGTGTGGAAATAGAGGAAACTTTATTTAGTTCTACAATTGGGTGGCACTTTAAAAAGTGACTCTGGACTGTGAATTTCACAAGTATGTGTTGACTTTTCTCCTATTAGGTGGGAAAGGATATCTAGAATAGACTGGAGTTTGGTATTTCCCTTCCTACGGTTTGGATAGGCTCTGGTAAAATACATTCTCCTGTGGGGAGACCTTGCTAAGAAGGATAAAATGCTCTGGTTCAAACTGATTGCTTTCCCTCTCCCTATACTGTAAACATGAGGGGATTTTCTCTCATATTCACTGTGAAAATCTGGTTAGGCTCTTAGAAGTAAAAACAAATGACATTGTATGTGGATCCCCATATGAATGGGTCTCCCTATACTTGTCCATCCAGAACCTCCAGCAATTTATTGATTGTAGTTTAAATTTCTCTACCCCAACACTGGTTCCTATAGAGGTGTTTATTTGTGGGTTTCTGTTTTACTTGTAGTTATCTGTGTTCACTAATCTGTTCAATTTTGAGAGCTGCAATTTGCCTTGTGACCTTATTTCTCTGATGGATTTAAGATGAGTTATTGATTTTTTTTTCAGGTGTTTTGTTATTGTTATTTTGCTTGGCGTCTTTAGCTGGTTTTCCTATTATTTGAATGAAGTGATTGCTTCCAAATTCTTTACATGTTGGACTAGAAACCAGAAGTCTTCTGACTAGATTTTTAAGTAGAAGTTTAGGTCATTGGTTTTAAACCTGCTTCCACTTTAACATGGGTATGTAAAGCTTTAAATTTCCATTTAAGCACTTCTTCAGTTGCATCTCATGAATTTTTAATGTTTTTCCATTATCATTTGATTCAAAATATATTCTAATTCCCACCCTAATTTCTTATTTGACTCATGGATTATTAGAAGTGTGTAGCTTAATTTCAAAATATTGAAGATTTTCTACCTTTAATTCTGTTGCTGATTTCTATTTTAAAACTGTTGTAGTCAGGAATATTCTGTATGACTTTAATCTTTGCATTTATGAGGATTTGTTTTAAAATCCAGCATATGTTGATCCTAAATGTTCCATGTGTGCTTGAAAGAATTTATATCTGCATTTTATTGATTATATCAAGTTAGTCAATAGTGCTTTTCAAAACCCATATATATTTACTGATTATTTTATCTATCTTTTCCATCAAATACTGAGAGTTTAACATTACCATAAGTCAGTGGTCCTCAAAGAAACAGAATGAATAGGGTACAAATATCTATATTAAGAGATGTATTTTAAGTTCATGTGACTGTGAGGGCAGGAAAGTGTGAAATCCATAGAGGAAGGAGGCTGGCAGGCTGGAAGCTCAGGCAGAAGTTGATATTATAGTCTTGAGTCTAAAGTCTGTAGGGCAGGCCAGTGGGCTGGGCTGCACACTCATGCAGGAACTAATGCTTCAGTCTTGAAGCAAAACACCTTCTTTTCAGGGAGCTTCAGGTTTTGTTCTAAGGTGTTTAATTGGTTAGATGAGTCACTACCTATGTTTTCAAGAATAATCTTCTTTACATAGAAACCATTGATTGTAGATGTAATCATATGTACAAAATATCTTCAAAGTAACATCTATATTAGTGTTTGATTAAATTACCAAATACTGAAGCCTAGCCAAGTTGACATGTAAAACTAACCATCACAGCTGCAAATAAGTTTGCCAACTTCTCCCTTTGCTCTATCGATTTTAACTTCATGCTTTGTCATTAGTTGCATGACATAGACACACAACTATGATTGTTGATTTTTTGATCAGTTTATTATTATAAAATTCATTTTATTTGATAGTCTTCTTTATCTGACATTTGCATAAGCATAACATATTATACTTAGTTTTTTCATGGTACTTTTCTCTTTTCTTATACTTTTAGCCTGTCTGTGTCTTTTTGTTTAATGTGCTGCTTATAAAGAGAATACTGACCAGTCTTTCCTTTTGTCCAGTCTGACGATCTCCATTTTTAGTTGATGTTAGTTCATTTATATTGAATTATTAAAATGACTGGGTTATAGCTTACCATTGATTTTCTATTTGTAATATTTGCCCTTTTCTTGCCTTATTTTGGGTAAACAAAGTAGTTTAGTAGTATTCAATTTAATCTTTCCCATTGACTTTTAATGAGATCCTTATAACAATATGAGAACTTTAACCCTGATCTTTATGTTTTTATTTTCTCAGATTTTATTTTTACATATACTACAGCTCAAAACATTGATATTATTTCTTCCTTAAGAAGTAAACATATTCTTTAAAGATGTTAAAACTTTTAAGTTTGCATGTGTTAAAAACAAAGATGCTAACAGCCTTTAATCTCTGCCCTTTCAGGGACTCTTCATTGCTTTCTATAGCTCTTAGTTTCTATCGGGTACTTTTCTTCAGGCTGAAAACCTTATTTCAGCTTCTTGTGTATGAGATTCACCAAAGACTAATACTCTCAGTTTTTGCAACTGTAAGTGCTTTGATTTTTCCTTCATCTTTTATGGATATTCATGTTGGACATAGAATTATTCTCGTTTTTTTTTTCTTTCAGTAGTTTAAAGATTTTGTTTCACTGTCTTCTGGCTTACAAAGTTGGCTATCATTCATTTCATCATTTCCTTATGTAAAGTTTCTTTTTCCTCTGGTTACTTCTCAGATTTGTCCTTTATTTTTGGTTTTCAGCAGCCTGAGTGTGATATGCCTAGATGTGGTTTCCTTTGCATTTGTCCTGCTTGGGATTCACATGAATAGTAGGTGGAATTCTTTTAAGAACTGCATTGCACAAATCCAAATATATTAAACGGAAAGTAATGTGGGAGATTTTCTGGTCCAGACATTCTTACAAATGCAGGTTTATTTTGCTAGGGGGAAAGAGACTCCTACACTCAATAGACCTCAGGAGAGCCTCAGGCTACCCTGATTTACTGTTCTAAATCAGGGTAGCTGGTAAGTTCTGGAAAACAAATTGCCATTTTGGAAAATATAAAGACCAACTTTAAAATGTCTTGATCTCTTGTATTATCATCAGGAAAATTTGAGGGGAGATAATAATTTAAAATAAATAATTTTCATAATTGACATTCTTGTTGGGGTGTCATTTTATTTGGATTATTTGTCCTTTATTCATTTCTTGGAGTTAATAAGAATAAAGCATGACATTTCCCAGGACCACAGTAGGTGATGTAGTCCAGGGATCCAACAACTGGTGCAATTCTGCCCTGGCAGTTAGCCAGAGGTTAGCTCTCAGAAGAGGCCAGGCACAGCAGTCCACCAGTCTGGATTTATGGAGTGTAGAGAAAGAGGGGAGACTACATGAAGATGGAGAAGATCTACCTTCAAATTCATGCCCTTTTGTGTCTTTGATTTTAGACTCTCACCAATAAATACCTACTCTGTTTCTCTGAAATATAATAAAGGGGCAAAAACCTCTTAGACCACAGCTGGAATTTAATTTTTAATCTTTATGTTTCAAATAGTTGTGGATCTAATCCTAACAACTTTTTTTTTTGAGACAACTAATCAGTCTAAGGGATTTAAAGTTGGAATAACAATATTCCTTAATTTTATCAGAACTGCTCATTAATAACAATAACAACACTATAGAGGTCTTAATGTACATTCAGTCTGGAAGGATTGATGCCAAAATGAACATCATGAACTCTGGATGACCAATTCATTTGCATGTGGATGTGCTGATTGAATCTGTATATTGTGTTCTTGTATCTCAGGATAAAAGAGCCAAGTTCTTGTCTATGTTGGTTTGTATCCAAACAAAAAAGAAAAGAAATATTAATTTGGGCATATAAATTCATTAAGATTATATATTTAGGTATTTTTCTGCCTAGGATATACTAAAGTCAAAATATCTTTCTCTAAAAGTAAGAAAACTAAAACTATAAAGTGATCTTTGTATTTTGTTCATACATTTGTAAAGTATGCCCTCCAATATTTAATAGAAAATAAAATATTTAACAGCTCCAGTGCTAATCTCAAATTGCTATTTTTATTTGCTCTTATAGATAAATGGGAAGATTTTACATTCCAAGAAATTCAAGCCACAAATAAAGATTTTTATAATTTACAATTCCATGTTGTTTGTTTCTTTGGAGGGTATAAAATCTGTATTTATTAACATATAACAATGCACCCACAGTGGTAGGGTAAGCATCATTTAATAAGATGTTTCAAATGTTAAGCAACTTGTTAACCATAAAAAGGGCAATTAACAATAATAATAAAAAGCTAAAATAGAATCAGTTTTCCATTATGTAATGATTATGTTAATTTTATTCCTGACATTGAGAGGTATAGCATGAAATAAGCAAAACAGTGAATTTAATCATTTATTTATTCATTGATCCCACCAATTACTTTTAATAATAATAGTGTTGGAAATATGGTGCACACACAACATTTTCTGCCTTCCAGGAGTGATCAGAGTTGCTTCAGGAATAGGTGATAACCAACAAATTGTGCAATTGTGTAATTAGAATCATAGCAAGCAAAATTGGGCTGAAATGTACAACATCAAAGATCCTCCAGCTTCTATGAAGAAACGATTCTTCAACTCAGATCTGAAAGATGGGGTGAGAGTGAGAAGAAAGGAGAGGGGTGTATAAGCAGAGGAATAAAGTATGAACAAAAGTCCAGAGACTGGAAGGAGCCTCTGAGAATTGGGCATTTATGAATTTGCATGGATGAAACATAGTGAGGAAAGGGAAGAAGTTACAGATGAGGCTTATGAGGTTAGCAGATCACAGGCAATCATTGTATGACTTATTAGGGATTTTTGTCTTCATCTTGCGAGCAATGCACTCATAGTTACTAAAGTGATTCAGTAAGGGAGAGAGAGATTTTATATTTTAGAAATCACCCAATTGTCAACAAAGTGGAGAATGGATTGGACTGGTTTCATATTGGGAAGATCACCTAGGAACTTTTCTGGAAAAGAGTAATAGAAAAACCAGAGAAACATTTTCATTCTAAATGAGATGCTTATATACACTAAGATTAATCTGACCCCTGCCAAATGTTATAGCAAATGATGCAAAATGTGAATCAGATATGTTAAAAATAAAGTGTACGGTGAGGTAGAGAATTTCTTCAGATTTTTTCCAGTTATTGTGCCTTTCTACGTAATATTTTACTTGCATTTGTGTTTCACAAATATGCCTGATGCTATAGTATGATGATTTCAGAAGATAAGATGTGAGATAGAAAAGAAAAATTGTAGGCTTAGGCCTAGTAGCAGTTTTGAGAGAAACTACAATCCTTTGAGTCAATTCACTGCATCAGTGCAGCGAGGCACCAAAAGCCAGTTCACCTTTTTAATGAAAAAGATACTAATCAATGACTTTTACAAATGACTTTTACAACTGGAATAGTTGTCCTATTCCAGTGTGCAGTCTATGCCAAACTAGCAAAACTAGCAAAATAGAAAAAATGCTTACCTACAAGTCACAATTTGACTATTCAAGATGGTGATTATTTTAAACAGCAATTTCAATCTCAAACAGAATGAAGATTTTGTTAACCAAAAAAATCACACTCAATGAAAAGTCTAATAGAACACTATTTATTTAGGAGTTATTCAAAGTATAATTTCTGGCCTAGGAAAGGAAAAGCTGCACAGTTGATGTGAACATGATAAGTAGGAAAAATAACAAGTCATAAAATGCTTAGGGTGAGATTCAGTACAAGAAAATGAAAAATCTCATTCTCAACCAACCTAAAATGCTGACATACTAAAGACATGTCACCTGATGCTGAAAATATTTTGTGCAATGATCTTGAAAATTACAACTTCTCTGCCCAATTTGGTGAATAAACAAATTTCACTACTGAATGTCAAGCTGTAGCATTTGTAAGATTTGCAAATGATGTTTAAATTCAAGAACATTTTTTTCTACTCTAAAACACTGCCCCCAAACAAGTAAAGGAAAAGATAATTTAATGTTTATTTTCATCTCTGAAAACAGAAAGTCTATTGTATTGCAAGAACTGCCTTGGCATCCATATTGATGGCATCCTAAGAAAACCCACGTTCACATTGACGTCAAAAGACACATTTCTTTCCAGAGAGCTACTGCTGTGCAAAACTCTTGAATGTGAACTTTTTTTAAAAATCTGAGTGATGCTACTGAAATGGTTAACTTTATTAAACAAAGACCAGTTCACCAAGGATAGTTTCAAGATAGTATGAAAATCTTGAAGGGACACACCTACATCTTCTTCTACACCCAGGGCTTAACAAAGGGAGTGTTCTCAACAGAGTGTTTGTTCTTTCCAAGAGAGCACTTTCAAAAAATCAGTGGATCAGATTTTGTTAGATGCTTCAAAGATGAGGATTAGCTGCAGAAACTAGCCTAGTTAGCAGACGTTTTTCATCATCACATTGTCCAGTTGAACAAGTCTTCAAAAGATCCAGAAAAAAAAGTTTTTTACTTTAAGGAACAAGTTGTTTCAATTTAAAAAAATTTAATCTTTAGGAAAAACAAGAAGGAAATTTTGACATGTTCCAACTGCTCCATGAGCTCGAAAGTGGGAGAGGATATGTGCATACTGAAAACCATCCTGAGAACTTTAGAGTGGTGTTTTCTAGTCCAGAGTAGGATTCTGGAGCAGCCCTTGTGCCAGATCTGCTCAGCATGAAAGCTTGACTCGGAGAGAAGAGTCAGGATTTTGAGCTGAGGTTCATTTGTTCACTCAAGATGACCATTTGAACTCTACTGTTAGATGACTTCTCGATTTCTGTGTAAGCAGAGGAGGTTGGTTGCCATTTTTAGAGAAGCAGTGAACATTTGGCTGTGAGTTTCAACTCCTTTGACTTAAAAGCAAATGTTTTCTTATTTAATAAACACCAGAATCAAGGACATAAATTGTCTGATTATACCCCAAAATGAATTACTTGTATGCCTATCTCAAGATGTTTGACCTAGAATTGAGTATTTCAAACATTTTTGCAGCAAAGAAAAGCACAGGTTTTCACATTGGGTATGTAAGTTTCATTCTTTCCTTTGGTTCAGATAATACTTTTACTCACATTAAAGCATATAACAAATGAAAAAAAAACGCATCTGAATAATTTTGTAACTGCTAGGTTTATATTTAATCCTAATCACATCAATTGGTAAAAGAATATTTTGTCTTTGACTTTGTGTATATCCCAAACTATATTTTTATTTATATTGCTTAGGCTTATTATCTTAAGAGGTTTATTACTCAGCATTCACAATAAATCTTTGTGTTGGAAATAATATTACACACAAACTTTATTTAAATAGAAGCTAACAATTCTGCCTTTAAAAAAGAATTTTTTTTTGGTTTAAGTCAGTTAATTAACAGAATTTTATTAAATTAAACATGACTTTTAAAAAATGTATAAAAATAAAATGAGATTACTTTTTAAATGCAAGCTAAGTTTAATTGCCTTTCTTTTTTAAAGAAAGGTTAACTAAAAGTCATTTTTAGTGGTAAATAGGGGTGAAAACATTCTTGGCATGCATGATGTACCACATATCCAACCTCATTAGCATATTTTATAGTAGATATTTGTAACAAGAAATTTTAGGTCTACTTGGATAAGGTCAAAGAAAATTCAATAGAAAACAATTTTAAAGGAAAAATTATGTAGTTTTTTCTACCTATACTACCAACTCACATTCAAACTGATGTACTTAGTGAGAAGGGAAATTGCAGAGAATGAATTAGGCTAATAATAATTTAACTGAAGTAAGCAGATCCACAGAAAACTGTCATTCTTTCCTCAAGAGACTGTTAATATTGTTTTTGGTTTATTATATCTGTAACTCACTTATCATGGTAATGTACGGCAAAAAGTAGAAGTAATTTTTATGCAGGGATTCTCTAAGACCTAAAAACTAATGAGAAAGTTTGATCTAGGGAGAAGAGTAGAGAACTGAAAACTGAAGCCTGAAGAAGTTCAATATTTACAGATGAGATGGAAAGAATGAGCTGATGAAGAAAGCATGAGAAGAAGCAACTGGATGGGGAGTAGAAAACCAAGAAGATCTAGTATTGTGGAGACCAAGTCAGTAGAGGATTGCATGGGGGTAGACTGGTCGACTTTGTTTGGCACTTTGATAAGAAGGCAGGTTATATGAAATCTGAATACCTGTTTAGCCCTTTCAGAGAAAGGCTATTAGTGAATGAGAGCTAAGGTAATGGAGCCATTGAGTAAAAGACAACTTTTTCTTTTCTATAATATTTCCTGTGCACAAATAAAAACAGAGGGTAGTAACTGGAGGGGTTAATGGGATGGAGAGACTTTTATAAATGAAAAGACTTGTATATGTTTAAATGATGATGGGAAGAATTCAGTAGAAAGAAGACAAAGATACAAAAGATAAGGCAGATCAGAAGCAGAGGATAAAAAGGGATGGGTTTCTTAGGTTGGTGGGAAGATTGGCCCTGTGGCAAGGAGGGTCACCTCTACTACTGTAGGTACCAAGGTAGGCCAGCTGTAAAGAGAGGTACATTGGGTGTAGACTGAATGGAATGCCATCTTTTTTGCTTTTGTGTTCTCTCCATTATATTTGTAAGCTAAAACAAAACTTGAGGTTCAAAATAACAGTGTTTGACAATGTTCCTATTTCTCTCCTTGCTTTCCCTACTTACCCTCTCCTTTTACCTTATCTGTATTCCTCTCATCTCCACAGGACCAAGAACAATGAGCTCTTTGAAGACTGTTGAGTAGGGTCAACAATTCAAAGACCTTTGTGGACTTTTATAGTAGTGAATATATTTGCCAGGAGTCATAATCATAATTGGTCTTTGAATAAGAATAGACGTCACATGCCACTACTCTTAGTGGGCATTAAATCAAAAAGAATAAAAGAAAAGAAAAGGAAAAGCTCTTAATTTAAAAACATAACATGTCACACTTTTTTCTAGTATGTTGCCAATTTCCTGCATCTTGTCAGTGTACATTGTGAATATTTTGAGATTTAGGAGGTTTCTGGTAAGGAAAATTCTTTGTGTTTTTGAAAGAGAATAGGCCTGGAAATGGGAAGTTAAAGATTAATGACTTATTCCAAGTAGAAGCAAAACTGGGCTACTGTTCAACTTCTCTCTTTAATTTTGATGCTAAATTAACTTTTTAAAATCACAACAAAGTAGACAAGTAATTCTCTATTACATACCATAGTGATAAGAAAATATTCATTACTCTGAATACTTAATATAGAACACAAATTTCTCTAAATAAAACTGTACAGCAGGTAAATAGCTTCTATACACAGAAATATTTCTAATCTATTGAAGTTTATATTTATATGAAGATAAAAATTTATAAATTTTAATTAAAACTTTGAAAAGCATTCATTTGTTTTTACATCTAAAACTTTATATTAGACTGAAAGCTCTTTAAAGAAGAACTTGTTCCCAAGTAGGTTAAACCATCAAATTTCTAACTTTCCAAGCTAAGAAGTCTGGAATACCATGAGTGGCACAGAGTTCAACTTAATAGCAAGCACACAGTGTATGATGGGCACTTGAAAAACTCTTCTCAAACAAATGGCTGAACCCAAACACTCAGGCATGTATTTATTCTACTTGTTCTGGGAAATACATTATAGAAAAGAGCAACAGTAGAAAGTCAACTTTAAATATTCAGCAAAACAGGGTACAATGACAAATTAATTAAAGAAACACAAAAACTTATATCAAATGAGTTCTTGACATTTTCTGATAGTGAATGAAAATCAACTCTGGCAAGTCCAGAATAATCATTTGTCTGGTGTTCTAGAGTGCCAGCCTTGTAGAGGTCAACGAAACATTAGACAAAGCGGGGGAAAATCCCTGCCTAAGGACTTGCTGTCAATTACTGAAGGTAACTTTGGCTTTTCCCCACAGATTTACTTTTCAAATATTAGAAAAATAAAGCAGTAAGAACAGTCCATGAATTCTAAAATAAACAAAATTTAGCTTTTTACAAGGACATTGAATTTTAAGTTGAACGCTATTATACACCTTCTGGCCATTTTAAGTTGCCATACTTACAAGGAGTTGCAATTTTCATTTACTTTTGGAAATTAGACTTTAGAACTAGCTTCCAATCTAAATTGCAGACTCTCACCCCTCCACCCACACACACATAGCCCTCTATCACATCATCCTATTTCATTTTTATGTTATTAAAAATATTTATTGAATAAATGGATTTGTTTATTCATTTTATAATTATTTATATGTTCCTATCATGTAAAACACATAATTATCCCTGTTTCTTACCATAAACATTTTAGCAGATGATACCTCTAATTCAGGATGTAGAAAATGTTCTTATCCTTTTGATCTCGCTGCTGAAAATGTCAGCTGCATTATGTGATAAAAATCCAATTATCCTAATCATATATTTTGATAAAGTCATATCATAAATTACTAAATTTTAATAAAAAATTTAAAAGCCATGTGTGCTCATTTTTGCAAGTCATTTAATAATAATCACAACTGTTGCTCTGAGATACCTCAGTAACTCCTCTAATTACTCTGTGCTTCCATAAAATATTCCTGGCACTGTACATGCCACATATCATTTTATCCTCACAAAAATCCTTGTGATAGGTACTGATGTTTACCTCCATTTAACATATAATAAAACTGAAACTCAGAAAGAAATATTAAGTAATTTTTCCAGAGTGGCATGACTAGAAGGAAATAGAATTATAATTCACACCCACACTTCTTCTAAATCCCTTGTTTTTAATAAATATGTTATATTTTCTCTCACTTGGGAATATAAATTCCATCCTTTTTAAAAAACTTAAGGTGCAACCCTCACAAGAGGCCATCAGCACCAGGAGTGATGGAAAGGCATTCCACAGAAGACACAGAAATCGTGGCTCTATTCCCTTGCCATTATATATATTTTTCTCTACAGGCTCACCCTACCTCTTAGGATATGGAGTTTGATACCAGGTTTAAGAATCACAGGTGTACTCAAGTTCACAGCCCCCACTCACAAATCATTCTCTCCCCGGAGTTGTAACGTACAGCAGCTCCCTTTAACTGAAATGACTACATCTTCCTCCATCAAAACATAATTTTATGCCTTTTCTTCTCAAGATTCTCCTCAGTGAAACAGTTGCTGAACAGTCTTAACTGACTCCAAGGCAAAAAACAAAAAAACAAAAAAAAACCCTGTTTCCTTATCATTACTGGCAGCATGCTTTGCTCCTGAAACTACTGCACTGGATGAATCTTTATTTTTCTCTCCTGAGTGAGTTAGCATTTGTTCTATCTACCTTTTAAAATTAGAACCCTGAAAGTAAAGATGCTGCAGTTTGTTCCAATAACTACTAGTGGAATACAGACTGAAATTTGACAAGTGATTGTGTCATTCTGCTGAAAAGCAAAACTCTGTTGACAAGGTCACCAAATCCCTTCCCGCATTAGGTGTTTGCTTTTACTGGCGGCCCCACAGTTCTGTGCCACCTCCCAAACCAGGAAGCACATGGTGTTTCCTGTCCCTCCTGCTACCTTGCAGGAAATGCTTGGCTTTGGGTAATCAAGGATGCACAGGCTGGAAAAGCTAGCCAAGGAGACGGGAGGAGCTGACACCAAATCTAGACAGTGGAGTGACTTTTGTCCATCCAGGTGTTTATGCTGGACTGTCTACACCACCCACCCACTGCTCTGCCCTCCCTAAGTCCTATTTATGTGATCCATAAATGGTGATCACACACATATGATAAAAATTGAGGTAAATCTAACTATCAAATGAAATTAAATAGTTTCACCTTATATATTTTCTTAAAATTCTTCAATTCCAGATTGTTATTATCCACCCAAAATAATGGATCATTTTATACCTACTAACAAAGTAAGAACATTTTCACCTTGCCACTAAAGGAAAAAAAAAAACCCTCTAACTCAGTTTAGTTCTACATCCACTAACAGAAAGAAACTGTTCATAAAAAGAACAAATTCGTTTGGGGCCATAGAGAAAAGAGTAGGATAAAATCACTAATATTTACTGCATGCTTATTACTGCATTGGTTCAGATAATCCAAGAAGCAGATGTTAAGACAAAACTAAACATGAAAGAAATACACTGAGGGAAATTACTGCAAAGGATATGGAGGCCAGGGCACAGGACAGGCTGGAGAGGGCCTCCAGACCTGATTGCAGTCTTTCTATACTTCTTAACTCAGAACTGAATGAAATTGTCTGATTTGAACAACTGTAATATTTTATTTCTGATTAATCAAAATAGCTTGTAATAAAATTAGTCACATCTGACAATAGTGCATGAATTGGTTTTTATTTTAATTTCAGAACTAGTATTAACCCTCAGGAAAATCATAGGATGGAAGCAACTTGGGTGCCTAGACCCTCAAAGTCATCAATCCAGCTTTTCACCCTTTGATGGCCATTTGACATTTTACTGAATGTAGCCTTTGTGAGGACAATATTTCCATCACAAAGCAATCCAGTTTATTATTAGGAAACTACAATCATTAGAAATATATATTTTTTATTCTTATGGAGACTTTCAAGAAAATCTCCCTATAAATTTTTCCCTAGAACTCTGAGAAGAGATATTGGAAGAAAAGTACTGAGAGTCTCCTTCCTCTCTGGCAAGGCTAACAAACCCTAGATCCTGCTACCATTTCTTCTTTAACATTGTTTCCAGAATAATAAGCATCTCAGTCACCCTCCAACAGATGTGCTGTTAATTTTTCAATATCCTTCAAAATATGACAGCCATAACTTGATTGTCCAGCCAAATGAAGGGACTGTGCTGAATACAATGAGATGATCTAGTTCTATATTTGTTTTAATAAATTAGATTTTTAGCATCACATGTCACAGCATTGTTCATATTGAATTGGTACTTAACAAAAACTTTTTAACCACAGAATTATAAAATTAAATGCAGAAAGAACTTCAAAAATGTTCTTATTCCAACAACCTATTTCTCGGATAAAATATTGTAAGACAAAAGTCACACTAGTAATGTATGGCAGAGAAAAGGTTAATTTACAAATTTCTAATGCAATGCTTCATTTTATTTTTTTTGTTTTTAGGCCAAGTGTTATTGAGCTTAATCCTCCTTGCCCATTTTCCACTTAATAGTTTCTTAAGTGCAAAAGTTTACATTTATCCTTTTGTACAAGCTATTTTGGTTTTCTGGACTTTATAAGTCTCCAGTCTTTGAAGACTTTGAACCTTTTTTAAGGTTAGGTGAAGAAAATTAGTGAGCTAAATTCTCTGAGTCATTGTGTTAAAATGGTTTTTCTAGTTCCAAATGCTATTTATTTCCTCTCACCTCTCAAGGGCAGCCGCTATATTCTCCTATGAGTCAGTTATTTTGCTTTGCCTAATACCTTGATCTTGGCATTGGAACACCTGGATCTATTAGATAAAACTTCTCACTAACCTCTTAAAAACTGAACATTCATTACTGTAATAAAATACCTGAGATAATCAACTCAACAAGAGGAAAGGGTTTTTTGGGCTCACAGTTTTGGAGGTTTCAGTACATGGTTGGTTGGGTCCATTGTTTTGGGGCCTGTGGCAAGGCAGGAGAACATGTAGAGAAAGCTTTTTACCTTGTGGGGACTGGGAAGCAAGGAAATAAAGGAAGAAATAGGGTCCCACAATCCCTTTTGAGGGTATTCCCCCCAGTGACTTAACTTCTTCTCACTAGGCCCTATTTCTTTAAGGTCCCATCATCTCCTAATAGAATCACCAGCTTGGAAACAAGACTTTTCCCCATGAGGCTTTTGGAGACATTTCAGATCAAAACTGTAGCAATTTACCAAAGGTAAGTAAGTGTGTGTCACCTTAAAAAGGAGTTTGCTTCTATTCGTCTGTGACTTCTTAAGTATTATTCCAACTTACTCATTCCGTTCATTTGGAACCTCAGACTATTTTCCAGCAACCTATCCCAGCAATAGTTGGTCATGTCATTTTACTTATTTGTTCAACCTTCCCAGAATACTGAGCCTTGATCCCAAAGTAGAACCTTACACTTTGGACCAATAGTTCATTGGCTTATCTCCATCTATTCATGTCCATCTACATTTTTCTCAATTATTTGTGGCAGGTCTACTATATGTAAAACACATATTAAGCAACATGTTATTATTTACCTTTTTTAGGTGTTTAAACCTGTTGTTAAAGCCTAACAATCTTTTCCCTGTTTGGAATATTTAAAGCTATTGTTCATGTCTGCCAATTTCTTCCAACTAATATAAAAGTGTAGTGTACATTAGGTCACAGAAAACCAATGTTCTGAAGACATAGCTTACATACATCTTAAATGTATAAGTTTTCATTCTTTTGCATTTAACTGAAAAGTATTAATTGATTGATTTACTAAGTATTTAATAGTACTCTTGTTATAGTTCCCTCCTCTAAGATGTTCACCTGAACCACACTATTATAATATTACCTACATAGCCCATATGTTAAGCTAATATTATATAGGTCTCAGTCATTAACTCAGTAATTTCATATTAGCTCCTACATATTGTTATTGTTGTTAGAGTTTCAATTCCTCCTTATATTTCTGGCACTCACCAAAAACAAATGGAGATTAAATTATTCCACATTTTGTGTCAACTGTGATAAAGAAGAAAAGATGAAAACTACCTTGATTGTTGAAGATTAGGAGAGAACCAAGCCTTGAAGGAAGAATAAGTCATTTAAAAATTAACATAACCTCCTGGAAGCCAAAAAAAATGGCAAGTTGAAATCTTATAAACTTTATTTTTCCTTTCTCTCAATTATCCACTAATCCATCTATCTATCCAACAGTAAACAAGTAAAACTACTACAGCTTAACAGTTTCGCCTTGGTAATTCAAGGAACTAGGGATAGAACTTTTGGATTCTTGAAATTTAGCATAAATTCACTTAAGAATGCTTGATAGTTTTGTATTTGGTTCAGTATAGAAAACTTCCTGTGAAAACTTTGAATTATTGGAGTGTGATGTAGTGATCTGCATTTGGTTAACATTGACTGGTATATCCTGATATGCTTACTTTGGATTCCTCTTTTGGCTTTATAGTTGATCCTAAAGTTAAAAGGTTTGCTTCTCCATATAGCACCCTGGAATCATGAAGAAGTGTTCAGTTTGGGGGAAGTCAATCAACATACCAAACACAGGAATTACAGAGGCATTTGACACTAGTTTGGTTTTTTTGTTTATTTTGTTTTGTTTTGTTTTGATGATTCATTTGTCTCTAGAGGTTGAAATGAGTTAATATACACAGAAAACTTAAAATGGCAATTGCTATAACTGTTAGCTATTATTATCATTTCACCTCAACCTTCTAATCATAAAACAGATAACATAAACATAGTCCATTATGTTTAAACTCTATAGAATGTGAATCCTGAGTAATAAGTCTATACTATTCACATGTCTTTGGTTTACAATTCCTTGATTCATCTTATCCCAGACCATACTCAGAGTGACAGACCAAAGGAGTTTCTCCTGTGGGTGCAACTGCCATCAGGTCCATGAAGGCATGGAATGACCAGTGCTACCATTTCATGACCACAATGTTTATTATTATGTGTAAACAGGTTGGCATGCAAATGTCTCTTTCTTTAGGGTCTTAACTTCAGTGTTAGATGAGGAAACAAGGCAATCATACAGGCTTGGAAAAAGTGAAGGGCAAATGAGAGAGGCTAGAACATGGTTTGAATTAGCCTATTAATAGATTAAACAATTTCCCTTATTTGAATATGACAGCCATTCTCAACAGGCTTACAGAAACATTTACAAAGCAGTTGGAGAAAACATTCTAAACATGATAGATTAGAGTAGAATCAAAACACACAAACAACAATCCCAGCTACTACCTTAAACCCACAAGTATTATTCTATCCTTCAAGATCCCAAGTGATATATACATTTAAAAGAGAGAACTCACAAAAGCCAGAGTAGAGAGAAAACAGCTGGTTAGCAGCTGCACTGTGATACCACAGGCCAGTTTTCAAGAAAATGAAAAATAACACATTTGATTACAGCCTATAAGCTAAACCTTGTTTCCTGGGTTACTTCATGACTAAACGAGAAGGTTCTCTCATGTTTTATTCCTTTCACATTTGGGCCCAATCCTGCAGCCCTAAATTAAAGGCAGAGAAGAAACATGTATTTCAGTCACATTATCTGCTTTTTAAATCCAAATTCAAAATTCATATTCATTCAAAGTAAATATGCACAGCATGTCATGAGAGAGAGTATTTTGTTCGAGGACACCCAAAGAAAAGCATGGTAATTATAGCTCACATTCACATGGCACCTACTCAGAAAGAGTTGAAAGCAAATGCGCACATGAAAAAGATCAAATGAACAGCTGAACAGGAAAACCATGGAGCATCCCCTCCATTCCAAGTTGTCCATATAAGGTGGGGCTTCCTTTCATGTTTAAGTTTAGACATCATCAGAAAAGTTGAACCACAAGAGGATGATGACACATAGAAGAAAATGTGGTGGATGTTTTTGTCTTCTGGGCCAACACAACTCTTTGGTAGAGAGTCTGAATCAGCTTCTCTAAGAAACTTCTTTATGATATTACATGCTTAGAAACTTGTATTGCTAAAATCTTGTTATCACTCTCCATAAAGCTTAGTCTATTGTTTGTATAATCAGCACCCAAAATTGTAACATTATGGGAATTTATTTTTTTAAAAAATGAAGCTTTGGTTGTTTGGTAGGAGAGTTCAATTATGTCCATAGTTGTGAAGAGCAGTCATTACTCAACAGATGAGATGAGGAAGAGACTTAGAGAAGACTGAATATGGACGGTATGATGACAAGATAAGACAACGAAGGGGGCCAGTAGGGCACAAAGGGAGTGATGAGTGGCCTGTTATATGTAAAGGTGGGTTAGAATTAGAAAAAATTATGACAGGGAGTATAGCATTCACTTAAAAATGGGGATGTGAATTGAAGCTCTGCCACTTAGTATTCTTGTGACCTAGAATAAGTTAAATGGACTCTTCAATCCTTGGTTTCCTCTCCAAGAAAATGGACTTTATTATAATACACAGCCCATCTGGTTTCTGTGAAGATTAAGTGAGATAATCCCTTCAATGATCACAAAGGTAGAAAGTACATTATATTCATCATTGCATGTCCAGCAGCACATGCAATGCTTGGTACGTAATATGTGTTTGATAAACATCAGCTTCAGTAATGATTAAGAACTTTTAGGTAAGACTAGAAAGGTAGATCTAAGCCACAAGGCCTCGACTATAAGATTAATGGGTTTGGAATACGTGTGTGTGTGTGTGTGTGTGTGTGTGTGTGTGTGTGTGTGTAATGAGATATGGAGAAATAAATGTGAAGTTTGTGATCAGAACCTTGAGTTACTCTAGAAAATAGGTTGTAATGGGAATAGAGTTAAGACTACCATTGACAAAGCTAAGAAGAGTCCAAACTAGATAGATGTCTGTGAGTATGGGAAGAAGAAAAAGAAAGGAGTGGTCTTGGAGTCATAGGTGCAAACCATAAGAAAGCCATAGAATATGGCTTCATCTATATAAAAACAAACAAAAGGGCTGAAATAAAAATGAATTAAGGTCGACATGAGACTGATCACTGAGCTAATGAAATAAACTCTAGGGCTTGACTATCCTTAAGATATAAATTCCAGACAAATTCGACATTGACTGGCAAGAAGCTAGACCTTTCATCCTAACCAAAAAAATGTCAGGCAAACACACTATTTCTATGACTTAGATCTAAGTCTTAAGTGAGATGTTTATTTAATAAAATAGTTAAGAGTGTTGACTGAGGAGTCAAACTGCCAGAGTTGAATTTCAGCCCCACAATTTTGCAGATGGGTGGCAAATGAATCAACCACTCCATGACTCAGTTGACACATCTGTAAACTGCCCATACCTACTGGTATCTAATTAATACTAGTATCTATTACCAAATGCTTTTGTGAGGATTAATAATTTAACATCTTAAAACAACATAGAACTATGCCTGCTATATAATTAGCCATTGATAAATATTGACTACTTTCATGCTCAGACTATAACTTTTTGGCCTAGGCTAAGATCTTCTGTCAGCATGTGGATCCATTCCTAGTGCTTTGCCAATTTCCCTATAATTTGCAATGGTTTCCCATATACCATGATCTACCACTGCCACCAGTAAGACTGATCAATTTTCCCCTTATCCTCACTTCTCACATCCCAGTGATTCATGGTTTGGGAACTTTGCACAAAATTTGAAATTTTACTTTTCTTTGCATGCATTATGCATATACACATCATGAAGTGAAATGCCTTTGGGGAGGAAGTATTATGAATTCAGATGACTGACAACAAATATTAAGCAAATCCTTGATTTAGGTTCAAAAATCGCAAGACACTTTCAATACATACTTTTATGATCTAAAAAGAGACATTTTCAAATACAAACTATAAAAACAAAATCCATAATCAAAGTGTATCCAATATAGGTATTTTTTAAAAATTAACTTTTGTTATCTTCCTGGATAATGTGAGTAAAAATTTTTTAAAAATGTTCTGTTTATTATCATACAGTAGATAATTTCTATATGACTACTATATAGACTATAAAATATTGATCCTAAGTTCATAAGAGTAGAATTATTATGATTTATCATGACATAATTATTATATCCAAATTTTAAAAGTTTATTAACTCAAGTATCTCATTATTCTAACACAAACTTTCAGTTGTTCATTATGGGTCATTTCTTTCCTTCAGGGATTAATTGCTATTTAATGATGGATCAGCTATTCCAAATCAATTCACTAGGCTGAAACTGTTCCTCAGATCCAGTTCAGCATCTGTAATTCTAACTACCCAGAATTACAAATTTAGTGTCATGATGGGATTGCTAAATGAATTTATTCTTTCACCCACTATTGGATATAAACCAAGTGCATTAAAAAAACTCTTATTTCTTGATAACTGAAAGAAATAAGAAAGGGCTAATAAACTATAGAGTTTTTAAAATAGTATTCAGAAGACTTGAGTGAATTATTGCAAATAACCACAACTCTTTAATCTCTAGGCAACTACCTATTCAATGAAACACTATCCTTTAAAGCAAAACAGAGTGAAATCTACTTCAACCTGTACCACACTGATCAGGAAGTGACAATCAGGGATACCTGAAGAGATCCTGTAGAAGTCAAAATGACCTTTTCTGAAAGTACACTCCAATTTGGTACATAATTATTCTGCAAGTCAAACAAAAAGACTATTCATGATTATTTTATAAAGCCCCATCTGTCTAGATAAAGCAAACCATGTTTTCATGTCACTCTATAATATTAAACAACATGATTAAGTGTTCACATCTGTTATCCTCTTATTCTTGTTCTTTATCAGCAAATAAAAGGAAAACATGAAAGAAGCAAATTGATCTTGAACCAAAGGGAAATGGGAAATACTCCACCTTTTGCTTATCAACACTGGTGAACATGCTGCCAAGCTCTAGACTCAAGAGACAATTACCTGCATGAAAAGGGACAGTAACAACATTAAAATTTCCCCTGATGAGCTTCCCAGATGCAGTTTATCTCATTAACTCCTGGAAACAAGATGCATAGATTTAGTTTGCAATGTCAGTGCTATCCCTCCTGTTCCTCAGTGTGGGGAATAAGCAGGAAGCAGGAAGTATCATAACTAAGAACTCAAGCTTGCAGTTAGAATACCCTTGTGTTCAAATTCCAGCAACTCTGTTTATAGAATGCATGAAACTGGCAAAGCTACTTCTCTAAACCTTAGCTCTTTTACCTGTAAAATAGACATATATAAAGGGCTCAGCACACACTCTGGTATAATGCAAGACCTCAATAAATAGTAAATAGTAAGATTATTATTACAATTTAATCAAGAGTGATAAGTTGACTCAACAGCAAAGGTAAGAATGATGAGTATATTTGTGTGACTGAATAAGGGTTGGTTACTTTCAGGGAGGGGAAATGAGGACAACATTCAATCCTTCAGGGCATAGAACTCTAATGTTACTAAGAACCCATTAATTGTTGTCCTTGAAGCAAGTAAATGATCAAAATCATTCTAACAGATAGGGTGGGAGATGGTATTGATGAAGAAGGGTTCACTCAGTTCGAAATCAACTGTTGCAACTCAAGCTAGAAAAGTTTAGGACCTGAACTAAGGCAATGTAAAAAAATTACACTACAAAACTCTTGATGTAAGTCTAACAGGCAAGTTGTTAGATTCTGGGTTCTTGGCCTCAAGCAAGTGAGGAAGCTTGGTCCATGATATATGGAGCAGAGAAAAGGTATTGCCCATAATAAAGTTCACTTTAGAGTTATTATGAAAAGATAACTAAAAATTAACTTTACAATTAACTACAATTAATATCAGTACAGTAGTTCCCCCTTATCCATGTTTTCTTTTCCATATTTTGTAACAAACTTTGTGCACATTTCAGTTTGTAACCAGCAGTTAACCATGGTCTGAAAATATTAAAAGGAACATTCCAGAAATAAACAATTTATGTTGTATTTTTTTTATTGGTTCTTTTTAGTTATACATGACAGTAGAATCCATTTTGACATAATTATGCAAGTATGGAATATATCTTATTTTAATTAAAATGCCATTCTTGCAGATTTACATGCTGGTGGGATGCACTGTGGTGCATTCGTATATGTACACAGGAAAGCTGTGTTAGATTCATTCCGCTGTCTTTTCTTTTTCTCTCCCTGCTCCCTTCCCTTCATTCTCCTTTCTCTAATCTACTGAACTTCCATTCCCTCCTCACTTACTGTGAGTTAGCTTCCATATATCAGCGAAAACATTCAACCTTTGGCTTTTGTGGACTGGCTTATTTCACTTCGCATGATAGTCTCCAGATCCATCCATTTACTGGAAAATGTCATAAAGTCATTCTTCTTTATGGCTGAGAAATATTCCATTGTGTATATATAACACATTTTCTATATACATTCATCTGTTGAAAGGCATCTATGTTGGCTCCATAGCTTACCAGTTGTAAATTATGCTGCTATAAACATTGATGTGGCTGCATTACAATAATAATGCTGATTTTAAGTCCTTTGGATATGTACCCAGGACTGGGATAACTGAGTCAAATGGTGATTCTAGTCCCAGTTTTTTGAGGAATCTCCACACTGCTTTCCAGACTGGTTACTCCAAATGTGCAGTCCCACCAGCTATGCACGAGTGTCCTTTTTTCCCACATTCTTACCAACATTTATGAGTTTTAAGTGACTTTTTTATAGTATATTGTTATAATTATTCTATTTTATCATTAGGTATTGTTGTTAATCTCTTACTGCCCCTAACTTATAAATTAAACTTTATCATAGATATGTATGTATAGCAAAAGTAAAGGATATCTGATGTTCAGTACTATCTAAGAATCCACTTGGGGTTTTAGAATGGATCCTACTATACTCATCTGTTGATTTTTTAATAAAATGTATTTTAAAATTTGGGTAATAGAGTGATGCTTTGGTCATATATTCTGCAAAATATGAATAACAATGGCCCCTACTTTATCATATGATTGTAAAAATAAAACAAATTAATATTTATATAATGTTAATGTCTGACACATCCTAAGTAGTTTTAGTTAAGTGTAGTAGTAGTAGCACTGTTGTCAGAAAGTCTCATATATAAAGATCAGTTTTCTAGCAACCTTAACCTCTCAGAAGTAAGAAAAGACCAATGGACTGAGGATTTTATCTTAGCATGGTACTCACACCTTCATTGTTTTTATTTAATGTGTAACTCTTAGGAAGCATCTAAAAAATCCAATAATTGAGTGAGACTAGCATACTAAAGAGTGATAAACATGAAAATTAATGGTCTGATACTGAGGAAGACAATAGGAAAGTTGAAAAACAAATGCCACAGGAAAGAAAACTGACACTAGGTCCAGTAGCTCAGCATACATTCATTCATCGAATGCTCATAACAATTCTATTTCTTTTTGTTTTCGGTGCATTATAGTTGTGCATAATGGTGGGATTTGTTGTAGCACATTCATACACACAAGAGAACAATATAATTTGGAAAGTATTCCTCACCAGTACTTCCCCCCACCTCCCTCCCAGTTTCTCACCCTCTGGTCCTCTTCCTCTATTCTACTAATCTCCCTTTGATTTTCATATGATCACCCTCCATGTTTCTTTTCCTTTTTCCTCTCTTGCTTCAACAAATGACAGAAAATGTATGACCCTTTACCTTCTGAGTTTGACTTATTTCTCTTAACTCATTACATCCATTTTCCTGCAAATGACATAGTTTCATTTTTTTATGGCTGAACAAACCTCCATTGTGTGTATGTGTGTATATATATACCACATTTTCTTTATCCAATCATCCATTGATGGAAACCTAAACCAGTTCCATAGTTTGGCTATTGTTATTTGTGCTCCTATATGCATGGGTATGCATGTATCACTATAGTAAGATGACTTTAATTCTTCAGGATAAATACTGAGGAGTGGTATAGCTGAGTCCTGTGGTAGTTCCATGCCTAGACTTTTGAGGAATCTTCATACTGATTTACATAGTGACTGCACTAATTTACAATTCCACCAACAGTGTAAAAGCATTCTTCACATTCTTCATTCTCCACATCTTCTCCAGTATTTATTATTATTTGTATTCTTGATGACTGCCATTCTGACTGGAGTGAAGTGAAATCACACTGTAGTTTTCATTTGCATTTCCCTAATTGCTAATGATGTTGAGTATTTTATCATGTGTCATGTGTATTTCTTCTTCTGAGAAGTGCCTGTTTAATTCATTTGCCCATTTATTGTTTGTGTGTGTGCACACACATGCATTTAGTTTTTTTAGTTATATATTCTGAATGTTAATCCTTTGTCAGAGTAGCTAGCACAGATTTTTTTCTCCCATTCTGTGGGTTCTCTCTTCACATTCCTAATTGTTCCCTTTGATGTGCAGAAGCTTTTTGATTTGATGCCATCTATTTGTTAACTTTTGGAGCTATTTCCTGAGTTTTAGGGGTCCAATTGAGAAAGCCATCATCTGTGCATTTACGCTGCAGAGGACAGCCTATGTTTTCTTCTAGGAGTTGCATAATTTCTGGTCTAATTCCTAGGTCTTTGATCCATTTTCAGTTGATTTTTGTACAGGGTGAGAGATAAGGATCTAGTCTCATTCTGCTATAATAGATAACCAGCTGTCCCAGCACTATTTGTTAAAGAGTCTGTAACTTCTCCAATGTATGTTTTTGTCAGCTTTGTCAAGGATCAGATAACTGTAGATGTGTGTGTTTTTCTCTGTATCTTCAATTCTATACCATTGGTCTATGTGTCTATTTTTATGCCAGTATCATGCAGTTTTTGTTACTATAGCTCTGTAGTATAATCTGAAGTTAGGTGTTATAATGCTCTAGCTTGCTTTTTGGCTTAGAATTGATTTGGCTATTCTGTATCTTTTATTCTTCCAAATGAATTTCAGGATTTTTTTTTCTAGTTCTGTGAAGAATGTCATTGGTATTTTGATGGAGATTGCATTAAATCTGTATATTACTTTTGGTAGTATGGCCATTTTGACAATATTAATTTGCCTATCCAAGAGCATGGAACTTCTTTCCATTTTCTTGTGTCTTCCTTAATTTCTTTCTTCAAAATTATATAGTTTTCATTGTAGATTACTTTCACCTCATTGGTTAGATTTATTCCAAGGCTTTTCTTTTTCTTTTTTTGAGGCTATTGTGAATGGGATATTTTCCTGATTTCTTTCTCAGCAGATTCATTGTTAGTATATAGGTAAATTACTGATTTTTGCATGTTGAGTTTGTAACCTGCTACTATGCTGAATTTGTCTCTTAGCTCTAAAAGTCTTTTGGTGGAATTTTTTGGATGTTATAAGTATAGGCTCATACCATCTGCAAACAGTGATAATTTGACTTCTCCCTTTGCTATTTTTATTCCTTTTATTTCTCTCTTTGCCTAATTGTTCTAACTAGAATTTCTAGCACTCTATTAAACAGGAGCGGTCTGAGTGGACATCCTTGTCTTGTTCCAGATTTAAAGGAAATGCTTTCAGTTTTCTCCAATTTATTATGAGGCTAGCTTTAGGTTTTTCACATATAACCTTTATGATGTTGAAGTAAGTTCCTTTTATCCTCTAGTTTCTTCAGTGTTTTATCATAAATGGGGGCTCAATTTTGTTGAAGGCCTTCTCTGCATTGATTGAGATGACTAAGTACTTTTGTTCTTAATTCCATTTATATTGTAAATTCATTTTTGGATTTGTGTATATTAAACTGTCCTTAAATCTCTGAGATAGAAAAACAACTTAGTCATGATATACAAGCTTCTTAATATATTGTTGAAACCGACAATTCACTGATATTTTATTAAGAAGTTTTGCATCTAT
The DNA here is from genome assembly GCA_028644305.1 of Xerus rutilus. Classification (NCBI taxonomy): domain Eukaryota; kingdom Metazoa; phylum Chordata; class Mammalia; order Rodentia; family Sciuridae; genus Xerus; species Xerus rutilus. Next base: position 25,530,167 of record CM053406.1, read on the forward strand.
GTTCATCAGCAATATTTGTCTGTAGTTTTCTTTCCTTCATGTGTCCTTAACTGGTTTTGGTATGAGAATACTCATAACAATTCTTGAATGTTATTCTGAGAATACTGAGACACAGAGAAACAGGTAAGTAGTGCATATAGCTCATCTTATAAGTAGCAGATCCACAAATAGGACATAACTGGATGACCCCAGCTGACTTCAGAATTACACTGGTGCTTGGGATTAAAAAGTTTTTGTTAAACTAAAAATGCTTTCATATGCTCTATTCCTTTCAATGAAATGTTATCAGCTATAAGGATTGCAAACATTAGGCTATTGTCTTCATAAGAAAATGAAGTTTAGTACTCACAAAATTGATTTAAGCCATATTGAAGAAAAATTAACTATAGATTGAAAACCAAGAAAAAGAGATAGAAAAGGTATTTTCATAATTATCACCAAAAAAAGCATTGAATAGCAAATTATACACATCAAGAAATCAAATGTGAGCCAGGTAGGGTGGTACATGCCTATAATTCCAGATACTCCTGAGGCTGAGGCAGGAGAACCACAAGTTCAAGGCTGGTCTTGGCAATTTAGAAAGATCCTGTCTCAAAATAAAAATAAAAACAGGCTTGGATTGTAGCTCAGTGATAAAGCATCTCTAGTTTCAATCCACAGTCAATATCAAAGAAAGGAAGAAAGAAAAGAAAAGAAAGAAAAATCAAGTTTGTAATTCAAATTATGAAGAACCAATCAATATATGAGGGTAACTATAGAGCAGGACAAGGGGCAGTAATCCAAAAAAAAAAAAGAGTTAAAAATATGTAACAAACAAGTCCTTAGTTTAAAAAATGAGAATGTATATTGTATTGCATTTTATTTTTGTGTGTGTATGTGAAAATAAAGCTACACTTAATTGAATCTAGAAATAACCAATCTTTTGCAGAGACTAAAGTTCTACAGTAACTGTGCATTGGGCTACTAGTAAGTGGACAAGGTACCAGTGAGTCAGTAGTCACCTGACTCATTCAAGCCATCCCATATTCTTCCTAGAATGAGAGTATTAAAAATTGTGTGTGTGTGCATGTGCACACACAAGTGCTCTTGTGTGCCCAGGGGGAGTACATCATATTTTCATACTTGTTTTTATAATTTTGAGACCATTTACTTAAGCACAATATCTAAGCCAGATCAATATAGAACATTTTTGGTTGAAGTAAGTAGGATGAAGATTTCTACTCTACTAATTGTGATTAATGAAAACTGCAGAATACTAAAAAAATAAATTGAAGAATACCTAAGAAGGTGGAAAGATCTCCCATGTTCATGGATAGGCAGAATTAATATTGTCAAGATGGCCATACTACCAAAAGCACTATACAGATTTATTGCAATTCCTATTAAAATTCCAATGATGTTCTTCATAGAAATAGAAAAGGCAGTTCAAAATACATTTGGAAAAATAAGAGGCCCAGAATAACCAAAGCAATCCTTAGCAAGAAGAGTGAAGCAGGAGGCATCACAATATCAGACATTAAATTATACTACAGAGCTACAATAACAAAAATAGCATGGTATTTGCACCAAAACAGACATGTAAGACCAATGGAATAGAATAGAAGACACAGAAACATACTCATATAAATGCAGTTATCTCATACTAGGCCAAGGCACTATAAACATACATTGCAGAAAAGACAGCCTCTTGAACAAATGGTGCTGGAAAAATTGGAAATCCATATGCAGGAGAATGAATTTGAACCCCTCTCACCCTACATGAAACTCAACTCAAAGTGGATCAGGGACCTAGGCATTAGAACAGAGACCCTGTGCTGAACAGAAGGAAAAGTAGGCTCAATTTTCCATCGTATTGGCTTAGGAACTAGCTTCCTCAATAAGACTCCTAAAACACAAGAAGTAAAATCAATAATCAATAAGAGAGATGGATTCAAACTAAAAAAATCTTCTTCACAGCAAAGGAAAAAATCAAGAACATGAATAGTGAGCCTACAAAATGGGAGAAAATCTTTACTACTTACTTGCACCTCAAATACAGCATTAATCTCCAGGATATACAAAGAAATCAAATAACACCAAAAAAACAAAATAACAAAACAAATAACCCAATAAACAAATGAGCAAAGGAGCTGAACAAGCACTTTACAAAAGAAATATAAATGATCAAAAAATATATGAGGGGCTGGGGTATGCTCAGTGGTAGAGCATTTGCCTAGCATGTATGAGGCACTGGGTTCGATTCTCAGCACCACATATAAACAAATAAAATAAAGGTCCATTGACAAAAATATTTTAAAAATATATATATATGAGAAAAAATGTTCAACATCTCTAGCAATTAGAGAAATGCAAATTAAAACTACACTGAGATTCCATCTCACTCTAGTCAGAATGGTAATTATCAAAACTACAAGTAACAGTAAATGTTGGTGAGGATGTGGGGAAACACTGTGGATACATTACTGGTAGAACTGAAAATTGGTGCAACCACTGTGGAAAGCAGTATGGAGATTCCTTAGAAAAGTTGGCATAGAACCATCATTTGATGCAGTTATCCCACTGCTCTGTCTATACCCAAAGACTTAAAATCAGCATACTACAGTGACGCAGCCACATCAATGTTTATAGCAGCTCAATTCACAAGAACCAAGCTATGGAACCAACCTAGGTGTCCTTCAACAGATCAATGGATAAAGAAAATGTAGTATATATACACACAATAGAATATTACTCAGCCATAAAAACAAAGGAAATTATGGCATTTGCTGGTATATGGATGGAACTGGAGACTATCATGGTACATGAAATAAGCCAATGCCAAAAAACCAAAGCTTGAAAGTTCTCTCTGATATGTCAATGCTAACTCACAAAAAGGGAGGGTAGGGAGGGATAGAATATAAGTCCATTGGATTAGACAAAGGGGAATAAAGGGAAGGGATGGCGTAAGGGGAATAGGAAGAATAACAGAATTAATCTAACATAACTTTCCTATCCTTGTATTTGAATACACAACCATGGTAATTCTGCATCATATACAACCACATGAATAGGCTCCTAATTAGAATAAATTATAATCCATGTATGTATAATATGCCAAAAGACACTCTACTGTCATGCATATCTAAAAAGAACAAATTCTTTAAAAAGCAGTGGAACAAGGGGGGGAAAGGATCAACTGCTGAAACAACAACGGTTATATTAGAAATAAGTCTATTTTTCCTTGTTGTTAGCAGTCCAGAACTGTTATAATCAGGAGCTTTTTTTAAAATTGTATTTCTCAATCATTTCTAATACTGCTCACAGACTCATAATATGAGATGGCTTTCTATCACATTCACATCTTACGCAGCAGGATGGAGGGACATGCCCTTCTCTCTAGGGACATGACCCTTTGGTCATCCACTCTACTTCTGCTCAGCTATCATTGGACAGAGCCTAGTCACTTGGCCATGTATCACTACAGAGAAAATTGAAAAATACAAGTTTTTATCCTGGCAGCCTCATGCCACAATAAAGATTTTATAAAACCAGGTGAAAATAATTTGGGGGACAACTGCCAGTCTCTAACATACTCATCCCTTCACCAAAAGAACCCAGAAGCATTTCTGCAATGTCCTTAGGCACTGCATGAAAACCTGACACACCAAAAGGCGAATTCACACAACAGCAGCAGAAAACACACCCTTAGAAACTATTTTATATAACTTTGAAAGAATATTTTCTGCCATTATTGGGGCATATGACTAAATGTTAGGTCATTATGTATACATTTTAAATAATTGAAATAGAAAAAGATTTATGATCTCTGGTCAAAATGGTATTAAATTGTATGTCAAGGAAGAAAAATATCTGGAAAATGCCCCAATATTTAGAAATTAAGCAACACTAAATGACCCATGATCAAGATGAAATCATAGGGAAGTTAGAAAACATTTTTAACTAAATGATAGTGAATGTATAACATACGAATATTCATAGCATTCTGCTAAAATAGTGCTTAGGGGAAAATGCAGTTTTAAGTGTTTATTTTAGAAAAACAAGAAAGTTCTATGGTTTAGTGTCTAAGCTTCCACCATAAGATCCTTGACAAAAGAGCCAGGAAAGAAAAGAATAAATGCTTGAGAAAAACAATGGATGAAGCCGGGCATGGTGGCTCAAGCCTGTAATCCCAGCACTTAGGGAGGCTGAGACAGGAGAATTGTGAGTTCAAGCCCAGCCTCAGCAACAGCGAGGTGCTAAGCAACTCAGTGAGACCCGGTCTCTACATAAAACACAAAATAGGGCTGGGGATGTGGCTCAGTGGTCAAGTGCCCCCGAGTGCAATCCCTGGTACCAAAAAAAAAGAGAGAAAAAAAAACAACAATGGATGAATTAGAAAGTAATGGGGAAAAGTCAACAAAATCAAATGCTAGTTTCTTCAAAAATTAGAATTGATAAACATCTCTCTAGATGTATCAAGAAAAAAAGAAGGAAAGAAAAACAAATCATCAGTAGTAAAAATAAAAAGGGACATCATAATGTTTTAAAGACATCTAAAGGATAATGACATTGAAAATATAATAATGGAATATGGTATACAAGTTTGAGTCAATAAATTTGGTCACTGACAAAACAGAAAAATTTCTAAAAAACCAGATTATCCAAATTGACAAAAGTAGTAGACTATCTGAATAGTTCTGAGTCTACTAAGTTAATTGAAACTAATTATACTCATCTCACAAAAGAAATCTTAGGTTCAGGTTCTTTCACTAGCATATTATAGCAAACATTTAGGAAATAAGTAACACCAACATTACACAAATTTATCTAGAAAATCCAGCAGGAGAGAAAAATTCTCAAATCACTTTAGAAGATAAGCATTTCTCTGACACCAAAACCAAAGGCATTACCTCTCCCAAAATAAAAATGAAACTATAGACTGATAACCTTCATGAAAGCAGTTGCAAATATTCATAACAGACTATTAGCACTAAATGTAGTAATGCATAGAATAGAAAATATATCATGATTTAGATGGAGTTTATTGCAGGATTGCAAGGATGATTTAACTTTTAAAAAATCAATAAAAATAATTCAACAAAAAAAGAACAAAGGAGAAAATCTACATGAATATCATGGCAATTATTATAAAACCCAACAATCATTTATGATAAAAACTTCCAGTGAACCAGGAACAGAAAGAAACTTCCTCAACCTGAAAAGGATATTTACAAAAGTTCTGCAGATAATATCATATTTAATGATGAAATATTAATGTTCCCCCAAACACATATACCCCAGTCCATAATTGGAATACCAAACTGCTATTCATTGTTCTACTGAGGCACAAACCAGATCAATAAGGGAAGAAAAAAAAAAGAAATACAGATTGGAAAGACGAAAGTAAAACTAAAATATCTCAGTTCACAAATGCCAAGATCACAAACACAGAAAATCCTAAAGAATCTACAAAAGTAGAACTAATAAGTTAACTAACCAAGGCAGTGAGTTATAAAGTCAGTATGTAAAAATTATTTGTTTTCCTACATACTAACAAGAAATTACAAAATAAAAAAAATTAAGCATCATTTATAGTAACAAAAAACTTGAAATACTTAGGGATAAATTTAATAAATGTACCAGATCTGTACATGCAAAATTATAAACCACTGCTGAGATAAATTAATGAACTAGTCAACAAATGGAGACATGCACTATGTTCAAGAATTGGAAAACTCAGTGTTAAAAGGTCAGTTCTTTCCCAATTTGTACACAGCCTCTATGCAATCTCAATACCTCAATCCCAATAAATGTCAGGGAATTTCTGATGAAAAATAGATAAGTTGATCCTGAGATTTAAATAGAAATACCAATGACTTAAATAACCTAAACAAAATTTTTAATTAATCAGATTTTAAGCATTTACTCTTATGATGTCAAAACTCACTGATCAAGACAGTATGGTATTGGCTTAAGAACAGACACATAGATCAGTGGAATAGAATATGGTCCATACTGGGGCAATATATATAGGGTCAGTTAATTTTCAATAATAGATACAGAGTAATTCAATGAAAAAAGAATAGTTAATTCTACAAATGAATATTTACACGGGAAAGAAATAAACTTTGTCAGAAGTCAAATCTCAGTGTCAGTGGGTTCAATTACACAGTGTCGTCTGGCTTCATTCTCTCTAGGTGACCTGGGAAGAACTGACATCCTTGCTTTTTCTAGCCTCCATTCTTGGCTCACAACCCATCTCTCATCTTCAAAGTCACACATCATCACGTAACATATTCTCAGGCTCTAAGAGTTAGGATGTGGACATCCTTGGCGTGTCATTATTCGGCCTATCACATCATAGAAGTATCAAGCTTCACTAAGTTGTTGTTGACAACATCAAAGGCAAATCAGAGCAATCTAGTTTTTCTATAAACAAATCAACATTAATGTCAGTCTATGTTATATACATACCTATTAGCAAACTCACACATATTTTGCATTTAAAAGACTTTATTCTGTAAAGAGTTCTCTGAGTTTTCAATATTTAAAGGTAATTCCAGTGATATATCTTATTTCTTTGATGGTCTTCTTATTCTTATGTTTTGGTAGCTGATAAATTCTACCACATCATAAAGACTTTCAAGCTCATGGGAAGACAGACCAATGATAAAACAAACAAACAAACAAACAAACTAAGAGTTAATGTTGTAAGAAAAAAAAAAAGAAAGAAAGGTAGGTAGGTATTAGGTCGGAGGGAGACACAGAAAACCAGACCCACCTGCTGTGCTGCGCGGCGCTGCGCCAGAAATTTCGCTTGGGAGGCATTTTGGACTGTTTCCCACTACCGTGCCACGCCGCATGGACACTGCGCCAGAAAGTTCCTTGGGAGACAATTCTAGAACCTCTCTCTCCCCATCACCGCCCCGAGCCAGCCCACCCACTGTCGCGCGCGACAAACGTAGCACGCACACGACGCATGCGACGAGCGCAGCACGCATGCGTCAAGTACACCAAAATGGCGGCCCCCAATGATCTGTACGGAAGAAGAAGTGAACTTACAGCATGAGAAGCTCTGTGGCTCTCGGCTCATACCGGAAGGAATCTGACCTCACCAGCTGCACCAAACCAATCTCAGAGGACACTGGACTCCAAGTCAACACCTCTTCCTGGCCTCAAGCCTGCCTTTTCCGGATGGGGAGAGGCCTTATAACCCTGTGTAACACGAGGCACAGGGCCTTTTTCCCCGACCTGTTCAAGCCTGGTGACTGAGCGGGGAACTGGTCCGGGAGCATATTTCTCAGAATAAAAGCCTGTGTTGGTCCTGTTTCACTTCCATCTGGTTGTTCGTCTTACAGTAGGTAGGAAGGGAAGGAAAGAAATAAGCCTCAACTTTTTTCACACCATACATAATATTAATTTGAAACTGATCACAGAGCCACTGAAAAAGCTACTACTATATGATTTTGTAGCTGAAAATAGAGAAGAAAATCTTGACAATCTTTTTTAAGGAAAATATTTGGTTAACAGAACAAACAAAAATTATATTTATTTAAATGTAAAAAGTCTTCTCTTCTAAAAACACTGTTTAGAAAATGAACTAACAAGCCCTATGCTAGGAGAAAATACTGACCTTACACATACTGACAAATAATTTATATCCAGATATATAAAGAACCCTTATAGCTAAAAAGCCTTAACATTGTAGTTCAAAACACAAATAACCTGAACAGATACTTCACCAAAGAAGACATGAAGAGCCAATAGGCAAATTAAATATGTTCTGCATCATTTGTAATTAGGGAAATGTAAATTAATACTATGACATATCACTACACGTATATGTTGATAAACCTAAGAAAGACTGACAAGACCAGGAGTCGGTAAGGACGTGGAATAATTGAAACGCTCAAACATTTTAGTTGGGAGAAAAATGGTGCCATTATGCCGTGGCTTTGAGAGTGAACTCAGAAATGTGTCAACTCCACAGGCCCCTTTCCCAAGCTCCTCCCGTTGCGCTCTCTCTCACCTTGCTCTTAGCTTCCCTGAGCTTTCCTTTTCAGTCTTCTAGCCAAAAGCTGAAGCTTCCTTTTTCCTCCCTGCCTCACATCCTGCCCCTGTATTTGCAAGAAGGGAGAGAACAGAATTAGAAAAACAGCAATGAGGGTTTGCTCCATTCTCTTGGTGAGGTGGGGAGCAAAAGGACAGTCAGTATAGGTAATGAATCATTGGATAAGATCAGGAAGATGGGGACTGGTTTGAAAGGAAAGGAAATAAAATGCTAATATCTTTAGAACACTTCCCCTCCTCCTCACCCATTGCCAAGGTTACCTGCCTCCAGGAAACTGTTTCTCCCAACAAAGAATTGTTAATGAATGCCCCCTGGGCCACTCCCTTCCTGCCTATACCCCTGGAAGTCTCCTTTCCCGCCTTTTGGCCAGATAAGTGGAGGAGGGGGTTGAGAATAAAGGAAATCTGAAATCTATAAAAGGGAGAGGACACTCCCACTCCCTCAGGCAACAACTTGGACCCCTCCTCTTGAGAGGAGCCTCCATTCATCTCTCACTCTCTGTTCACTCCTTTAAATAAAACTTTTTGCTCTTGCTCAGGAGTTTCTTGGGTATTGAATCTTCAACACTGGGGACTCGGACTCGAACCTGATTTTCAACACCAGTATCAGTGAGACCTGCTTCTTCCAGAGAAGAAGACCCCTTCCCAGCCAGGCGTGGTGCCACACGCCTATAATTCCAGGGGCTCAGGAAGCTGAGGCAGGAGGATTGAGAGTTCAAAGCTAGCCTCAGCAACAGCAAGGCACTGAGCAACTCAGTGAGACTTGTCTCTAAACAAAATACAAAATAGGGCTGGGAATGTTGCTCAGTGGTTAAGTGCCTGAGTTCAATCCCTGGTACCAAAAAAAAAAAAAAAATCCCTTCCCTCAGAATCTGGGATGCCTGAGAACCATCACCGCCATCCCTGTCACAAGATGTAGACCACTTTCCTGGCCTTCAGTCTAAAGGACAGGGCTTCTCCTATAGCTGTGTGTCTGTGCCAATGTGTGTCTCTGGCTGCCTTAAGTATGAGCCAGAGGATACCTGAGAAAAAACAGATGAACCCATCATTGATTTAGTGGTACTTTAAATTCTGCTCTTCTTCCAAACCCAAGCTGCTACTATTTATTTTTCAGAGTCCTCAATTTTTTGCTGCATGCATTCTGTCCAGGACTTAATAGCAACATTCAATGGGAAAGATACAGCAGAATGTATTCTCAATGACTCACCATGTGTACGCCATCTTTGCATTTCCAAAGCATAGCAGTAAAGTACTATGTTTCTATTAAGTTATTTCAGTGTCATTCAATGGTGCTAAATCTTCACCTTAGAAAGTGGAAACAATCTGAATATTTTCCAAGTATAATCAGGTATAATAGCAATAAAACTGTCCCAACACAACACTTTCTAGGCAATGAATATTTAACAAAGAAGTCCAAGTAGATATTCAGAAGCAAAAGGGAAATCACCGGTCTATAATTAAGTTTTTTAATTATTGAAATTTTGGTTAATTGTCAAAATATAGTCACCTTGTTATATAATCGGTAATAGTTATTTTCACAGTAGGATCTGTTAAAGCAAAAAAATTCATTAAACTGGTGCAACTGGTATATAAATTAATGTGTTTAAAGTCTGCTCTGTCAATAAATGTTCCTAGATGCCTATTTAATGGATCACAAGTAAAAATGTTTGAGTTCTAGAATAGGACCATTTAAACATTTTTAGTATTAAAGGAGACCATTTTGAATTCTAGAGCAGGATTATTTTTATAAATTCTGAAGCAGGATTCCTTGCACTCTAGAGCAAGAGAATGAGAAAAAGGAAGAGGAGATTTGAGGAAATCCTGTTCAAATACATCTTCCACCTTAATTGTCAGGCAAGAAAGACTAACATTCTCTCAGTGGAGAGTCTTTTATTCCTCCTGTCGCAAAGGATACCAGACCTTATGCATGTGAAGCAAAAGCTCTACCACTGAGCTACACTCCCAGCCCTTATTTCTTTTGACTTATACTTCACCTCCTCTTGGTTGATAAGGCAAAATCCATGGGGCTGAATAATAAACAAATGTTCCCCCAAAAATTGGCAAATAAACCTCTGTTTGTAGAATCTGTTTCCTGGAATTGGTTCAGGACAAGCAAAAGGGAGGGAAAACATATAAACCAACAATATTATATCTAAATTAGTTTTTCAGATCATTTTCTTGCTTTACAGAATGAAATAAGGCCACCCAAAATTACTAACTTGCCTAAGAGAAGGAGGAATAAGAGGAAATGGCAATCTTTTGGTTCAGTAATTTAACTCCAAAAAATATCTAAGGTAATAAACACAAAACCATATGCATACTCTTTTTGAAGTGTGACTGCTGTGTCATTCTACATAACAGAAAAATATGGAAACAAAAATGGGTGATTTGTTAAATAAATTATGAAATACTTAAACGATAGATGTTCCACATATGTAGACAAATATATTATCCCAATTACATTAAAATGCTTATTTGTAGATATGCATTCTTAAGATAATGATCTTCTATCTGGTGAGAATATGGATGATTTTTAAATTTTCTTTACATTTTATGATTTTAGAATGAAAATTTTACAAATGTTTTCAATGAAACTACATTATTTTGTAACAAGAAAAAAACAATTTTAGGGCTGGGGCTGTACCTCAGTGGTAGAGCGCTTGCCTAGCATGCATAAGGCACTGGGTTGGATCCTCAGCACCACATATAAATAATAAATGAATAAAATAAAGATCCATCAACAACTAAAAAATATTTTTAAAAAAAGGAAAAAACAATTTTATTAAAAGACAGTTTTCAATTTTGTTAGTGAATTTTCAGTCACATATAGCACATCTATAATCCCACCTCCTTGGGAGACTGAGGCAAGAGTTGACAAGTTCAAGACTAGCCTGAGCAGCCATACACACAAAAAATATTCAAAAATATATACTTACACTAAATTCCTTGATGAATAAAAATTTATAAAAGGAAAAGCCATAGTATCTACTTTCATAAAGGCTTATAATTTTAGCTGATTTTAGTTGTTAAAGGGAGGCATACAAACACTTATCCAGGCAAGACAGTGAATTTATAGTATATTTCGATTTTGCATAAATGTGCCTAAATATGCACAAATTTACAAATAGAAAACACTTCATTTTGTGGGGCTCAGTGGAAATGAGCTCTGTTTTGGAATTGTCTCCTCCAAAACCGTGGTCTTGTTTGTACATATTTTTTTATTTTGGGAAAGAGCATTTGATACAGCTGTTGAGATTTATAATTTTAAAATACAGAAGATAAATACCAAAAAAATGTATCATAAGAATAAATAGAAAGGCAGAAGCAGTGAGCTTGCCTATGATCCCAGTTACTTGAGGGGCTGAGACAGGAGGATGGCAAAAAAAAAAAGAGAGAGAGAGAAAGAAAAAGGAGGAGGAGAAGGAGATGGCAGAAATGATGATAATAGGAATATATAGAGAATGTGGACAGGAACTAATTTCCTATGAGGTTATCCTGCATGGTATTGAATACATAAATATAAATAAATAGACATTTATAGGATATATAAAAAGAGTAAACAGTATAAACCAAAAAATGCAGGAATGCAAGAATGAGGAAGTACAGATGATAAAATATAAACAAAAGAAGAAAGTCAAATAATGTATAAGATTTATGAAAATAATTATCACAAAATAGCTTTGAACTTACAGGACAGTAATAGCTTTGAACATACAAGCACAGCATACATGCTACGAAGTCTGCAAGACAGAGTTAAAATAAAATTGCAGAATGTTCCTCAAAACAACCAAAACAAATTTCGCTGTAAATTTAGTAAATGGAAAGATAAAAAGCAGTAGGAAATTTTAGAAAATAATAATAATACCTTTTACCCTCACATGCAGCTTTTTGCTGTTTTTCCTAAGTAAATAAACTATGGCCCCCAAATGGAAAAATACCATAGTGAAGAAAGTGATTGGCAACATGACAGGCCCGAATCAAAGAAAGCAAACAGTCACTGGGAGAAGGAATTTGTTCCCATATCACCGAGGCCCACAAAAACTATCATACAGTAACAGTACTAATTCTCTTACCTCTAGCTAACCTCAAGGTGGAACTCTGTAATAGTAGAGGCAGGATAGACTTATGGATGTAGCTATGAGTCAAAGAGAGTAGACCCTTCCAAGTAACAGAAAACTGCATCAATTCTGGCTGGACAAAATAAGGTGTAGAAGACAATGAAGCACTTTATATATAAAAATTGGAGGCCGGGGTAGAATGCTGTGGTATGAACATGTCTCCCAAATTTCACATATTAGAAACTTAATCCTCAAAGTAAATAGGTAAATAAGATTGAATGGGATAATGAGGGTGGGTTCCCACAATCATTTTAGTGATTTTATAAGAAAGAGGAAGAGAAACACAAGCAAGCATTCTGGCTTATCATGTGATGCCCTTTTGCCATGTCATGAGGACCACATTATATGCCAAAAAGATGTTGCCCCATGCTTCTGGGCTTTCAGAAATGTAGCTAAAGAAAGCTCTTTTCTTCATAAATTATCTATATTCAATTATATCAACAGAAAAGGAACTAAGATAATAATCACAACTTCCACATTGGAAAATGGAATTTTATTGCTCTTTAGGACAATGGCAACAAATGTGCATTTCTAAAATATTTTAAATTGGCTTAGCTAGAAAAATGTGGCTAGGCCATCACTGCTGCTGGCACCACCACTGCCACCACCTGCAGGTCCTTGCCAGGGTGCCTGTAAGTTTGCCACCACCACCACCTTGAGGCACAGTCACCTTTGTCTGGGGATACCAGCCAGGACCCAGAGGTCCAGTGTCAAGGTGCCTGAAGGTCTGGCTATACCTGAGGTCTTCCTGCTGGGAGTGCTGGTGGTCTCCATCTTGCTCCTTCTTTGCAGGGTCAGTCCTCTGTGTGAGTGCATCCCTGGTGGTCTCTGCAAGTTAGAATGGCATTGACATGGCCAACTCTAGGATATCTGAAGCCCAGAAACATCAGACAGTGATGGGGTCTGTGTGGGCCAATCTGAGCCTGGCAATCTTGTTAAAAGTCAGAGACTAGGGGCATTTTGCGGGGGTAAGGCTGATTGGAGAGGCTGGAGAGAGCCAGGCTTTCCCCAGCTCCCTGAGTCCTGAAGTAGATGGGTACAAATTGAGCTGGCTACATCAGGTCCAAAAGTTGGAAGAAGGTATAAGGGCATATTGCTATCAGCTTGCCCAGCCAGTTTGTCTGGCACCCACCAGACAGGAGCTACTATCAAACTCCAGACAACCCCACCTATCAGCAGATAAGGGAAGCTGAAAAACTTTTGAACACCAACAGAAACAACTGTTCGATTTTCCATTGAGATTTTTTTCCTCTCTAACATCTTTACCATATTTGAAACCAAGTATTTTTCATGCGTCAGTTTGAGGACTGGGAAATATGACTAGTGTTTTATAGTTTTGTTGTGTATTCACATATATATATATTATATTTATATATACATATATATAGTATATAGAATATAGTATATATCTTTCCTCTTACTTATCTGTTTTTCTGGATTCTCTTTCTCTTCTTTCTCTTGCTAATAGCAAATCTCTATCAATCCTCTTTTACTCTTCCTATGAATTTTAATTTCTATCTTCTCTCCTCCTCCCTCCTACCCCTTCTGTTCTCTTTATCCACCATTTGAAATTGTAAATCCTTTTAGTAAACTTTCTGTTTGTATTGTAAACAATAATTGAATACATCATTTCTGTTCATTGTGAGAAAATGGTACACATCTTAAGAGAAGTTATTAGGTTTAAGGCTATATGTTGTTTATACTGGGTACTGTTAATATTGATATCCCTCTTAAAAGAGAGGTACTCAAAACCTTCAGGGGCACTATAAGTCTACAGGGTAGAATATGGACTGCCTTAGATCCATATGGCTAGATGGGAAAACACACAAACAACATGAAAAAACAAGGGAACAAAGCACCCCAAACAAACCAAGATGCTCCAATAATAGAATCCACTGACAAAACAGTAGAAGAAATGTCAGAGAAGGAGTTTAGAAGGTGCATAGTTAGACTGATCTGTGAAGAAAAAGGAGGTATAGGAGTGAAATCAGAGAGAAAATACAGTAAGTGAAAGATCACTTCAATAAAGAGGCAGAGATTATGGGGAAAAAACCCAGAAATCCTCTAAATGAAGGATAAATCAACCAAATTAAAAATTCAATGGAAAGCATCCCCAACAGACTACACCACTTGGAAGATAGAACCTCAGGCAATGAAGACAAAATATATAATATTGAAAATAAAATTTACCATGCAGAGAAGATGGTAAGAAACCATGAACAGAACTTCCAAGAATTATGAGATAACATGAAAAAAACAATTTTAAGATTTATTGGGATAGATGAAGGAGTAGAGATACAAACTAAAGGAATGCACAATCTTTTTGATGACATAACATCAGGAAATTTCCCAAACCTAAATAAGAAAATGAAAAATCACCTATAAGAGGTTTACAGGACCCCAAATGTATAAAATTACTACAGACCCATATGAAGGAACATTATAATGAAAAGCTAGCTCTGAAAAAAAAATGGATGCCAACCAAGGATTTTATATCCTTCAAAATTAAACTTCAGATTTGAAGATGAAATAAAAATCTTCCAAAAGTTAAAAGAATTCACAACTAGAAAGCATGCACTACAGAATATTCTCAACAAAATATTCCATGAGGATGAAATTTTAAAGAATTGAAAACCAGCAAAGCAGTAACTACACTAAAGGAATAGTTAATCAAAGGAGAAACTGAGTCAAATTAAAAACCAGAAATAAACCAAAATAACTGGGAATACAAATCACATCTCAATAATAACCTTGAATATTAGCAGTGTAAACTCACCAATCAAAAGACATAGATTGGCAGATTGGATTAAAAAACAAGAACCAACAATATGCTGTCTCCAAGAGATTCACCTCAGGCAAAGACATCCACAGAATAAAAGTGAAAGGATAGGAATAAACACATCACTCATATGGATCACGTAAATAAGTAGGGCTTTCCATCGTCAGATAAAGTGGACTTCAAGCCAAAGTTAATAAGAAGGGACAAAAAAAGACATTTCATAATGTTTAAGGGGATTACACATCAGCAAAACAAAACAATTGTAAATATTTATGCTCCAAACAATGGAGCATTTACGAACACCAAACAAACTCTTCTCAATTTCAAGAATCAAATATACCACAACACAATACTGGGTACCTTTAACACACCTCTCTCACTACCGGACAGATCTTCCAAACAGGAACCAAATAAAGAAACTATAGAACTAAATAATACAATCAACATATATATATATATGAATATATAGAATATTTTATCCATCAACAATCAAATACACTTTCTTCTAGGCAGCACATGGATCCTTCTCTAAATATACCATGCATTATACCACAAAGTAACTCTTAGTAAATACAAAAAAATGGAGATAATACCTCACATTTTATCAGATCATAATGAAATGAAATTAGAAATCAACCATAAAATAAAAAATAGAAGCTACTCTAATACCTGGAGACTAAATAATGCACTATTCAATGATGAATAGATAGTAGAAGAAATCAAGATTGAAATAAAAAATACTTAGAGGTAATGAGAATACTGAAACAAGATAACAAAATCTTTGTCACACTATGAAGGCAGTACTGAGGAAAGTACATTGCATTGAGCTCATTCATTAAAAGAATAAAAAATCAACTAATAAATGACCTAACACTACATCTCAAAGCCCTAGAAAAAAGAGGAACAAATTAACACCAAAAGCGGTAGAAGACAGGCAATAATTAAAGTCAGAGGTGAAATCAGTGAAATTGAAACAAAAGAAACAATTCAAAAAATTGACAAAACAAAGAATTGGTTCCTTGAAAAAATAAAATTGATAAACCCCTAGTCCCTAGTCATGCTAACAAAGAGAAAGAGAAAGAAAACTCAAATTATTAAAATATGTGATGAAAAAGAAAATCACCATAGACACTACTGAAATACAGAAAATAATTAGAAACTATTTTGAAAATTTATACTCCAATAAAATAGAATATCTTGAAGCCATCAACAAATTTCTACAGACATATGAACTACCCAAACTGAATATGGAGAACATACACAATTTAAACAGGTCAATTTCAAGCAATGAAATAGAAGACATCATCAAAAGCCTACCAATCAAGAAAAGCTTAGGAATGGATGGATTCTCAGCCAAGTTCTACAAGACATTCAAAGAAGAATTAACTCCAACACTCTTCAAATTATTCCATGAAATAGAAATGGAAGGAACCCTTCCAAACTCATTCTATGAGGTTAATATCACCCTGATACCAAAACCAGACAAAGACACATCAAGGAAAAAAAAACTTCAGACCAATATTCTTGATGAATATAGATATTCATCTATATTCATCTATATAGATATCAATATATAGATATCTATATAGATATTCATCTATATAGATATCAATATTCTTGATGAATATAGCAAAAGTTCTCAATAAAAATTCTGGCAATTCACATACAAAAGTATATTAAAAGATAGTGCACCACAAACAAATGGGGTACAACCTAGGGATGCAAGGCTGGTTAAACATATAGAAATCAATTACTGTAATTCATTAGATCAATAAATTTAAAAAAGAGAATAATGTGATCATCTCAATAGATGCAGAAAAAGCATTTGGCAAAAATACAGCACCCCTTCATGTTCAAAACATCAGAAAAACTAGGAATAGTAGAAACATACCTCAACATTGTAAAAGCTATATAGATGAAGCCCAAGGCCAACATCATTCTAAATGGAGAAAAATTGAAAGCATTTCCTCTAAAACCTGGAACAAGACAAGGATGCCCTCTTTCACCACTTCTATTCAACATAGTCCTTGAAACTGTTGCCAGAGCAATCAGGCAAAGGAAAAAAATTAAAGGAATACGAATAGGAAAAGAAGAACGCAAACTATCACTATTTGCCAAAGACATGATTCTATACTTAGATGATCCAAAAAACTCCACCAGAAAACTTCTAGAATCAATAAGTGAACTCAGCAAAGTAGTAGGATATAAAATCAACATGCATAAATCAAATGCACTTCTACACATCAGTGATGAACCCTCAGAAAGAGAAATTAGGAAAACCACCTCATTCACAATAGCCTAAAAAAAAAAAACAAAAAAAAAACAAAACTTGGGAATCAATCTAACAAAAAAGGTGAAAGACTTACAGAACACTAAAGAAAGACATTGAAGAAGACCTTAGAAGATGAAAAGTTCTCCCATGTTCAGGGATAGGAAGAATTAATATTGTCAAAATGGCCATACTACCAAAAGTGTTATACAGATTTAATGCAATTCTTATTA
Source organism: Xerus rutilus (assembly GCA_028644305.1). Taxonomy (NCBI): domain Eukaryota; kingdom Metazoa; phylum Chordata; class Mammalia; order Rodentia; family Sciuridae; genus Xerus; species Xerus rutilus. Next base: position 25,547,615 of record CM053406.1, read on the forward strand.
AAATCCCAATAACATTCTTCATAAAACTAGAAAAAGCATTCATAAATTCATTTGGAAAAATAAGATACCCAGAATAGCCAAAGCAATCCTTAGCAAGAAGAGTGAAGCAAGAGGCATCACAATACCAGATCTTAAAGTGTACTACAGAGCCATAGTAACAAAAATGACCTGGTATTGGCACCAAAATAAACACGAAGACCAATGGTACCAAATAGAAGACACAGAAACATACCCACATAAATACAGTTATCTTAGACAAAGATGCCAAAAACATACATTGTAGAAAGATAGCCTCTTCAACAAATGGTTCTGGGAAAATTGGAAATCTACATATAATAAAATGAAACTAAATCTATCTCACCCTGCACAAAACTCAACTCAAAGTGGAAAAATGACTTAGGCACTAGAACAGAGATCCTGTGCCCAACAGAAGAAAATGTAGGCCCAAATCTTCACTATGTCAGCCTAGGATCTGACTTCCTTAATAAGACTCCTCAATCACAAGAAGTAAAATCAAGAATCATTAAATGGGATGGACTCAAACTAAAAAGCTTCTTCATAGCAAAGGAAAAAATCAAGAACATGAACAAAGAGCCTACAGAATGGGAGAAAATCTTTACCACATGCACCTCAGATAGAGAGCATTAATCTCCAGGATATATAAAGAACTCAAAAAACCTAACACCAAAAACCAAATAACCCAATCAATAAATGGACTGAGGAACTAAACAGACACTTCACAGAAGAAATACAATTGATCAACAAATGTATGAAAAAATGTTCAACATCTCTAGCAATTAGAGAATTTGCAAATCAAAACTATTCTAAGATTTCATCTCACTCCAGTCAAAATGGCAATTATTAAGAATACAAGCAATAATAAATGTTGTCAAGGATGTGGGGAGAAAGGTGCATTCAAACATTGCTAGTGGGACTGCAAATTGGTGCAACAAATCTGGAAAGCAGTATGGAGATGCTTCAGAAAACTTGGAATGGAACCAGCATTTAACACAGCTATCCCACTCCTCAGTTTATACACAAAGGACTTAAAATCAGCATACTGCAGTGGCACAGCCATATTAATGTTTATAGCAGCTGAACTCACAACAGCTAAGCTATGGAACCAACTTAGATGTCCTTCAACAGAAAAAATGGAAAAAGAATGTGGTATATATACACAATGGAATATTACTCATCCTCAAAGAACAATGAAATCATGGCATTTGCTGATAAATTGATGGAGCTGGAGAATATCATGCTAAGAAAAATAAGCCAATCCTCAAAAACCAAAGCCTGAATGTTTTCTCTATACAGGTATACAGATGCTAATTCACAATAAGGGGGAAGGAGACTAGGGAAGAATAGAGTTAGTTTAGATTAGGTAGACTGGAGTGAAGGAAGGGAAGGGGTATGGGGGTAAGAAGGATAGTAGAATGAATCAGACATTATTATTCTATGTACATGTATGACTACACAACTGGTGTGATTCTACATCATGTACAACCAGAAGAATGACAAATTATACTCCATTTATGTATAATAAGTCAAAGTGCATTCTATTGTCATGTATAAACTAATCAGAACAAATAAAATATGTGGCTAAAGGCCAAAAAATAATATATAAGATGGGAAAAGGACTATATCTCATCCAATTTTATACAAAAGTAATTTTGTAAAGCACCTAAGAGCATCAACAGATGAGAGCTACTTTTACGTACATGGTAACTTTGAGAAGTGAGTAAATCCAGATTAATGACAAAGGTTGATTTTCATGCCAAAAGTATTCTGGCAAGTGTTTAGCTATTTCTATATTTCCAGTGACTTTAAAATTATCAGGCTCCTTGATTTGTCTTCTATAAAATACATTTCCTTTATTTCTCTGATGTTTGCAAATACATGTGTCCACAGATTATCTACCATATCAAGAGACTAAAACAGAGTGTATCAAATAATGACTTGGTGTCACTCAGAAATATCCATTATGTGCATATGATATACTAGGTATTTTTCTAGATACTGTGAGTGTCGAAGTGAAGAGACAGGTCCTGCCCTTATGGAATTTGGCTGATGGGATGGACAGACAATAAACACAGAGCAAGTGAATATATAATATGTTGGATGTTAATGAGTGCTAAAAAAAAAAACCATAATCACAAAAGGGCAATAGGGGACTTCAGCAAGGCTGACTTCTAGATTGAGAGATAGGGAAGTTGTACTAATACATATCTAAGCCTCCATTTCAAAATTTGCTCTAGAACCTTAGCATGTAATCAAACTAAGTTGTATAGAAACAAAGCCCCGTGAAGAGTCCATCCTGATGGAGGCCACATAAACAGCTGCTTCATTTATGCTCAATGTGCTTTGTTCATGATTCCTGCTAATTTCCAATTAGCAGAAGACGAGATTTTTTTTTTAAATGCCTTCACAATAAGTCTGAAGTAGTGGAAATGCCAAGAACAGAGAGTAAGTTCTGAACTAGGAATGACTTGACCCTTTGCTTAGAAATGGATCAACCAGAAGGTAGCAGCTATTTCTATGTGGTAATCTCCTTCTACAAGGAGATAAAAAAAATGGTCAAAGGGATGATTTAAGGATTAGGGGTTCACCCAGCCCTTCTTTACATGGAGGTCTAATCAACTTTTCTGTGACAACACACTAGGAAAATCCTCTAAAAAAAGTACACATTACACAGTGACCTCAAAATAGCATCCAGAAGCAGCTGACCAGATTAATCCATGGGTAACCAGCCTGGCACCACCTGGAGATCCAGACTCATGAGGTATGTATAAACATGAAACTGATCATGAAACAGATTCAGCCTACAAAGGATTTTAAGGGATTTTTTCCAAAATACTATTTCAAAGTTCTGTGAGAGTAGATGGAAAGTCCAATTAACATTTAGGTGAAGTTTTTAGCCCATTACCAATATTTTTAAAAGCAATAATTAAAAGAATGTTTTTTGAGATTATTTCACACTGACATTATCTGCAAGGTCATTGGGGATAAATTTCCACTTACAAAAGAGTGTGAAATCCAGACTTTGCTTAATTATTCTTCAAAAACATTGTACTTGTAACATATTCTCTTCTACTTAATGGATTGTTTTAAGAAAGTAACTTTAGTTTCCTTATAACATAAAGATTCCTGAGTATTACATGAATAAGATCCTGCCACATTTATCTATAGGATGCAGGAACTATGCTGGCACATAAGCCCCACGTCACATGTCACACAGGAACTTTTCTAGGAGGTAAATTATTCTGGACAAGACCTTAGCTCTGCTGCCTCTTCTCCAGGGTTAAAAACTATCTAAACCTTTGCTACCTAGTGGTAGATTAGAAGAATGCATGAACTACATTCACATAGTATATAATTGTTTATTGTGCAAATATAATGTAATATATATAATATAAAGAATAAAGTCTGAAGATATTCCACCCTTACTTGAAGGCCATATATGAACATTAATTACTATTAACTAGTAATAATTGCCTAGAATAATAATTGCCTAGAATTTTTTAAAAATATTTTTTAGTTATACATGGCCACAGTGTTTTTGTTTTGTTTATTTATTTTTATGTGGTGCTGAGGATTGAACCCAGTGCCTCACACATGTGAGGCAAGCACTCTGCCACTGAGCCACAACCTTAGCCCCTAGAATTTTTTTACTATGCCCTGAACATACCTAATGCTTTTTCCATTATTCTGCCTTTGTTCATATTATCCCTATGTCTTTGTGTGACAGAGACTTTCATAAAAGGTGGAGGAGTTAGAATATGTCATCTCATGATATGTCAAATTGATATATTAATTAAGTCAAGTTTAAATCATTTAAGAAGCTGTAATTTCAGAAAAGCCACTTGGCTGGTCTTTTTCTATATTCAGCAAGCCATAAAGATTCTTTTGAAAGGGATAGATAGAATATATATAATTACAATAGGGAATTCATTACATTGGCTTATATAATTAGAGGCTGGATAGCCCCACAGAGGCCATCTGCAGGCTGGAGTTGCAGGGAAACCAGTTCAAGAAGTTGGAAGCCTCAAAACAAGAGGGACCACTAATACAGCCTGGAAACTACCTGGAAAGCAGTTTCTGGCACAAGTTTGTGTTCAAAGGCTGAAAAATCTGGCGTTTGATATCCACATTAGTGGCAGCAGCAGAAAGCATACCTGCTCAAAAAGAGTTAAACAAGCGCACATGAAAATTTCCCCCTTCTTAGGCTTTTTGTTCCATCTGGGCCCCAGCCTATCCGACAGTGCTGCCCACATTCAGGGCATGTCTTCTCCCTCAGCTGCTAACCCATATTCTAATCATTGCTGGAAACACCCTCACAGACACACTTTATCAATATTCTAGTTATGTCTCAATCCATTCCAGCTGATAACCAAAATGAACCATCACATATGTCAAGGTCAGAAAATAGACTTGATCACCAGAGACTGGCAGTTGGGACTATAACAAACCTGAATAAACAAATTCATTGTAACCCTTATCTTCCATTACCTTTTGCACACACACCCCATGTATCTCTTGGTAACATCCCTAGAATTTACTACCCTAGTAAATTAGAAACCCATCTGTCCTATCATTCCTGCACAAATTAATTTTCCTTTGTTTAGAAAGTATGAAAGAATTGAGCTTTGGTCATTTTTTGGACTTCACTTTCTTGTGAAGATCCCATAAACATGTATTTAATAAAACTTTTATGCTTCTCTCTTGTTAATCATGTATTAATCTCTTGTATTAACTAAGTTCCTAGATTCAGCCAAAGAGCCTGCACAAGAACCAAGGGGTGGTAGAGCAGATCTCTCTCACCTCTACAAAAAAAAAACCAAGCAAATAAAAATGTAATTACAACAATCCTTGTCCCGATACAAATATCTGGTAATTGGTTTGTTCTTCAACAAACTGAAGTTTGGTAAATGTACTTAAGAAGGCCCTCACTATACAATAATAATTACTAATTGCTACCATTTTTTAAAGAATTGTGATAGAATTTTTCAATAATTTTGACATGGTGTCTCATTCAATCTTTACAATCAGTTTCTATCTCCATTTCATGGAGGGGAAACTGAGGCACAAAAGACTTCATCTTGCTCATGACACACAAGAAATGAGTGGTAAAGCTCAGAGTAATATTCAGGTCATTTGCCTATAGGGCCCGTGCCCTTAACCACTCACTACACTACAAGGCCACTTCCATGTGTATTTGGCACCTCACAATTACCAGAACTGTTTTCAAGACATCAATTTTGCTATATCCTCAGTGAAATTTTTCATAGTTCTACCTCATTCACACTGCTGTAGAGATGAACAATAATTCCTCAAGGCAAGTAAAGTGGAGCTTTTTCTACTGATAAAATCCTTTAAATACTGAACAACTTTTATAAAACATTGAATAATAAAATTTCATATGTGTTAGATAATATGTATATGTATTTTGCTTTATTTTATGTGTGTTTTTTTGCAAGAAAAGCTAACTTAGTCTTTTGTTTTTAGATATTTATTATAAAAGAGAGAATGGTCAAAAATTCATAAAAAGTATGAATAAAATAAATATCATCATACCTCAGCCCAGAGATAACCTTACTATGGCCTCTCTGATTTCATACATGGTTTTACATAAACCAGAGATGCAGAAAAATGTAGATTCTCCAAGTCTTTTTCAGATGACAAAACATACTGACATATACATGAAAAATATAGTGGGTTTTTTTTCAACAGTAATATTAGTAAAATAGTAAAATTTGATGCTAGTGAAATTTGGCAGTGCAAGGAATATTTTAAATTCATGAAACCATAAGTTAGTTCAATAATGTCATTTACAGGAGTCTTTACTATGGAAATATTAGAGATGAAGCAATGATGTATGTTCTAAAGTGCTCAATTCTGTATTATTTTAAACAAGGACACGACCTAATGCTAGAAAAAAGTTTAAATAAAGTCTGGTATATATGTATAATTGAATATAAACCAGTCATTATAATTTAATTTATCATTTGTTTCCTATGACATGGTAAGATTCCTCAAAAAAATTTTGAGCCAGAACTCTTTTCTTAAAAATGTGTGCTTTTTTACAGACTCCCTGGCACCTCAGCAAATATAGACCTTTGGGGGTCCAATGCAGGTTTTTCAGACATATCTCAATTCACAGGGAAGAATTATAGTTTAAGGAAGCTGCAATCCACATTTCTCCACCCATTACCTCTAATTCCAATAGTTGTAACTAAATCATGCAAGAATATTTTTAATGAACACACAGAGTCTATAGAAATTCAGGACACTTTAAAGGAATAATATGCAAAGACCAATTCAAAATCAAGAATATCATTAAGATTTGTTGTGAAAATAGGGAGCTTTTATGCTTACAATGGTACAGTGTTCAAATCACAGGTCTTTAATATAACTTTTAAAGATACAAATGTGTCATTTATTAAAACCTGCTAAGGAAGAGAACTCACATAAAGCAATTTGCACACACACACACCCTCCACACCAATCTTGTAAAATTCTAAATAAAACTTTCATACTATTCTGAGAACTTACTACTAGAGTGTGTTGTTACTAGATACATTCATACACAGGACTGCTGTTTAGAGATCAATCATTTCTAATAATAGCAGTTTCAATAGAATTCTTTTAAAATACTATAAATTATATACTACAACTTCCCTGGTTTGGAACATGCACAAATATAAAGAATCATGACAGCAAGAAGGCAGCCTGGTTGGGTAGAAAGTGCTTTAGAGAAGGAATGAGAGGAGGAGAAGCAGGTCTAGGGATGAAGACAGTCTCTTGAGGCAGGTTGTTAAAACCCTCCAAGTGCCATTTCCTCATCTGGCAGATGCTGCTTGTATAGGTATTTACTCAGCCTAGGTAACTGGATTACTATAATGACCAAAGAATTTTGTGTAATCTGAAATCTATTGGGTGTTATTACTCACTAAGCAAGAGCATAAGTCTACTCTGAATCTCAGCTTCTTCATCTATACATTGTGGAGATAGAAAAACTTAAATGTTTTCAAAGTTATTTTTGCAATAACACTCATTTTTCAAGTCAAATCTCTTTTAAGGTTACAAATATGTCATTTATTAAAACCTGCTAAGGAAGAGAACTCACATAAAGCAATTTGCACACACACCCCCTCCACACCAATCTTGTAAAACTCTAAATAAAACTAGGAAATACAAAACCTATAAAATCAGATCTTCTTGTTTTTCCAACAATACCCCAACTCTCAGGCCTCAAAATAATCTTACAGAACTAGAGACCATATAGAACACATTTTATAAACCACTGGCTTTAAGTCTGCAAAATCTATCACTTAAATTATGTATTTTTCAATAAAAATTAAGGAGTTCTTTACTGTCTGGATTCCTGCCCCTACTTGCAATTATCTCTCATTACTTTGAAAAATAAAATTACCTGCTGCTACTTTTCTTTTAAAAAATAAGATACCTGATTAAGCTCTAAATTAATTTTCTTTCTCTGTATTCAACAGCAAAAAGTGAGTTAGTAGATCCTCAAATATATAATAGGCAAATGATTCTTAGAGAATTTTATTTTTAACTAGTGTTCATTAGTTTACAACGTGTCTACATTAAAAAGGAAATGTTCTACATACCTTTGGCTGATTAATGACTCTCATGCTAAGAGGAGGGTCCTTCATCAAAGTCATGTGACCATTGAAAAGTATAATGAGAAACAGGAATATTTTCTAACTTCTAACAATGTTCCATTCATCAGATCAGACTTACTTTTTCATTAAGCATGAAAGCAAGCATGACAAATGTGGAATCCTTTCCAAGCCAGACTGCTGTATCTCCAAAATGACTTTGCCATAAATCCTGACATATTTCCTTCTTTTACAGAACCAAGTATATGCTATTTTTCTGGAAATCATGGCTGGATGTGTATGTGTATATGAACAGCATAAAAGTATTTATGCCTTTTTTACTCATAAATCCATTTTCTATACATTTGAGCTTCCCCTATTAATTTTATTAAAAGGCATGTCCTTTTGCTCAAAACAGGCTATCATTTGTGATGGGACTGGATAAGTCTTTCCTTTAAGAACTGTAGCTATTTTCCATGGAATATTTTGACTTCATAACATAGAGTATCACAACCCACATTATTTTCCCCAAAGCTAATCACAATGAAATCCTCAAGATCACTTTTCAAAAGTAGAAGTTGATTTTCAGTCTTTCATGGTCACAAAAAATGCTTGTTAAATGAAGAAAACTACAAATATGTTTAAATCATAGTAAGAAAATAAAATGACTCTACTTAATACCCTGATTAATAATTTTTCATATATTAATGAACATACATCCATCTGTATTATTGAAACAGGCCCATGCTTTTGCCTAGTCATAGGTGAAACATAACATGAATTTCTTTTATAATAATAAATATAGACACCATTTTCTTGACAGTTCTCTAGTAATCCATTGTATGGATGTACCAACATTTATTTTTTACCAGTTTTATGCTAATGGAACTTAGAACATTTCCAAGTACAGTTTTACTCCTATAGGTTGGGAATTTCTAATCTGAAAATCTGAAATCCAAAATGCTCTAAAATCTGAAACTTTTGGAGCATAAACATGATGCCACAAGTGAATATTTCTATACCATGAAACATTTTCCTGCACAAAATTATTTAAGTATTGTATAAAATTACATTCAGCTATATAAAACACAAATTAGGTGTTTAGACTTGGATCCCATCCCTGAGATATCTCATTATGTATATGAAAATATTTCAAAATTTTAAAACATTCAGAATTCAAAACACTCCAGTTCCAAGCATTTCAGATAAGAGATACACAGCCTGTATACACAATTCAGTGATTAATAAACTTGGACTCAGGAGTGATGTCAATACAAACATATATATAGCTCCAAGTATGCATTTACACTTCCACTAGTAGCAGTGTGTGGGAAAGACTCATTTTCCAACATTCTTTTGACAACACAAAATGTTATGTGAAAAATTTCAACAGACTCATGTGTAAAAAATGTGGTATAGATGGTACTAATGGCCTCAAACTTTTGCCCCTGCCTGTAATGTTATCCTTTATCTATGATTTTTTAATCCCTCCTACTAAAAGATAAAATATAGTTCCTTGACCCTTGACCCGGAGTTTGAACATGTCATTTGCTTTGGCCAATGGGATGTTAGCAGACATGGCACAAGCAGGGATTTAATAAGCATTTGTCCACTTGCCTTTGCCACAAGAAGGTCATGCTTAATCCAGCCCACTGGTCCCAGGAAAAGGGTGAGATACCCATGAAGTCCTAGCAGAGTATGAGACACTTGGAGAAGAATTGCCTTGGCTAAACTTTACCTGCCAAGCTCAGCCTGCAGAGAGATGGGCTCTGCTTATATTCAGAAACAAGAGCAAGCTATGGTCATCCTAAAGTAGGCAACTCTCATACAACCAAAAGGCACATCTGCTAAAACAAATAATTGCTGCTTTAGCATTTGAGTTTGGGGAAGGTTTTTTTTCTTAGAAATGGGCAACTGGTCTGTGATCTCCCTTAATTTTAACTTGTTTGGTTACTTTGTATGTTTTTGTACTTTTAGATTTCTTTTATGGTTTCTCTGCTAATTAATGTCACTCATCACTTTTTTAGGATAGTAAACTTTTTAGTATTAATTTACAATTGCTCCCATTAATGACATGCCTTGTTTATTATATATTCTGCAATGTTTTCTTATCATTCATCTTTTATATGCTGATTTTAAGATGTAAAGATTATAATTTATGTGGTTAAATGATTAATAGTTTCCTTTACTGTGCCCTGAATTACTTAATTTGAGACCTTCCTCCAATGATAAATTATTTTTAAATATTCCCTATGTTTTCTTTCCACACTTACATTGTTTCTAGTTTTACACTTAAATAGTTTCATATTTGGAATATATTTTTGTGTAAAAGGATGAAACAGAGAATCTAAGATTATTTTTAAATACCCAAATATGTCAGTACCATTAACTGAATAATTCATTTTTATTCCATAAATTTAAAATTATATATGCACCATATACTAAATTCTCCCAAAATGCTTGAATTTGTTCCTAGTATTGTGTTTCATTGACTCATTAGTCCTTTACTGTGCAAAACTCAATTTATTTAATTTTTTGGGGTACCAGGGATTGAACGCAGGGGTACTAGACCACTGAGCCACATTCCCAGCCCTATTTTGTGTTTTATGTAGAGACAGGGTCTCAATGAGTTGCTTAGTACCTCGCCTTTGCTGAGACTGGCTTTGAACTCGCGATTCTCCAGTATCAGCCTTTCAAAGTGCGCCACCTCTCCCGGCTTCAATTATTTATTTTTTATCAGATAAGCTTTATATATATTTTTAATCTTATTGAGGAAACCTACATATGTTATTTTTACTCCAAAAATTTGTATAAGGCATTTTAGAAATTTATGCTTTTAATTTTTTCCCTCTGGTTCTGATTTAAAGAGAATATGTATTTTATGATATTTTGTCATCTCATCTAGAGGCAGTACATCTTCTAAATTATTTGTGTACTATAATATCATTATTAACATTTTGGACTTTTTAGGCCCTTCATATCTCCACTTGAATTTCTTCTTATGCATTTTATAATTGTTATTACTACCATAATTAGAATTTGTAAAAGAAAGGTATTGATTTTGCAATGACATTTTATCCAACTTATTTATTCAATGTTTTAACTGATTCTCTTGAGTAAATAACTATATAATCTTTGAAAATCTCTTCTCAAATAAATAAAAGCATAAAGAATGAGAGAGGAAATATTTATTCTTTAAAATATAGAAAACTTTATTTTGCATTATATATAATTTTATGCAGAAACTGAAGGCAATGATTTAATCAAAGATTTTCAGCATCTTCTTAGTTCTAAATTCTTAAACTATTCTGCATGATATTTATATCTGTTCAAAATTGGCAGGATTTTCTATTTATAAAGTACCTAAAGCTTGTGGTGGATGTTTTATAAATTCTTGTAACTTTATTTCAGAGAGTAAAACCTGCAGGTGAGCACTACTGAAAGGTCTTCCAGAAGCCTTCATCATTCAGCCTTCTCAATCAAGAGCCTCTAACCCACATGTTCTGGTCAGATTCTCCATCAAGTTACTAGTGGATAACTGAAATCACTCATATCCATCCATTGTCATTGCCAATATTCAAAAGAGATCAGGATTCAAACTGCAAGAAGAATGTAAGTAAGTATATAAAATATCTTCCAAGCCATACTTTTATTTTGTTCTGGTTGCCAATATAGTTTACAAATTAGAAAAAATATATTATTTCAGAAACTCAGGTTGAGGAGAGTCTAGGGGGCAGGCAGGGTTGAGGATCATTACAAGTGAGCCACGCACTTCCCCATTCTACGATTAAATAACAAAAATTATTGCTCCCACAATTATCTTTCTTTAAAAACAAATATTTTTCAGTTAAAGGGAGCAAGAAAAATTTCACATTGCTCTCTACTTTGGAATTTGCCATAAAGAAATAAAAGGAAAATAACAAAATTCTGTAAAAAGATACATCTGTCACTGAAATCTTATTTTTTCTTAGAATATTAACTCCTCAAGATTAAAAATAACTAATTTGCTGTATTCACTGGAATAGCCTCCTAATTAACCTTATCAGAAGACACAATATTTCTAAATATTCTTGAATTACTAACAGATTTGCAACCTAGACCACTTATCTTTATAATTATTATAAGATCTTGATTATCTTTCTCTTTTACCAACACTTACTCTGAATTAAAAACGTATAGTGTATTAGGTTATCCTTTCTCACATCAAATATACCAAAAAAGGTTCTCAGGCTTTTTCTCAGGTAAGAAATACTTGAAAGAGAGAGGTAAGAGGAACAGGCACAATTAGAGGACTATTTTTGTGTGTTTGTTTTCTCCATGGGCTCAAGAGTATCATTCTGTGTTAATGATTTCTGATTTTATTTTTAAGTTTTTGTTTTGGTTAGGTTTTGTTTTTACTCATGGAAAGACAAACTAAACTTACAAGGTTACTTTGCACAGACCCAGCATTTTGGAGGAGTTTCACTTTGTTCTATATCTGGAAAGATAAACTGACCTCTAACCTTTTGCATGATCTGTAACTCTCCAAAACCTGCAAGAAAACCACAGGAACAACCACATTTACGCACATCAGCACCATAGCAAAACCATGTGAGCTATGAGGTGGAAATAACAGGCTCGGGCCAGTGCTGCTGGAATGTGCTTGTGATATAAACATGCAGAAGAATGGCCCTTCAAATAAAGCCCTACAAATCGCAAACAGCATTTAACCTGTGAACATGCAGTTAGGCGGTGTGCTTTCTCAGGAACAAGTTCTGGCAAGAAGCCAGTCTCCATGACATTCTTTTTGTATTCTTTTTCCTTCAGGATTTTAATATAGGATCCACTATCAACTCTCAACTGCTAATTAATAGAATTAACCTATTAAATATTAAACTGGCCATAGCTAGACTGCTTAGCTTCTCCAGGTCATTCACAGACCATTCTCCTGTTTTCTGTGCAAGAAGACCAATGCTGTTCTTTCTGCCATCATTGTAAGTAGTTCATAAAAACCGTCAACACAGTTTTAGTTAACCCATTTGCCTTGTGGTATTGGAATCGGGGATGATAGTTATCTCTTGATTATTTTCTGTGATTTGTGCACTCTCTTCCTTCAACAGCCTGACTCTTGGTTCATGGCAGGCGCTCTATCAGTTTCTTCTGCCTTTCACTTGTTTTGCAGAAGTGATCTCTGCTTGCCATTTGGGTCTTTCCTAAGGAGTACTTAAGCCCTTCTCCATTATAAGACTCTGCTTTATTTTCTTCAGAGTACTCCTATCTGACATATTCTTTTTAAATTTTGAATACTGTTTAGCTTTCCCCATTGAAGTGTTTGCTCCAAAATAATGGAAAACTTTGTCAAGGGAGAGCTTGAAGGCTTTCAATAAATATTTATTGAATTAAAGAATGAGCTGTGATAGCCAAAGGAATCAACTATCATGAATATATAATAATCCCATGTGTCAAATATCAGTATTAATCTACAATTAAAAAGCTGTGATTAGGCCAAACCATTAGTTTAAAATTAAAACCCAGTCATTTATAAAAATTTCCCATGTTAGATATATTTAGATTTGAATAGGATTGTTTATCTTGTATTACTCTTTTTCATCTATTCCTTACAGGAAGAAAGAAACAAATAGGCTCCTATCATTAAAACTCAACTCGGTAGTTCTTATGCCTCAGGCCAAGCCAGGGAGAAATACACCATATTAAAAATGCTACTGATGTTTCTATTCTTGCAAAACACATACTTGCTGATTTCCCAATGGATTTCCATATGAAATAAGGAAAAAAGTCATCCCCATATTTTGGATTATTGCTTTATTTCCCTATAGCCTTTTATAAATGCATCTATTTTCAAATTTAAATAATCTTATTTTATTCCAAAACAAATCTCCTCACTACACAACCTTTCAATCTAAGAGATCTGTATCTGTCAAGTATTAAGAATATCTACGGTAGCAATTTATGTTATGTAGGCATGAAATTTAGCCTTTCCAGAGAAAAACAAAACTTGTTAGGACAAAATCCTAGTCTATTACCTATCCTGCTCAATCTAGACACCAGAATCTCTCATTTAATACTTGGTGTGGTCCATCCTGTCCAAGTATTCACAAATATCAGTACCTGAAATTATTCTGTACCTTGATGACTTGCAGAAAATAAAACAAAACCATTCTGTTGAAGATACTGAAGCTACACTCTAAAATTCTCTCTTGTCAATCCAATCATACCTTCCAAACCCTAAGGAATATGCAATAAGTCCTGATACTTTGCCAATTGCTCTTCACAGAAGAGTGATGGTGACCTTTGGTCAGTTTGAAAAGATAGACTATGCAGGGAGTAAGAACTTGGGACTCTGCAGTCAGCTGTCAGGGTCTGATCCAGTCCTCCCAACAGTTTGCTATGGATTTTAAGCAGGTTGGTTGGACTCACCAAACATTGGTCCTCTGCAGGAAAACAATAACCCCTAACACAAATGTTGCTATAAGAATTATATGTACCAAGGCACATGAACTGTTGAGCACAGTACATACTCAGAAAGACAGAAACATCTGCTGTTTTGTGGCCAATATTTCCCTAATTTGTAATTAATCTTTAAGTTTTATTAATAATACTAATATCATACTATGATTTTTGCCATATATCTACATGGGTACTAAATGATTTCACTTGGGAATGGCTTCCCAAAGACGGTTAGCACCGACTGAGACACTCATACTGATATCATTTGGATCCTTTCCGTACATTCTACTATGCCTTGTTGCCCTTGTGCCATTCTAATGTTTTATCTTGGGAACTTTATTATATTCTTTTACTCTGCAGTTTAGTCTTTTCTCAGTTTCTGAATCATCTAGTAGCAAGTCCATATTAGTTGGTGGCCTTGGAGGATCTGCATCCTGACTGCATGCTCACACTCATGTCCCTAAAACCTCTCTCCGTGATCAGGCCCTCTGCTCCAGCCACCACATCCTCTCTGGGAGATAAACTGACTCGCTATACATCACAGTAATGGAAAGAGGATATGGTAGAATAAGATTACTTTTGTTTAATGTTAAATAAACAGAAAACCATTATCTTGAGCCTATCTCCATACTTTTTCTATGTAAGGAACTGCAACCTAACTCAGTATGTAAACTAACTGAAATCTAACATAGAAGTATGCTTTTGTTGTAACTGATAGCCAGATCTCAGCCACTCACAGGCAGCCAACTGATCAGACCATATTCAAATGAGGCAAATACCTGCTATAACCAAACAAGTCCCTTCTGCCATTACTTCCATGTTCTTTCTAAAAGTACACACACTTCCACGTGGTAGAGCTCTGAACTTCCTGTTCCGAGTGCTGCCCAATTCCTAAATCGTTCTTTGCTCAAATAATCTCTGTTAAATTTAATTTGTCTTTGCTTTTAATAGTAGAAAGAGACATTTTCTGCTTAAAGATAGAGCCTCCTGGTCCCCACTATCCACTAAAGTAAAACAATAATATTTCCTGTAATAAGTCATTTAAATATTAATCTGCCCCAATAAGTAAGAATATTGTCCCTAAATTACTTCTTGCTTAATATCATATGGATGTGAGCACAAGTACAGACTATAAATAAGCATGAACACATTAGGCTTCCACAGTATTGATGATATATATGGCCAAGAGGAAGGAGTTTTGCTTTTCTTATTCTCAGAGTTTTGAAAAGATGAAACATTATGAATTTTATAGAATAAATTGATATCAATAGCTGAGAAAATATCAAAAAGAATTTTAGTGTTTTAGGCTGGTATAGTTTCTATTAGGATGAATTTAATAATAATAACTGTATAGTGTAATTTCTATTAGGTTAAATTTAACAACAACTATATAGTAATGTCAGTCATAGGTGCTCAATATTGGCCTTTCAAGGCTATATTTGCCTTGATAGTCTTCTAAAGTAGCACTTATAAGCTGATTACAAAAATACAGCTATTTGTTGTAGAAAATTTTGTTAAATACATAAAGAAATACAGATAAGAAAACTTAAATTATCTGTGTTTTCTCTTTTCTCCCTTAGACAGTGATCCTATCTAGAGAGCCACTATCATAACTTCTAAACAGAGGTTGGAACTATCAGGCTACAAACATGGGAGTAGACACTTGCTTTGTTTTCTTGACTTCAGAACTTTCTGACTTCTCAAGCCTTTCTGGTGGTAGAAACATAATATTAGACAATAAATGGTGAACTTGTTTACTTTTTTCTTCAGTAAAATCAGGATTTCCTCACCTACTTTTATCTAGGATATTTACATATCCTTTGATCCAGGGGTTTTAGTTTCATTCCTCAGGCTCGTGTAGACACAAAGCATCTGCAGAGATGTGTGGTATGGAGGGTGTCTTGACACTACTCCCCAGGACAAATGTGATGAATGTTGTTGTTGCTTCCAACATGACACTATGCTCTTCATGTGCTGCCAGGAGTTAACCCTAAAGTGTCCCCCATTCTTGCCCCATCCTTGTATCTTTCACTCAAGATGTTATTTAGACAATAAGCTACTTTATTCAAAATTCAGCCTCTGGAGGAATGTCCTCTCTTTACTGTTCTTCTAGAGTCAAACTTAAATGGTGTTGTAAATCTATGCAATTCTTTTGCCTGCTTCCAGCAAACAATGCCATGTGATATAGATCCATCTATAAAGCAGATGCAAAATTGTTCCCCCTCAGCCAACTAGCCACTGGGACTATCCATAAAGTCATAGGGTGAACTGAAGGATAAGTATAGTGGAGGCCCACTGGATATATAAATGACCTTCTAGGAAAGGTACTTTTGCCTTCAGGACCCACTGAGTCCTATCTAAAAATAGCTATGCCTACTTAATTATGAAGCATAGTTAGGACATCCCTGACTTGAAGACCAGATGGATCTTATACAATAGAGTTCATGATGGACAGCTTCTTTCAGTAGGAATATTAGTTAGAAGATTATTTATCCCTAAAATATTTTCTTAATGTGAGTTTCCATGCTGGAAGAAAGATCAAAATATAGATTGAGATATAGTGATGTAAGTCAAATTTCTGTCCTAAAGAGTATATGGTGGGGGAAGACAGGGAAAGATAAAAACATACAAAGGTATATTATTGAGGTCATTTCTGTAAACAACAGTAACTCTTAGGAGAGATAAAAACATCCCCTAACAGATAGGAATGGCCTAGACCTACCAGCTAGACTGGTTTTGCAAATCCTAGCATTCACAACTAGGTCTCAACACTCCTGTGAGATGTGAACAATTTCCCAGAACATCTTCAGATAAGACCATGCTGTGGGTGTAATGGATTAGGACAAAAAGACCTCTTCATAATTACATCTAAAAGCAGATGGAAAACATGAGCATAGTCCAAAACACAAGAAGACCAAGCATTGCCTAACATGGCTAATATGACTCTTTTTAAACACTTATATAGAAAAAAATATTAAAAGGGTATTTGGTTACTCACGTAGGGTACATCATGCTTAGCTCATCAGGCTCAGGTCCCAAGGTTCCTGGCTGATATGTTAATATTGCTTGGTAGCTTCTGAAATATTTTCACTTAATTATTTACCTGGGAAAGAAACCTATAGTTTGAATACTGCTTTTTGACACTTTTGACACTAAAATGTACTATAAAGAGTGATACAGTTTATCAATGGAATGTATAATAATTCTAGATGAGAATTTTGAGAAAATGTTGTGGTTAGGTAACAAAAATTAAAAAAGAAATTCTCTACTATTTTAGAAATATCCATTCCCTGGCCTCTTTTTTTTTTATTTGTTCTTTTTATATATGACAGTAGAGTGTATTGACATATTATACAGACATGGAGTATAACTGAGGATCCAAATCTTGTGGTTGTACATGATATGGAATCTTACTGATTGTGTATTCATATATGAACACAGGAAATTTAGGTCTGATTCATTCTACTGTCTTTCCTATTCCAATCCTCTCTCCCTTCCCTTCATTTCCCTTTGTTAATCCAAAGAACTTCTACTCTTCCATCCTTCCTCCACCTTATTGTGTGTTAGCATCCACATATCAGAGAGAACATTGGGCCTTTAGTTTTGGGGACTGGCTATATTTCACTTAGCATGATAGTCTCCAGTTCTCTTTATTTACCAGCAAATGCCATAATTTCATTTTTATTTATGGCTGCATAATATTCCATGCACCAAATTTTCTTCATCCATTCATCTGTTAAGGGCATCTGTTGGTTCTATAGCTTGGATATTGTGAATTGAGCGGCTATAAATATTGATGTTGCTGTGTCACTGTAGTATGCTGATTTTAAGTCTGGGTACAGACGGAGGACTGAGACAACTGGATCAAACTGTGGCTCCATGCCAAGTTTTCTGAGGAATCTCTACATTGCTGTCCATAGTGGTTGCACCAATTTGCAGTCCTGATGAAATGTATGAATGTACCTTTTCCCTCACATTCCACTAACATTTATTGTCACTTGCACTCTTGATAATTGCCATTATGACTGGAGTGAGATAGAATTTCATTGTAGTTTTAATTTGCATTTCTCTAATTTCTAAAGATGTTGAACATTTTTTCATATATTTTTTGACCATTCATATTTCTTTTTCTCTGAAGTGCCTGTTCAATTCCTTTGACCACTTATTGATTGATTGGTTATTTGGTTTTTGTTTAGTTTTTGGTTTTTCTTAGCATTGTTTTTTCAGTTCTTTGTATATCCTGGAGATTGATGCTTTATCTGAGATATAGGTGGCAAAGATTTTTCCCATTCCTTAGGCTCTCTGTTCTTGATTGTTTCCTTTGCTGTGAAGCTTTTTAGTTGAATCCATCTCATTTATTGATCCTTCATTTTTCTTCTTGTTTCAGAGTCCTGTTGAGGAAATCAGTTCTTAAGCTGACATGATGGGCCTACATTTTCTTCTGTTAATTTCAGTGTCTCTTGTCTAATCCCTGGGTCCTTGATCCATTTTTAGTTGAATTTTGTGCAAGATTTTCAGTTTTCCCAGCACCATTTGTTGAAGAGGCTATCTTTCTCCAATATATGTTTATCATGCCCTGGTCTAGTTTGAGATAACTGAATTTATGTGGGTTTGTCTCCGTGCTTCTATTCTGTTTCCTTGATCTTCATGTCTGTTTTGGTGCCAATATCATGCTGTTTTTGTTATTATAGCTCTGTAGTATAATTTAACGATCAGTATTATAGATGCCTACTGCTTCACTTTTCTTGCTAAGGATTGCTTTGGCTGTTCTGCGCCTCTTATTTTTCAAAAGGGGTTTCATACAGCTTTTTCTAATTTTATGAAGAACAACATTGGAATTTTAATAGGAATTGCAATAAATCTGTATAGTGCTTTTCATAGTATGGCCATTTCGACAATATTAATTCTGCCAATCCATGAACACTGGAGATCTTTCCATCTTCTAAGGTCTTCTTCGATTTCTTCTTTAGTGTTCTGTGGTTTTCATTGTAGAGGTATTTCACTACTTTTGTTTGATTGATTCGCAAATTTTATTTTGAGGCTATTATGAACAGGATGGATTTCCTTAGCTAGTACATCATTGGTGTATAGGAAGATAATTAATTTATGGGCATTCATTTATATCCTGCTGCTTTTCTGAATTTGTTTATGAGTTCTAGAACCTTTCTGGTGGCAATTTTGGGTCTTCTAAATATAGGATCATGTTGTCAAGAAATAGGGATACTTTAAATTCTTTCTTTCATATTCATATCCCTTTAATTTCTTTCATTTGCCTAATTGCTCTGGCTACAGTTTCAAGGATGACGTTGAATAGAAGTGGTAAAAGGACATCCTTGCCTTGTTCCAGTTTTTAGAGGGAATGCTTTTGATTTTTTTCCATTTAGAATGATGTTGGCCTTGGATTTAACCTATATAGTTTTTATGATGTTGATGTTTGTTTCTATTATCCCTAGCTTTTCTAGTATTTTGAACATGAATAAATGCTGAATTTTGTCAAATGCTTTTTCTGCATCTATTGAGATAATCCTCTGCTTCTTATCTTTAAGTATATCAATGTAATGAATTACATTTATTGATTTCCATATGTTGAACCAACCTTGCACCGCTGGGATGAACCCCATTTGATCATGGTACACTATCTTTTTAACATGATTTTGTATATGATTTGCCACTATTTTACTAATAATTTTTATATCTAAGTTCATCAAGGATATTGATCCGAAGTTTTCTTTCCTTAACGTGCCTTTGTCTAGTTTTGGTATCAAGGTGATACTAGCTTCATAGTTTGGAAAAGTTCTCTCCTTTTCTATTTCTATTTGTTGGTTCTTCTTTGAACTCAGCTGAAAATCCATCTTGTCCTGGGCTTTTCTTTGTTGGTAGACTTTTGATGGTGCCTTCAATTTCATTGCTTAAAATTGTTCTGTTTAAATTTTCTACATCCTCCTGATTCAATTTGGGTAGGTCAAATGTCTCTAGAAATTTGACAGTGTTTTCAAGATTTTCTATTTTATTAGATTATAAATTTTCAAAATATTCTCTGATTATCATCTTTCAGTAGTGTCCACAGTGATATTTTGTTTTTAATCACAAATTTTAGTAATTAGAGGGTTTTTTTCTTTTTCTCTTTGTTAGCTTTACTACGGGTTTATCAATTTTATTTATTTTTTCAAAGAACCAACTTGTTGTTTTGTCAGTTTTTTAATTATTTCTTTTGTTTCAATTTCATTAATTTTGGCTCTGATTTCAATTATTTCCTGTCTTCTACTGTTTGGGTGTTGATTTGTCCTTTTTTGGGGGCTCTGAAATGTAATGTTAAGTTATTTATTTGATCACTTTCTATTCTTTTAATGAATGAGCTCAATACAATGAACTTTCCTCCTAGAACCTTTTTCATAGTGTCTCAGAGATTTTGATATGTTGTATTGATATTCTCATTTACCTCTAAGTATTTCTTTATTTCATTCCTGATTTCTTCTGCTATCCATTGGTCATTCAATAGCATATTATTAGTCTCTGGATATTAGTTTTATTTTTTATTTTATCATTGATTTCAAATTTAATTCCATTATAATCTGATAGAATGCAATAGGTATTATCTTTATTTTTTTGTATTTATTAAGAGTTGCTTTGTGGCCTAAGAAATGGTGTATTTTAGAGAAGAATCCATGTGCTGCTGAGAAGAAAGTGTATTCAGTTGTTGATGAATGAAATATTCTATATATGTCTGTTACATCTAAATTATTAATTGTATATTTTTAGTTCTATAGATTCCTTAGTTTTTGTTTGGAGGATATATACAGCGATGAAAGAGGTGTGTTAAAGGCGCCCTGTATTATTGTGTTGTGGTCTATTTGATTTTTGAAATTGAGAAGGGTTTGTTGGGTGTGCATAGATGATCCATTGCTTGGGGCATAAATATTTATGATTTTTTTTGGTTTTTATAGTGTTTTTTTTTTTACTTATTTTATTTGTTCTATTTAGGCTTACATGTTAACAGAGTGCAACTTGATTCATTGTACATAGATAGAGGATAACATATCAATTCTCTAGTTGTAAGTTGTATAGAAGCACAACATATATGCAGTCATACATAAAGTTAGGGCTATGATGACCATCATATGCCACCATCTTTACTGTCCCAATGCCCCCTCCCCCCTTACACCCTGTGAACAGAGATCCACCATTGTTCCCATATCCTTCCCCACATTATGGATCAGCATCCACTTATCAACGAGTACATTTGGCATTTGGTTTTCTGAGATTGGCTTACTTCACTTAGCATGATATTCTCCAACTCCATCCATTTACCTGCAAATGCCATAATTTTATTCTCTCTTATTGCTGAGTAATATTCCATTGTGTATATATACCACAGTTTCTTTATCCAGTCATC